>CM076088.1:36663623-37863623 GCA_038088585.1 Chrysina gloriosa | reverse complement strand
TGGGTGAACCCAATACTTTCGGTTACGCCTGCGTTGCATAAAACAACGGTACATGAACCACATGGCAACGACACGTTTCGGATTCATTTTCGCGAGCTTTTAATAAATGACTGCAATACTATACACAAAAAATCAAAGAGTTTGCCAGTAACACAGATGATAAAATAATGTACGATATTTTCCTGTACGATCGAAAATCGATGTGTGTGTAAATAAGTGACACGATAAAATAACGTACGATATTTTCCCGTATAATCAAAAATCGATGTGTGTGCAAATAAGGCACACGATAAAATAACGTACGATATTTTTCCGTACGATCGAAAATCGATGCGTGTACACCTATCCTAACAAAGTAGTGTTTTTCTCTTCATAAGCGACCATGTACTGCGACAAGGTAACGGACTATTCAATCACACATCTTAGAATTGATTTAGAACAATTATTATATGGCACTTCTATCTATAAACGAACTTTTGTATAGCTAACCCCAACTTAATAGGTGGTTTGATATTTACAGAAAAGTACTACTACTTATACACCATCAAAGCCTTACAAATTGGATGCTAAATAAACCTTTTAAATATAAAAATTACAATTATTTCTTACACACAAATTAAACTCCGATTATGTTTAACTAACAATAAGTTAAATGTATATATATATATATATATTTCGTGACCTTTTATACTTATCTTATATGATAGAGATCTACCACTAATAGGTCAATAAAACAAGGCTGGTTTGAGCGATAGTTATATTTTCAGAACGTTTACAAACGTTTTCGGAAGGAAAAGAAAAAAAGGTGTTCCGAAAACGTTTGTAAACGTTCTGAACATATAACTATCGCTCAAACCAGCCTTGTTTTATTGACCTATTAGTGGTAGATCTCTATCATATAACTAACAATAAGTAAGATTCATTTCTACAACGACAGGAACATTAGCATATAAATTTTAACAACAATCCTCACATATATACTACAACTCTACTACTACCGGATACGTTGCCCGGAAATACTTGTTCATTACGATTGCAATTGGTAGAAGAATGAAATAAGTTTTTGTTGTTTTCCTTTAGAAACAGCAAGAGGAATACAAACTACTGCTGAAAAGGTACAGCTTAAGATCGTGGTCTCTAATATGAAAACTATTTGAATAAATATGCTCCTTATACATAACTCTATAATTATTGCCCAAATGAGTAATTTCATTCAAATAGTGCCATGGCAAACTACTACTAAAAACTGATATATGGTTTTGGAGTATAAAAACATTTTGTGTTATCTTTGTATTTTTGCTACGAATAAAGCGTATTGGATTACGTGTTAATGGAAATTTAATTATAGAAGGATAGGATAAACACAGATAGGTCTGTTATATCTAGAAAAACTTTCACGCTAAATCAAATACCGATCGAGCTCACCTATAATATTCTCACAAACATAAATAATTACACGAGAACTTCAAAAATACCGTAGCACTGATGCCTGAAATGCTTTGTCCGTGTTTTTTATAGCATTGCCAGGTCGGATGTTTTCAGCGTCGATTTTTCTCCAATGATGATGCCTGTCGATCTACCAATAAAACCATCTGCTGCATTCAAATGATATTGAATAGTCGGAATTACCGCGATGATTACTTTATTGTATGTTTGTCGTCAAAACATAATTCCTGCTTACAAAGAAAAGTTTTAATTGAAACCACGGCAACAAAATCATGTATACCTCGAAAACTTCAGTACATAAATGAAAATTACAAGAGAACTATTATGCATACTCATGTATCAATAATTGTATTTTGTTTTGTTGTTATTGAGCAGTACTCTATGCGTGATGTTCATTGCTATTTGTTGACCAAAAGGCTGGTGCAATACGTAACTCCTGCTGATTTATCCATTGAAGATGATTTAGTAATTCAATTCGGAAATAACGCCGGATAAAGGTTATATCTTTTATACAAATGTTTGATTCAATTAAGTGTCTTTGATAGACATCGAATTCTAGAATTAATTTATATGGAGCTCGTTCTTGCATATGGCGAAACCTGTTGTGTGGATATCACGGTCATTCTAACAAGCAACTGGCGAAGGATGAGTAAAATTAGGCAATTGGCATGTTCACCAGACTGTCTAGTAGTAGAGAATAAGGACCTTCAATAGTCCATCACTATTGGTATGCATCTGAGGCAGAATAATAATAAGTAATAACTTAGTGCATTAATAATAATTGAACCTTTCCTACAATGTCTTATTAGTGGCGTATTTGAACAAGACGGATCTATATACAATCTGAAGAGGAGTGAACTTCTTTGAGAAAGTTGTACCTGCTTACAATTAGTGTTAAGCTGTAATCATCCAAATCTTCGGGTTTCAACCCGACAGTTCAAATACGGGATACCATTAAAGGAGAAGCATAAACTTTAGTCAACCTCCAACATGAACTCAACTACTACAATTACTAATGGAAAAGGAAATGATCCTGCCGTTTTATTACTATTACAAGCCCGTATTCAAAATCATAGCAGTCAAACACACTATTAGTCATTTACCCTTTCATTGTGCCCAAATTATCTTAGCTGAGCAAATGCTAAGGGCGACTAATACACGGTGCAATTTGTTACTTTTGTCGGAGAACGTCATGTAGAGGTAGAAAGGTTCAGTAATACTTATACCACCTTAAATCTAATGTATACGCGTCGTAAATCATCTGGCTAACAAAACCAAATCTTTCAATCAAAACTGCTTCATGTTTGAAGTACTCGTTTATTAGCGGGAATATGTTTATTACATGATGAAAGATGATACAAACTTTCCTATAAATAATTAACTGGTTTTCGAAGAGTGGAAGGTTTAATTCCGAAGGTAAGCCTGTGCAACGACACACAGGAAATACAAATCATTGTTCCTGTTATAACCAGTCAACTCCAGAAAGTCATTTTCCTCTTGCTGCAGATGCAAAATAGAGAGGAAGACTTGAAAAGATTTACGTTTAAAATCTTTCGTTTAACTATATTTCATTGTAGAAACAATAATTCTCATAAAATATTCAAATTAAAATTGTTTGCAGTATAATATTGGCTAATGAATGTTACACATTGCAAGAGCATCCGCACCACCAGTACATACGCTAACTAAATTGTATCTAAATCGCTTCGATGCATGTTTTAGTTGATAATATCGGTTGCAAAATATGTCAAGCATTCTATGCTGAATCATTCCTTTTCTCGGTCTTTCTGTTTATATAATATTTATATAATATATATATCCACACATATGATTATTATATTATTATATTATTACGTACTAGTTACTTTTCTTGGAATATAAGAACTGTTACAAGTCATCTTTGAAACAAATCTTGTCCTCAATTAAAATAATTTAATACATTTCAAGCTTTAATCTGTCTTTTAATGCCACCGAGTATGTTTACTCGTTGGTGTCAAAACGCTTAATTTTAAAATTATATTTCCCCTCTCAAACACCGATCGCACAGTATGGCAGTCACGTAAACATGGCCGTCCCTGTTGATTCTACCCGTGTATATTGCAAAATGTTATTCGTTATTTGCAGAGAGAAGGGAATAGTGCAGCGAAAATTCATCGAAGAATGAGTCGAGTGTATGGAAACAGCTTTATGAGTGACGGTGTTGTTCGTGAATGATGTCGAAAGATTAGAGATGGCCGGACTGAGGTGCGTGGTGAAGGACGCATGTCTGTCGCAACAGACGATCTTGTTCAACAAGTTTACCAAGTGGTTAAGGAAAATCGATGGTTGCCTATAAGTGAATTATCGATGAAATTTCCGGGAGTTTCAAGATCTTCCCTGCACTCTACAGTTACTGAACAGTTGCGCTACTGAAAACTCTGTACTTTCTGGGTCCGAAAGATGACTGACAACCACAAAATTCGTCGAATGGTTGCAGCTTTGGCGTTTCTTAACCGTTACAATACTGAAGGAGAAGATTTTTGGAATCCATTGTGACAGGTGATGAGACCTGGATTCAATGATACGCTCGAAACGAAACGATAATCGCAACAATGGATGCACACAAATTCTCCAAATAAACCCAGAGAATTCAAACGAACCTTCAACAGCGGTAACAACTGTTTGGGACCAAAAAGGTGTATTGCTTGTGGAGTTTATGCAACCGCGGACAAAAATTACTGCAGATTCATATTGTGAAACATTGCGACGCTTACGGGCAGCTATTCAAAACAAAATAAGAGGCATGCTGACTTCTGGAATTGTTCTGATCCATGAAAATGCCCATCCTCATACTGCTTGTGTAACTCAACGGCTCCTTGAGTACGTTCAATGGGACATTTTCGAACGCCCACCATATAGTGCCGACCTAGGGCCGAGTGACTACCATCTTTTTCTTGAACTGAAGAAGTGGCTTGGGGGCCAGCCTTTCCAAACTGACCAGGAGCTCAAAGAAACCGTGACAACTCATTTCAAATCAATGGCGGCAATATTTTATGAAGAAGGTATTGCAAAGCCTGTTCACAGATATGACAAATGCCTCAATCGTCAAGGTGATTATATGAAGAAATAACCTTTTGTTGTACATTACTTTTGGTAATAAAATCATTTTTCATATTCACCCGTCCTTTCCTTTATATCGAAGGTTGCAAAAGAAAAACAGCCCTCGTACTTTTACTTTCTAATAAAATAGAAAGAAACGTATTTGTTAATTCTGGATTAAAAGATCTGTGTCCAGAAGTATTATTAGTGGAATACACTATTAGTTAATTCCACCTGCAACATACTACTTCTACCCCTGTTCTTTGCTCGATTCATTTCTTTTCGACTGCTACGTATATTAGTATAAATATTTACTTTTAACCAATCTATAGTACTGCATGAAATTCATTTAAGAATTGAATCCAGTTCTTTTGGTGCCCTATCTATCACTTCCTTTGAAATGCGAGAATACGATCCACTCCAATGAACAATACAGTGAAGTGGATTAGTGGAGGATAATTCAAAACAATCCACACCAATGAACAATACAGTGAAGTGGATTGTTTTGACTTATCCTTTATAAAGTTACCTTAATTTACATATCATTAGTACCGAATTTTTTAACGTAAGTGTTCTATTTTCAGGCAGGGACACTGCCAATAATTTCGTTTCTTACAGCGTATTTCTCCCTCTGGCCTTTATCGTAGATCATTTAGATCAGGCATGGGCAACCTTTTTTGTAGAAGTTTTATGCTGTGAGTAATCTTGAAAAATATACATTTTTGTAGTATCCTTATGATTCATTATGAATTAAGCTTAGATGGGCCGTGCTAATATGCAACGAAAGAATTCATAACGGGCCGGATAAACCTTACTCGAGGGCCGCATGTGGCCCGCGGGCCGGAGGTTGTCCATACCTGATTTAGATATATGTACTTCTGATACGTAGATTCGAACTCCATTTTCAATAATATTAGGGCACATCTTTCCTTAAGACGCCAAACTGCAAAGGCTAAAAGTATTCGGGAAGAGACACTGCTCGTATTGCCATTGCTATCTGGAACCTGTTTTTCCCTGTGGATAGGCTCCATAATCTTTATCCTCGAAGGTTTGTAAATATCCTCAAAGCCTACAGCCAACCTCCATGCTTAATAATATTAAGGGACATTTTCCCTGACAGTCCTTTAGCATAGACTGTTGCCTTAGAACAGGATATTCATCAATGTAAGTACTCCTGTTTCCTAAATACCTAGAAAAAGTAAAGTCAACCGAGATAGAGCCCCGTATATCCCGGGAAGCTTTATACAGCCGAAACTCAAAGGATCTCCGAAGAAGTGGACTGAAGAATGAAAATCTTAATAGCTAGCTCCTCTAATAAGCCATCATGTACAGCCTAAAATAAAAGCAATCTAATTTCTAATTCAAATATCTCCTTTTACTTGGGAGTGCATATAAGTACGTATGTAAATACATCACAGTTTCCAACAATCCATCAAAATTGAAACATTGGAAATTAAAGTGTCTTGCCGTTTTTAAGATAATTTTTTCATATGGATATTAAAAGTATCACCCCCCTTTCAAAATTGTTTAGTAGTTAAATATGTGTCTATTATTACGATTCTTTCGCTCTAAAGGGTATTCAATTAACTGGGAAGTATTGGCTTCAAGAAATAACGAATTTTCAAAAATATTATTTGAATCGGATTTCCCAAGAACCATCTACATTTTAAGTCTTTTCCAACGGCAGCGACAGCTGGTTGCATATTCCATATGTAAGTATATAGAATTAGTCAGACAAATAATCTAATATGCATTACATCATATTACATATTTCGTACTATATTTCCCTTTCATAATCCCGCTTTATAACTAGCCCCAAGTCTATGCAAATAATATCGAACCGTTTCCCGTTTTGTTACCACCACCCTTTGCGCTGCCACGTTCTGGATATAGTTTTTCGTGATTCAAACTCATTCGTCAAGTGGATACGAAACGAAACCCTTTCATTCTTTCCTTCTCTCCCGGCTCAGTATGAAGTAAATTGTGAAATGAAACGTGCAAAATGAATGTTACAGTTGAGAAATTAAAACTTTTGTAAAATTAATGCCCCCTGGTGGCTAGAACCAATGGTATAGGACGTTTCGTATTTAATACGAGGGACATTATTTTAGCGGTTTTTTTTTTTTTATATCGAGCAAAGTTAATAATATTGTTATGAAATCTAAATTACGTAAACATTTAATGTTTTTTATTACGACCATTATTTGCGATATATTTTTCGTATCTATCGTTTGATGAATAAAATCAATGGGAAACACAAAATTATTTCAGGGTTTAAAACTATTTTTGTAGTTAAATTGTAATGGCTGCTCGGTACCATATTTCACATATTTATCAGCTTTCTACCATCGAACTAATTTTAAATTAAGTTTGACGATGTGTAACCATTTCAGTAATACTGTTCACACTTCTTTAGTGGTAAATTTGGTACACATGTATCGCCTTAACTGATTCCAGATTCTTCAAAGTGATCCCATACTTTCCAAACTACTGCTGCTCGTATGGCTTTAGAAGAAAGTAAGTAGCTCATATGAAAAGCTAAAAATTTCATTGTAGTGTATCTAATGACTACTAAAAGGAAAATGCAATGCAGCATATCTCAACATACAAGTAGTTCTGCCTCTGTTTCCACAGGTTCTTGAGGTGCAGCTTAAAGTATACAAAAAAGTAATAACGATTGAACGTATAATGTCATTCAGCAATGACAATAGATGTGGTAACTAATTACGACTAGCTTGGCAGAAGAACTCGATTAATCAATATTTGCTTGGGTAATGTAGCAAACACCGTCAGAATATAAACATTGTACGGGACCGAAATGAATGGCGGTTTCACGTGAATCCCTTTTACGAATTGAACAACTGAATTAGGTTACTAAGTCGACACGCACTATCGACAAACATCTGAAAAATCAGGGTCGACCATATGTAAGTGTGACCTCCTTTTGCTTTCGCTCAGAAAATTGTAGCAAAGGAATCACTAGCCAGATTGTTGAAAATAACTGTTAACTACTTACTAAAATAACTTCCACAATTCGATTAGTTAATGGTTCTGTGACAATTATAAACGGAAATTGAACAAGTTCGAGAGGTGGTGCATATTAATAACATTAGGAAAGCATTCGTCGTATGCATTGAAAATTAATTATTTAAACTTAGGCGTATTTCACTACACAAAATGTCGTTGATCTAATCAAAAAGAATGAATGAATACGTTACGTTGAACACAGCTGATCTGATCATGAGTTTAAAATTTCATATAATAGGTATCTTTTACAATATAAACGCATTGTCTAAAAAATGCTAGGAAAGGTTTTTGTTTAGAATAGATTCAAATTAAATAGCTCTTATCTTTACCACACCAGTTTGGATAATTCAAGATGTATGTTCCGGTAAAGAAGCTATCGTTCTTGGTGGAAATGAAGGAAATATGTAAATGCCTGGGCAGTCGTTAAGTGTGTTTCAAACTATTCCAAACTAATGTGGTAAATCTAACAAGTATCGGTTCATTTGATAAACGTGCAGGCTATAAATGTACTTACTGTTACTGAAATTTACAAGCGGCAGAAGACAGGCCCCTCTTTTATATTAAAAACCTCAAGGAAAGTCTTTTCACGTTAATCGAAAAAGTACATATTTCGCATATTGGTTTGAAGTTTTTACAAAATACTGGGAAATATATGGTACATAGCCAGACAATCTCCTTTGAACTTGCTTTAGATGTATTCATAGTCCCATAATTGTCTCTTTTTAATGGATGTTCAGAATTTGTTATAAATTAACTAGTAAACTGCTCTAGTCAGATAATTTCTTTGCATCTCATCACTTTATCTGAATTTGTCCCAAAGTCATCAAATGAATACACCAACAAGTCGAATTCAAGAAGACGCATTTTCAAATGTCAGTGTCGTATTCATCGCTACATCCTTATGCAGTAAGCTATATCGTTGTAAACAAGTTTATTTTACTCGAAAAGCATTAAAACCTCGGAAGTCTAGTTCATAGAATATAATATTGTAAGATGCAAAACATTTAATAATACCTGTAGGTTACGATTCACCAAACAATTCGAAGAAATATTGTTCAAGATATCTACAAATACAAGAAAGAGTAGTGGTCGTAAAAGAATCGATCCTGCGACTGCAATTTACGTAGCTCGACAAACGATAAAAACAGTTTGGAATAATTAAATCGCAAATGATATAGAAAGTAAATGTTCCTTCAGCAACTGAACTAAAATTTATGGTGTTGCTCCTTTAAACTCAGTAACCTCACTGTAAATTAACCTTCCTATACTCACGCATACGGTCTGTGAGACCGATTTATATAGTATAGTATACGTCTTTCATTTTGACGTGAGTATAGGAAGGTTAAAGAAGAAATCTAAGCATAGCTCATTTAAAACATATACGAAGGCGAAGTAAGTTCCGTTTCCGCCTAGTGAGATATCTGCGCGATCGCAGTGATACCGTGTAGTTTGATTTATTTACTTATTTATTTATTTAAATACACTGATCAACAGACATGTCTATTTACAAATCAGGAACCAACATAAAAATGTACAATGGACAATTGAAAATAAGGATATACATATATTGATTCAATGTGAATCTGGCAGTGCCAGTGAGTAAATCGTTCTTTCGTACTTTGGTTGTTTAAAGTGGTTGCTGTAACTGAAAATTCCGCTGACTGTCGCTATGTCGAAGAGAAAATTAGTGAAAATCGGCGATTTACAATCATAGAACTCAGTGCCTTTTTCTCCTAAATTTCACGTACAGCTTCAGAACAGTGTTATAGCATGCCTTAATTCATATGCGGCGGAGTTGTATGACAAAGGCGTTACAAAAATGGTTCCTGGCTATAAAAAATGTCTCGATCTTAATGGCAACTGTGAATAAAACTTACTGAAAGTATGAAGTTGTACATCGTAAAAACCTCTTTTTGTATTGGTGTCCTTTTTTAATAACCAATCGGAACTTACTTTACGAATAGCCCTCGTATATATCAACATTATGTTAATTGCGAAATGCTGTGAAGTCTGTTTTGTTGAGCAAATACTAGGCAAATTTCACGACAGACATACATATTTTTTCATTCCGTCTAGTATAGATGGAAATTTAGCTCCCGAAACACTTATTTGGAAGTGCTGAAATCGGATAAGGTCTTTTTTAACAAACTATATACTCAAATATCACTACTTTCACATGACCATTAAAAACAAACCAGTCGTTTTGGGTATAATACTGATAATACGCCATAGGCATTGGAACATAACACTGTAAGGTAGTACATATTTTCCAAGTAAAAAATTTATACAACCGCCTACTGGCTCATGTTCAAACGCTTACTAAAAATTTAATAACAGCCGAAACGCCTGGTGAATTAGATTCGAAACTGAATAAAGAATTCGAGCAAGTTACGCTAGTACGGGCTTAAACACCTTTCGTAATATTTAATAGGTAATTTCTAAAAGCTCGATGAAAACGTAAAATATGGCAGCAGGACTATACAAAAATTTATTATATTTCTAACAGAATAAGGTTTTTAAGAGAATAAGAAGAGAAGAAACTCCTTATTTGACATAGGAAAAGCTACAGTACTATCCTGCCAACTTATAGTAATGCAATTTCATACTGCTGTTACTTTAATAGATAATGCTATAAGGTATAAAAAGTGTACGGCCACAGACTTAAAACCGCGAAGTGAAACCTAAAAGCTTATGGATAAACTTTGGAAAGATACTGTAGAAAAGTTTTTCATTTCCTATTTTCTAAACACCAAAACATTTTCTGGTGAAAATAAATGCGTGTTCGAACCTGAAATACTTTCCTATAAATTTGTGCACTGCTATATTTAAAATATTATTTATATTTGTTATAATTTTTCACGCCTTTCAATTTATTTAGATAGCTGTTATGTAAATGATGGTGAAGGACAAATTGGCGATTTTCTCAATGTAACCAAAATTAATCATGATACCAGGACTTTAGAATACGTAAATTATATAAGGATTAGGTAAACAGCGATACGTCTGCTGTACATATTTTCGTGGAAAATATTTATCAGTTAAGTAAGCAAAATTAAACGAAAAAATCTTTGAATGAGAATAAATAAATATATATATATGTATGTAGATTCATCGATAAATAATTTAGTGGAGGGTAGGGGAAAGATAATAAAATAAACTTTATTTACAACTTGCTATTCACTTTTAATTCAAATTTAAAACATAGATCATAAATCCGGGAGATCTGGAACATTTGAGGTATGCTATCGTCTATTCGTTATATTTGACGAAATTATAGGTTATACAGCTAGAGTTTTTACGAAATTTGATAGGGGAGAATCCATGCATGGATTATGCAGGTCAAATTGCCTTTACGTTACGTATTTTAATCTGCAATTACTGGAACACAGTTTATGATATTATTATTATTAGTTCCTGTAAAGTGTAGAGCATTAAGCTTCTGGTGAAGTGGTGATTGCATGTGCTGAATACGCTGGGGTACCATCGTGCTAATGAATTAGGATTGTTTTTAGTTGAAGATCAACATTTTCTAAATGAAGTGGCAGGTGGATTTCAAGGAATTGCAGATATTCCTGTCCATTTAGATGGACATGAAAGAAATGTGGCTTTACTATATAGTCACTAACAGTCACGCCCCATCTTTATTTATTAACACGTCAGATTCTTTCCGAATTTCCAAAAACAGCATGTTCTAGAAGAACAAACATAATATTGGTTTGTCACTCTATATGCGGCTGTATAATATTCACAACTAATTTTAACGTATACGTTTAAGTTTTATTAATAAGTTTCTTTTCAATCTCTAATAATAATTCCGTAAACTTCCCTCTACAGAATATTGGACTACCCGACTTCTTTCCTTATAATTGTTGATATGAGATATAATAGTTAGGTTACCAGCTAACTAGCTTAAAACTAGTGTGAATATTAACGTTAATGTATTTCCAATAGTGAATAAATTACATGCGTTTATTAACTTCTAGTAACCAACAAAAATATAGAACTTTTACTTATCTCATCAAATCTAGTGCTTGTACAGAGATAAGTTTTTATCGATGTTTAGTATAAAGATATTATAGTAGGGAATGATAAATGTGGAAAGATTTAAAGTTTTATAAGCTCAATTGCAGCATCCATCTTACAAGTTTGCACAAATTTCCGGTTTCTTTCTCTTTTTCTAAAATAAGTCGGCAGATAAGAGGAACAAACAGGAGGGCTTTTTGAGTGGTTCTAATTTGCTATATAGTTGTTTGAAATGGTTTACCTGTGCTTTGGCTTCTATTCTGATAGTAGATTGCCGGCTATTGTTTAGTTGCTTATTTTATACTTGCACACAACTTTCTGTCGTCTGTTAGTTTGGACTTGTTCAGTAATGTATTAATTCACTCTGTTTGCTTTTGCTTACAGGTCGTATAAGGTTCTTTCGTTTTCTGCTTATATAGGTATTAACATTATTTTAGAACTTCTTCTGCTCTTTGGATGATACTATACTTTACCTATTCCACACTCCTTCGATTGATTTCTGGGGATAGGTTTTCCAAAATTTTGCTAATGCATTCGTTTTTTTATACTAGTACTATATTTTGTAAGATCTCAAATTCTCTTCTTTGGTTCACTGTGTTTTATTCTTGAATTATGTTGAGCTTCATTGTGGTTTTGTGTAAATACAATTGTATATCTTGTACTACTTTGAACATTACTTGACAGTAAAATATTACAACATATAATTATACAATTAATATGATTTCTATCGTATTTTCCAATGGACATCCAAATAAATGTATATATAGAAACAGAAAAAGTAATGTCATATTGCCGAAGGATCGAGCATGTATATATGGAAACTAACGAAAGACAAAATGAAATTTCCGATGTTTATAAATACAATACAATATTTGCTACGAGTTGCTTCTCATTTCTGTAGTACATACATAAATTTAGAACTCATTCAGTACCACGAATCAGAAGATTCCTTATTTTCTCGAAAAATTATGAACTGAACACGTTTTGTTTCACTGATTGAATGTGTATAAAATTTCGGAATCTTTTCAAATTTATTAGGCAAATATTTACAGATACAGCGTTTAATAGGATTTACAAGCCGATGAACATAAAAGAGAGTTTAGTATCATATTTTATGTAGCAGTATAAAATTATTGACGTCGATGCTATACAAAATGATGTATCCATTGAAGCGCTTAATATGTAAAAAGCCATATAAATAATTTCAAAAGTAGTATGAAAGTATATTAACAAAAAAGGATCATTATAGCGTGCCAAGTGGTAATTAGAATGATCATTAGAAATAATGAAAGGAGACAAAAATGATTAGGGAAATAAAAATTCTTTTTATAGTTACAGTTCTCACAGTATATAAATCTGGCAAAGAAAATAATATATTTCCTTGAAAATCAATTACGCATAAGTACTCTACTGTCACTAAGAATAAATGAAATATCATCTACATACCCTATATATGTTTGAAAATGGAGCTAGGTAAATAAGGTAGCAGAACATATGCATCAGCTTAAAAGCTTCGATCACTACTAAATATTATATACAGGATATTGAAATTCTAACAATCTATACATGCACTAACGACAACGTAAAATAACCACTCTGGTTTCCACGCTGTTCGGAAAATAATGTATCACTACTATAATGGATGGATCCAAAAGGAGATGAAAACATAGTAATAAATATTCAGACCTTTGTGTCAAGAAACAGCTTTAGAGTTTCATTACTTCTTTCATATAGAACTAGAACAACTGTGCGTATCATATTAGTTATACAAATCACTAACTACATGAATATACAACCTGGATACGAACTATCGATTAATAAGCAATCAATATAATTAACAAGAATTAAGTCATTACTAAATATCATGTAGCCCGTCAAACTTGCTTCAAAAGGATATTACAGAAATGTGGATTTTTCAAGATTACTCGCAGCATAAAACTTCTAGCGACAGCAGCGTGATAGGTTGCCCATGCCTGCTCTAGAGTTATGGACGGGGCAACCATCTTTAAAATCAAATGCCCAGAATAAAAGTTGGACCAATAATTCTATTTCCTTAAATAGCAGCTCAAACCTTAATTTGTTGAAGGTGAATATTAAAATTGACAACAATGAAATAAAACAAGTCAAACAATATAAATACTTGGGAGTGCCCATACAGGGATCAGGATAACAGGAAGAAGAGATAAATAACAAAATTAGCTACACAAATAAACTATTCTATTCGCGAAATAAATACATTGCAGGAAAAAAAGAAATAAGAAAAAGTACAAAGATGAACGTATACAAGGCAATCTACAGACCAGTACTAACATTCGGAAGTGAAACGTGGATAATGAATCAGAGACATAGAAGCACAGTACGAGCGGTAGGAATGAAATGTATCAGACGAACATGCAGAGTGAGCCTGCGAGACAAAATCAGAAGCGAAAAAATAAGAAAAAGTTGAAAATCGGGAGCATGCAAGAATATATAGAAGAAAGACAAAAGAGGAAGAGAGAGACCAAAGAAGACGTGAGACGACACTATCAGCGGAATCCCGGAAAGATTGGCAAAGGATAGGAAGACATGGAATGAGTGCGTGATAGTTTAGACAAAATCAACGTGCCTACACCCGAAAGGGTAGAAAGGTTTACTGAATTTATTTATGTGTATACGGGCACACACACACACATATATATATATATATATATATATATATATATATATGCACGTAAATATGGAAAGGTGCTTCATCTGTGAAAGTAGATGCCGTAGATTGCCGACTGCGATGTTCGAATTTTATAAGAACAATACTTGTGCTTCTGCTAAATATTAAAACCATTACGTAAGTCATGTATTGTCTCAGTCGGATTAAAGGTTCATCAGGCTTTTATAAAGACAATAGAATCCTCCGGAAGTTTGCATACAAATGACTAACTCCATTAGTTACGTACGCACAACGCAAACATTGTTTATTAATTTGAACAACTGCTAAGTGACTACTAAAATGTCTTCGCTCTATCAACAATTCATCTCATTCTACACAATCACGTAAAGGTGAGGAAGTTGTGTTGTTTGTGGATACCACACTCATGGACAGAGCTGCAGATGACTAGTGGTGTTTCGTGATGCAAAAATTAAGTGGTGCACTTCTCTGTGCAAATAATCTTACAACTGGCAAAACCTGGTTTTGTTATTTAGGTGTTCCAATAAAGTCGTAGAATAAGACATGGGGTTTGAATATGAGAGTGTATCTGTTACAGTTCGAGAATCACGGTCTATTAAGAGAATGGTGACCTTTCTCTTCAGCATAAAGAGCGTATTATAACCTGTGATGTTTTCCTCACAAAATACACTCATTAGAAAGTGGTACAAGGAACAGTGCTTGTTCTTTCTCTTGTCACGATAACGTCCCGGCCCTTCAGCGCAATATTTAAACTTAGTACCTAGCTGTAGTTGTAACTTTGCCCGGTGCAATTTTACCTTGCTTCTGGAGGTGGAGACCTGTCCGAAAGGAAAGTGATTTGATAAAGATCGCCTGAAAGCGTGGGATGATGAATGTGTTCACTTGTCAAGGAGCACTTGGAAAATGTGGCCGGATCAGTGATTACGACAAATGCAAAGGTGTATAGACTAATAGACATAGCTATGTTGCAAAGCTCTCCTAGTCCTCTTTGTGTTAACATTGTCTTCTATATCTCTTCTTAATTTGAGTATCCAAGCAATATGGTATACTATACCGGGTATAGCATAACGCTAACACTAATACAAAATACCATAACTTACATATCTCCGCACCATATAATTTAGTTAGTAATTATAATATATAATCAGAGATATGATTAATTAATAATTTGAATCTCTTGAGTTATTGATGTAACTTAATACTTTCTAAAAAGAAAACGCTTCATGACGTATAACTATTCAAATAAAAGTAGTAAATTGATGAACAATATTGTAACCGAACGTTGCTACCAGCAAATATTATTTTTCTAGTATAGTTTTGATTAGTATCTTAGCGTTTTCCTGTCTTTTGTTTTAATTTATCAAACATGGTTGAATATACGTCATGTAAAATATACTGTGTGCATTATTTGGTTAACTTACAACAATACAAGAACATTTTATTGCATGCAGATTCATTCCCATTTATCTCAATCAGGTCCTTCTTGTCGCCACTAGAGAAGCTTTCAAAATATCGTTAACCCTTCAAGTGTAAATGAGAAAAATTCAGGCTATTTATTATTACAGTGACTGAAATAGGAACAGTGTAAGTAATAGTTTCAACATAGTTCATCACGTCACATTTTTTAATTAAACCTAAGAGATACATAGCTATTCATGTGAACGAAATGTATATTCGTAAATACACGTAAGATTCTATAAATCACACATTATGAAATAAATATTTTGAAGTACGACGAAGTATATGTAATTTGCAAAGAATTCTAAACAAAAATCGCCTCTTTAATAAATTAGTAGCATTAACGAGTCAGCATTATAGGTGCTGTAACTCATATGAAAGAGAATATTTTTGTAATATTAATAGCCACGGACATGATAAATTGTAAATAATTTATAATTACTAGCCGTTCATTCATAATTGCAACCACCAGAGAACAATTCAATTTCAAATTCATACGAATATCTGCGATTGACTGTTTTCATGCGGCTCAGAATAACAAGAATATTGATCTTACCATTAACTCAATTTGTTTACGAATACATGATCTGACCTAAAAGCCAGATAAGCTGGGACAGCTTGCTGTTATCGTCCAATTTTAATGAAAATATTTTCTAAACGATCAAAACACATCACAGTTGATATTCTGTCTCTGGTATTAAATGCTGAAGACGTCTCAACGGAGCAGCTCTTGATCAAAATTTGTAGCTGACGTTTGTCTATTAAGTTGGGAAAATTGTTAGCATTGTGAGTTGCATTGCTTTATAAGTTTACAAAGTTTACGAACAAATACGTATTTAAAAACATCGAAGAACCATCTAATATCAGTTCATCCTAAACGCGAAACTTGCTTTCCTTTTGGTTTATTTTAATTATCATCGGAACTAAATAAATCAGAGAATTTTACATATATATATATATCTGCATGTTTAACAATAACGATTACACCGGTCAACAACACGTCCGTCACAAGGAAGGCGTCCTAAACTAAGTCGACGATACTGATTTCCAGTAGTTAATTTAGGCGTGCGGGAAATGTGGTGGTTGAGAACAATGTTGGAATATATACATGAAATTTTTGTTGTAAATGGCAACAGTAGCGATGAGTCATGCTCCAACATGAGGCACCGTGTTATTCGTGTTGATGATTGTGGCCACTTGCGTTGCAGCATTGTGACTATTGTGAGTTCTTACGGCGTAGGAGGTGCTTGTTGTTATTTATCTACATTTGTAAAGTCTTGTGCTATGTTAATAATCCAGAAAGAAACATGCCCCGTGCTTGTCTACATACCCCTGAAACTTGTTATATTTGTGAAGAATTTACTCTGAAATCGCAAAAACGGCGATTTACATACCATGTAAAGAAGTGCTACCAACTTTAATGCGGATGTAAAGTTGGTGATGAAGATTAAAACATGTGCCCCTCACATCTTCTGTCTGACAATGTGTCAACGTCACGTGCCGTTTGCTGTTCTCAAGATTTGGAGGAAACCGACACAGCAGACTGTTATTTCTGAATGACGCAAATAGCTGGAATCACTTCGAAAGCAAAGCACATTGTACAGTACCTAAATGTACCAGGAAAGGTACGGAGACGGAGACTTGTTGGTCACAGTACAAAATTGCCGGTACCAAAGCTTTTTGAAAACGAGGCATTGAGTGAAGATGAATTTTCTGACAAACACGGAGAAGATACCGAAGGCGGTGAAGGAACTCCTGATCCTGACCCAACATTTCAAGGACTCACACCTTTTGTTACAAGAAGATCTCAATCATTGTACGTTGTCTACACAACAGTCTGAGGTTTTAGCTTCCCAATTAAAAGGACGGAATTTTCTAGATCATCATACGAAAGTGAGTGTTTTTTGTGACGGCCGTACTGTATTTTCAGAATGCTTCTCCCACGAAGGTAACATGATCTTTTGTATTGATATCGTATTCGTTATCGATATTCTTGGCCACGAACACAAAGTAAATAAGTGACGTCTGTTCATCGATGGAAGTTAGTCTAGAAGCAGTGCTTCTGCATAATGGAAACAAATTTCTACTTGTACCGATTACTCAAGCAGTTGCCGGGAAAGAGATATATGAAAACTTGAAACTACTTCCGACACTTATCCAATATGAGATACACAAATTAAATATATATATATATATACTGGTAAGCAAAATATTTAGGTCACCTTCGAGTTGTGATGTTATTTTGGTATTGTCCGTTTTATGTTTATATTTGAAAAATATAATTCATTCTACTGTCTTTTGAAAGCTAATTTTAATAGTCAATATTGAATCGGAAATCAGTCTTTTGATTCTAACAATTTATTTTGAAGATGCAACAAATTTACGTTTGCAAATGTAAAAAGAGAACTAACATTAATGTTTTAATAACGTGTATTTCCTTCTCTTGCGTTACTGACTGCTTGAAGTCGACGAGGCATACTCTCAATTAAACGACGAATCATATTCTGCTGGATGTTATTCCACTCCTGCAATAAAAGCTCTCTCATCTCCTGGGCAGTCCTTGAAGCCGGCATATGGCTTGGCATAGGTCGTCCCAACTTATCCCAGATATGTTCAATGGGATATCATCCAGATATTCTCTAGCAACTCTTGCTACGTGAGGTTTTGCTTTATCTTGCATGAAAATGCCATGCTCCCTCATGGTGAGCATGAAAGGCATGACATGGTCTTCTAGCACTACCCTAATGTATCTGTGAGCTGTCAGGGAGCCATTCTGTATGAATACTAACTCTGTGCGTGCATGTGAAGAAATTCCTGCCCAAACCATAACCGATCCATCGCCAAATGGAAGTCGCTCGTCAATACAAACTGCAGTATATCTTTCTCCTGGTCTTCCTCATACTCGCCGACGGCCATCTGACCCATTGAGACAAAAATGCGACTCATCTGAAAACAAAACCTTGCTCCAGTCTTCGTTATTCCATACCAAGTGATTTCGATCAAAAGCCAATCTTGCAATTCGATGCCGACGTTGCAATGGTGGACCTGTAGTCACCTTTCTGCAAAGCAATCCAGCAGCACGATGCCTTCTTCTAACGGTCCATTCACTAACATTCACATCACTAACTTCTTGGGATTGATTTCGCAGCAAAACCGCTGAAGTTGCTTCCGCAAACTTGCAGACACCAAAAAACGGTCATCTCTTGGGCTGATGACTCTTTTTCATCCGGATCCTGCTTTTCTGGTTAATAGGCCAGTCTCACCAAAGCGCTGGTACACATTTTGGACAACACATAAGCTTTTGCCAACAATTCTTGCAGTTTCACGCTCTCCTCGACCATCTTGTATCAACATTACAATTCTTGCCACAACAATGGAATCTAAAACATGCAACCGATAGGTGTCATAGAGAGAAATCAACTCTAAACTGAAAAATAGACAACAAAATATGAATTTTTAGTTAGAGCTAATGCGCGATATTTCGTAAAAAGTCGTAAATACCGTGGCAATACAGGTCAGATAACACATGTCAGATAATATTTCTCCAAAAACACATGACTCCGCATCTACTACTACATATATATACCACTATTACAAAAATATTTTAATTTGGTAAAATCTTAATCTTCCGTTAATACAGTATTTACTTTAGCAATAACACTAATATTACCTGCGTCACTGACTGCACCTAGCTGTCTTGTACAGTGTACAGTATCTGCATTGACTGCTCTAATGACAACGAAGAATTTTGCAAGTGCTTCAACTATTCCATTGTAATTATTATGATTAATTTCTAAATCTGCTGCAACTTTAACATCTTCGAATTTGTTTGACTTTCCTTGATAGCAATTGCTTTGTTGGGAAGAAATTGTAAAACTACAGATGCCTTTAACCATGTTCCCTGGCGTGTAATAAGAATCGGCTGTGGAGAATCAGGGATGTCGTATACATTTTGGGGATTTAAGCAACACCGCTTGTGTAGGCGCTGTTACACCATCAATCTCTGAATAGCACCTTCGAGTAGTTTGTGCCAAAAGATGTAAAGCATCTATTTTACAGAAGACATGTTTGCAGCAACATCAGCCATAAGCATTAAGAGTTTGTTTCTTGAAGTTTCAATTTTTCTTTCATTGTATTTGGCACCTTCTTTACCACTGCTTTGGCAGTACATTTCTGTTGTTTCCTACTAGCTAGAGAAAATGAAACTGACGGTTTTAGTGGTTCCATTGTGTGCACTATGATATTAAGCCGACTGGTCCACACATAACCACACTTTTATTTTTTAGTTCACATTTTATGCTGTTTTCAATTTTATCGCCCAATGATACCACACTATTTCGTGAAGTTGTTCGACTAGGTAATTACCACTTCGAGTACTTATTCCAGAAATAACCAAATATTTCATTATCTAATAAATTAAGCAGTACATCGCACACATATCAGTGTTAATAATAATAAATCAAATATAAATTGGCTACACAACTCAACGCCATTTTTTGGGCTTGTGTGCACTATGATATTAAGCCGACTGGTCCACACATAACCACACTTTTATTTTTTAGTTCACATTTTATGCTGTTTTCAATTTTATCGCCCAATGATATCACACTATTTCGTGAAGTTGTTCGACTAGGTAATTACCACTTCGAGTACTTATTCCAGAAGTAACCAAATATTTCATTATCTAATAAATTAAGCAGTACATCACACACATATCAGTGTTAATAATAATAAATCAAATATAAATTGGCTACACAACTCAACGCCATTTTTTGGACTGTGGACTATCCACGTGTTTCTTACATTAAAATTTATTCAGTAACATGACATTTTTGTCACAAACTTTAACAATTAATTTAGCTCCATCATGTAATATTCTTTACTTTGTAAACCGACGCTGGCTTTTACGACGTTCGTAATTGCGACATTATTAAACCGAACCGTACAAAGCTCTGAATAAAATAAATAGAATTGTATAAACGAGATATATGTTCGATCCAAAAAACGATAGCTAACTGATGGTTCTACCGCTATAAAATCTGCTAGGTCTTGCACTTCTTCAAAGCACGTGCTCCTGGCTGAACGCTTGCAGTGCCAAGTTTAGTATAACTAAATGTATATATATATATATATATATATATATATATATATAATTATGATAGAAAACTATCATATAAGATAGGTATAGTTAAAAAGGTAATATATATATATATATATATATATATATATATGTATATATAAACAAAAGTGATTGAAATAAGTTATATTCCCAGAACGTTTACGGAACACAAAAGATCATTTTTTATGTAGTTATATTTTCACTGATAAAGGTGTTCCGTTAATGTTTGTAAACGTTCTGAGAATATAACTATTATTGCAATCACTCTTCTTTAATTCACCTAATTGTGGCAGAAAACTATTATATAAGATAAGAATAACTAAGCAAGATCTGAGGTTTATACCAGTATAAATGACGAAAACAGCAAGTGGATAGCCACAAATATTTAGAATACACACGCAATAATAGATGTAATATAAATTAAATAAACGAGTACGCGCAGCAAACAATGTACATCATGCAGGTGAGATGAAATTTGGAATATTGAAGTTCGTATGTACGTATGTAGTCCGAGAAATGTTCGCCATCAAATTCTGAATTGTCTTTACATCAGGTTCCCGTTCATCTTATGAAAATATATAATTATATTTTACGAAATAAGATTACGGATAATTGAAATAGAAATGTGTTCTACACTTGAGGTAATAAATCGCTTAATGTAATACAAAATTTAATATCGAAATAAATGAGCATTTATTAAACGTACCTCTACTACACCAAAAGGTGATGTCAAACTGATTTTACTTTACCAGTACTTAATTGATGTATTATTTATGTAAGTCAACTCGAACTAGAACCTATAACCTCGAACGTACATGAACTATAACAACAGAGCGTATTAATTGGGCATTGCATAAATATGGACGTTTCAAAACAGATACGCTCGCTTGAATTCGAAAGGTTCTGCAGTTGTTTTAGAGACTACGTAGAATATAGAAGTACTGACAGTATAGTTGGTCATTTTAAAGTGGATAAAATGAATTTACAAGGCGGTCCACCTGAGAGAACACTAGGATAAGTTACATAAATATGACTGCAGTTAGATAAGGTGTTGAAGAAAAGACTATTTGTGAAATAACTGCAAGTGCAGACACTGGAACACTGCAAATTTGTGCGATCGTACGAAACCGTGTAGGTGTGACCAATATTCAGCCGAAGAAGACCTGAAGAATGAAAACTTTTCAGCGACCAATTTTGACGAAGATGAATAACAACGGACGAAATTGGCATCCCATGTTTTAATTCAGCAGCAGACGTCAATCTAAGGAATGGCGCAGATCAAAAGATGCTCCTGCTTTAAAAGTTCGTGCAGTTTTTGTCTGTGGGCAAAATAATGATTACAGTTTTTTGATTGTGATTTGATCATCTTAGTAAATTATCTACCAAAGCAATATTCCATTTCTTTTGTCTGATCCATTACGATACGCACTTACAAAAAGCTGTTTTGGAAAGTTGCATACGAGATTCTTACTACAACAAGACAATACAAGATCTCATACGACCCGCCAAACAAAGAATGTTTTGAATGGGTGCATTGCAAATTACGTCCACATCATTCCTACTCGCCTAATCTCACACCCAGTAAATTTTATGTTTCCGGGGTTGAGAATCCCTAAGTGATGTGCGTTTTGACGATTTGAATTATGTTAAACGGGTTCTAACAAAGTGGATAAAAATACCCTAAAAAGTTACTCTGAAGAAAGCCTTATAGAGCTAATTTCACGCTGGGACCAATATGTACATTTAAATGTAAATTATATTAAAAAGCCATAAATTACTATAGATGAAAACTAGCAGGCCCAAGGAAATTGTCTAAAGAAATGTCTAAAACTTTGGAGTAGAAACGAAAGTACGAAAATGCACAGATTTGAGTATCCAGTTGTAGACTTTAGATTTGCATTGTATAACTTCGCCTTAATAGCACTTTTCTATTACTTCCATTACAACATTAAAAGATTCTTTGTAATATAAATCCTTATATATGTGTGTATATGCCTAAAATACCTAGACTTTCAACAAAAGCTATCAGCCTTTAGGGGAAAGAACTTCTCATTTCATCCGGTTACTTGGAATTTACTCTCAATGAATGGTATAATAATTAGACAGCGGATAGTTTAAGTGACAAAATCATTCCTGCATAGTGGCTCAGGCAAGGGTTCCTATTGTTTATCTGGCGTTTGTAATGAACAGCTAATCAGTTCAGTGCATAGCTCGGTGAACCGCTCAGGTGTTGATAAACGTGTCACAAATGATCTAATGCTTTGTCTGAACTACTATGCAGGATCACTTAAGCTGTCCGCTGTCTAACAATAATCGAACTAAACAATTACCAAGTAGAACTTTATTATTGCAAACACTATAATTTCGAGAAAAGTACATTTCATTCATTGCATATTTCCGATTCCACCACGACTTTTACTCAATACGAATACAGTGCAGCAGCCTAGTGCATGTTGTTCTTTCTTTTTGAGCTTTATAGAAATATAGTTATGATAAAGTACAACGAATGATCTGTACTTTTCTCCAAGTGAACAGATAGCAATTAAATTTCACAAGCCGTAGCTTTTTTAACTTTCCACTTGGTGTTCACGTCCTATTTCCTATCCGTATTCTCAGTTTTACCCACACTATTATTCTGGTCTTTGGTGTTTTGATCACAGTATTTCCTTCACTTTACTTCTCTCTCTTCCTCTTTCTCTCTCCCTGTTTTTTAATTTTGTTTTTTTTTTTATTTTACTTTCTGTCTATGAGAAATGTTTGCATGTTCTTTTAAATAGTAATTTAGGTGACGATAGCATGTTGTGACTAATAAGAGCACATTCATTGGGTTGGAACCAAAGTTTCAGCAGTGATATGTTGCCAGTTTTAACGAATTCCTTTTTTCCATCTTTCAGGCTGTAGTATAAAGCCACGTTGATAAAATTTCTGGTTGGCAAGAAAATCAAATTATGATAGCTATTTGTCGTTATCATCGTTAAAAGGAACTTTTACCATTCAAGAAGTTTGTATGTAACCCACTTTTCATTGCTAGTTACCGACTTATTTAAAAGTACATAGATCATTTACATACCTTTCGTCAATCTTATTAATTAAATTATTCAAATCTTCTCCGATGCATGGATACTAATACATCGAGCTTCTCTATGGTTCCACATAATGTAATATTATAATCCGAATCAATTATTGACTTGATTTCTTTGTCACTAATTTCAATTGAACGAGTTAATGTTGTTCACCTTTTAGCGAGAAATCACCAGAATAAAAGTTAGCGCACTAGTGCTGGCTTTTAAAATGGCGTCGTGATATACAACACAAAACCTTTTATGCGCTTACAATGCGTTTTTCTTTGCGAACGTAATAAAGTAAAATATAATTTAAACGTTTGCTTCCAATTTTTACCTTTCTCTCGATATATAAAATAAATAAAGTTACCCTTACCACACCTTTCTGAAAAATCCAGATACGTATTTCGGCAACTAAGTTGCCATCCTCAGTGGAAAACTGGGAAATTCAGTATCACAGTGTCAACAGTGTTTTGGTGTGTTTCGCGCATTCATTGTGTGATGTTCATTGTGTTTTGATGTTATACAGTGTTCGTTGTGTGGTGTTCGTCTTGAGCATTAGCCGGATTCGCTAGTGATACTGAATTCCCCAGTTTTCCACTGAGGATGGCAACTTAGTTGTATCTGGATTTTTCAGAAAGGTGTGGTAAGGCCACCATATTTTTCTTTTTTCGTAATACGTACTATCCAATATTAAATTTAAGTAAAAGAGTTTTTGTAATCTGGGCCAATTTTCAATGGTAATGATAAATTTTCACCCGACTATCAAAAAGATAGCCTCAGCTCCCCGTGAAACTTAAACAAGCTTTTCAGCACGGATCATATTTCAGCACATCGCAGAGAGGCCACTTCCACAAGATTTGCGTCTAAGTGATAAATTTTTGATAGCTATGGCCTGACATGTGAATCACATTTGACAGCCAAAACCTCAACTAAAATATCACTGGCTATCAAATATGATAGCCACAGCAGTCAATGTATTAAACAGTGAAGTCAAAGATCAGTTGATAAATCAATATTAGGAAAAACTAGGATATATGGAAATTTTCACACCCACCTACAAGGCTTGTGATCATTAATTATTTGTGGATAGATCAAAGAAGATCAAATTGGAGACGTAAAATAGAAAGCAAAAGATACTTCTTATTCTTACCAGACCGACCCTTTAAAAAGCTGCAAATACGCATTTCGGTCACCAAGTGACCATCCCTGAGTAGAGAACACCAGAAAAGAAAGGGTTACTGATGAATGATAAGCGAGCACACTCCATCTCACAATCGACAGGTGTGGTAAGTGCAAGAGTTATTAACTTATTTCTTTTCTACAATAAATTTTAATAATCTAATCGTCAATTTGGTTGTAATTTCTTTTTAGAAGTAAAAATATGAATAGTATATACTACTGTATTTTGCAGCATACACTCTTGAAGAAACCCAAGAAGATACTATTATTACCGAAATGCGAAAGAGCAACAGCATATCCATGAATCCCGTTTCTGTTCGCTTCATCTATAGATTCGACTTCATTTGTTCGTTACCAACTAATATGTTGTTAATGTAAAATTCACACACCGAATACAATAACGATAGCTTTCTCTTCTATTATTACGCATCACCGTGACAATTCTTTTCACTAAATTCTTTATTTGATTGATTACATTTTAGCAAGCGAAGAGATTTATGATATTGTTTAATTCCTAAATAGTATCACATTGCTGCTTATTGGTATGTACATATATTCCTGAAAATGTATTTTGCAATCCTTTTTTAGTGTGTACGAAAGTTCTTCATTGTACATTGATAGAAAACTTTGCTTTTTTCATAGGCAACATGTTATGCGTAGTTGTTAATCGACCTGTGCATTGCCGCAATACACTTTAGAAAGCTCCCAAGTCAAACTTTAACACATTCTAACAAAATAATGCGCTAGGTGCAATGGCAATTGATCATGTTACCATTGAGTTACGAATTCTATAATGAAATAATGTTGACACTAGAATTGTTGAGACACATTTCTAGATATAGTCAAATCTCTGTGAAAAACGTAAAAATGCTCGAATCTAAGTCTATTCCAAAGCAAAAGTTCTTTTACTTTTCTTTGCAGTCGGAATGATACTTAGTCTTCTTTAAAACTAAGAGGAATCCCCGCATTAGAAGTAATACCTACCTCATCATAGATAAAATTGTCGATTTCTTCCAGTGGTCTACCATAAAGGTTCTTCGGAAAAGGTTCATACTTAGCAGGAAGCCTAGAACCATCTTCAACACTAAGCTTCCTTCTGGGCTGAAAGCCATACTCACGCACGAGTTGCACGGTTTTCCGTTCTAAACGTTCTAATGATTCCTTAGTGAACGGTTTCACTTGAGCTTTACCTTTAACTGGATTTGGAACAGTGACCGGTTTAGGGGGATCTGAATTCCTCTTATTAGAATTGAATCCGAATAGTAAGTCAGTTTTAGGTTCGGGACCGCATGGATAAGACAACGGTCTCTTGGTCTTGGAAATTTGGGGGTCTTGAATGGTAGAAGAAAACCTGTCTTCACCTGGAAGACGCGTCAATTGCTGTTGAGATTGCGCTTGTTCTTGTTCTTGTCCAAAATTTGTTGCCGGTGACGACGTCGAAGTACCGGACGATACGATAAATCGCGTTTCCGATTGATGATCCGGCGGACCCGGTTCGGGATTAGAGGACAACAGCGGAGGAGCAGACATTATCAGGTTAGGGTCGTCGAATATCGGCCACCGAGGCCGGCTCACCGCGATCCGTCATAGCGAAAAGCTCGCATTAGACTATTCGACCCAGCCTGCTTCTACGTAAGAACGATTCGATAGCGGCGCGTCGCCACCAGTCGAGTCTTGTGACCCTACAATCGATTTTGTTCACACATGAATGTGTATAATATAGGTAATTATTTAAATAAAATATTATAATTGTATATACTTGTATTAAAGAAATCTATCAACAGTAAAGGTAAAGGGCTCACATCTGAGCTTGACATCCTCAAACACATGAAAGCGATATTCGTAGATTTAGTGCGTGTTTATAAAAAATAGATTGAAATACATTTAATATCTAACTGGTCTCACCTCTTTATGAGCTGATTTGAAATGACAAATACTATTTTTTAAGCAAGAAATTAGACAAATTATCCTTTAAAATGTACATTGGTGTAGGTACCTACAATATATTGAAGTATCTCTTAGCAGAAATCAAATCAAATGTATTAAACATAAGGTACAATAATAATAAAATAAAATGTGAAGGACTCCCCATATAACGACCTAATAAATTGGGCGCGTTAATGGGCAGCTAACAAGTAACCGTTCAAAAGATTACAAAGTAAACACAATTCGAATATGCCAATAATCCGTGAGGAGACTTAAGTTTTGTCAATCGCAGACCGCAACTGCAGACTAATTAGGTTCGTCCTTATTAGGACTCGACAGTACAGCATGTCGGTTTGCATTTGACAAAATACAACTCTTCACTCTGTAAGGACGAAACTAATTAGTCTGCAGTTGTGGTCTGCGATTGACAAAGCTTAATTGTCCTCACGGATTATTAGCATATGCAAATTGTGCTTACTTTGTAAGCTTTTGAACAATTACGTATTAGCTGCCCATTAACGCGCCTAATTTAATAGGTCGTTATATCGAGTCCTCTAAATTGAAATTTATTTAGATTTTGGCTCTCAAAATCAGTTTACTATACGGTGCAATGAAAAAGAAGAACAAGCGACTAACTCACTTTTAAGATAATGACTTTAGGCATATTCATCTTACTTTATTATTTAATTTTCTATTAACAAACACATGTTGACACTACTTAGTCAGTGGCTCAGCCAAAGCACGTGATTTACGAAATTTCGTGCACTACCTCGTATCTGTGAGCCAATATCGAAGATGGTGCATGTTTTTGCGTTGGTGCTTGCGGATTATAAGTTTGAATATCTTGAATATCATCTTATAATTGCATGCTTATAAGATAAAATCGTTGCCACAGTACGATCACGTAGATACATACAATTGCATTCGACCATTGCTTGAACTCTGCAATTAGGTGGTATTGCACATCTAACCTTCGAAGTGCTTACCTTTACCAATGACAACTTTTTGTGAGAAATTTATAATAATATTGTACGTATGACAAATATGATGCAAATTTGCAGAAATGCCCAATTAACTGAATCAGGTAAGACAAATCGATCGTGCCTGTTGAGGTACGAAATCAAGCACATTCTAATGTAGAAAATGGGGGAGAAAACCATAAAGGCGAGAACAATGGAAGTTTGAGTCATAAAGTTCAAGAACAGAATGTGCAATGAAATCTGTGAAACAACAGCCTGGACTGGGACCAAAGAAAAATTTTGATATGCAATTTAGTATCACAGAAGCAATCGCAACGCCAAACTACAGGAGAAGAAATATCAAGACGTTCATCATCACTCTTTTACACTACAAACATTGGCGAAAGAAACTGTTCCTGTGTGTAAAACCATGTTTTTAAACACACTTGGAATGGAAATGGGGTGTGATAACGTGGTTGGGTACAACAATCTCAATTTGGAATTTCCGATTCGCCTAAAACAGGGGACAATCTTTTAAACGCCAAAAATTAACAGAAACTGATGAATTCGTACAAGCATTTTTAGGACAATTACCTAAACTACCAAGCCACTATTGTCGTAGGGACACAAAAAATTGTTTTTGGAACAAGATTTCAAGAGCTGTACGGACCTATATGAGAAATTTTTTGAGTACTTCAATTTTAATGTCGTGTCCCGTGTTATATATATGCTTCGTGACACTCTACGAATGTATTCTACGATGGCGGCAATGTACCACATGCCCTTTGAATCGCGTAGCTATTGAACGTCCTAAATGTCCTATATATGCTTTATTGCATTTGCTACAACCAATCTTATACATCTCCGATCGTTGTTCCAACATTGTTTTGTTTTCCGGGTTTTCTAATGAACTCTTTTGTTTTCTTAGATGTCAAACATGCCTTCATGTTTTGTTTTGTTCTTTTGGGATATAACTAATACTTTTTGAAATCGGCAGCTTAATCAAATTTATTTGGCGAGTCACTGTCGGGGCAATGGACTTTTCTTTTGATTTTCTCTGATTGTTTTCGATTAAAAAACTAATTTGGTTGAAGAAGATAAAGAATAAAATGAGAAATTAAAGAAAGTTTTTCAATATCCTACCTTAATCGAAAGCCGGAGCTGAGGTTCAGTGTTCAGTGCATGGAATAATACCAATGAAAACGAGATATTAATACCAGCTGTCGAACGACTTTTAAGGACTAAGGGAGGTCGAACAAAAAAACAAAGAATTGCATACTCAAAAGAAAAGATTTGAGAAGAGGAAGACCGATATTTACACGGCTAAACAGTCCATAAGCTGTAATACGAATGGGTTACACACTAAGAGGTTTCATCAACAACATTTTTTTAACTCTCTACTCTAAGCAATCTGCCCTAAGGCATTTAGCTATTGATATGATGTTTTATAACGTGTGTAGGTCGGCTCCAGTAAACCTACTACCTTAATTCAAATTATGTTTATGATACATGATGGACCGCCAAAACGGCCATGTCATCCGCATATTTAGCCAACACAACTTCATTGGATGAGGGGAACTGTGTAAATTGAATATAGCGCTGGACCAAGCATGCTCCCCTGAGGGACTCCCGCCTCTATGAGATGTAATTTTGAGTATTCATGTTTTGTTTTACTACGAAGTGTCTGCTATGGAGATAGGATTGAAATAGAAAGGTAATGTGGGTATGGGAGGGCAGTTTAAAGTTTCCACCGAAATCCCTTGTGCCGCACCTTGTCAAAGACTTTTGAGATATCCAAAAATGCAGCCGAACAGTAGCTCTTATTGTTAGCTTCGAAGGAACCGTTTATTTCGTTTACAATTCTATGTATTTGCTCTGTGGTGCCGTGCTTTTGCCGGAAACCGAACTGGTGTTCTGGTATAATTTTATTATTATCTAGTATGGTTTTTAATGTTTATATATATATATTTTTTTTTCGAATACTTTGGGTAGTATAGGTAAAAGGCTTATAGGCCTGTAGAAGGAGGTTTCTTCCGTTCTTTTTTTCCCTGGTTTACAAATCATGTCAATTTCTGTTAATTTCTAGCTGTTTGGAAAATAGTTATTTCGGAGTATTGCATTAAATATGTATGTTATTAATTTGTAACATTTAATAGGAAGTTCCAGTAACTAGATCGTATTCTGGTGCTCTTTTAATATCTATTTCAGTTCGAATTGTTTTGATTAGTTCCCTAAGTTTAGTTTTATGATGAGGCACATCCAATTGGATAGAAGATTGCAAATATTCCTCGATTTCTCTTTCCTCTTGTTCGGAATTCCCGAATACGAAAGGTTTGAATTCCTTTTCTAGGTATTCCGCAAAGGCATGTGCTTCCTCTTTGTCGTTTCTCGCCCAGCTATTACTGTCAGTCCTAAGAGGTGGGTGATGTAGTATTGACCTATTTAACTTCTCGGTGGCCTTCCATAGTGAGTAGTCTGTTGTTTCCGCAGCTGTTAGGCTTTCTAAATAGTTTTGACTGCCCTCATTTTTGTATTGTTCCAGATATAATACGAAATGTAAAATCAAAACATAAATACTATCAAAAATATAGACGATGCCACTGCCAAACTTCTTTACATCACTACAAGCGCCTCAGGAAACTTATAAAGCAACAATCTGGTAGAGCATATTCTGACTATTTGCTCAGTGTTCAGAGTTCTGTTACTGTAAACCCCAATTACTTTTGGTCATATATTCGCAATAAAAAACGACATCAACGACATTAAATTAGACCAACCACAATCCATTGTGGATTGCTTCTCTAACTACTTTAGATCTATTTCCGCTGCATCCTCTAATTCAATCCTATATTTACCTTACCAAGGCTATGACTGTGTGAATGTTAGATATATAAGTCCCTAAGATGTTATAGCGTCTACATATAAACTAAAAGATACAATGACTGAATGATCAAGTTCCGAGCTCCTTGGTTAGAGGTTGTAGGTTCGCATTGGCTCTTCCCTTGTCTAAACTCTTTAATTTGGCCTTATCCACCACTACGTTTTCAAACATCTGGAAAATTTACAGAATAACACCTATATTAAAAAGTGGAAATCCCACCGACGTAAATAACTACCGACCAATAGCTATTCTATCGAATTTTGCTAAAATCTTTGAAGTCTCCTGTATAAACATACCTATCCATTAATCAGAACTCGAATTTCTCAGTATCAACATGGTTTCATGGGGAACCGTTCAATTGGTTCGAACTTAGTTTGCATTAGTCAATACATATCGAACTCGCTGGACTCGAGGGGCCAAGTGGATGCAATTTATACTGATATTTCTAAACCTTTTGATCGTATTGATCACTCTATTATCATCCAGAAGCTGCATTCACTAGGATTACATGATACTTTAACCTCCTTCATGGGGTGTATCCCAGGGAGCCAACCTGGGGCCCCTATTATTCAATATTTTCATTAATCACTTGCCTTCATCACTTCCGAAAAATTGCTCTTTGCTGACGATCTCAAAATTTATCGCCAGATTTCCAGCATTACTGACTGTAAAGAATTGCAAAGCAATTTGGATAGGATTAATGAATGACGTGTATTGAACAACCTACATTTGAACATCCCTAAATGTAAGGCTATGACCTATTCACGTAGACCCAGCCCGATATTGTTTCAATATAATCTTAGTTCAACTAATCTCGACAGCTGCGAACAAATTAGGGATCTGGGAATTCTGTTTGGTAGGAAACTGCATTTTTCACATCACATACGCTCTGTTGCTGGCTCTGCTCGGAGCATGCTTGGATTTATAGTAAGAAATTGTGCGTCCTTCTCTAGTATTGGTGCACTTACAACTTTATACTTCTCTATGGTCCGGTCTCGCTTAGAATGTGCTTGCTTAATTTGGTATCCCTACTTCTTAACATACCCGCTTGAGCGGGTGCAGCGAAGGTTCGTGAGGTTTCTCTACTTTCGGTTGGACAGTGCCTATCTGCCAAGGGGTATTGATCAGGGAACTTTATTGAGTCGCTTTAGTACACCATCTCTGAATTTAAGAAGAGTCCAACTGACAATGAATATACAATTTCTGTATAATTTACTGCATAACAAGGTCGACACTCCAGCGTTTCTAGGTAGTCTGAACTTCAATGTTCCGCAGCTCGCCATTAGGCATAGGCCAGCCTTTTACCTGCAGTTGTCAAGAATAAACTTGTTTCTGGGATCGTCCTTACATGTCATGTGCAACAATTTAAAATAAGCTATCAACTTCAAATATACACTGCACTCCCTTTAATGGCATCATTGCCGATATTGAGGATACCTATGATATGTACGCATAGTGGTCATGGATTTTGGGGTTCTGTTTTTGAATTTTTGAATTTGGATTTAAGTTTTTTATTTAAGTTTAATTTTAGATTTAATTATAAGGCTGTAGTATTTAAAACATTGTTATATTGTATTCCTTTTGCTTTTTACGTATGTGCTACTGAACTGTGTTTCTTTTTGATTTGTCCTATTCATGGATATAGATCTGTTGGGCAATAAATGGATTATTATTATTATTATTATTATTATTATTATTTCCTTCAGTTCACGGACGGCCCCGTTGAGCTTGGTTTTGGTTTCTGCTGTTCTAGTTTGTCGCCAGATTTTCCTTATTTGTCCCTTTTGAGCGATTTTTCCTTGATATGAGGAGGAATTGCTTTTCCTGTTTCGGCAGGTGCATTGCCCGGCTGCAAGTCAAGCTGCTTGTTGAATGTTTCCTGTTACCTTGTCAACTTCCGTATCTATGTCCTTATCTGATTTAAGTACACAATCTAATGAGATAGAATGATATAATTTCTGTCTGAATAGTTACCAGTTTGTTTTGTTGCTATACGAAGAGGGTCGTTTTTCTTTTTTGTGATCTGTGATTTTATTGTAATTATAACAGGAGAGTGATCTGAGGAGATCCCAAAGCAGGATTCTGCAGTACATTTTTTGTGACTATACCTTTAGTTATGCCAAAGTCAAGTAATTCTCCGCTTTTTTCAGTGTCTGAGGCCAGTATGTTGGTTCAACTGTGGTAATATATTTTAGGTTGTTACTGTTTATGGCCTTAAGAAGTTCTCTTCCTTTAGTAGTTGTCAGCGTTGACCCCTTATGCAGTGTTTCTTGCATTGTGGTCTCCTACTGTTATCAATCTGTTTCCAAGTATTTTAAAGAACGTTTCAAAATCTTCCGTTTTGTTGTTATACGTAGGTGGACAGCATACGGCAGATATGGTTATAGGGCTGTGTTTGGTTTCAATTGAAATGCTTGTGACTTGTAGATTACGTTTAGCATAGTTTTCTCTTAAGTTATGTTTAATATTGTTTCGAACGACTATAGCAGTTCCCCTATGGGCCTTATCATCAGGAAGTTTGGTGTTATGTATTGTGTAGTGAGGTATCCGTATGAAGTGTTTCTCATTAATGTGGGTTTCAGAGATTAACATGATGTCAATTTTATGATAGTTTAAGAATGTTTTCAATTCTTGTCTATGTTAATGAAGACCATTGACGTTCCAAATCTATATATATCTATAATTTCCTTATTTGTGGGTTCCTCTTTTTGTCTATCCAGAGCTTTTTGAAGCCCACTGATAGGCTAGAAAGCTGAACATTCGCATGCATATAGTAAAGCGCCTAGGCCAAATCCTAACGTAGCTGGATTTTCGATTTTTGGCCTGTGGGCGGAGAATTAAGACGAAAAAGGGATGTGGCAAAATTCAATTTTTAAACATTTTAGCTTATATTTTCTTTTTCTTTCTGCCTGGCAGGGACAGGCTTAACAGCTAGTTGCTAATATGTATTTGTGTTGATCCATTAAGCAAGTTTAGATATAACTGTAGTTAGCAGATTAAGTATTGTGCCCATCTGATCTATGAGTTTGCTAAGCATTTCCTCTAGTTTCTTGTAGTTATTATTAAATGTATATATATATATATATATATATATATATAGATATATTTCGTGACCTTTTTATACTTATCTGACTAATAGGTCAATTTATTGACCTATTAGTGGTAGAGATCTATCATATAAGGTAGTTATTATTTATAATTGGTGTTTCAGTTTGGTTGGAAGGATTACTTTGAGTAGCTTAATCATATGTTCTATGTGTCGTATTATGTTGGGACGTTGAGGTTGTGATAGTTTCAGGCAGAGGAATTGTTTTTTTGTCTCTAAGTGGGGGGATAGTTTTGTTGAGGCTCCTTATAAATTGTGAAACTTCGGTAGTTTGCAGGATGTTTACCCAGGCAGTTGCAGCATTTCACACTGTCATCTCGTGTTTGTCGGGGGCAATATCTTGTTAGATGGTAACCGGCACACTTGACGCATCGGCGTGTTTTATGACAATAGTTCTTACTGTGGCCGAATTCTTGGCAATTAGTGCACTGTGGGATGATTCTTGTTGCTGGTAGTTGCTCAAATTTGACTATCTTACGTCCTAGTTTTGTAATGTTATATATGTCTTTATCGTTTACTTTGTTTTTAAACTTATAAACCAGACTAAGAGATTAGGCTTTGTTATTTTGTATTTCATGTTGCAAAAGTTAGTGACTACATGTCCAACGGCCTCCGCTTCCTCGATGATGTACTCTGGTTTAGTGGATGGGTGCATACCTTTTAATACTGTTCTGTAACTTTTATACGATTTTGATTCATATGTGTGGTATTCCGTTATTTTCCCGTCTAGTACTTTGATCACCGTGGAGTTGGATCTTCTTCTTCTTCTCTTAACCCCTCAGTGGCTGAGTGGTAAAACTTGCGCTTCACAGTGCGAAGGGCCGGCGTTCGAGACCCGGTAGCGGCAGAGCGTAGCAGTTTAAAATCCTAAAAAAGGGATCTGGACCTCTAATAAGCTGCGAAAATGAAGGAAAGGCCACTGGGTGGGCCAGGAGCGGTACGGTATATGCGTGTACATATACGGCTCGGTGGCTCCGAACCCTTACACCGAAAGGTAGAAAGGGTAAAAGATTAAGAAGAAGAAGAAGAAGGAGTTGGATCTTCAGGGTTTCCGAGTCAAGAGTTTTGATCATATAATCCTCTATTTTATTCTCTAATAATACTTTGTGGATATTATCAGCGTACAGCACTTTGTACACAGTTACTGGTGAAAGTTCGGAAAGTTTAGCATCCTTGTTGTTGTCTTCTTCTTCTGATTCCAGTTCGCTAAATCTGTTTCTGGTCTCAATTGGTTTGCTTAGCCAGTAATCTGTGATTTTTGGTTGTTTCTTGCTGTGACATTCCTCCAGGCTTCGTAGTCGCTTCGAGTAATTTACCGTCTGCCAATTCGTTACAGACATTGCTGAGTTTTGCTGCGCGTTTTGGATAGGTTGGGAGTTTTGGGGTGGAATCAAACCTGAAACAACTTGGTTTGTAACTGGAAGTTGTGGTGAACACGTTATGATAACTCTTCGTATGCCCTCTAAAATTGTGACATCCTTAGATTTTTCCCTCAATGGGGGAGTCCTGGCTATTGTTGGCCTCCTTCCGAAAGCATTGGTCTCTCCCTCTTGATCTGCGTCATCTGTACCCATAACATCAAGCGTACTGTTTGTCGCTTTCTATAACTCAATTTAACCCATAATCTTAAATTAACAGATATGTTTTATTTTATTCGTGCTTAGTCCGGTTCTGTCGTGTCCGATGAACATGTCGTAGCCTTTCCAAGTTGCGATGTATCCTTATTAATTGTTTCGATGATATAAACCAGAAAATCACCCGATTGCGTAATAGTTTAGTTAAATCACCTTACTGTTGTCGTCCGAGATTTAATTCAAGCGGACTACGTTTTGTTTCAGCTTTATATGCCGGACTCCATCAACAACGTGAATTATAAATAATTGTTCCAATCGATAGATCTGAAGAAGATGGTGAAACTACTGTAAATTTTATCGAAGAAATTAAAACCTAAACCAAATGACTCTTAGCAACAGAACAAAGAAAGAAAGCTTATATAACATGTATTTACATCAAAATTGCAAAAGTAAAATTATGAGCGCACAGTACACGAATTGAAATTTTGTCGCGCGATATTTCCTGTAATAGAAAAATTATTTTGATAAACTCATTAGGTGTTAAAACACAGCTCATTTCAGAACCGATACTCAAAATGTAAGTAGTGTGTACAGGGTTTGCGTCATTTATTTACATGATTATATGAGGTAAAATCAGTATATGTAAAATAAAACTGATAAAAAGATGTGGGAAAAGAGAGTGTTGTTTTAAAATTATGTATCGCAATAGCTCTCTGGATACATATAATTAAAAAACCTTGAACTTACCGTTAGAAACAGGCGAATAGAGTACCCGTAGGTAAACATAGACGACCTTGCTAAATATATTGACCTAATTTCTCTAGGGTATACATTTTTTCTCTAAATTGTTAACATTCGGCTTTGCTTTTCAATGAGATTCGGTAGTTTTTCCCTAATCCTTGAATAGAATTTTTAAGGTTTTAACAAAGTTTCTTTGATATACAGGTTACAGTTTTATAATATCTATATGCGTGCGTATAAACATAAAATTTATAGATATATGAATGTACTATAGATCCTATATATAAAAAATTTCTGCTGTTAGTTATCCTGGTGTAAGCTACCAAATTAAAACATTTTGTTTGTACAGCATTATATTTTACTGACGAGATGCCTACGTAAACACGGTTTAATTATCGTCATGAAATATAAGCTATATATTCAAAATTTGCCTTTTATTTTACCTAGCAACTGGTGGAGGTAACCCAGAAGATAAATATATGAGCAGCTCATGAAATGCGATGTCTTATTTAGTATGTTAAGCAGTATAATGAAATTAAGGTTATAAGCTTTCACCATAGATCCCTACTAATGCGATATAGCGTTTCCAACGACGAACTGGCAAAGCACCCTTGAAACCCCTTTCAAGTTCTCTCCTTAATGACCGGGGTCACGGACGCCCTAACTCCTTGGAAATGGATCCTTTTAATCTAGGAATAAGTCGCATGGCACAAGGTTATAATCGGAGGTGGGTCAAGTAGTATAAATAATTAACGCTGAATGCAGCAACCATCCTTTCTTAGCCAATTTCTGCCGAACACGAGCCACCTTCACTCTCAAACGGTAGAACGCAGAATTGATTGTCTGACCAGCAAGTACAAATTCCCGATGAATGGCCACGAATATCGAAGAAAATGGTAAGCATTGTTTTGATTTTCGACTTTCACATTTTGACCTTCGTTGGTCGCAATTCTCCTTCCGTCACCCACTGACTGCTCTGTCTTTTGGCCTCAGGATCGTACTGGAGGAGCCAAGATTTCTTCGCATACCACCAAACGTTGTGCCTTTTGGCCGTCGGTGAGCACTTTGGAAACGAATTTCGTGCGCTGTTTTTTCATCCCTAAATCGTCACGCAACATAATTTGAATTGTTTCTTTATTAATAGTTTTGCTGATAACATGCGAAGCGATAATAGGCGACCGCTGTTCACACACGCACGCAAACACTCCGCCTTGTTTGTTCTTTTTGGTACCCTTTCTCTTACATTATCAACGGATTTTCGCCGTAGACGAGTTGCAATTTTCGCAAAATTTCGATTGGTTTTTCCCCTAATTTCAGGAGAAATTGAATGTTGACTTGTTGCTCCCTTCTCACGTCGCTCATTTCTTTGACCGAGAGAATTCGGCACCACAACCTCAAAACTGAATATATTGGGAACTGCAGAAGAAATTGGCTTGCAATTTGCAACACACACTATGTAGGGTCCACTGAAAGCATTGGAACAATTGACAGCGCATCAATGTTGTCCATCCTAAATGGAAACAAAAACGTCTACATATCTAATTGTCGCAGCTGGTATATGTGTTGCCGTAGAATCTATTTTCGAAATCTTTTCTGAGAAGAGCCCACTTTTTCATAAAGTTAGACTTTCTCCACTATCTACGACGAACATGAACATGACTAGTAAAGAAAATACTCTTAACTATTTGATCTATCCGTTACAGCTTAGATAATGTTACTGTCCTATTTAAATCAACCCTGCAGATACAAAATTTAGATTCAATTAAAACACTAAGAAAGTAGAACCCAACAAGTAAACGTGGTATGATTATGATACAGGTGTTAGGAAGGGGGTAAAGGGCTACGTATTATCGATCGTACAGGCGTTTGCAGTGCTTATTGCGTCACACCACGTCACAAAAGGCACGATCAGGCATTGCGGACACGTAAAACCACACACATCGTTAAATCACCAATAATAACGTGCTGAGCTGTTTAATTGAAACCAATACTTTCAATATGAGCTTTTCAATATCATACTTGCGTGATTTGTACATTCCGCTCCGAACATTAACAAAACCAATATTCTTTTCAATTTATTTTTGCAAAGTTAAAATCGTTCACTCTAGATTATAGGCACTTTTGTTACGGATTCAAAAAATTTTAAAAGCATCTTTAAAATTCGCCATAATTAAACTATAACGTAAGACAATATTGTGGGAACAATCATATTCAGCTCTAATAAGCGGCTAAATAGCCTACAGGTAATGTACAAAATCTGCCAAAAATGTTGTTGTAAAATCTGCTCCCGAAAACCAAACACCGTGCAGTTGTGGAAGATACTTATCGTACTGCCCGGCTTCAATTTGCAAAAGCTGAAAGGATGTGCTTTACTGATGAATAAGGTTCGACAAACGCATGCTACGGGAGAAGCGCCGAGGGGGATTATGGTCGATGTGAAGCCAATGGAGAGTTTAATCATTCGATAGCCGTGGAAGTGAACAGTCGTTCGATAGTCATCGGTTTATTGGTATGCGTTTTTTAAAACATGTATCGTCGTAAGCGAGGTTTACCTTTAACACTGCATGTGAATAAATACATTAGTCGATTCCCTGTGTTGGAATATACAGGTACAGGTATCATTTAGTGCAAAATTTGCAATATACGATTGATAGGTCGCGATAGATTTCACTGTAGAAAACATGTTAAAAGTAAACGTCATGTACTGAATTTAAACATCAATATTTCTGTATGAGTTTATTCTTATGCTAAGTATGTGCAACATCCAACAATACCATGCAGACAATAAACACTTTTGTCTTTCTTGGAAGGAATATGCTCCCTCATGGAAGCTACCAACCAATAGAGAATTGCGATACAATTTACAATAATAATAATAATCATCATCATCATAATCATTATCTTTACTTGTCCAACACTCGCAGACCAATTACAGAACAATTTACAATAATAAGTACACAAAAACGAATCACACCAAAAATGAACATGACTCAAAATATTACATCAGAGTATCAGTAAGTAATATGAAATATACACGTATCAAAAATATATATATATATATAAGAAAAAAATTAATTAACAATTAATGCAAAATGAAAACAGAACTAAGTTAGTAGTTCGGAGTAAAATCTGTTAAAATCGTTCGTCATATGGAACATTCGTGATCTCATTGAAATATTGGTCTTTGCTCTAGAATTATGTAATAGATTGGTAGATCTTGTACTTCGACTTGGTACATTAATATTTATATATTTGAGCAACGATGGGGAATCAAATTTATTACTGATTAAATGTAATAAAAATTTAACACTGTATTTTTCGCGACGATTAGATAGTTTGAAAGTGATGCTGATTGTCGCATAATCTGAGCCGTGAGCAGGATAGAAGTTCCAAATATCAAATATTTTAGGACCCTCTTCTGAATGCGTTCCACAGAAAGAATTTGGTTAGTGTAGCAGGGATATCAGATCAGTGATACATATTCCAATCTACTCTGAACTAGGATGTGATATAAAGTTTCAATTATGTGGAGACTATTGAAACCTCAGCATGATCTTATAAGGAGCTCAAGGGAGCGCGAAGCGGATGAGCATATAACAACAATATATGTACAATATATGTTCAGAAAATGTCAGATCAAAATCAGAAATCACCCCCAAATTCCTTATTTTATCTCTCCTGGTAATTGGTGTAGATTTAATTGCATAATTGACCAATACTGTGTTTGAACATCTACCATAGGAAACTATTGCGCATTTTTCAGTATTCAAGCAGAGCCCATTCAAAAAGCACCATTACTCAGTTAATAAGAGATTAGTCTGCAGATTAATTAGTCAAGCTATATATTTTCCGATCTTTCTGCGTAAGCCAAGTATTTACATTTTAATTTGCATAACAAATCATATATGTATATATCTTGATAAAGGTTCTTGACTGATGATAATATGTGTAGGAAAATTTTCCGATATATATATCTATGTTAAACTATAAGGGGCCAAAGTTAGAGCTCTGGGGTACCCCAGACGACATTTTAAAATTAGTTGATGGAGAGCTATTATAGAAGACACACCCAGTCCTGTTAACTAAGTACGAAGAAATTAGTTTCAACAGTGATGGGCAACATCCAACGGCATCCAACTTAGCTAAAAGAATTTGATGGTCAATGCAATCAAAGGCCGTTGTAAAGTCTGTATAGACTACATCGACCTGTCTGCGCTCATCCATCGCCGTAGAAATGTACTGTGAAATATTAGTCAAATTAGAGACAGTAGATCTGCCTGGCATGAACCCATGTTGGTAAATTGACAAGTATTACCTATCATTACCATAAATAAACACTTTCGCAACATTTGACAAAATGTTTATAGGTCTGTAATTGGCGGCATCAGGTCAATTACCACGTTTAAACACGGGCATTCCTTACTTATTTTTCAACATCGTGGAAAACTTGAAGTCTTAGTTATAAGATTGTACAATTTAGATACTGCATTAGCAAAGATATGAGCACACTTCCGCACCAAAAAGGCAGGTATGTTGTAATCCCCTGCCATCATATCAGCTCGAAGTCTCGAAGCATTAGACACCACTTCCTCTTCTGTAACAGCAGCAGCGCCAAAAGATGGGCAACAGGAGAACACCGCAGAAACAGCAGACACACGCGAATGTCGAAACAACCTGGAAAACTGATGAGCGAAACTGTTCACAATCTCGCCTGGACCCGAAAGCTCCACATCGTCACAAGACATAGGTTCAGGAATACGCGATGATAATCTCTTGCTATTAAAGAAACTCAAAAATGACTTCGGATTACTAATTATTATATGCTAATTGTGTTTTTTGTTTAAGTAGTTTCCGTAATGTTAGATGTTCGTACATATGAGAGTTCAATTACGAAATTCGGCCATAATGTACTAATTGCGCATTTTCTAATTAAGCACAGTTTCCGTAATCTTTGAAGCTCTTTATTTGGTCTTCTCATTTGCGGTATGCACCGATCCATAATATTATAAAATTTATGATAAAAACTCCGCACAGCACACAGTACACTTCAATCCACCATAGTCAATTCCGAACGCAAAGCATGAATGTAAGCCTTTCGGAAATTGTAACGTATCTTTACATTAGTAGGAAACTCAGATCTTTTTAATGTTGAATGGAAACATACATTACCAACAAGAACAGGATGATATGAGTCCTCAGTAACAAATTGTGTTAATTCTTGCGCGACTACAATATCCAAGTACGTGTTCGTAAATACCAAATCAAGAATTCTCTCGTTTGAATTCGCAACCCAATTAAGCTGCCGCACATCTCCACAAAATGGAGAATAACATTCGACCTCCCGTCCTCCTGATTTGAAAATTTACCACATTTGCAGGGTACAGTAAGAAACTGTACAGTAGACGAGTTGAAAGAGAATGTATGGCGGTAAAAGACTATGACGATATGTACCGAAGGAAAAGATTAAATTGGGGCTAAGAATACAAAAATTGGACCTTAGAAGATTGTAAAAGTTCTATCGACGGGCGAATAAAAATTCCAGTTATTAGGTTCACAACGCAGTGTTTGTTCCTCCTCAACCTTATAGGCGGATCAAAGAAGAATATTTAGTGCTTACTGTTAGGTGAAAGTGTAATGGTTTAAAGTTGGTTTGGTGGTGTAATAATTGGTGATTTAGTTAAAATTGAAGGAACAATGAGAAGAGAGCAATATTTCAATATTATTAAAAATGACGCTGTACCTTCTGGAAAAAGAATTATTGATCGACCGATTGTATTTCAACAATTAATGATCCGCAACATTCGGCAAATGTCTGTAGAGAATTCTCAGAGAGCTAAGAAACTACAGATAATTTTAAAATAATGGTCCGGGACCTCAATTTCCCAATTTATCATCTATTTAGCATTTATGGGATCAGCTTGATCGTAAAGCAAAACGAGCCAATATTTCACAACTGTGAAAGTACAGAACACCTGGAATAATGTTGAACGGGAATATTTAGAAAAATTAATAGCTGGGATGCCAAAAGTTTTGCAGTCTATAATTAAAGCATAGGTGGTCATATTTACGTAACCGAATTATAACTAACTTTAAAATATTATACTTTGTGTAATATTTCTATTTTATGTTTATTTAATAAAGCCTTTCTGTTCTAAAATATTATAAAATTTACAACTACATATTGAATGTCAAACTGTGTCACTGCTCCAAACTATGCGGATAGTGTTTATTCCCTTGTTTTGAATTATATAATTCACAACTAAGAATTATTCGTAACCATTACAAAAATAAATGATAAACTAACACGAGGGTACATTGGAAAGTTTCCAGAAAGAAAATGAAAACTAAGTAATACGGATTCAAGTTTTATTTTACTTTTCAATATAATTCGCTCGAACATCAACACACTTGCTCCACCGTTTCTCTAACTTCTAGATTCCCTGCCGGAAGTGACCTTTTCGAGGTTCCCAAAACAATCCTTTACAGCCTCTATCAGTTCTTCATGCTACCAAAATTTCTTTCCACGGGCGGAGCCAAATCAGGGGAATACGGAAGGATTTCGAACTTCAATGCTATCAATTTTTGCTGAACGGTTGCACTTGAATGAGCGGACGCAATGTCATGGCTTTTCTTAACCATTCCTGGGCGTTTTTCCTGAATTTTTGATTTCAAAATTTTCAAAAGTATTGTGTAATGTTGGTCAGTAATAGTTTTGCCTTTTTCAAGAAAACCAATTTTACCAAATTCCTTTTGGGTCCCAAAAAAACCGATGCCATCCTTACTTTTTCTGAACTGATTCATCGCGTGCAATCCACTGTTCTGATTGTATTTTTGTTTCTGGTATGTAGTCATGAATCCAGGTCTCATCCATGATCAAGAATCATCTCTTGAAATTCGTTATATTCCTCGTAAATACTTCCAAACAGTCGGCTTCCTCCAGTTTACGCACTTTTATTCGGCAATCTGTCGAAACCATGTCATGGATCTTTTTCACAATTTCTGGCGTGGTAGCCGTCCTGAACGTGGTTCATCACTTGCATGCATGCGGTAACGCTTGAATTCCGAAACCCAAACACTTGCGGTGGCATATGAAGGTGACGAATCCTCAAGAACGGCATCCAACCTTGATTCAATTTCCATTGCAGTTTTACCTTTCAAATACAAAAATTTGATAACCGTTCAAACATTTTTATCCGTAATTGAAAATACAAAAGAGTACATGACTTAAATACTTCTCAAAACCAGACTATTTCACAAATCGATTTAATAGTTGCAGTCAATTGATATGAGAAAGTTGCCAACACAAAATATACATAAAATATTTGGAAAAATAGCAACCCCTTAACAGCGATTTCGCAAACTTGTCGATCTACCGTCGTATATAAATGAACATTAGGTCAAGTTAACCCACTACTTAGTTATGTGTTACTTTTTTAATTTAGGTAGAAGGGTTAGCAAAATATAACTGAACCAGGAAATTTGCAATCTTTGCCTAATACTACCATTATTTTGCACAATCTGTATATAATTAAATGCCCGTTTTACAGATACTATAATTGTAATTTGTGGCACACTCGTTTTATTTTGCACAGAACATCGCACCTAACGAAACAATGGACAGACTTGCATAGAATAGCATATCTCAAGGAATGTTATATAAATCGCTACTTACCACAAACGAAATTTAAAATATGTATTGCGAAAGAAGATGTACTGATCACTAATCAGAGAATAGAACGTCTAGAACAGCCATGTTAAACTCAAAGTCACTGGTGAGCCAAAAGCATTAAGACCGTAGACTAAGTGGGCCACGAAACCTAATCTTAAAAAGACAAACTACTGAAAATCTTAACGAAAAAAACTACTATTATAAGACAAGTATATTTATTACATTTTAAAAAGGACATTAAAACACAAACATTAACTTCTTTTGCCAAATAGTTGACATCTTTTGTCTTTAATTAACTTGTCTATTTGTGGTGTGAATTTATCGGCGGAAATACCTTTTAAAACTGCGTCCAAGTGTGCGTCCGTCAATCGCGGGAGATTTGTTTCCTCTTATCAAAGAAAATAATTCTTCACACTTATAGGTACTTTCGAACATTGACAGGATTTTACAGACAAATTTACTTATTTCTTAACAACTCAACTCCGATAGTACGTAACTCGCTGGAATAGCAGATTCATTCTCTTTGCTTTGAACGTGTAAACATAAGCTGTTTATTTTAACTCATTTAACTTCTCGTTTATAATCATGCCTGTATACTGGTTAAACTTAATTTTATGACAATCATAGGGACGTTTTATATTATCTAATTTTGAGACACCGACTGTACTGTTACAAATCAACCAAATAAATTTGTCTTTTACTTCACAACAAAAAGCTCTAATTTCCCACTTTTCTTGAAAGATAAGTACTGGTACGTATTCTAACAATAACTACGCAACTGAACTCGCAATTCTATAGCAACTGACTGAATTGAACCGAGCGGTTTTGGCTTATATACGGAAATGTGATTTCTCGACAGTTCTTTTCTAGAATATTTAGATAGCGTCAGTTGTTTTCGCGCGATAGAACTTTCTGGAAGAAGCCAGAAGAAAACTTACGTATGTATGTAAGGCGTAAGGACAATAAAGCGATTGGGCAGCGGCACACGGCGCTGCGGGCGTGGGAGACGAGTGCGGCTGATCACAACCGAGATTTTCAAAATTTATTCGGGCCGCAGGAAAATGCTCAGTGGGCCGCATCTTTGACATGCTTGCTCTAGAATAAACGTTATACCAAAAAAGTTACATAGTTTACATTTAACTTGGTCGCAAAGTGATTTTGTAAAATAAATGCGACGTGTAATAAGTTGTTATACAGGTATCAGCTTGCAACGCTTCTTTCTGACGTCGAGTCGTCTTGCACCCAAAGAAGCTGACGTATAATAGGAGGAAGACAAGGTATCCAAGACATCGTCGATTTGCAGACGTGGGTTAGATTAATTTGGTATTGAAGGAGCTATCACATGTATTTGCTTGCAGTACTACTTTCTGACGTACAAGCTGATAGCGCAATACGAGCTGCTTAATTCAATTCTATTGATTTACACTAGCACGTTTAAAATTTGATGCCGGACAATATCAAACTCATCGTCATAAATTAGGCACAATATACTCACCAGGTTGTAAGTATGACTAAATCTCTTATTGTTAGAATGCTAATACCACAAAATGGTCGTTGATATATCGTTACCCTGCAAGTTAGACTCCTTACTAGGTACGAACAACCAACATGATAATTTGATTATAGAACAGAAAAAAAATTAAAATTTAAAAATAGTATAATAATTAATAGTAATAATATTAATAGTAATATCTTGCAAAACTTGAACCATTTCATTTCATATTTTTGTCCCACCTACGATTCGGATCGATCGAAATGAGCACGGAATTTTTCATTACTTACTTTGCAACGAAATTGGGGAATCCCCTTTCTTTAAATGAATGTATAATAATGACATTTTGCTCATTGTAGGATTCCCCGTATTTTATTTTGTGCTTGGATTGTTTATGACCAATAATCAGAAAGACTGACTTCTGTCATATAAAGAATAGTGTTTAATATTGTATAATATAATAACACCTGCAAATTAGTTACACCATTCGTGGAAATAAAGAGAGCACGTAGGTACATAACCAAGAAACGACAACAACATGCTACTGCGTATGTGCGAGCGATAAGCAAGAAGAAATAGGCTGACGAAACAACAACAAAAACATACGTATCTACTTTGGTGGAAGTTTTTGAATTAATCGGAAAATGCTGCAAGTAAGTATTAAATATTTTCTTTACGTTTTCTATTTGTTTAATTGTTTGATTATCTGCTACATTGTTCAAGCTTCAATTAATTAAAATAAAAAAATCAGAACGAGTAAATTTCATTAAAGTAGGATATATTGAAATGAAAAGAGTAAAATATAATGGGGCATCTTACCGTAAAAGATGAGCTAAGTTGGAAAATATTTAAAAAATTAAGGGGCTTTACATAAATACGTGAAAAGTTATATTTCTGGGCATTCAAACCCAGAACACCTGGTACGTGTTAGAAATGTTGACATTGTTTCTGAAGATCATATTCCAACATCTACTCAATTAGAATCTGCATCTGTATGTCTAGACATGGAACTCGATAGTTTACGAACAGAGACTGAGTACGGATTCGACGTTCTCAAGAAACTCCTGAGGAGGCACAACGGCTCCGTTCACAAAATGCCGACAATCAACGACGGCGTCGAGCCGAGGAGACAGGGAAAAGGCAACTTCATCGTAATCAAAATACAACCACTCGATGACAACGTAGATCTGAGGAGATCGAGGAGGAAAGACAACATCGCCTTTCTCAAAATGCGGCAATCCAACAACAACGTCTTTCCGAGGAAACCGAGGAAGGAAGACAACGGATTAACATTGAAAGTGCGACTAGACAGCGTCAAAACGAGATTGGAGGTATGAATTCCTTTTTCTTCACTCTATATAGATTCCAAACACTTCTATTACAGAGCAATCAATCTAGCGTCAATCCAGTCGTCGTCCATCACATTATCAACGTACTGCTGTTGTTGCCGCAGCTGTACCTGCCAAATATGCATTATCTTGGTCCCATGAATGTCATATGCATTCACTGTTCTGGACTCTTCTTTGAAAGTACTCAATTCCATCGCACCCACTAGCAAAAAAATTGATTTTGGCCATCTCACTTTTTACTTCTCTACCTTTAATCGTTAGAAACGGCTCTATTTGTGCAACCTATTTTTCTACAGCTGAACTGACCGGTACCCCTCAGCACATCGATATTTGCTGTAACTTCGGCAATATCGTAATCCAAGGCAAATTCAACGATTACCCTGTTGAATTGCGCACTTTCTTCACATCCGACACCCCACAATGTCGAAATTTCCGCTACATCCGGCAATTTAACCCTGCGTTACCAATGGCAAGCACGGGCACACTTCTCGATATTCCACAAGGAAACGGCCCTTACTATTTCCGGTGAGCGCTTCTTTCTTTGTTTCTTCCACTTTGTCCTCCCTCAATTCCCCTAACTCCGATTATTGCAGCATCCACGGCCAGGTCTACCATTATTCCGCCATTTAGACGTCTCTTCCGGTCTATGCAACGACACCCGTCTAGAGGTGAGTGAGTTAAATATGAAATTAGGCTTGAGATATGGGCAGAAGACTTCTACAATGCCGGTTTGTGAATGGAAATTTCCGCGGTGGAATGATACTTATCCCAGACATCCACAATTATGACGAGCAAAATCTATCATTCAAATTTCGTCGTACTCAGTTCTCTGTTCGCCTCTCTTTGGGATGTCAATCAATAAGGCGCAGGAATAATCATTCTCCCACGTAGGCATTTGCCTTCCTACTGAAGTATTCTCTCACGACCATCTCTATGTTGCACTTTCCGGAGTTCGCTCTCGCCAAGGCCTTACACTTCAATCACCTACTAACACTATCCTTAATGTTGTGTATAATGAAATTCTTTAAATTTAGTCAAAAAATACTTTGAATATTCTAAAACGACGTTTTTTCCTACTACATATTCCTAGTTGTTTCGTAAGACAGTTACGAGTAGTTATTTCACTTTCTCTCTAATTCTAACGATTCTTTGTCGAAATAAACGAGCGACTGTCAAAGAAAGTGGTAATTGTAAAGGACACACACACATATGTAAAACATAATGCATACAACTACAAATGTCCCAAAGACTTGGCCGAGGGCAGTAGCCCGCCAGTCGCGGAGGCGCTACGCAGCGGCTGGTGTCAAATATGTCACCAGAAATCCAAAACGATTTTATTACAATTTTGCGAAATAAAGTTCCTCAACATATCATCGGACAAAATAAAAAAGGTGAAGTATTAATCGATTATATTCGACAGCAACCCAGGTATTAAGATACGTAGTGATCAAAAATAAGAATGTACAAGTAGCGGAATCTTTTATAGATTTCATTGAAACAAAAGATAAAACTGCTGAAGGAATTTCAAAGATGATTTTGAGCAAGCTTGAAGCTGATGGCCTCGAAGCAACTGTAGAGGCCAAGCATATGATAATACTGTTGTTAGGGCTGTAAGCCATTCAGGAGTTCAGCAAAGAATTAAAGAAATAATTCCCAAAATTGAATTCGTACCTTGCTCACATCATTGGTTAAACCTAGCTTGTTTACACGCTACCTCTGTAGCCTGTTCAGTAACTTTTTCGGCACATTAGGACGTTGGTATTCATTTTTTCCATATCCACACATCATCGTTGGGAAGTTCTGATAGCAGCTACAGACAAAAACTTAAAAGGTTTCAAGATACGCGGAGGAGTGAAGAGACAATGCCGTAAAAATGACATTGCATCATTACAGACATGCTCGTCGCTTTGAAAAAATTGACAGAGACAAGTGAAAGCTTAAACACAAGAAAAGATGTAGAAGCTTTGCTAGTTACGATGGAGTCATTTTCCTTTTTTTCTTGCGCGTCTGGCAACCGGTGCTACATCGAGTGAATGATGCACAAAAATATTTACAAAGGGACTTAACATAAGACTGTGCGCTCAGAAAGTAAATGCTTTGCAGATGGTACTGATAGAGAAACAAGAGGAATGGGCAGATGGCGCTGTAAGTTACGCAAAAAATGTATGAAGAACTTGGCATTTCCATGGAATCTCAGCGGCGTATAACGAGAAGGCACATTTTTGATGACCGTACGAGAAATCTCAACTTGTCTTGTGAAAATGAGTTGAGACGGAATCTTTCTTCGTTAGATAGATTCGGATGATACTAGATGTAATCTAGACTACCCATCTGCCGAAATTAACGAGCACGACTTCAAGCTGAAACAACTTCGATTGCGGACTTTTATTGCTGTCGTACGTAAAGAAAATAAATTAGTTAATGCGGACCCGCTTGAATTATTAAATTTATTGCAAACTTCAGGAGTAACAACGTGTTAGACTCAGTGATGCCCTTAATCTGAGGGCGAAAATTATGGAACAGCAATAAACGAAATTAAGCAAAATTTAGGTCTTATCACCTTGACCTCCCCGAGAGTCTAACACGTTGTTACTTCTCAAGTTTGCAGTTACGTTGTACTCGTTACTTCTGCCAGACAAAAAGTTTATTGTGAAATCCAAGCTGGAAGATTCTCTGCTTAATATTATAATAATGCTCCGAATTATCCTCAAAATTGCCATAAGCAATGCCAGCTGAGTTTTTCAAAATTGAAATTGATCAAAAATTATTTAAGATCAACAATGTGGACTTTACGGCTAACCAATGTGGCTATCTTGCCTATTGAGCAAGAGGTATGTGATGCTATAGACATTGGTAGTGCAATAAAAGACTTTGCTCTTAAAAAAGGTAGATGAATAAAGCTTTAGTTAAATACAGAAGTTTCGTATTTGATTCTAACAATTATATTATTTTTCAATAAAAATATAAATAGTAACCGTGTCGTTCTAATTAAAAGTCGATTTTTGTGTTATATTCAATTCACTAATAACTTAATCTTGTCGATCGTCAAGGTATAATCATAAGTGTTCTATACCTGTTATATCAATGTAAGTGGCATACGTGTAAGAATTTTTGTAATAAATGTGATTATTATATTGTTCTTATATTAAGTATAAAAAGGTCACGAAATATATATATATATATACATTTAATTATTATATTGGAAAACATATATACATAACTTTTTTATTTGTAACCTGTACAACCCACAATAATGATAATTATTCTTGCCGAAGTTCTTTACAATTACTGTATACCCGTATTTTAGTCTTTTAAATTGAAATACCTGAACAAGGGGGCGACGAAATTTTTCTCCGGCCCATGCGGCTAACACCCACGCTATACCACTGTCTCAGCTTTATTAAGCAGTATTGGTTTAAACGTGATATATTCCTTTCACTGTCGAGATTTGCCATACAGCGATCTCTATATACCGTCAGTAATCTGTAAGTTCCATGTTGGCGTAAGCTACTATAATAGAGATAAATAAAGAGACACCTGTACATACCTCACAAAAGACCGTTTAAATGAAACAAGAAAACAGTTTTAGTATATAGGTGTATTATCATAAAATATGGTTTACAAGATTTATAACGTAAAAAAACATGATTTCATTCAAATTGAACCACTTATACGGAACCAATTATTTTAGCGCAAATATTTATGCATTAATTCTTCTTTTCTGTATTTAATTTGTAACTGTTTGTTTGAATAGCAGGGGTGCGCCGGTACTATCCGGCGCTTGTGTACAGAACTTAGTTCGTAAATACGTCCTCCCCCTCTCCCATCCGCCCTTCCTCTATATCACTACAAAAACATACAATACAAATCAAACACCAAATATATTAAATATTAATTACAAGAAAAATGTATAAAGAAAAATAAACATATAAAAAGAAAAGAAAATAATTGTTATTTGTCAAACTAATCATGTGCCAATTACATCATATTTTTCTTCAAGTATTTCCTCCCCGCCTGAATTTTTGAGCCGCACACTGTGTCGGCGCAACCCTGTTCAATAGTACAATCTTATGGAGATAAGTGAATTTCTCCCTATTTTGATTAGATAAATACCTTCTTCGCTGATGAAGTTCCGCTAATAACAATTTGTACAATCGAAACTGATAAGTTTCATTGTATGTAAATTAAGATAGAAAAATACAAGTTTACAACTATTTGGAATTAGACAAGTTGGATACGTGGATACGCATGCAATTTAAATTCTATTGGTAATAAACCGCCAATGTCAAGACCGCTAAGTATACAAACAATATAGAAAACAATAGAAACAGGAGAAATTCAGAACTATAATTGTAGTAAAAATTCTAGCAAACATCTAGCTTTATACTATGTGCTGAAAACACTGCAAAATGTTACCGTAGATGTGTATATTTAAAGCAGGAATGCACAAATCGTGGCCATTCGTTGACTTGCTGGTGGTCCGTTTCATCATGTATTATTCTAGGTTTATTTTAGCAGCAATATACCAGATTTGATATCAATGCTCGAGTCTCCACATCGAAATAGGGAATTGAAGGTGTTGTATTTGACAGAAAACGGCCAAAAATAAGGCAGAACAAATGAAGTACGACGACATAAAAATTCTAAATAACTCAATCGAATTGCAAATTCTGGCACCACCAAAGTGTTCATTTGTTAAATATTCTAATAGTGTCTAGACAGTAACGAAGTTAGTCAATTATCAACCTAATAGTTAACAAAAGTACCACAATTGGACGCCAAAATTGGTAAAATTGTGACATCCATTTATTAAAATAATTTAGAGTCAAATATGACGGTAAAACTATCAAAATCAAAAGTCAGAAGTATTCGATCTGTCAAAATGACAGCAACAGTAATTGGCGCAGGGACAATACTGTCAACCGAATAAAATTTGTCAATACATTCACAGACCTTGCTAAGTCTACTGGAGCAAGGTGCCAAATATCACGATGAAATTATTGAAAATTTTGCAGCGTGATCTGCTCTCTTACTTTAGTGTTTTATTCTTTTGAAAATAGCTAAAATGCAATGCGCCAAAGGCTTTAAAATTTCTAAAAACCAGATTTGCGAAATACGAGAAAATTATTACATCAAAAATGACCAATGTCCTTATCAAATTTAATAAAGCTATCGAGTTTGACGCAGTTGTGGAATCAGTTTTCGAAATATGCTAAGCAAATGAAGTCCGACATACTTATTAAATTTAGTCGGATAAATATCAGAATAAAATTTTCAAAATCATCGCATAAATGTCGTTCATTTGTTTTTTGTCTTTTTAACTTTCTTTCTTCGAAAATGTTGTCATTTCTCTCATAAGGATGATCTGTCGGTTTCACTTAGGTATATGTGGTAATAGTTAAATTTCCGTCCCTGAAGTCTCAAATATTATGAAAAAACGATCAGAATCTAGAGAAGATATCAATGTGTCCTTGTCATATCCATCTCTCTCTTGGTTGCGGTACTAAACTTACTACAAAAGGAGTATGCCCCCAAAAGCCACTAAAACTAATAGTCAATTTTACCTTCATAAGGTGTCAATTTATAAAATCTTTAAAAGAATGAGTTACACTTTGTAGATATTTAAACTATCAAAACACGCAATTTTTTCTATTATTTAACGTGTCAGTCCCATTCGCCAATTCCCAACCGCAGTAAGATTATAAAATTTAATTACTGCAAATTCTTTTTTGATCTGTCAAAATTATTATCGTATTATCGTTTTCTTTTTCAGTTTTCAGTTTTCGTAGTGGACATATGGATGTGTCTTATAAAGTCTGTGCATCCCTGGTTTAAGGCAACCACCTAAAACAGATAGGGTTACCAACATTTGACAAGCACTCCCTTGGAATATTACAAAAAAAAAGAAATAAATTTCAACAATACACGCAATCAAAAACTATGCACAGATACAATATTAGTGATGAAATTACCAATAAAATACAATAATTTTGACTTAACAATAATCAATTGATGTGTAACATAAGTAAATTGAATAAAACAGCAAAATTACAATTAAAGGATATAACTGGAACAGATAGATAGATTATCTATCCCAGATAGACACTGCTACAAATAACTGTTGTTTAGGAAAAGTCCAAAAGAAAATGATCTAGAATCTTTTTGGATCAAAACTAAATCCTGAAGAAAATATAAAGAAAATGAGTACCTCTTTCAAAAATGTTTCTCTTGCAAACTACTTAATATAAACAAATCAGTCCAAAGCGGTATGGAAACAAAAGCTCTAGAGGATATTATAAATATCAGCGTTATTTTCAAAGAGATCCTATAGGGCGACCACTTTCAAAGACGGAAACGGCTCTAAATGTTTATTATGTAAAGTTTCTATCCGAGGCAGATCATCTCAGACTATACACTTTGTTAAAATACCTAGAAAATTTCTAAACCGACAGCATTATTTTATGGAATTAATTTTAAATGAAAAACATGGGCGTATTTCTTAATATATCTGGTTGAATTTGCAATCTGGATTGTATATCATTCAGCCTGTCGACATCAATGTTTCTATCGCAGTACGCTTTGGCACGTGCAGCAGCATGATGGGCGTAATAAGTTGGAGCAGGATAGCTAACAGATCTATTACAACGAGCGTATAAGTGGCATAAATAATACATCAATTCTTCTACATCATCTTCAGACATTTTCAATTCATCCCATATTTTTATATATTTTGTAGGCCTTGCAACACCTTTTATGCTTGCATGGGAAACTAAAAGAAGTCTGGTATGGTTGGATGTGTAATAACAGTATCAACACATGTACCAGCTGGTACATTGCCATTTCTATCTTCTGATATCCTTGGATCTTTCGGGAAAAATCGGGTACGATGGCGCTTTTGTACAAGAATAACACAAATCTGTGGATTATGGTTGCCTCTGCAAGCAGATCTTATAGCTCTTAGTTCGATGTTCAGTACTTCTTTAAACTGTCCGTCGGATACTCCGTCCCTAATGTATATTATTCGTGCCGGTTTAGAATGCCGTTCTCTTTCGTAAAATTGTAAATGCTTTTCTGTAATATCTTTTAAATCCGTTATCATTTCCTGTCGTGGTGGTTGTAATCGCCATTCAAATCGATACTTAAAGAACGACTCATCAAAAGAAGCAGTCACAGCCGCAATGCTAGGAAAATTTTGCGATCCCGGATGGGTAACATCTGCACCCATTATCATAGTAGTATTTGTTACAAATTGTGGCATCTGCATTATTCGGTGATTTTGTCCATTAAGTTTGGCGTTGATTTTTAGTAAAATATTACTAACAGTAGCTCTTTGTATACCCTTCCAGAAATGAGTACCTTTCACACATTGAGTCAAGCAAGCATTTGATAGTTCCGATGCCCGTTTCACGTCACTATAGCAAGTGTCTGATTTATTAAGTATAACCACGACTAATTGAAATTTTGCGGTTTTGAAGAAATCTCTTACATCTCTCAATGTCTTTTGAGCATAAGCTGGTCTGCTCAATCTAAGCCCAGACTCTGCACCCAAGCTTGTTAACTGAAAGAAAAAAATCAATAAGAACTAATTTAATCAGGGGACAGGGGGCAGTTCAATAAAGAGAGCATAAAACACTGGCTCATCGCTATGACAACTGCATAGAAAAATAGCTGAAAGTAGTAGCTTCAAGTTTAATAAAAACCTCGTTATGTATTGGTATTTTTTTTTAATAAGCAAACGGAATTTACTTTAAGAACCTCCCTCGTACATATACATTTAATCTCAAGTGATTTAAATAGTCAAAACATGTTTAAAGAAATAAATAACCCCCTTATTAACGACGATTTCAATTTAACCGCTAATCTCAGATTTATTGTTAACAGTTCAGCGGTAAAAATATTGAAAGTGACTTCGTCTAAGATTTATAACCTTATAACGTACGATTTAAATTAGTGATCGTATTCATTACATTAAAATGATACGGTACTGCTTAGATAAATGTTGTAAATATATGACAGTCGAAACAATGACAAAAGCAGCGACAGTTTGGTTGCGACTGCGCGCAAATTACGTTGCATTCTACTATTGAAGCTCGCCGAATGTCTTGGGGTGGGGTCGGCAGCTCAACTGAAGGGAGCAGCTATCTGTACTAGTACCCGACGGATGACTATCTTTATGAAATAGTGATTAGAGAAACCGTAAACGCAATAAAATAAAAAATTATTATGATTCAAACAAATATACTTACCAAGTCACCAAAATGGATCCGTGCAGATTCATTTACACCCGGGTCCAAACACAAAATACACCAATTGTCGATTTTTACTGGGTCTAGAAATTTTTCAGATCGCCATGTACCTTTCTGGACTGTAGCTCTAAATCTATTTTGATATTCCAAGTCAGGAGGTTGTAATATTCTTGCTTGGACTTCGTGGGCTCGATTACTTACTTTAAGGTTGAACTCTTTCATAACAGGATTTGTATTGTATTGAAGAGAGTCAACGCTCCTTTGAATTTTTCTAGGCGGTCTCTTGCGTCCTTAGATACTTCTCTTATCATGTTAACAGTTTGGCCACTAGTCATAGTTCTAGTCACTGGTTGACCAGCTACTAGTGTACAAAATTCCATTGGTAACAAAATTTTAGTATCTCTATTTCGATTCCCTACCCATAATGTAGGGAGTTTTGGGTACCTCAAATTTTGATGTTTAACATTTCGGAAATATTCTGCTACTGTCATATTTCCTTTTTCTGTCTTAAATGTAGCCCTTTCGGCTGGTTCACTGACATCATTCACAATGTAAGTTCTCTTCATGTTCTGTATTTCATATGTAATCTGAAAAAATATTTGCTTGCATTAAATTTAAAAAGTTTACTTGATTTTTATGTTATCTATCTAGGTACTACGCTTGTACTTAAATAGATATGAAGGTACAAAAGTGCTAGCCTATTCCATATTTCTAACATTTTAATTCTTTATATTAGAATTGTGACTTTACTTGAAGATTAATCGTTAATGACTTAAACAGCATCGAAAATCGAAAATATATCAAAAGGAATTTACGTTTGAAAGCATACCTTTCACCATTGGCTGTATTTAAGCAGCTATGGCTAGCGTTAGGAACCGGCACAGCTGGATGAATGGTAATTCCCTTTGGTAACGTTAGTTTTTACGCGAATTTCGGAGTTTTATGAAGCTTGTGCTGCGTATAGAATTGGTAAAATACAGATATACGTGTTATACATTGCTGCCAGAAAAATTACCTTTACATTTTACGCTTGTATATAAATTCAAAATAGTGATATTCAAGTGATACAAACAGCCCCTTATTCCAATCACCGAAAAGGGCTTACATATTATAATAATAATAGAGAAAAATAAAAAAACAATCGGACACGTCAACCTTAATTTTCAAATGCGCAAATTTCGACGGAAAACGTATTTTGTAACGTCATTATTGTCGCAGATATGATGTCACCTTCTTTTCTTTTAAATGGTTAACTCAATTCTTGATAGCACCCTTTGGAAGAGAACGTTTCTTTACATACACAACGATGATTTATAACGCACCGTTCGAGAATGTCCATGAAAATGACAAAACGGAAATCAAGGAAGAGTACATAATGTTAGTTATACTTTTAACTGCATATACTTTCTATGTACACTGTTTTCATTTACACTTGTAACGACAACTAGTATTCGCTTTCAACCACCCTTAATTAGTTTAGTTTTATATCGCTAAAACAACTTTTTGTATCATTCATGTATCACCATTGAGGTTAAATTGTAATAGAGCAAGTAAGTTATTGTTACCGCCGTGTTTCATTTTAACCATCAACAACAACAACAATAACAAGAAAGTACAGACCACTCATAACAATCTAAGTATTCATCAAAATGGTTCTCTCGAAACAAAAATTGACCTATCTTTCCATTTTTTCTAATTGTATTAATTTCGAATGTGGAAGTTTTTCAATAAACAGTGTACACACATTGTCCCAAACCGAGGGCGTGGTTAAGTTTCTTATTATTGAGGATGGAGATTTGGTTAAATGAGATATGTTTTCCAATTTTATAAGCTGATTTAAAATCTGTTTGAAAAAGTTCAACATGTCAAACTCGTCAGAAGTTATTTAAAAAACAAAAAAAACCTGTCATGTTAAAGATCATTGTGGTCAACGCGCAGTTTGGTGCCAAACGATATTGAATCATCTTTAGGAATACGTTTGATGGCCAGCCAGATCGGGCGATCTAACGCCTCTTGATTTTTGTCTGTGGGGTACTTTAAAGAATAAAGTATATGGAAGTAATTTCAACTACAATAATGTTCGCGAACTGCGCGAAGCAGTGCTCGAAGCTTATACTAGTATCAATCGAAATACGTTGCGTAAAGTAACCCTAAGTGTGATCATACGGTGTCAATTATGTTTAGCTATCAATGGCACAACATTTTGAATATTTCATGTGATCGATGTGAAGGAATTTTGTTTATTTTTGTTTAAATTCATGTAAGCCTAGATAAGTAACATGTAAGAAAAAATTGACCGGTATTTTTACTCAAACATCTTACATTGTTGAAGAGAGTCCAAAATTCTATTCAGTACCCTAAAAATCCAATATGACGTTCATTTAACTTAAGGAAGTTGATACGAGTACGTCACAAGCGGACACATGGAACTTTGTTTGACATATTTTAAATTAGTCTTGTCGAAACCATTGATTTCTTTATGAACCTTTTTTCGTATCTCTTATACTTAAGATATTTGATATACAAGAAAATGAAAAACTGGGACCACTTCCTGGTTAGAATTGAGGTAAAGATACGGAAGAGGGAGAGAAAGATTAGAAAGAACGGATGAACAGTTTGATATGGAGAAGCTACAGTGAATGAGGATTCAGCAGAAGTACAAAAAGGAAACAGAACGGATGTGGCAACAAATAGAGCACGAAAGAGAAGAAGACGTGAATGAAAAATGGGAACACAGAACACATAATTAAAATCGCTACAGAGGAAACCATACCATTCAAGAAATGCCATAGGATAGAGTCGTGGTGGAACGAGGAGTGTAGGATAGAAACCGGAAAGAGGAATAAATTGAGGATAAAAGCAAGAGCAGAAGATAGGGAAACGTACAAAAAGCAGAGATCAAGTGTGAAAAGCATAAACAAACAAAAGAAGAGATCTTTTAATGAACAAAAAGTGACAAAAATAGATCATTACAAGAGGAAGGAAATTAGAAACTTTTACAGAGAAGCAAGGCGAGGTAGAAAAAGATAACAAAAAAAAAAGGAAAGAAATTTAATCTAATTGGCGAAGATGAACAAATGAAAGTATTAAGTATGCCAGCGAGCAAAATTTGGAGGAAAGAGCAGATGTCGAAGGGATGGGAAAAAACTTCAATAATACCAATGTTGAAAAGTGAAGACGAAAATTGGCGACAATAATTAAAACCAAATTGGAAGTAATGGCAGACCAGTTATTTATAATGAAAGAAGTATGGATGACATGTTATGAATATAATATACCAGCAGTTGTTCTATTTGTCGATTTTAAAAAGGCACATGATTCGGTGAAAAGAAGCAAAATGATAGAGGTGATGGATGATTTCGGAATACCTGAAAAATTGCAAAGACTAATAACCATGACAATAAGGAAGACAACGTGCAATGTTGGAATAAGAGAAGGAAAATTAGAGGACTTTATAGTAAGAACAGCCCTTCGATAAGAAGACCCACTTTCAGTACTGCTCTTTAACATGGTACTGGAAAAGGCAGTAAGGAACAGTAAACTCAACAGAGACGGAGACGTATTGTATAAGAGTCACCAAATAATAGGATACACAGATGACGTAGCTGTCATAGCCAGAGACGGAAAGGTAATCAAAGAAATAACACAGATATTGATAGAGGAGGCATGGTAGCTGGGACTGCAGATAAATGAAAAGAAAAGTAAGGTTATGGAAGTAGGAAGTTAGAAAAGAAGGAGCAGAGTTCAAAGCATGTACACATTTGGGAGAGATGAATTTTGAGGAGGTGGATCAGTTTGTTTACTTAGGAGTACGGTTAACGAACACCTGCGAGGAACAAAAAGAAAATTGAGGCGAGACGACTGAGTAAAGCCAATAGAATTGCTGGAATCATGAATTATCTACTAAGAGCAAAACAGATGTCGAGAATCACGAAATTTAGGCTATACGAAACTGTAATAAGACCGATGGCATTATACGGATGCGAGACATGGGTTTTGAATCAGTCTACAAAGGAAATAGTAAGCAGATGCGAAAGGAAAATACTTCGAAGGATAATAGGAGGGAAAAACACCGATGATGGCTATGTAAGAAGAACCATTGATGAGGTCTATGAGGTCTACAAAAAACCACAGATAGACTTGATCATTAAAGCAAGAAGATTACAGTGGCTGGGTCACATGGAGAGAATGAACGAAAATAGAACGGTTAGAAAGATAGCATGGAAAACACCAGGATATAAGAAAAAGAGAGGAAGACCGAGGAAAAGATGGCGAAAAGCGATGCTGGAGGACCTGGAGGATAAGGGAATAGTAGACTGGAAAAAGGCTATGGACAGAAAAAATGGAAAAGTGTAACAAAGCTCTGGGCCTAAAAGGCCTGCAAAAAAAAAGCATATATACATATATACATATATACATATTTATAAATCAGTAATTTATTAGTAGCATATAATTTGTACCACATTTTAGTCTTGCAAACTCGAAGTGTATATTTAAAAAATGATATATCGATCATGTACCCACCTTTAGTCTCTTGATATAGTTCGCAAGTGGAAGCTCTTGGTAGGGTGGAAGGTTCCTGTTTAAATCTACGTTCCTAAACATTTGTTCTAATAATCTTATAACAGGCTCTGCTATAGTAAACGCCTTATGTGCAGTATCTAGGTTCACGAAAGGTTGCCATCTGAGTGTAGCAGCTTGAGAAAACCCCTGATATAAAATACATCCTTCTCCTAGGCTAATAGGATTGCTAGGGGCTGTAAAGAACGAACGTCCTATGCGCGTATATGACGACGGTGGGACATTAGTCAAAATCACATTTAAGCACTGAAGTGGTGTTGTTGGATCATTTGGATCTAAATGCCATGTGTTTTGTGCATATGCGGCGGAATTGTTGATGGTTCTCATATCTAATTTTGAGACAAACTTAATTGCCACCTCATACTCTTTCATTTCTCCTTCAACTCTAACGCTTACTGTATCGGACATTCCATGACTATCAAATAAAGGTTTTGAAGTATATAAATTTTTATTGCCGTCATAAGCTGGGAATCTGTTGGGATATCGCTTCAATCTAAGCTGTTCCATTACATGAGGAAGCGATTTTTTGGCTTATCAGGGTTAATGGCAACATCATAGTGAAATGCTTCGTTTAGCTTGCTTGTATCTAATGGAAAATAATTCACAATCACCGTTGTCCGTTTTTTACACTTAATACCCGTTTGTCGTTGTCGGACAGAAATTTGCTGAAACATTTTGTCAATTTCCTCCATTTCTGTAAAAAGAGCAAACACAACAGACTTTAGGGGTTATACAATTAGAATTGAATGAATGTTTAAAAGTTGACACCTAATCCATTTTCTGTCGTCTTTTGCATGTATTCTTAGGGAAATGCGTGCACAATATGCATTTAGTTACCGTAGCAGACAGTATTCTTAGATGAAACTTGCATATATGAAAATGGTTCTATTGGAAGTTCGCAGCAAGATGCCTGTTATAAATGTGAGAAAATTAAAACTGATGTAAATTGTATTTTCTGTTTGAAATAGGCAATGAATACCTTAGTTTATAGATTTATTATTTTACAAGCTAGAACAAAAAATGGTACATTAATGAAACGTGACTTGCCTGATTATCACGGAGAAATTAACAAGGAAAGCTTTCGAACACTGACTTGTAATAAGTCTCGAAGAACGTTCATTAATTACAATGGATAATGCATCACATCACAGTTCAATGTATGAAAATGTTCCAAACAAAGCTAAGCGCAATAGCTAGAAAATCGTAAAATAACAGTAAATGAAAGTTTGTAGAACATAGAATAACGATATGTGAATGTATGGATCATAGTAAATTACATGTGTTCATTTTTAGGAATAAACCCGAGAAGAAATATGAAATTCACGTATTACCAGAAAAATATGGACAGACAGTGTTATGATAGCCACCTTATCACTGTATATTCATATTGGAAACATTTGCGCTATTACGCATATCGCTGAAGGATATACAGAGCAAAATGCAGTAAAATATGTGGAAGAAGGCTCTTGAGCATATAATACCAGAAATGTGGTTCAATATAGTGCGCCATACAAATATTGACAAGGAAAACATCAAGGTTGTGAATATCGGATTTTGATGTGTCTCGAATACGTTATAGAGGGATCTCCCACGAGTATTTTGCTATCAGCTTTTGTAGCCATTCGCCCTAGTTTTCAAGGAAATTGCAAAAGTTTCCCCAACGGACTTTATATACCATTAGTTTTAATAAGTTTCTAAAGAAGTGAGTGGTTAAGTTCCAGGCGTACTACACTGGCGATCCGTGTTCATATCCTGCTCTTATCTGTTTTTTTCTCAATCTTATTGCATATGATATTAACAAATATATTTAATTTAATGCAAAATTGTTCAAAAATAATATTTTCCCCCATGGTAATTTTATTAATAAAATCATGAAATTTTAAATCGCTTAAGAAAATTAAAGGCGGTTTTGGACAGACAGACAAAATGATGTATATAGTTCTTTGTGGGTAAATTCGGGTATTTCTTCAAAAAGAACATTTAGGCGTTTAGAATCAAAATTATTTGACTCTTTTTCTTTAAATGCTTTGTCCATTTATTACTTTTTGCTCGACAGAAACGGAATCATTTAAAAATACCAAACCCACTGCTTCTTCGGTGAGATACCATAAATGCCCACAAGAATTCTTTGATGTTGCTTTTGACATGTTTTCACTTATTTTATTATAAAAATAAAGGTTGTTTAAAAACATCAAGTCCTGGGCCGATGATTTGTAGGCAAAAGGAGCATTACAATACGGTTTTATTTATATTTTTAAAATAAATATACAAACATCCTTCAATCCTTGCAATTCCACCCGAGTCAATTTTCGTTTAAAATATAAAATATGTAGTTTAAATTATGATCACTAGTGACAAAGCGATTTAATTATAGCATTTGATTGTGAAATTTAAAATACACACCATGCTACACATTTGCTTCCGATTAATTTTATTAATAAAGTTAGTATGCCGAAAAATATTTTTGAACAATTTTGCATGAAATTAAATATACAGTAGAAGCCGCTTATTATAATCACGGTTAATGTTGTCAAACGGTTATTGTTATCGAAAACCGTTGGTCCCAAATCACTCTATTTAAAACTCATTGAAAGAAAGCCGCATATTGTAATCAAAAGCCGCTTAATGTTATTAGTTATGAATAGTATCCTTTGTCGGAAAGTTTCTTCAGGCGACGGTGTCTGCAGCGCAACTCCTTTGAACGAGCCGCTTTTTCTCGCCGATTTCAATTAAAACTCTCATATCGCATATTACAATCTAACGAATTGTTATTTCTATATTATGAAGAGGTCATCTTTTTTTTTTGATGTACTTTATGTATAAAAGGTCCGTTCGTTTAAATGATATTCAGTTTCTCCTATACTCCTCTTCTACGAATCTCACGTTCTACAGTCTTGTGTACGGGTAAATTATTGAAATTTCGCATAAACCACCGTGGTCATGGCAGAAGTGAATAAAAAACGTCGCGATCTATCGAACGAAGAAAAACGACAAATTCTCGATAACTTCGATAAACTTCCGAAAATGAGTCAAAGGAATGCTGCGGTACAATTAAAAATTTCGCAACCGCTGTTGTGTAAAATTTTAAAAAATCGTACAGAAATAGAAACGTGTGCGCGTTCAAATGAAAACATAAAACGAAAAAGGGAAAGATCTGGAAAGGATAATCAAGTTGAATCAGCTTTAAAAATTTGGTTTACAAATGTTCGCGAAAAAATGCCTCTGTGAATGGTCCTATCATGCGTCAAAAAACAGAAGATATAGCCAAAACTATGGGGAAAGAAAATTTCATTGCAACAGACGGATGGTTCAATCGGTGGAAAAAGCGAGAAAACATCGTTTATAGACCTCTGCACGGTGAAGAAAAAAGTGCTGATTCGTTAGCAGCCGCTGACTGGATGCGTTCGGAATGGCCAGATATTATTGCAAAATATCCGCCTCGGGACACCTACAATGCAGATGAAACAGGACTCTACTTTCGCGCGATGCCTAATCATACTTATTTGTTCAAAAACGATAAAGTAAGAGGTTGCTTATCTTCGAAAGAACGAGTAACAGTGTTATGTTCTGTTAATATGGAAGGTGAAAAGGAAGAACTTCTAGTGATAGGAAAAAGTAAGAATCCTCGGTGTTTTAAAGGTGTTAAAACTTTGCCCGTGGAGTATTTTGCTAATGCGAATGCTTGGATGACAAGTGTCTTGTTCAGCGAGTGGTTACTCAGGTGGGACAAAAAATTGAAACGCCAAATCGTCTTATTAGTAGACAATTGTACTGCGCACAAAGTGAATGCAGTTTTGACGAACATCCAACTTATTTTCTTACCTGCGAACACTACGGCATTGATACAACCATGTGATCAAGGAATCATTCGAACATTCAAAGAATACTATCGAGGGCAAATTCGAGCCCAAATTATACAAGAACTTGATGAGAATCGAGATGCACCTACTGCAGATGCGATAGCTAAAAAAATCAGTCTTCTAGATGCGCTGCATTTGCTGGTGAAGTCATGGAGGCAAGTTCAACCAGAAACGATCCGAAACTGTTTTCGAAAAGGAGGTTTTTCCAAAACTGGTGATGAAGAACCTGATCTCCATGAAACGTGCGCTGACATTTTAGAAGGTATGAAAAAGAACTTGTTTTGTACATCTAACTAATATTTTTAATTTTTTTGTAGTTCAAGGTCTGTCCAAACGCGAATTTTCCGATTGGGTGGATATCGACAATGATGTTCAAACAGCTGCCACAATGACTATATCAGACATTTGTCGGGAAGTTGTGGATCAATCGTCCGAAGGAAGTAATCCTGAATTACCCGAAGTAGGAGAAGAAGAAGAAGAGGAAATGTCTGAAGAGCCGCCAACTAATGGCCAGATGCAAGAAGCGTTAAATATTCTCCGACGTGGTGTACAATTCCGAGAAAGTAATTTTGATAGATATTATGATTTCGAAATATACATACAAAATCTTATTAATAAAAATAAACGTCAAACGACGATCGACCAGTTTTTCGAATGAAATCGTAAAGTGTAAATAAATGTACCTACGTATTGTATCGATGATAAAAAATAAACAAATTTGGTAAAATATTAAAAATTGTTGATTAATCGTTAATTTTTCCCTTGAATTTTATTTGTAAGTCGTTAAATAATTTGATTACATACATACATATTTATTATTGACTACATCAGCATAGAAAAATACATTTATATTTACCTTCCGCTTACTGTTATCATTCGGTTAATGTTATCAAAAAGGGTTTGTTCCAAATTGATCACAATAAGCGGCTTCTACTGTATTTGTTAATATCATATGCAATAAAATTGAGAAAAAAAACTACAAAAGCGGGATTTGAACACGGATCGCTAGCGTAGTAGGTCTGGAACTTAACCACTACACTATACTCACTTCCTTACATAATAATTACATAATAATAATTTGTAAAGATTAACGGTATACAGAGTCCGTTAGGAAAACGTTTCCAATTTTCTTGAAAACTAGGGCGAATGGCTCCAAAAGCTAGTAGCAAGATACTCGTGGGAGATCCCTCTATAACATACTCGAGACACATCAAAATCCATTATTCACAACCTTGACGTTCCCATTCCGAGATAAAAAAACTGGTTGCAGCGCGAAAGTAGAGTAGATCAGCAGGAAATAATGCCACTGATAATTGAAGTAAATGAAAGTAGTTCGGAGACTGACATTGAGGAAAGTGACTTAAAAGTATAAAAGCAAAACATTTTTTAAGGTACATTTCGTAAATATCTCATGAAAATTTAAATAAATTTTTCGTGACCTTTATATATACTTATCTTTTAGATATTCTCTCTCCTACGTACATATAGAAATGAAGATGTTAAAACTATTAATTTCAGACCCGATGCTCAAAATTTAAGTAATGTATATAGTAATTGGTTAAAATGACATTTACATTTCATTAGGAAACGTTTGGTTAGGTTTCTCTTTTAGATGTTTCCTAGTTCTTGGACAGAATCGTTAAGGTTTCGACAAAGATTATTTGATATACGGGTTTCTTTTGTTTTCATGCTCTGCATAAATGTGCAGTTGCACATTAAAACATTAATTGTATAAATTTTTAGAGATCCTAAGGATCAAGAAATTCTAGTCATTAGTTATTCCAAATAAAAACAATTGTTTGTTTATACATATAGTAGTTACATTTTTATCGACGAAGGCTATCCTGAAACGTTACTTCAAGGTTCTGAAAATGTAGCTATTAACTCCCGATTTATTGTTTGATTGATCTAAAAGTGGTAGAGAGAATATTTAAAACATAAATTAACTTTAGTTACAGAAGCAAGGTTGATATACACATTACTTAAACATTGAAACATTAACTAATAATGAAAAAAATGCTCTACCAAGTAGCGTTAGATATCAGATTTGGATTTATCATTTGTGTAGAGTTTCGTACAAGACGAACAGACATGGCAGTAATATACTTAACTCGTAAACGGGCAATATTACATTCGTGTGCAGCCACACAGAAAATAACAGTGAAATTATTGGCAATAAAAGTGAGTGTTTTCATTAATATAAAAGCGAAAAACGATAAAAGAGACAAAATGTGCGAACAGAGACACAAGCAAGCCTTCAAGGCCGCTAACAAATAAGTGTAGTGCCATGCTGCTGGTGTACGAGTGCGGACAGTGTTGAAGCAAAACACAAAACGGAGGACGACGAATACACATCGGATGATACAAAAAGGAAAAGGGAGATGGAAATTGAAGAAATCTTTAAAAAAAAGTAGAAAATCAAACAGGACTCCGCAGAAGGAAAATAAGGAGAAAAAAGATAAAATAGATACACTTGCGAAAATGATAAAGAAGCAACGAAGGACACAAAATAAATAAAACAAGAACAGAAAATATACCAAGAAATGAACGAAAAGGACAACAATATTAAAGAGACTTTCACAAACATTGAGGGGTGCGGCAAGAACAAAGACGTTGAATGTATCTTGTTATCAGAAAATGGTAAGAAAATTATCTAAAAATTTTATAAACTGGAGGGAGAGGAATATACCTGTCACTGGACCGATGCTCCAGGCAAAGATTATACAAAAAGCAATCGATGAAACTACATTCTTTAGTGCTAGCAACGGTTGGCTAAATAGGTTCAAAAAACTACTGCAAATAAGTGGGGAGATACTGTCGTCCCAACCTGTATTAGTTTATCCTTTTAAATAAAAACTAAGATGCATTACTGACAAGCTTGGTCTGAGATTAGATTAAATTTATAATGCAGGCGAGACTGGCCTTTATTGGAAATAGTTACCTAGCAAGATCCATGTATCAGAGGCAGAGAAAATGGCACCGGGTAGAAAACTCTCTAAGCAAAGACTAACATTTTTGGCCTGTACAAAAGTTACACGCAGTCACAAATTAAAACCAACAGCCATAGGAAAATCAAAAAATTCCCGGGCCATTCAAATTTTTAATTAGCTCTTTAATTATAAAAGTTCTAAGGCTGCATGGATGACAATGCAAATTTTTCGAGAGTGGTTTCACAAGATGTTTATCCCCGAAGTAAGTATGGCACAATGAAATATATAATAGTAACACTAACGATACAACAATACTTCTAGGTGGAAACCTTTTTAGAGTCGCCACTTACCCGTCAAGGCATTATTGTTAGATAATGCACCAGGTCATCCACCTGAGGTGGAGTTAAAGAGTCCTGATGGTGATTACTGCACTTTATGTGCCACCAAATGTGGACACCTCTGATCCAGCCACTGGACCAGAACGTTATTAGAATTACGAAGTTATTTTATCGTGAAAATCTACCAACACAGTTTTCACAGGGTTCTGTTCTGAGTGCATTGTTGCAAACATATACTTTAGGGGATGCAGTTTCAAATTTAGCTATGGCCTGGAATACGTTAAAACTAATTGTTATAGAGAAATATTGGCGAAACATTTTCATAGTCAATTCGCATCATTAAGATGATAATGTTCCATTAACCTTCCTATACTTACGTCGAAATGAAAGACGTATACTATACTATCTAGGTCGGTCTCAGACCGTATGCGTGAGTATAGGAAGGTTAAGCGTCTTAAAAGCACGTTTACTAAATGATGAAACACACAATGCTAACCAGAATCATGAATGTCGATGGGGGAGCTATTTCATATTCCAAATTGTACGCGTTATTGTACTAAATGCAGATTTAGAACGAATTTTTGGTTCAGAATTTGTATAAATCCACCCTCTTTAACAATAATAATTATAATAATCTTTATTAGATAACAGGCAAAGTCACGTAATAGGATAATACAGTTAAACAAGACAGTCACAAAATATTTTAAAGAAAAGATCATAAAAAAACTGTAACTCATAAAATAACGAAGCCAACAAAAGAAAAAAATAAAACAATTACATAATTAAAATTAAAATGTATATACATAACAAAAAGAAAAAAAATCACTAAACTAATGAATTAACAAGCTATTAGACTTATTAGCAACAGTAGACATTATGCTAATGAAAGTCCTTCTCATACAATTGGTATGTATTGGTATTGGAATGGAAGTTTAGTGTCAGTAGTGTTTTGGTGTATTTCGTGCGGACGTTCGGTGTTTATTGTGTAGTGCTTTGGAGTTGTGCAGTGGTCGTTATGGGCGTTAGCTGGATATCACAGGTGATACTTAATTCCCAGTTTTCCTCTGAGGATGACTTAGTTGTCAAAATACGTATATAGTATTATTTCCGAATGGTGCGATAAGGGTAATCTTATTTATTTTATATAGTTTGCACATTGGTTTGAGTAGTCTTGTTTTCTATCAGATACATTTTAGGACAAACTACATTCAAGAAATCACCTTATCGACTCAAGTCGAGAAAAGTTCTGTGGGGCTGTCTTCTTCTGGAGGTATAAAGTGAAATATAAATACAGATTTATAATTCACTGTTTTGTATTATCGACAGATGTGCAATCTTTTGTTCTTTATATCGTTCCAAAGATAATCCGATGTTCTTACTACGTAATCCGCGTTAGAAATGGTCAAACACGTTTCTTCTATTTCTCTTCTAAAGCATAATACAAAAGATAAACACCCTAAATCTTATATCACTAAAAAGGGAAAAAATCGAGCAAACGATGTCAAAATCAAATATGGTTACCATTCAAAATGTACTTTATACAATATCTGGAAAATTATGGTAGATAAGAAATTTTTTTATAAAACTTATAGAATGTGTAATCACCTACTACTTTTTCTTTTAAAACATTTTGATACGACAAATAATATAGTAGATATTCAAATTTGATCTCTTCAATTTTTTCTAATATCTAGTAAACCATTCATTTCAAGGGAAATTCATTTAACCAATGTCGTGTCTCTTATCGTATCCAAGATACCAATGAGCATCGAATTTTTGCATACATGGTAGAAAAGAAAATATTTAGTTATATATTTTCCATATATATTATAGTATTTCTCTTTACAGGTAACGCAGTTTTTGCATCTGTGAACATTAATCTCCATAACAATTCTTCCCGCGTTGGATTATTTATTCCATTTTTAAATGCACCCATCGCTTTCTCAACCGATCCAAGCCGAAAATCACGCAACTTATCCTTTATACGTGAAATCGAAAAAAAAAAAGTCACTAGGTGTCAGGTTCGGAGTACATGACGACAGAGCCATTATTTCGATGTTTTGGGCATTAGAATAGTTAATCGTTCAAGCAAGAGTGTGCGCCCGAGTGTTACCAAAATGTAATGTGATCCTACCTCTTAGGTGCTTATCGCGTAAATGCTCGAGCACTTGAACTTGAACAATTCAGTAATAACAGTATGGCGATTCTGCAGTACTATAGTGTAAACATGTCCAGTTATTCCAACAAATGGAGTGCCCGTTTTTGTGGGCAATCTTACGGAAATAAAGCGTACGTGACAAATGCTGGTGTAAAATGGTAAATTGCTTTTACATCGATCTTCAGAGTTGCTTCAATACTCCTTGCAGTAGCATGTCTATCCTTTCAACATGTTCGGAATATTATACGTATATTTGTTCGGTTCGCTGTTTTGGGCTTAGCAGCTCGGAAACTATCATTTAAGAAAAGTGTACTACCACTTTATAATAACTAAAAAACACTACTTGTCACCAAACACTTGATTGACCTGAAACGATTGTTTGCCGTTTAAATCACACCTCGATAATGTCAAACAATATTCAAGTATACAGCATGCTCCATCTGGAGCTTCGGTGTAGAAATGTATAACTATAAGAAACAATTGATTTCGTAAAATGGTGAGTTTTTATTTAAATATAGTCCTCCGTAAATTATGTGAACTACTTTTTTAACACAATCTCGATTAAGTGGCCGCCATTATTGCTGATGCAAAGTTGGGCTCTTATTCTGGTATTTTGCATAACATTGGCCAGCGTCTCAGGCGATATAACGGCCATTTCGACCCAAAAGTAGTTTTTGAGTTCACCTAGAGCAGGGGTCTCCAAACTACGCCCCGCGGGCCAAATCGGGCCCACCAGTGTCATCAATCCGGCCCGCGACAGCTAATAGCTTATTGTTGTTGTGATAAGTTGGATAAAAAACACAGAATGATAATAACTCGGATTTATTTACTTGGTAGGTAAAGCTTAATGACGAGTATAATAAGCAGAAAACTCACTGAAGTAATCAGTATGGCTCCAAGCCTCCAGAAGTCTTGTGGACCTTTTTCACACATTTTCGGACATACAAAGTTCGGAAACAAACACCTATACCGATTACCATCAACCGTCTCTCCAAATTTAAAGAAAAATGGCCCAATGATGGTTTTGGACCAAATACCGACCCAAACAGGGACTTTCGAATCGTGCAATGATGTTTCATGAATTATGTACGGATTATCGGTTCTCCAAAAGCGACAATTTTGTTTGTTTATTGCGCCAGAGAGGGTAAAATGAACTTCGTCGGTCATAATAATTCGCTCTCAAAAATCCAGCTCAGTTTCAATCATTCGAGCGACGTTAATCGCGTAAGCGAATAGATCCAATCATCTTAGAGTCAACTGCACTTTGTATGGAAACATGTGAAGGTCTTACTTTAAAATCCTGCTTAAAGTGGTCCTACTAATGTCTAATTGCTGAAATTGACGAGACATTTGGATTTTCGGCAACACTCTCTCTAACAGCTTCAACAGCTTCATTGGAACGACTAGGACGCTGTCTAACGTATTCTTGGCCATTTGCTACAGACCAGTGCTCAATAAAATCTAAGGCCAAACGACGAATTGTGTTAACGGAAGGGGTAGAACGACCATGATATTTTCGACGATATACACAAGTGAGCGATTATTTTCAATTTAAGTCACTATTTCGGTGTGTTCTTTCGGTGTAAACTTATTCATTGGCATTTCCAAATCGTGCTTACTGAAGCCGATCGGTTGAGAATTATCAATGTTATTAAAAATTTCTATACCGAAGCTCAAGATGGCGCACCTGTATATGTTAATTATCACAGTCATTAAATATGTAAATAACTAGTTGTTGAACAAAATGTATTGAAAAACATCCTGACATGATAAAGACTCGACCGACAGAGAACCTCCCTCGTACATCGAGCTATTCAAAAATAATTGCAACAAACCAAAAAAGAATTTTCTTGCATTAAAGTGCCAGGCATCGTAGCATCAATGAAATGAAAATGCTGATTTTTTCAATTATAATAATTTTTAAGTTGTAGTATTCTCATGTAATGAATTGATGAATGATAGTTTTTAGTAGTTTTTAGTAGGATTTTTAGTAGTAAGTTTAGTAGGATTTTTTTAATTGATTAATATATTCCTACCTTTCTTTGAAAGTGGTGCCTTTACTAATTGTTTTTGTCCAGCAGATTCGCCTGATTCACTTTGTCGTTCTAAAAGCAAAATACATTTTAAATATATGCGCAAAGATGTTTAAACGAATAATTAAAAGAACGAAAAAGAAAAATGCAGAATGAAACCTTGGTTATTCATATACACATACTTTATACACTATCGATGACACTTTGGTTGACTCAAGTTTTATAAACATTTTTCCCTCTTTTATATTCTTGTTGTTTAAAAATCCATTCTAGGTAGAATTCTTCTAACCAGCGGCTTAAATTTCCTTCTTCTAGCCTAAACACATGTAATTTGTTCTTTTTGCTATGTGCTGTTCAATATAGCTGTTGAATAAAAGTTATAGTATTGTATATATCTGCATAGTATGTACTGGTGATTGTGTCTAATTGACAAAATAAAAATTTGGTGTTTCTCAGAATGTATTATAACGATAATGCCATATTTGTGCAATACGAGGTTCATACTAAATGACTGTATTGTTTTCCAAATATCCGTGTCTAGCATCAACGCATTTTTGCATGCGCTCAAATCAATTTTCCAAGCTATTGTTTCAATCTGTACCTCCATTCCCAGTTGGCTAAATGCTTCAACGATTGCTTAATGAGAAGAAAATATAGCCCATGCATCTTATTTTTGGTTGCTATTGAACAACAAGAAATCCTATTCGTTCTCTTCCTTCTCTTTTACCCTCTTATACCGTTAAATTTCAAGGGAAGAAGGCAAAAAGGAAGGAGGCATTTAATGCAAAATTGGGCGAATATGGAGAATGGCTGGCTAGGCTGTCGACAGTTTTTGATGCTGTATGCTCGCCTCTAATATCATGATAAAAGAGATGCGACGATTTCGGTTTTTTTTTTTTTCTCCAGCCTCCTTTCGTGCCATACTAGCACTACTGTCATATGCCTGTCCAATTAATTTATTCATATCCAAACCGTATTCCATATACTTATTTAAAGTAGCAGAACTAATACTTTTCCCATCCCTATCTTATAGTTTGGTAAATCCTAAGAAATCTTCTCATATATTTTTATTGCTATCAAAAAATAATAATACCAAGTGAAATTGCTGTATTTCAGTAATATATGCAATTTCGTTCATTTAGAGTATTCACAAAGTATTGCAGTAACAGCAATGCAGTTGCAGTTTAGTAACACAGTCTACTGTTACGGTGCCAACAGCCGAAACCGGTAATTCGCAATCAAATTCCGTCCCACGGTTAAGGGTGCAAGGATCTCAATTTTCACCTTTTAATATTACAATTTATGGAATTTTTACTACATTCCGGCCAAGTGCCCCGTTTGTCCCGCTCTGGATCTCTCTAATTAATTAAACAATCTTTTAAATACTTTCCACCACTCTTATTTATTTTATGAATTAGAAAACAAATTTGAGGTTGAATTGCTTATATTTTAAAACGTTAAATAAGAACGTTTTCGTCCAATCTTCGTCAGTGAAATATAACTGTACCCATATATGTATATAAAAACAATTGTTTTCATGTGGGTACTATCAACTAATGACTAGAATTTCTTGTTATATAGTATATGTAATAAATTTTTATGTGCGTATACACGTGCAAAATGTAAATTCAAAATAAATCCCTATACCAAACAATCGTTGTCAAAACATTAACAATTCTGTAGGACTAGGAGAGACACCCAGTCAAAGGTTTCCTTTCTACGAATTGTAAACCTCATTGTAATAAATTACTATGTACATTAATAAAATTTTGAATATCGTTTCTGAAATTAATAATAAAAACAATTATATGTTTATCCAAGCACTTATTGTTCACTGACAATGATAAATCGCAAATTTGTTTGTTAATTGACCTACAAAAGTGGTGGAGAGTATTTGAGGATAAGTATGATCGACATATGCACAGTGGCGTGCAGAAGTTTCGGGCCACCCTATTTTTCGTGGATATTGCATACAAATACCATGGTACGGGAAATACAAACGAATGATGACAGCAGTATACACTTATATTTGAAAACAATGTATTATATATAGTGATGTTACTCTTCAACTATTAATTATCCAACAATTTTTATTTAATGACTGTGCTAAATATTGGGCCATATACTAATGCATATGAAAAAAAACATTCTAAAAAAACAAAGCTTGATTTGATTTCCTCACTAGAGCCAATACTTTGTTGCCATGTCCTTAGCAGCAATCGCAGTAGCACATCGCCGAGGCATAGACCCAATTAATTGCAAGATACGATCTTGTGGCAACTTTTCCCACTCATATTGCAAATGATCCCATAATTTCGTCTTGTTGGAGTCATTCTTCGTTCCAACACGATCCTTGCGCTCTTGCCACAAATGTTCAATCGGATTTAAATCCAGTGACTGCGATGGCCGGTCGAGAAGGCGCACTTTCTGGTTTTCAAGGAAATTCTTCACAAGACGCGAAACATGTTTGAGGTCATTATCATGTTTAAAAATCCATTCACCTGGCATTTTTTTCCTTGCAAATGGGAGCATATGGTCTTGCAATATATTTCGATATATTGTAGGGTCCATGTTGCCTTAGATTTTTACCAGCGGACCAACACCGTTGTTAGAAAATGCTCCCCAAACTTTAACATTTCCGCCACCATGTTTTACGGTCGGAATTTGATAACGTACATCGTACCTGGTACCTGCTGGACGTCCTACGTACTTGCGACCATCACTTCCAAACAATAAAATAATACGGTTTACTGTGCTTTTCTCAATAAATAGAGTATTTGCAATATCACGAGAACTCCTTTTCCAGATAGTTTCAAGACCACTTCGCGCACCATATTTTCGTGCGTTTCGCCATTGCGGTAAAAATAATACTGATTTCTCATTGTAGGTACTTTATCTTTCGAACGAATGCGAAAGAAAACGTAAAAAAACCGTGCGGCCGAAGGCGAGGTCAGATAGCGGCCCAATGTTTTTGCACACTGACCAAATGCGTTTGACACTGTACACAAACAATGCGCTATACAAAAATATATATACTACACTGTTATCCATATCACAGCTCTCTTAAATATTTGAAACGATGAAGAGGTTCACGCATTAAATATTTTATCGAATAACAAAAAATAAGGGTTGGCCCGAAACTTTTGCATACCACTATATATATTGTTTAATTAATAAAACAATGTTATACCTGTTGTACGGCCCTTAGCCCCAGGATGCTGCCGCACCTTGGGTAGTTCGCTAGGTTGTAATTCTTAAAAAAATGAAATAAACAGAAACAATTAAAAATAAAAATCATGCGTTAAAAATAAAGTATTACCTACTCCAGGTGACACTGGATACACTTGTTGTGGTTGCCTTTGATCTACAAAACATCTAATTTTAGTTGAATAACTAGAATAAGTTATTATTCTTCAGTGACGAACTTCATTCTTAAGTTTAATATCAAGAGATATCACGATATAGAGATTTCCGTCTAACCTATTTTAACGTAAGTACTAGTATAATTCCTCCCGATTGGATGAAAATTAGGGAGGTCCTTATTTATAAGGAGTAATCTTTTAGTTAATAATTCTAAAGTATGTACTAGAGGCATTGAATAACGTTAAGGAGTGCAGAATTAACCTTAACCTACGCATACGTGTATGGTCACTGTAGTACCCATCATAATAAAAAAAATTACATTCGAGTTCCTTTTACATGTCTCCTGTGAGCGAGACTGATGTAGTCGAGGCTATTCTTAAATTAAGTACTTCCAATGCTGCGGGTGACGACTCTGTTCCATCTTTTCTTTTAAAAAGATCTCTGCTATTTATAGCCCCAGTTTTAGTGTACCTTGTAAATCTCTCTCTCCAACAGGGTATCTTCCCAGAAAAATTGAAGTCTGCATTAGTTATTCCATTTTACAAGAAGGGCGATCGGGATAGTATCGGTAATTATCGCCCTATTAGTATCTTGTCTGCTTTTTGAAGGTTTTTGAAATTATTGTTAATCAGAAAATAACAAATTACTTTAAGAGATTTCAATACCTTTTCAGAAACCAGCATGGCTGCTGTTCTGGCAAATCAACAGACACTGCACTCTTTAACTTTCTATCTAAAGTATATGCCTCTGTTGATCAAAACGTGCCTTGTTTAAGTATGACGATAGATTTATCAAAGGCTTTTGATACTGTAAATCGTTTAATATTGCTACACAAACTTGAAAGATACGGTATAAATGGAGTAGCTTTGAAGTGGTTCGAATCATATCTTTTAGGGAGAAATCAAAAAGTGTCTATCTATGGTGAGGTGTCTGGTAGCGTAGATGTTAATTTGGGTATTCCACAATGATCTGTGTTGGAACCAACTTTATTCTTAATTTTTATTAACAATATTACTTGTTGTCTTCATGATATCACGGATGTAACTTTATATGCGGATATCAACTTAATAGTATCATCAAATACCATTAATAAGCTACTCGACACTGCGGGGTCGGTTTTTTGTGGAATAAGTGATTGGATGGAAGTCAACAGACTTATAATCAACAGTGAAAAGACACAATGTATATTATTTTATAATAAGAAAAAATATAACGTCTCTGATCTGGTTTTGGGTAATTCAAGAGTCGAATTGGTTGATAATGGTAGACTGTGGGGAGTTTATGTCGACGAGAACCTCAAGTGGTCAAATCATGGATCAACTGTGTCCTAAGCTTGCCAAGTCTTGCTACGCCCTTTTCCAGCTTAGGAAATCATGTGACATTTATGCACTCAAAGCTTTTTATTATTCAGATTTCTTTAGTAGAATGCGTTATGGGATTATTCACTGGGGCATGGGTGTTGATGTGGGTCGCGTATTCATAGTGCAGAAAAGGGCGATCAGTGCTTGGTTTGGGACGGTTTGACTCGTGTAGAGGAATTTTTAGGAGTAACAGTATACTGACTGTTTACGATGTGTATGTTCTGGAGATGGTGTGTTATGTACATGAACACCGTCTTTTGATTTCAGCACGTGTCATGCCTATGACACAAGAAAGGCCGACTATATTTTACCTCCGGCTCACAAAACAGCCATATTTCAGAAAAGTGTGAATTTCATGGGATGCAAATTGTATAACTTATTGCCTATCGAGTTGAGGAGTTGTCAGCCACTGCATAAATTTAAACAAAAATTAAAGAGTTGCTTGCTTCAAATTAACAGCTATTCAGTGAACGATTTTATTAGCTATTACCAATAAGATATTGTTGTTGTTTTTTTGTGTTTTCTTTTTACACACATATGTTGTATTTACATTGTATGCATTTTTTGATGACGTTTTTCTTCTGCTTCCTGTAAGTGATCAGAAAACAATAAAGATTATTATTATTATTATTATTAATCATATATACATATCACTGTGTTACACTTCGCGTACTAAAACAAAATAGTATTTATTTTAATTTATTGTTAATCCTTTTTTTTTTCTGTCAATACGTTTTATTTTCGACCAATAGAACGACAAACATCTACGTTCAACGTAAACTTTCTAAATCATGTAATAAAAGGTTTGTAGCCTTTTAAAATTTGTGTGAAACGTAACTGCACACGAAATTCTTTCACGAGATCAAAATCGTTGTGTCGTATGTTTTACCGGTCATACTTTAGTCCATATTTTGTTATTTTGTTTTACAGCATACATTGTCCTCCAGTTAAAATGCTGGGAAGTATAACGATTACTCTCGACACTTACAGATCCTTTTCTAGCCTGACATGACATATTAACTCGACCTCCTACACATTCACGCTTAACATGCAGCAACAATTCAGCATTTTGGTACTTCAACATCCATACGTTCTTGCGAACACGAATTCATGCGGAATAGAATACATATTCCCACTGTAATCCTCCAGCCCGGTCTATTCTCAGCCTCATTGCTCGAGATCAAGGCTTCATGACTCAAGGTTTGATTTTGTCACTCACCTTTCTTTTAGCAGATTGCCGTTTCCCGACGTATTTCGAAACTGGTTCCGTATGCCCCTTCTTATTACAGCCTTTACGTCGCCACTTCTTTTTGTATTTTAATTGATTTTATTTTGAATGTGGTACGAGAGCGATCCGTAAAGTGAGTTCCGCTTGGTTATTAAGAAAAAAACACCAATAGAAGAGGGTGGTATTATATACAACTTAAAGCTACTACTTTCAGCTATTTTTCTACATACACTACCGTCCATATATATATGGGGACGACTTAAAAATTGAGGTTTTCGTTGAATTGAACAGAAATATATAGTAGATTTGTAGTAATATTTATAAATACATTTTTGACATTGCGAAAACAATGTTTAAGAACAGAAAAAAAGCACACAATATTACAAAATAAAATTTAACTGATTTTTCGTCAATATGCCAATCTCGAGATTTAATAATTACGGCACATATTCTTGGCATTCTTCTAATCAGAGACTCCAGATAATCGTCTTTAATTTCGATCCATGCTACCTGGAGCTTCTCCCAAGATCTCATACGCTGCTAACACCTTTTTTCGAATATTGCGGTTTAATTCATCCCATACTAGCTCTATTGGCGACAGATCCGGAGACTGAGGTGGCCATATCATTCGTATCAACTTGTCTTCTTCCTCAAGAGATATCAAATAAGTTCTACATAAACTAGGTGAATGTTTGGGGTCGTTATCTTCTTGGAAAACGAAACCTTGGCCACATAATCTTTCCCCACTTAGCACAACATTTTCCTGTAAAATATTCAGATAACCCACCTTACGCAGGATCCCGTCTATTTTTTTCAAATCGCCTACAGCTGTACCACCAAAACAACCCCAAACCATCACACTACTTCCATCGTGTTTCACCGTAGGAACCAGACATTGTTCACTTTCTCTTTCTCCAGTCTACCGCCTCACAAACGATCGATGTTTTGAACCAAAGATTTGAAATTTGGATTCGTGGGTGCATAACACTTTATGCCATTGCTCAAGCGTCCAATCCTTATGTTGAATGGCTCATTCCAGTTTCTTTTTCTTGTTTTGCTATTTCAGCAATGGCTTTTTCGTAGTTATTCTTCCCCACGGTCTTGCTGCAAGAAGTCTCCGTTTAACTGTGTGACAGATATTGGTGGATTTCTCGAAATATTCAGATGCTGAGTGATTTCTAGGGCGGTGAGAAACCTATTTCGTTTCAAAGTTACTATTATAAATTTATCTTCAGCGGCTGCCGTTGCTCTTTTTTGCCTTAACCGTTTTCTATTCCGAAGTGAACCAGTTTCCCGCATTCTCTTAAGAGTACTGAATACTCCGTTTTTGATAGCTTCTCTTTTACAGCAATTTGTGCTATTGAATATCCTTCGCCACGTAATTTTATAATAGCCGCACGTTTTTCAATTGATATTTCTTGTCGTTTTGGCACTTTTAACGACGATCTGACATGGAAGATAACAAATTTTAAACTGACGCTTTATTTGAAATACTTCCATACATTTTCCGATATTTTTATAATTTCTTTGTTGGAATCTATTTGTCTAACAGTGCCAACAGTGTTTTCCTCCAATTTATTTTAATCATATTACTGTAGGGATTAGTACAGGCCCAGATATCGTAAAATGTAAAATAAAGCAATGGTGGTAAAATGCAAATTACTTGTAAAGTGCACCATATTAGGGAGTTGTTTGATTAAACTGCGCTATAAATTTACGAATTACATTTGTAATGTATAATATAAACTTTGAAGATAGTAGATTACTATTTTGTGATTTTCTTTAATTTCTATTATCGTCCCCATATATATGGACGGTAGTGTACTTGTACGACTGAGACATTTATCATAGCGGCGAACCAGTTTATTAAAGCCCTCTTCATAAAACTCTACCGCCTGTGAATTAAGCTATTGTTCTGTAGCTCTTCATCGCTCTCAAACCGTTGTGGGTGTTGTTAATCGCCGATTTTCACGAATTTAATCCTCGGCATTACCCAAAAGCTGGCCCGTTACAATAATTGCTCTTCCACCCCGTTCTTCGTCATGGACATTAGTTTATCCTTCTCAAAATATACGGCACCATCTTTTAACCACATTGTCACGCATGACATTTTTATCATAAACAAAACACGAATTCGCAATGAATCTTAGCAGCCCGCATTTTCTTGGGACACATAAATCAGATAACAGCACGCAGTTCACAGTCGGCGTGATTTTCAATTGTAGTAGCTATTTTACACAGCTAAAATAGTATGAAAGAATGTCTGATCGATTCTCTCACTAGTACTGCCAGACTCACAATGCACGCCGATATCCCCACTCCTCTCCTCACTAGGCGGAAACGGAACTTACTTTACGAATCGCCCTCGTATAAATCGTTGTGTATTCCGATGTTAATTTTTGTATGATCTTCTTTACTAACGCAATTCTGGATCTATGGTTTTATTAAAAAATGAAAAAAAAAAAGAAAAGCCACCACATCACGCAAAACGGTCCCTCAGATGGTAACGGCATCGTATTTCTTTCTGGGATAATTTTCTTTTTCAACTAAAAACATGCAACATGCGGAAGAAGTGCGTCACCGGCTGCTACTTGACCAGTTACCACCCAATGACCATTGACGAGTAACCTAGTGATTTTTCTCGGAATAATATTCTCACTAAAAAGTAGATAGAAAAGATGAAAAACAAGTCGAGTGAAATGGGAAGTTTAGTTTGTATCAAGAATTCGCGGTTCATTCCGCAAAGTATGGTTGTAGGATAGCCTGGTAGCTAGCGAAGCATGTGTCACCTAATTTAATGAAATAATTGTGGTGAAGAGTTTTACCTATAACTAATACTATGCCACAATCCCTGCGATCATTATCAATCGTATGATACATACAGATACTCACTAAAGTACTTGAATTCTAGCGAATTATTTCAACAGAGTTAGAGAGGGTTATTAGCAGTTCTCACATATAATTGTGGTAGGGGATGTAAATAGTAATAGTTTTGGAATAGGATAATTATCTCAAATGATACGAAATTTAACACGATTGGGTCCGATCGAGAAAAAAATTGTTACAGTAGAAGACGGTGGTTTGCTTTACATTTTGTATAATATTACTATTCACCATTTGAATAATGAAACCGACTCTGTATATACATGAACTCTAAAGGATTTTGAAATCTATCTCTGTATCAACCCCATATAAAGTCTATTGTATGAACTAAAAGCGATTCCACCTGCACATTTGTACAAACAAAACCCAACTGATTAATAAAATAAAAGAGTAGCAGAACAAAATTGATATTTGGTGACAACAAATTTAGTTAATTCTATGTCAAACAGAATGAAAGCCATTATGATGCCACAAGGACATCACATTGAATATTGACAATTTTCCTCATAACCGAAATGTTGTTCATCACGATTGGCAGATGGCCTAATGTACTTTTACTTTATTTTGCGTACATAATGACGTCATTATGACACTTAATTGTGTTTCAACAAGTATATCATTACGATAAGAAACACTTCATTTCAAATGGTACGTAATTGTGCTTGATGACATTCAAATTGTCTAACTTCAAATATAACACTAATTTAAACATTATAAACTTAAATGTCGAAGAAACAGCTTGTTCCATAAGGCGTTTCCATCGCAGTTGGCGATTTAGAAAACATAGATGTGCGATAAAAATGCACCTTATGAAATTTCGTTTAATATCATATGCTATTGTGATCTTCAATTCCTACTGTTAGTTTTTATTTATTCCAATGCTATTGTTTTAGAATCCATACGGTATTTTAGTAATAAATTAATAAAACCAGATATTTTATATAATTTGTACTTTTATTTTAATTTTTATTAAAGAATTATTGAAAATTTTGAAGTTAGTGGAATTTACTATCTAACGAAATATTCTTGTTTTTATTCCGAGTAAAATACTAATATTTGATTTTAGTTATCAATTATTTAATCTATTTGCAAGAAATCAAAGAAATATTTCAATAGATAGACAAAAGAAGAGAAAACGAAAAATCCAATACCTTGTGGATGCGCTGGCTGTTGAGAACTAGTACCAGCCTGTGGTTCTATAATTTGTCTTCCTTGCGGTGGTCTTCGTCCTTGTCCTTGTTCTTGAGGTAGTCCTAAATGTTAATTATGAAATAAACTGTTAAAAAGAATTCATTTTAATAGAAACTATATAATTGTTGTACCTTGCGGGGATACATTTGCTGTTGAAAGCCAGGAGTTGCTTGAGGTTGCTGTGGAGTTGCTAATGCTGCGGTTTGTTGCCATGGCCCTAAAAATTAATTGTTACAGTAAATATATCTTTTTCCTCTCCCTCTTTTTTTGTATCTGAGTAAAGGAAAAGTCCGTGAATTTTTTGATATAAGGTTTTCTCTGGGTATATTCATAGTTTGCATGTGTGTTTACACATTAAATTAGTTATTCATAATTTTTATAAAAAAATCGTTTTACATATCCTACATATCAAGAAATCCTAGTATTAGTTATTTTGTTGATAGTTCCCGAATAAAAAATAAATGTTTGTTGTTGTATACATTTTTCTAGTTATATTTTCACTGAAGAAGGTGTTACGAAAACGTTTGTAAATGTTCTGAAAATATAACTATCATTTCAACCAGTCGTATTTAATTGACCTAATTGTGGTAGATAACTATCATATAAGACAATTATATGTAATGGTAGAAATTAAGCCGATCTCCGTTTGATCAAACATAAACATGCGCAATTTGCGCTGGCAATTTGCTGTCAAGGCGTGTTCGGGACTGACATCGCATTCATCGCTCAAATACGAAATAATGTTTGATATTTCCATCAATAAAGGTAGGTTATAAAAAGTCCGGTCGATATCGACTGGTAAATTTCTATAAAGAATAAAGAATTTGGATTTATTTGGCCGAGGTCATATTATAAGGCAGGCCGTAAATAACGAGTTTTCGTATATGGGAATTTCCTTATAGTCGATTCAGAAAACTGTCCATTACCATTACCTCAGGTGGCCACTTTAGACAGGTGGCCGTTAACAGGTTGTACTGTTGTAGAAAAACGAAGTAAAAAAGCACAACGAGAAATGTCAATTAATTTACTATACATTAGGTATATGAAATAAGGAATCAATGCGTAATAACGCTTTTTGTTGTGGTGCTACTAGAAATTAGTGATCGTAAAGTATATTAGATGTCTGTTTAGATATTCAATTACCCTCTTGTATCCTTTTGTCAAATAGATTTTCAAAAAACTTAAACTACAATATTGCTGTACCTGATGGGGGACGCATTTGTTGTTGGAACCCAGGAGTTGCTTGCGGTGGCTGAGCAGCTCTCCGTGCTCCTAAAAATTAATTATTATTATTAATATTATTGAAATGTATTGTACGTCTGTTTAGAAACTTGCTTTTTGTTTTCCCTCTTTTTTTTTTGACCAAAATACCTACTAGTTTAATTTTATTTATCAAATTAGTAGATTTGCAAACATTATGACTGTAAAGTATATTCGACGTCTGTTTAGATAATTTCATTGCTTTCTTTTGTATTTGTTTGTAATCTTAACTGAAACTACAATATTGCCGTACCTGGTGGTTGATGCATTTGCTGTTGGAACGGAGGAGATGCTTGCGGTGGCGGCGCAGTTGTCCATGCTCCTAAAAATTTATTAGTATTAAAATGTATTGTACGTCTGTTTAGATAATTCACTATTTTTCTCCTATCTTTTTCTGACTAAAATTAGTAAAATTTAATTTTATTTATCCAAATTAATATATTTCCAAAAAAGGATGATAGGAATATATCTTAACTGGAACAATATTGCTGTACCTGGTGGCGGCTGATGCATTTGCTGTTGGAACGCAGGAGGCGGTCGCTGGCCTCGTCCTCCTAAAAATATTGTAAAATATATTGTACGCCTCTTTAGACATTGTTTTTCTCTTCGTCCTTTGGGGATGGATAGTGTGGATGGAGGAGGGGGAAGGAGGGATAAGCGGATGGATGAGCGGAGAGGGGAAAAGGAGCAGGAAAGGAGGGCGCAAGAGAGGGCGGAAAGGGGAAGAGGGGAAGAAAAAAAGGGGTCAAGGAAGGAAAAAATAACTTTAAAAATCGTTTTAGTTAACTGTTATGTGTTAGTATAAAATGATTGAAAAGCATACATTATTTTCACGGAACTATCACTTGTACCTTGCAAACTACTAATTGGTTGAGGTTGTTGTGTAGCTATCTGTGGTCCTCTTTCCGGCTGCCCTCGACCTCGCCCCTGTCCTTGATCTCGACCACGGCCATGTCCTTGATCACGACCTCGCCCATGTCCTTGATCACGACCACGCCCATGTCCTTGATCACGCCCTCGCCCCTGTCCTTGATCACGCCCTTGCCCTTGTTCTCGCCCTAAATGTGAATTATTGTATATGTGTCTAGATGGTTCATTTTTTACCGATTAGAAAGGTATTTGGTTTTACTGATTATTTAAAAAAAGGAGATAAAAACAAAACAAACATCTAATTTTTATACGGTAATAAAAGAAGCATCTAGCTATATAGAAACAATGCGATTATTATACCTTGTGATTGAGGCTGTTGGACGCCAGGAGCCGGTCGTTGCTTTACGGTTTCCCATGCTCCTTGTTCTTGCTCAATCGTTTGAATTGGCGATTCTTAGAAAACAACACAAGTAGCAAGAGTTATTTTTCACTCACTATAGTAACGTATTTATTACAATAATACGTACTAAAGGAAAAAAAAGTACAAACAAACGCTGCACTTACCTTTCCTATACTCACGCATACGGTCTGTGAGACCGATTTATATAGTATAGTATAGGTCTTTCATTTTGACGTGAGTATAGGAAGGTTAGTAGCTATTTATACTACTTTCTTGTTTTATTTTTTATGTTGCATTATGTATGTATGTATGTATGCATTATCCTGTTAAATCGTTTAGTATTATAAAACGATACAAGTGACCAACTTAGGGTACGAACATGCCGAGTAGATCGCACATCACACATGGCACAATGGAAATATCTATGTAAAATCAACCTTATAGAATCGAATCAATAAAGATATGAATATGACTATGAATGATCAATCAGAGAACGCCGCACATCGATACGAGCGATGTAAAAACAAACGAGTTTGTTTCCGAAATTTCATCGGAATGAAGTGAAATGTGCGCTGTGCTCGGATCAAGCACAGACTAATTCCATTCTATGAGGTTGATTTTACACCATTTTTACACAGATATTTCCATTGTGCGATGAGTGATGTGCGATCTACTCGGCATGTTCGTACCCTTAGCCTGGCACACCTATATTAAGAAGTTGCAGAATATTATAGATTTTGTCAAATTACTTGATCTAAAGTGAATAAGAATTGTGAGATTGATTTGATTAGAAGTAATTGTAAAATAGAATTAGCCTTAGCACACTTAATTTGCAAAAGGTTCTAAATATACAGATTGTTATGTATATATGCTTTATTATAACTGTGGCTGAGAGGTTATCGATATGATATATTGTCAATATCAAAGAATTACACTGACCGTAATTGTTATGAATAATGGCAATAACTTGCGGGTTGATTTTAATTCCTCTAATGTTATTTCGTTAAATTCCTACATTCCGTTTAGTTTATCTTTCTGATTTAAACCCCTTCTTCGATTCAACCAAACCATACCATACACAAGTGGTGCAAAGTTTACGACCCGACGACCACGTAAAGCCAACCGGGTTTTGTAATAATCTGCAAGAAGTAATTGAGGACGAATTTGCTAAGTACCTAGTATTCAGTGATGAAGCAACCTTTCATTTATTGGGTTGTTAGGGAAATAATTTGTTTTTTTTATGCAAATAAAAGACCATTTTCTTATAGTGAATAAATAATTTATTGAATTATATATTGTTCATTCTGGTCTAATATCTTTTGCCATCTTTCTGACAGTAGCATGATTCCACGCTCATAAAATTTTTGGTTTTTGCTGGCAAAAAAACTGATCCAGGTGATTTTGGATCTCGTCACTTGAAGTAAAGGTTTTACCGTCTAAAAAAATTGTAGAGATGAGAACAAGTAATAATCAGATGGTGCCAGATCAGTAGAATATGGTGGGTGTGGCAGTACATCCCATCCAAGCTGTAAAAGCTCATGGCGAGTTACCAAACTTGTATGAGATCTCACATTATCTTGGTGGAACACTACACCTTTTCTACTGATCAATTCTGACCTTCTCTGTTAATGAGAATCATTCAAATTGTCGAGCTAATGTCAGTACACTTCAGAATTGATGGTTGTGTTATCCGGTAGAAGCTCAGAAAAAAATTATTCCCTTGAAATCCCACCCAAAAGAGAGCATTCACTTTTTTATGAATATCGGCTTTAAAAGTGCTTTGAGCCGGTTCATCTTTTTACTCAATAATCTTTTGCGTTTAACACTGTTGTAGATAACCCATTTCTCGTCCCCAGTGATGATACGCTTCAAAAATAGATCATTCTCTTGACATTTGAGGAAACAAATCAAGTACGTCAACGCGACGGCTCATTTTTGTTTTTCGTAAGAACATGAGGAACCCATATGTCGAGTTTTGAGATTAAACCAAGACGTTTCAAATGATCATGGACGGTCGAATTCGATAAATTGAATCTCTCAGCGATCTCACGAATTGTTATTCGCCGGTTTGCATCAATTAATGCCTTTATTGTGACTTCATCAGCTTCAACTAGCTGTCCAGAACGTGGTGCATTTACAATATCAAAATTGCCGGATCGAAATTTTGCAAACCAGTTTTGCCACTGGTTCTGTCAATACATCTTCTCCATACACATCGGATAATTATTTTTCTTGCTTGAACAGCATTTTTACCTTTTCGATAGTAAAAAAGTAAAATATGCCCAAAATGCTGCTATTCACTTTCCATATTTGATAGGGCACCAACCAGAAACTACTGCGTAGAATCAATCGAACTTTTTCATAAGAAGGCCTTTCTATATCAGCTGTCAAAATATATCATATATCAGCTCGGCCTCATTGACATAATGAAGTACGACGGTTTCTAAACGAAGAACTCCCTCATCGTGGGAATTGCCGACCTGCTGAACTTAATTTGCGATTGTTCGGTTGGCTTCCCAGATTTTCCGATCTTACACCGTGCAGCTTTTTTATGGGAACACATTAAAGATATGGTTTACGTACCACCACTGCCAACAATGTTGAATGAGATCCGAAAACGCATTACTACTCTTGCTAACAGTATCGATCGGCACACATTGCAGTATGTATGGGCCTAACTAGAATATCGTTTGGACCTGCGTCGTGTGACGCGGGGAGCCCACATCGAGCATTTGTAAAGATATGGCCAAACACTTGAATATTTTCTCCTTTCAAGTGACATGTCATTTAATATTATGTCTGTAACATTTTCTGACATATCTATTTTTAAAATCCGATGAATGTTTTGTAGTAATCCTGTACATTTCAATCATTTGTAATATACAGTAAAGAAATAGAAATACACAGAGGGTTTCCTTGTTTATGTGACGCGATCTAACGTTTGACAATCGATCGTGTAGGGATAAGTGAGCGAGTGCCGTCACTACGTCGACTAACTGATTGTGAGACATGACAGAGCTCAAAACAAGTTTCTTGCTAAAGAAGTAATTAAATAATTTGGTTACGTGTATGATAACCATACAATAGTCCAACTTTAAAGATTACTAATTACGTTTATGTAGAAGTAGCAAGTAGAAATTTATTCTTAGAGACGGTTTAGTTGATTGCGATTATCACTTGCTAAATAGGTTAATGGAGTTCACTACGCTCAAAAATTTACAATTCATCTCTATATATTTGAAGACATATTTTCTTTAAATGAATATTTGAATTGTTTACTCCCTTCTACTGGCTTCTATGGCGTGACGCTTCAGTTGCACAGAACGCCCAGACATGTCATGGCCAGAATTGTTTTGACCAGTATTTTTCAACGGAGGCGATATCGCCCCCAGGTGGGCGGTTTTCCATGTTGGGGGCGATTAGTAAAAATTTATAAATGTATATTTAATTAGCTAATAAACCGAACTTTTTTTTTTTTGAAATGAAGGATTTGTTAGAGGTTGAGAAACACATACGGTATAAAAACAAGTGACACGGGTTGCCTGTCTTATACCAGTGATATTTTATGGAGAGATTGGAAAGATTAATGATGTTAATAAAATGCGTATTACACAGAAAAGAAACTCAAATTTTATGCAACACATATCTATCTAACTAAATGATCAAATCATATGTACCTGCTGGTTGGGTATGCTGTCGTTGTTGAGAGCTGGTGTCTGGTGGTCTTACGTCTTGTCCTAAAAATACAATAAAATCAATTACACATCAAACTGCAATGGCACTAACAGAAAATTTTCTTTTGATAATATTTTTATTTATATAGAAACTAACTCAACCTCTAGCTGCCTTTTTCAATAAACTACCAATACTAGAATTCTGACAATTCAACTGTAGGATATTTTAAGGGATACATCGCGAAAGTAAATACATACGTATACCTAAAAATGTATTGACAAATTCAATTTGTCTAAGTTATGTGAAAATTATCTTTGGTCTGTACATGTGTACTATATTGTTCAGCCGAAAGCTCTTGTTGTTTATGTAATTATGGAATGGCGTACATCTAATTAGTAGTTACAGTCAATGCCAGCTTAACGTACCTCCGCTGAAAGTGTATACGTTCGATAATACGTACATGTTTTTATGGTACTTTACCACGCGACGTAATAAAATGTTCGCATGAACGTACATCAGTTCTGAAAGGAATGGTTTCAAATAAATTCTAGTCGAAAAATCATAAAATTTATTCATACAAAAACATAACAAAGTCATACATAAATAAAGAAGGATTACGTTCATATTTTTAGTTGTAAAATTCAATTTCATCTTTTAGTGACTTAAATAAGTGCCGAGAGAAATCTAAAGGATGTTTATTTATGACATTTAATAAACTATATACGAGAGCTATTGGAAAAGTAAGTTCCGTTTCCGCCTAGTTATATATATGGGCGAGATCCCAGCGCTGCGGTGCAGTTTAGTTCAATGTGAGTCGGGCAGTGCTAGTGGAGGAATCGTTCGGACATTCTTGCGTGCTATTTTGGTCGTTTAAAATGGCTACTGCGATTGAAAATCCTGCCTCCTGTGAACTGCTTGCTGTTATCCGATTTCTGTATGCAAAGAACAAGGAAGAACTGAGGTCCATTCTAAAGAACGAAGTGGAAGACCAAATGTTGTAACGGACGAACTCTTGGATAATGTCGAAGAGAAAATTCGTGAAAATCGGCGATTCACAATCACAGAACTGAGTGCCTCTTTCCTTCAAATTTCACGTACAGCGATGAAGAGCTGCAGAACCACCGTTCACCGCTTCAATACTTTACAGCATGGCTTTATTCACAGGCGGCAAGACCTCTATGAAGAGGGCATTAAAAAACTGGTTCATCGCTATGACAAATGTTTCAATCTTAAAGACAACTATGTAGAAAAATAGCTGAAAGTAGTAGCTCTAAGTTGCATATAATAAAAATATCATGTATTGGTGTCTTTTTTAAGAACCAAATGGAACTTACTTTACGAATCACCCTCGTATGTAGATATGTATATGTATTCTCCGCAAATACTAAAACAACTACATAACTTAAAATAATAAACTTTAAACGAAACGCTAAAGAATGTGGTGAATTCCAGACTATGGGAAATCTCTGCCGCATGAATACATTGCGTAGCATTGTCTATTTACAAAACGGTAAACAAGATACTGGAAAATGTCGAGTAGTGGCAAAAAAATAATTACATGCGTTTATATCGGAATAAACCGTCCGGGTAACGTACCACTAGGAACGTACCATCTACGTTAACTTAGCGTTCACTATGCGGTAATTCGCGCCTAAACAGCAACCACCCATACAAACCAACCACCAGTCATTGGATAATATTTAGATTGATTACTGTACGCAGTAATAAGTACCGCAACATGTGTTAATCGGATGGAATTGCATTGCATGCTACTTAATACCATGAATCTCGTCGCTGGATCCACTAGATATAACTACCAGGACATTGGGAAATTAATCCGGCGCCATCTAGTGGCCTCGAGTACATACGTTTACATACAGCCTTGTGTTTATGTACATAGTTGGCGCCCGGAGCACTATTCATGCAATTGTGGAATTTCAGCAACTCAAGTGATTACTTAATATTGTGAATAGGTTGTGGATAATTCTCGTATAAAACAACTACTACCCGTACAAAAGCGCCGCCGGTAAGTGGATTACATTTATAATGATAATGGGTATGGACTTGCGATATAACAAATACGGATGCATGTACTAATTAATTAGGGATAGGAATACTATTGAATTAAAGACGAAAATCCTCGGACCAGTTTCGCTCTAGTTAGAACTCTTCAGCGAGGCGCATCCGCCCCTATTCAAGTCAGTGTGTGTCGTCCCAAGACATTCGGTTAACTATATCTTCTGGATTTAGATAGATCGTAGTAACGAAATCAAATTTTACCAACTGCACTATTTACGATAAATTAGACGATAAGTGTTCAAATACCGTGGAAGCGAGGATACTTAGACCTAATTATGTAAATAAGAAATTATAAGTGAAATAGACAGATACGAAACGATATTTTTGCCTTAAGTAGTGTAAATCGGACTAACGATGTCACTCCTGCGAATTTTATTATTCAATGATAAGTTATCATTGGTAAGTTATCACATCATAGTTTTCGAGATATTTGAGCTATCGTTCAAATAAACAAAATATTTGGATGCCCTTAATTGAATTGCAGCAATGAATAAAGATACGTTTAAGAACAAAAAAGGCACAATCGAAAATTAAATTTTTTATCTAATTAAATGTTCAAAATGTTGTCCAGGAACAGCGAGATAATGAACCACTCGGTCACAAAAAGTACGAACAGCATTCCTTAGAGTTGGGAGATATCTGTCCTGCTTCATTATGAAATGTATACATCATTTTAACAAAGTACTATATACCTATATGTACATCACTGAGGTTTTGAACATCGGTTCCGAAATTAATTGGTTTACTTTCTTTTGGGATATGTCATTTCGTGTATTGTTATTTGTTTTATAATTAGTTTCTTTTTTTTTGCACAATTAAAGCAAGTCTCTCTCATGTTTTGTTACAGCACTGCTTGAAAATCATTATTTAAAAAATATTTATGATTATTTTATTTGGGATTTTAAAACTCTTTAAATTCTTTTCTCTGAACATTAGATTAGCTAATCTTCTTCTTTCAACTAATGAAAAAATTAAATTAATTTTGTGTAATTTAGAGGTTTCTGAAAAATAATTAAAATGTTTACTGATATTTGCAGACTTTATATGCCAATTTGTTTGTAGAGTATAGGGATAAATTATTACGAATTTTTGTATATGCACATAAAATTAATAGATATAGAAATTCACAATAGATCCTATATGCATATTAAGAAATCTGTCGTTAATTATTATCTTGCCAACTATCAAATTTAAATCAAATATTTTGTTTACACAGCATTATATTCCAGTAACGAAGTTTTTATGAAATTTAATTGCTGTTAAATAGCTCATGAAACATTTGTACTATGTTGGTGGTTGGTGGTATAACTTCGAATATCTATTGCAATAAATTAGTCAGTACGCCCATAGTAAGACTTAGTAAGACAATTTGCTAAATTTGCTTTTTATCAGTTTTTTGTTTTCTTTAAATAAATTGGAGCCCCAAGTTGTGAAAAATGCTGTATATACATACATCGACTACTCTGTCTTGTTATACATATAGAATAGGCGCTTGCCATATTTGGGTTGAATACATTTCAATAACTATAGACAACTTAAGCCTTAAAATTAAATATAAAATGAAATTGCTTAATATACACCAAAATTACAGCAAAAAACTATCTACTAAAGGATATTTCCAAATACACATAAATTCTTGAGAATACTCACTGAGGTGTTTTAAATTGTTTATTGTTTTGTGGTAGTAATTGTTCATGCAGCAGAATAGGAATGAGCGTAATTTAAAGTATTCAGGGTGTAACTGCGAAAATGGTGAATTTATTAATATGAATATATATATATATTTCGTGACCTTTTTTACTTATCTTATATGATAGATCTCTACCACTAATAGGTCAATAAAACAAGGCTGGTTTGAACGATAGTTATATTTTCAGAACGTTTACAAACGTTTTCGGAATACCTTCTTCAGTGAAAATATAACTAGATAAATATATAAACAAACATTTGTTTTTTATTTGGGAACTATCAACAAAATGACTAATGACTAGGATTTCTTGATATAGAGGATGTGTAACAAACTTTTATATATATATAAATTATAAAAACTAAATTAATGTGTAAACATATATGCAAATTAAGTAAAACCCCATATCAAAAATCTTTGTCGAAACCTTAACAATTCTGTTCAAATGTTTGTTTATATATTTATCTAGTTATATTTTCACTGAAGAAGGTATTCCGAAAACGTTTGTAAACGTTCTGAAAATATAACTATCGTTCAAACCAGCCTTGTTTTATTGACCTATTAGTGGTAGAGATCTATCATATAAGATTTATTAATATGGTAAAGCTGATATGGTGTAGTTAACACAATCAGCAAAAACAATGACAAATCACGCGAAACATTTTTGCTTAATTTTACATTACGGTACTGTGTTTCTCGTAGACGTTTATTTAAGAGGTAAGGAATTTTTAGAAGTCAAAATGAGTAATCAGTCAGTATTCGGGTATTCTGTAATGTAAGCAGATGGTTTTATTGAAATGGCACCGCCAGTAAATAGCATATTATCAACAGGTGAATAATGCTTCTCTGTCACTATTACAGAAAAATAAGCAGATCTTTTATTTCGCTGTCGTTACATGAACTTGGCCTATATTTGAAAAGTTCGACGATTTAATGTTCGATTCGATGATAAAAATGTTTTCTTTCAAAAGATTTATTTATTGGTAAACATTGAAAAGTCAAGAAAACAAAGAAAGTTAATAAACTGTAGATAACATGTATGTACTGTGCAAGCAGTGTGAAAAATTCGCAAATTTGAAGTAAACCGCTTATTCACAAATTATTTATGCTTACTCTATCAATGATCCGATGGTTAGTCGTATTGGAAACTCGCTATAATTGTATAACAGGGCCGGACTCAAAACTGTAATTATAAATATCTTAGGAATGGTACGTTTGGGAACCTATGTTTATTAAGCAAATATTGAATATATTTTAATTTTCTACCTTTGAACAAATTTTTTACCATTTCCACAGTTACACCTTGTATACACGGTATATAATAATTTGTACTAGAAAGTTACACTATGCTTACCTTTTACATTCCCCCGTTCACCAGATGGACCCGGTTGCTCTTCCGCTTTGGCTATAATAAAATCATAATAATAATAATAATAATAATAATTTATTATCCAATAGCAGCAACAGCTGCTAATTACAGGATAATTTTTACAATAAAAAACAAACTTAATCATAGTAATAGAAAACCAAAAATAATAATAATAATAAAATAAAAATAACCTCAATCGTTCCATCAATACTCAAATATACAAAACAAAAATAAATGGATCAATTATGCAACACTAAATTTAGTACTTAACAATAACCTAAGATTTCTTAGTGAAATGTTAAACAAATCAATTTCATCGCAAAATCTATTAACATTTTCACACATTGACAAGACTGGTGAGCGCGAGTGGTGAGTGGTAGCGGTAGTTGATACATAAAAAAGACATGCATGCCTAGCACACAGCCTAGGAACATGAAAACTAAATTGCTGCAACAAGTCAGGAGCATAAAGAAAGTTGTTAATCAATTTATATACAAACACAATCTGTGATATTACCCTACGGTTTTCCAAGGAAATATAATTAAACTGAGATAACAACTGATCATAGGGATAGTTATCTGGCAGAAATGAGTGACTAGTACGATAATAGAGAATCTTCAAAAATTTTCTTTGCACCCTCTCAATCATACATGATCAGCTTGGATTCCACACTATAGAGCAATATTCGAGCTTTGTTCTAATAAATGCACTGTAAAAGCTAATAAGTGCTTCATTGCTGAGATATTTGGTATTTCTTATAAGGAACCCAAACATTCTTAACGATCGTGTGCATATTTTCAACATGTAAATTAAATGTTAGCTTCTCATCAAATGACACACCCAAATCAGTGAAAGACTCACATCTATCCAAAGGTGAATCACAAATATAATATGAAGACATGATAACATGTTGTTTCCTCGTAAAACTCATCACTTTACATTTACTTATATTAAATGGAAGTTCATTTTCAAGACGCCAACGTTCAAGGTTGGTTAAATCGTTCTGTAAGATTCCACAATCTCTAATATTTTCAATATGACGAAAAATCTTCAGATCATCGGCATATAATAAGCAGTGCAATGATATACAGTATGTGATGTCATTTACAAAATTAAGGAAAAGCAACGGCCCAACACTGATCCCTGAGGAACGCCCGAGCGAGACAAATATGGATAGGATGTAAAACCATGATATTCAACATAATTTGAACGTACGGACAAATAGGATTTAAGCAAACGTGTCAGATCGTTGGAGATACCAAAAGCATTTAACTTCCGTAGAATTTTAACATGTTGCACTGCATCAAATGCCTTTGAGAAATCAGTGTAAATTGTGTCAAGCTGTCCGCGTTCATCCAAGGCACCGGACACAAACTGCACAAAGGAGCAAAATTTAGTCGCAGTCGATCTACCCTTCACAGAACTATGCTGATTAATAGAAAGTCGATTAACGACATGGCTATAGATTGGTTTGACAATCATTATCTCAAAAATTTGTGCAAAGGTATACATCAGAGATATCGGTCTATAGTTTCTTATCTCATTCTTGCTTCCAGATTTAAACACCGGTGTTATTTTCGAGGTCGTCCAGCAAGTAGGAAAGGTTCTATGACGCAATATTAGGTTGTAAATATGAAGCAATGGAAGTCAGAGTACACATTGACAATCCTTAACAATAAAAGTAGGAACAGAATCTGGACCCATCGTCATTGTGGATCCCACAGCCCTCGAAACATCTCCTCGGTAAAACTATGAACGGTAGGTATGTCAGTATTAAAAAAATCTTCACTGTTTTCAACACTAACACCATCAACGAAAACAGATGAAAAGTGTGAGGCAAAATATGAACATCAATCATCAATCATATGAACATAATCGTTCTGCGTATTGAATACACATAATACACGCTGTTCAAATAGAGTTTACTTCACTAACTATAAAATTGGTCAAATCCCATTTTTTGTTTTTTGTTTTTTTTACACGAACGAAAAGGCACCAACTGTATCAGATATTTCACATGAAGTGACGGTTTCCCAGCTATTTAGTAGCATAGGAAACAGTAGCGTTAATCTAAAAAATATTCTTTAATAAATGATAGTGTGTGTGTATGTATGTATGTACTACATGTAGAGTGCTGGACTATAATATCCGAACCCGTCTGCCGTGTAGCATATACCTTCCTTTGCTTACAACCGCAGTCATTGCTTGTGACAGCGAAAGGTACACTTGTTCTTCATGTATCTTATATAAATAACATAAACAATAAGTTCTCATATTGTCTCTTTTTATGCAGTTTCCTTCACGTTTCCCCAAGATTTTCTATAGAATTGTGTGCAGGCTACTCCAATACCACAATCTCTTCTCCTATAAATCAATGTGTTGCTTGTTTACTTATGTCTTTAGAGTTGTTGTCATATATACCTATTTTAGCGACATTTCTTCTTTCGCATAAGGAAACGTAACATTCTATAAGATATTGACATGGACATCCCTGTTTATTATCTTCTTCATCCAAAATATAGGACCAACGTCGACATAAGGGAAGCAGGTCTAGATCATAATTTTAACTCAACTGTTTTGATCGAATACTGTGATTGGGGAGCTGTATCTCGAGGTCTTCTACTTCCAAACAGAACAATTTTGCTATCATCTGTCCGGACTACATGACACTACCTTGTAGCTTTCCAATGCTGATAGTCTCCCGCCAAACATAATCTGAGTCGAACGCAGTAGCTTTGCAGTCAAGGTATTTTTGTGGAGTTCTTACCGCTAAATGATTGTCTTTTCATCACCTATGAATGGTTATATTACTTACAGGTAAATGGATATTTTGTTTTATCACTAGATATAGTTACAAATGGATTTTGTCTTATGGCACGAACAAGTTCTTCTTGAGTCGTGGTACGTTTTCTATTCTGTGTTGTTTGGTTTTGTTTCCATAATAAAGCTTTCGATATCATTTTCGCCAAACACCTTACTATCTGTTGTATATATTTAATAAAGTTTTGTCTGGCTTTATCTTAGGCAACAATTAGGGTATATAATAAATTCATAGTTATAAATAGTAGTTATCGTGCTTTTTTAATATTGTGGAACACTACTCAGTAAACCGCTGTTATTTTGAAACCATGTACATTTTCTTCTTAAAATATACTCATTTGTAAAGAGATGGTACCAACAGATGTTAACACAGATGAAGGAAGTAGATATATTTTCGACGACCAGTACACGTACTGCCGCTTTTTTAAGACAATTGTACATTAACAACGACGCGTTTATGTTATACCATTTGGCAGTCAGTTTGCACAGCCGAAACTGATGTAGACGTGACTATTGGCATGTCCCATTTGGTAAAATCTTTCCAATTAGAATTGCTCGAGTATTGCTCTCCTTCAAAGAAATCTGTTAGGAACAAGGGGACGTACTGACTGGCTTCGCGCAGCTTCGATGGCTTCGATGGTGATTAATGACAGATGGGCACTTTGTTTAGCATGACAATAATAATAATAAAAGATTATTATCCAACAACTAAAGTGAAGATATACGAGTACATCGATTTAAGATATTTTGCGACTGAATGCCAACAACCGTGTGGGCGTTTCGACTCCACTAGAGCCAATTGGCTTTGTCAAATAGAATGCAGCCGCATACTGTTTAATTTTGTTCAGATCCAAAAGTCCAGCACTATGCATAAGAATATTCAAAATTAATCAATCGCGAACAAACGACAACTTCACTGAAATTTTGTATTATTGCGATATAGGGGTCAAGTAAACAGACTTCATTTTAAATATTCTATATAAAATATGTACCTTCTTTAGGTTTGGTTTCTTGCGGTTGTTGTGCCGCCGACTCGGCTTCCTTCTGCTTTCCTGAAATATTCAAACACTATAGTTAATAAAGGATAAATAAGAGAAGAAAATAATGTACGGTAAACAAAAAGTTCAGTAACATCAACTAATATTTTTTAAGTTTAAAACGAAATATGATGTTCAAATCAAATGTTTAAATAGTAGTGATAACAGGACCCCTTGAAGCCTACGCAAGACTATTGGGTTCAGCTTAACACTGACTACCGATCTCTACACCAATTGGCTTTAACCCCCCAAAATATTAGTCTCAGGTATTAATTTTTACAATATGACTGCATTTAGTCCCAAAGAATGTCTTGAGGGTGCGGGAATCACGACAACCTATCTGCAATCTATTACCGTTAAGGTTTCTCTTTTCGTGATGAGTTCTTAGATAATAGGATTGTATGAAAGCAGTACATTTCTATATTTGCTAATCAGTATATTTGCTCATTGCATTCTTAGTCATTAGAAATACGCAAAGCATTATTAAACCCACCACAACCACTCTTAAGTGACCAAACTAACCTGATATATAGACCGCTCTTTGACTGCATTATCTAAGAGTGCATGTGTTCTACAGATGTTATAAAGCTTGTAAAATTGATGTATTGTACAGTTTGAAAGTGACCGTTCTCGGTTGAAACTGCAGTCATTGTGTGATTTAAATAAAGCGGTATATACAAAGTTACAAAATTTGTTTATTTCTATTTTCTTCCAAAAAGGAGATAATCAATTCGTCGTGTATGTTTTTTTTTTTTTTTTTATGTTTGTTCGCGCATAACTACTCAACGCGTTGACCGATTTTAATGATTCTAGGTGCATTTAATAGAGCGTACATTCAGAATGGTTCCATTTCATCTTGAGCCGATATCGAATTAGTGCTGGGCTAATATTAACAAAAAACCGACAATAACCGACTTCTTATTGTATGAGTGGTATATCGGTGTTAGCAACCCAGCAACCAGGCGATGCCCAACGCAAAGAGTTAGGGGCAACCAAGCGATCACAGGCGAAGATTTTTATAAGTGATGTCAGTGGTTGGTCGTATTTTTTATGTAATCTGTTATCAGAGGTCACATAAAGTAAACTATAGGCAATTTTACCGTCGAAAAAATATGTTCGCTAGCATTACGAGAACAGAGTCGACTTAAAAAAAAAAAAAGTTGCTACAAAAATATTTCATGTAAACATTATTTGTGCATTAAATAATTTGAGGTTTCGGGGACAGAAATAAAAAATATATACATCAATTTTAGTAAATCCAAAGTCCTAATCCTATTTATTCAAATAAAAAGATTAATACAGAAATTGAGGTTACGATAGGTGAATCTGTATTATTATTTTCCCTGTTCTAATTATAAAATATGTTCAATTCAAAATTGGTATCTAATTTATTCATAGGTTATGCGAAAAGTAAATAAGTTAATTTTAAATGACAGGGGAATCGAGGAAAAATCGTAAACGCAATGTACATGTCCATTTACGATTCTTTTTCAAAGGGGCCGGCCGCCTTTGTTGCTCTTCCCATTATGAACTAAAACTATGAGGGCAAACAAAACAGTAAAAAGTATGAAATAAAAAATTTTTGAAAAAAAAATCAAACCGACTTCCAATTAAAGGCCACAACCGAAAAAGCAGCATACAATAATTTTGCTCTAAAAAAATAATCTCTTACCTATTTATTTTATTTCATTATTTCTTACATACAACGGATCAAATTTAACTTTTGGGAGTCGGCGCCAAACATTGATATATCCCAGATATTCGTAAATAATAGCAGCATATATTAGTAGTATAGTAGTAGTATAGTAATAGTACAGTAATAGTATAGTAATAGTATAGTAATAGTATAGTAATAATATAGTAATAATATAGTAATAGTATAGTACTGGTATAGTATCATAACATTTTATTAGAGATAACCTATAAGGAGTGTTTTCTGTTGTTTTAACCTTCCTATACTCACGCATACGGTCTGTGAGACCGACTTATATAGTATAGTATACGTCTTTCATTTTGACGTGAGTATAGGAAGGTTAATAAAGAAGGTAAATCATAGGTGTTATTTGCGTGCATGAAAACCACAGGTAGAGTATTGTTTTCGTATTAATAGTGTATGATGATTGTGCTTCTTTCTTTTGAACTGTATTTTGAGTTTTTATGAAAATAACGTCCACGTGAGCTTTTACCGGATCGCAGGTATGTAACTTGAGTAAAAAAATACGTTTAAGTAATAAATACATATACAGGATGCTAATAACAAAACGTGACAGAACGGTAATTCCGTTAGATTTGGATATATGTAGATTTGAGTAACGTATAAGATTTCATATGAATACAAAGAAAATAATTTGGCGCCGACTCCCGAAAGTTAAATTTGATCCGTTCTAGGTAAGAAATAATGAAACAAAATAAATAAGAGATTATTTTTTCTTTTTAGAGCAAAATTATTGTATGCTGCTTTTTCGGTTGTGGCCTTTAATTGGAAGGTTTAATTTTTTTTTTCAAATTTTTTTATTAAGTATGGATATATAATTAATCAAGAAATATAGTTTATATAATAAATATAGTTTGCGTCGGATGTGGCATCACTTGTTGACCAATACAATTATTACAACAGCATCGAAAATACTGAATTATTATTACAAAATAAAACCAAGCTACCAGTGAATATAAAAACTGACATAAAAAAATGAAAAGAGGTGAATCGTATTTTGCCGAAAAAGTCTATCGTTGATGCTCAAGGACAAACGAGATAAAACTAGGTACAATACATTCTACTGAAATTGTATCGAATGGGAAACAGGATCGAAAAACTACGAGGGTAGATTGAAAAAGTTTCCGGAATCGCTTATACGGGGTGCCATTTTTCCAAATATTTTATGTCATTGTGTTGGTAACATATTAATTGACTGCAAATATTAAACCTACTTGTCAAACAGTCTGGTTTTTTACAAGCATATAAGTCAAATGCTTTTTTTGTGTTTTCAATTATGGATACAAACGAAGTTCGAGCGATCATCAAATTTTTGTATTTAGAAGGAAAAACCGCAAAGAAAATCAAATCAAGGTTAGATGCCGCTCATGAGGTTTTCATTTTCCATCGTCAATGTTGAACGGTCATCAAATTTTTGAGAAAATTTGAAAGGACAAACTGCAATGGAAATTAAATCAAGTTTAGATGCCGTTCTTGAGGATTCTTTACCTTCATATGCCACCCTAAGTGTTTGGGTTTCGAAATTCAAGCGTGGCCGCACGCACACAAGGGATGAACCACGTTCAGGACGTCCGAAAATGGCTACCACGCCAGAAATCCATGACACGGTTTTGGCAGATCTCTGAACAAAAGTGCGTGAAACTAGGGAAGCTCTGGGCATGCATTAAAAATAAGTAATTCGTATTTTACATATGAGTTGGGTTTAAAAAGCTTTCTGCAAGATGGGTGCCGCATTTACTTAATTCGGAACAAAAACAAATTCAAACTCGGACCTCAGCCGATTGTTTGTAAGTGTTTGCGATGAATTCAATGAATTTCTAAAGACGATTCATGCCCATGGATAAGACCTGGATTAATCACTACACACCAGAAACAAAAATGCAAACGAAACAGCGGATTGCACGCGGTGAATCGGTTCCGAAGAAGGCAAAGACCATTCACTCGGCTGGAAAGGCGATAACATCAGTTAAAGTCAAGAAAAACGCCAGACAATGATTAAGAAAAAGTGATGTTTCACCACCATGCGCCATTTCATTCAACCGCAATCGTTCAGCAAAAAATTGACAGAAGTTCGAAATCCGGCGTATTCGCCTGATTTGGCTCCGTCAGACTTCCACCTGTCCCGAAATTCAAAACATTTCTGTGTCGAAAGAGATGTTGGTCAAATAAAGAACTGATAGAGACTGAAAACGATTATTTCGGGAACCTCAAAGAAAGTCACTTCCGCGAGGGAGTCGAGATGCTGGAGAAACGTTCCACCAAGTGTGTATTTTGGTTTCACTGTCATTCCGGAACTTTTCAACCTACTCTCGTAGAGAACATTATGAAACTCCTATACCTTACAAATACTAAATTGGTAAAAGATGTTGATCGCGCAGATCAATATCTTTCTTATTATTCGATACTTCAAAAAACAAGTGAATAACAATGCTAATAGTAATTATGTTCACCTATTAAAAATTTCAATAAAACGTAGGTACTAATGACAAAAGTAATTGTAACAATCTTAATACACAAATGAAAACATTTTATATCATTGAAATATTTTATTACTTATCATTTGCGGTCTAGCTATTTACGCGGTTTTGCGATTAGATGGCAGCATTAATCGAGTTGGTGTTGACAACTTACAAACAGAACGAAACCATTAAAGAAAAATGATTGTTGTTACCCAAAACGGTATTCTGTAATGGAATGATAACGGGAGCAAAACTGACACTAGCCGGATACATTATACATTCTAGCATGCGTTGTTTTTTTGTGATACATCTCAAAAGATTTTGAATGTCAACTGTAAAGCCCGTTTTACATTATCATATTGAATTGAACGTAAACATTGAATACTAATTTATAGTACAATATAAATCACTGTAATATTTTTCTGTGCAAAATCATTGCATGAAATTAGAATCTGTCCTATTTTGACTTGCGCCTGCTCACTAGTCTGCATTGCACGTATTCCATTCTAACTTCATTTTCTTATGTTTACGACTTGTCCACTCCTGTTACAGTATAAAATAAACGTGGGTTTATACATTATACTGTGGTCTTGTAAGCAAATGTTTTATTGAGTTTTACTAAAAGTATTAGTGTTACTGGCTAAGCATAAAATTAATCTTTTTGGAGGTTATGAGAAATATTTGTAAATACTGTGTGATACTGGTGTACAATTTGAAACACGGATGTAGCATGGCACAGAATCATAAACAGAATTTGTGTACAAGTTCATAATACATACATATGTATGTAATAGATCTGACGAATGATGGAGTCTAAATTCATACAATAATCTTGTATAAAAGACTGGTAAAGCGTTTTACATTGTACTATAAAATAGTATTCAATTGTTTGGTACAATTTAATATGATAATGTAAAACGGGCCTAACAGTGATGGCTGTTTGAAATTCATAGGTATAGAAGCTGCTAGAGAATCAATTATACAATTTCTGTGAATTTATCTGTTAACTGTTTTTGCCTACTATATTATCGTCATACACAAGTATCTAAAAATAACTCTCACTCATCGAGATACATAAATTATACTCAAACCTAAGATACATAAATATTTGTATTAAAAGTATTTCTGTTCTTCAGTATCGCAAAACAAAGGTTTAATGATAAGTATTTTTTGAAAACAATGCCTTTAAAAGTGAGTTTTAAAACGTTCGTCAATGGAATTGATGTTTTTAAATATAAAATAGGACCACACAGTAAACAGGCACAGCACATAACCCTCCATCAATTACAACTGTAATTCTGATGTTGGTGATAGAATAATGCAACATCCCCATGAAACAAGAATAAGTGCGCTCTCGCTCCATTTTCTAACGTCTTGCCCCAATTCGGGCCAGTTAAATAAAGTCGAGAAAATATATGTACTGGTCAAATTAAGTATATTTTATAAATTGAAAAACAATAGAATCAATAAAACTAATATATTTCAAAATAACTAACCACCTCTACACCATAAAACAGAAGAGGAGCGGTCATGTATGTATATAAATTAATTAACCAAAAATGCAGCTCCTGTCTAAAAACTCATTACAAGTCCGTTTTGTATCAGTTTTCATACTTATATACCTGGTAATATGTATTGATAAAATTCATTTGTGTAAACGTATTTAAATTGTGTCTTTCGCCCATCGTGCTTATAACTTTCCAGAGTCTCAGTCATACTCCCTTATCACTTTTCACTTATTTATCAATATTAAAGTCAAAGACGTAATTTAAATCTATACTTGTATCCTCATTAACAGAATTATAAACTGTGGATATGAAATAATGATGTCAGCACAGATATTATACTATAAAATTATTCAGCATCTTAAAATATGAAGTGCCATTATAATTAGTGATATATAGTAGTAGATATATAGTGGGTTTTATATATTCTCTAGTTACGCCATTGGATACAAATATGCAAACAATCGACAGTAAGAAATCCTGGACTTTCATGGATAATTTCCTTTCCCTCAAAACTTTTTGATACAAACCAATTCAAATAGAACTTGAAATAATGTAACATTCAAAATACTGTTCATTTAAAATCAGTAAATCCAGAAGTAGTTTGGAAATACACACGAGAAATTTCCGATATTAAGAGATATTACTCAAAAAATCCTGGCTTGCTTTGGATCAACATATTCGTCAGAATCTCCATTTTCATACATGAATACCTACTATAAAAAAAAACAAATAAAAAATAAAATTGCAAATGACCACCTGGACCAGTGCTTGCGATTAGCTACGTCATCATACCAACCTGACTACGAAAATATTACAAAGTCGGGGCAATTCCAAATTTAATATTGAATTTCTTCGTAACAAATAAGAAGAATTACATTTATTATGTACCTAAATATTTGTGTATTTTGGAAGTGATCAATAGAAACATATACAATTTTCGTCTAACTTATTTGTTTTATTTGTAATATAACCTACAGATCGCCAAATAACTTAATATGTAAAAGTATTTCGCGTAGTAAAAAGGTTGAACACCCCTGGCTAGGTGTTGTTCTGAAAGCTGCAGATAATCCCTTGTAGACCAATCTGTGTAGTTTATTAAACTGCCTTTTGTTAGTTATCAATCGGCCACCAGGCAAGAACCCCATACGTAGTCATTAGTCTTATTATACTATCGCTGTGTAACACCAATATGCCATCATAGTGGGATTGTAGTTCCCAGATAATCTAAAGAACCTTTTGCACGAACAGAAACTTGCTGTGATCCTCTTTACCATCCTTACGATATGATCCTTCTGGGTCAGCCGCGAGTCGATCACCGTCGCCGGATATTTCATCAAACTGAAGAACCATAGTTCTGAAACCAATAGACCTTCCTATTCTAGCATTTTTGTGAATTCCTTCGTACGGAACAGCTTTATAGTATCTACATTTGAATTATATTGTTAAATTCTACAGAAGTTGGAAAATCTAAATGATTTAGAAAACAAAATTGGTGACAGAACGGACACTAATATTGAAGATCATGATACAATTCAAGACAGGCGTACAAATACTGAACAAAAGTTCGAACCGAATCGAGACATTTCAGAGAACAACTCTAACTTTTTTATGGGAAAATATAAGAAAACAATGTGGCGACAAACTGCACGACGAAGTAATGTGCATATGAACTCAAAGAATATAGTTACTCAATTGCTGAAAAACATACAGTAAAGTACAGAACAAAATCTTTTGAAACATGAAGTTTACTTTTTGTGGTCTTGTTGATGTGATTGTAAGAAATATAAATAAATTTATGGAATCAGTGTCTAATAAATACAGAAGAGACCGAGATGCAAAACCCACCGATAAAATAGAAATTGAAACCTTGCCTAGTTTATTATTAACCGTGCACGAAGACATAGTCGTTTGCATGCGAGATATCCATTTAGAACAGACAAATCTTCGCCAAAAATATTCCGTTTGACTATATATTGGAGTCGGTTTGCATTTCTTCTAAGGAGTCTCTGCTTTGATGACGTTCGAATTCCGTTGAATTAGGATCGATAAGATAGCCGTTTGATGAAATAAATGTTGGATTTCCAAAGTTTTACAGTTCTTTACAATGTATAACAATAAATTAAAAATTGGAAGCGTTTCGAGATCGATGTGCGCCTAAGCAGCATATGCCGTCAAAAACTAACAAATATGGTATAAAGATGAACGTCCTTGCAGATGCAAAATTGTTTTATACAATGTTTATGGAAGTTTATATCGGTAAACAGCCAGATGGTCCATACCACTTAGGTACTAAATCGATTTCTCTGATTGATAGAATGTATCAAGTTATATCCAAAACCGGGAGAATTACCACAGATAACTGGTTTACCAGTACAGATTTGACAATGGTTTTCTTCCAAAAATAAAATAAATAAAAATAATAAAATAAATGCTTTTTGCAAGTTCGAAAATGGTAAGAATGAAGGTTTCAGAAACATTAGTAAGAAAACCAAAATACAATTGTCGTAAATGACTTGCTTGGAACACGCACAAATGCCAGACTTGAATGTTTCATTTAGTTTTCCTTGTTTAAGCAAATGAAGTTGATATTTTTGGTCTAACTGTTTATCATCATCATTTTAAATGAAATTATGTTTTTTCGCAACTCGCTCAGTGGCTGAGTGGTGAAACTTGCGCTTCACAGTGCGAAGGTCCAACATTCAAAACCCGGTCGCGCCAGAGCGTAGCAGTTTAAAATCAAAAAATGGATGTTTCCTCTAATATGCTGCGAAAAGTAAGAAAATGCCAATGGACGGGCCAGGAGCGGTACGGTATTCCTATGTATACGGCGCGGAAGCTCCGAACTCTTCCATCGAAAGATAGAAAAGGGTAAAAGATTATATATATATATATATATATATATATATATATATATATATGTTTTTCGCTCTAGAATAATCCTAATTAAACATAAAAAATTAACGTTATATAACTATATTGCACTTATTTGATAATTAGTCTGAGAGATCGGCGCAAATACACTGGAAAATCATGCGAGTTAAGGAAGGTTAATAACCCGTTTGCTTAAATCGGCAATATGTTCATTTACCAATTAGAGCTTTATAACTGAATATCATAGAACCAATAAATAGTAGGAAGGTGTTAAGAACAGAATAGTAAACATGATAAAATGCATCTAAATAAGTATCACACTAAACTGTCTTTATTAGCTTATGCACTAACCGAAATATAAAGCACATTTTCTACGATATTCGGTAAATCCCCTTACTTTATATAATCAATAATTCTATCATACGTAGTTCCCCCAAAGTGCGAAAACTTTGTATTAGTTTTATTACAATTAATAGAAATATAAAATTTTATTTAGTGTCTCTATTACCGTCTCCGCAGGTATATATCGTTCTTTTAACCTTCCTATACTCACGTCAAAATGAAAGACGTATACTATACTATATAAGTCGGTCTCACAGACCGTATGCGTGAGTATAGGAAGGTTAAGTCTTCTCAAAGCTGAGCTCATTAGTATGAACATGTACCATAATTAGGACACGAGGACTGTACTGTAATTTACTTTTATATATGTGAACTTTGGTTTTAATACTTCAGTTTTTATATTTACCACTGTAAAATGCACATGGTCATAGCAATAAATATTTTATAATCAAATATGTAATTATTAAAGGCAGTGTTATACTTCTTTGTGGTAATTTTTATGACACTAAACTAGAGCAAAACTATTTGTATTCTATTCAAATTTAATAAGCAAATGTAATGATTAAATTAGTAATGGCAATGAATAAGGAATATGATTAGATTCTATATAGGCTTCAATGATGAAATACGGTTGATGTTTTTATATGTGCGGGATTTTATTTAAATGGTTTTATTTTTGTCGACTACTACAGAATCTCGAGATCAAAGGATTGTTTCACGAATATACGATTATATTATAGGATCTCATACTGCTTGTGCTGGTTCTATATGACTAAAACTAGAAAAAAAAACTAGGCTTATTCTTCTGATTTACGATAAGCAAATGTTGCAACAATGTAATTAGTCAGGTCGAAAAAGTATGTAATTTCTAATGACGTTTCGTACTAAAATGAGAATGTCAAAAATGGATTTCTATCCATTTTATTCTTGAACAACATATTCACAAATCACAATGAGTTATTAAGTTCTAAATTATAGTGACAGATGCTGTCTACAATTTAAGTAAAGTAGGTGTATTTCCCTTTACATGCATATTCTGCAAAACTATTTTAACAGAGAACTGACTTGTTCAAGATGGCCACAGTAATACTGAACTTCTTGAGCTTCATTAACAGCAGATTAATAGTTAATATCGTATATTTTAATCAATAATATTTGTATATAATACCTTTTCGCTTGCGAACCATTTTAGCAGAAAAACACTATAAAGTAGACTTCAACAAAATTCAATGTTTTCACTTGCAACACCTCTAACGAAGTACACTTCAATGACGACCGAATAATCTAGAATTCAACAAAAACGGGGATATTTATGGTAAGAATTTAGCTATAAACTGACACCAACCACATCAAATAACGACGATAACCTCACTAAAAGCGACCAACCAACTCGTCATAGTAATTATGGCAGGTATGATTTCAGTCACTTGAGGGCGCTGTGAAACCAGAAATCAAAGCATTTGCGATTAATAGAGTTCGATAAAAAGGTGGTACCGAATGGCAGTAGCGTAGCTGTTGGGGCGTGGGTAAGGATAATTTTCAACTTGTAGTCGATCTCGACAGTATCGACCAAAGGGTGTAACATTCCCTCCAAATGTGAATAAATATCTCAGGCATTTTCCCGGATTAGAATACAGCAGTCCGCATATTTATTGCACAATATGCAATAGCGGATTACTAAGTCGCCATAAGTTTGAATGCAGAAAACGTTTTAAAAGTAAACGTTATTCATTGACGTTGAGCAACAGTATTCCATACTGGCAATCTATATATGATTCTAGTTGTATGTTAAGTGTGTGTAACATCCCATAACATCTAGTATTTAATGAACACTTTCGTCAATGTTGGGCCTAGTACGTTCCCTCATGGAAGCTGCCAACATCCGTGGAATTATGAATTATTTCCCACGTGTTCGAAGTACAGTAAAGGAATGTATAAAAGACTAGGTGAGGAATAAGAAAATCTGCCTATGTGTGGATGAAACAATTGAAAACTTTAAAACGTGACGATCCACCAGCTTCTTTGTTGTTATCCAGTAAAAGGATTCATTAAACTGATGCAGAGACCGTTGTCAAGATAATAAAAGATTCGTTAAGAAAATCTTCTATCAGAGCAACCCAACTCACAATGTTCGTTACTGTTGGTGCCGGAACAATGCTGAAAGTTGGTAGCATGTTGAAGATATGCTTTCCGACTCTTCTTCATATAAAATGCCTCACACACGCATGTCACCTCATAGCAGAAAACATTCCAAAAAAGTATCTGATGCCGGATAGGTTAACAGCATCTAGCAAAAGAAGTGTTCATCAAACGTTCGAAATTGCCAGTACCACCTCAACCCGTAATAACACGATGAGGAACATAGCTCCAAGCGGTATCTTACTATCAGAAATATTTTTCACAAGTAAAACATGTCATTTTGAAAATTGATTCAAACGATTCTGCAACAGTTAAGCAGTAAGCAGTTAAGCCCGTTTTACATTATCATATTAAGTTGTACCAAACGATTGAATACTATTTTATAGTACTATGTAAAACGCTTTACCAGTCTTTTGTATAAGATTATTGTATGTACTTAGACTGCATCATTTATTAGGGCTATTACATATGTATTATGAACATGTGCAAAAATTCTGTTTATGATTCTCATCCTCGTTTCAAATTGTACACAAGTATCACACAATATTTACAAATATTTCTCATAACCTCCAAAAAGATTAATCAGAATGGGAAATTTACTTTTACTAAAACGCTCAATAAAAACATTTGCTGACACAACCACAGTATAATGTATAAACCCATGTTTATTTTATACTGTAACAGGACTGGACAAGACGTAAACAATAAGAAAATAAGGTTAGATTGGAATACGTGCAATGCAGACTAATGAGCAGGCGCAAGTCAAAACATTTAGTATGAAAATACGAAAGGTTCTAATTTCATACAATGATTTTGCACAGAAAAATAGTACAGGTTTTTATATTGGACTATAAAATAGTATTCAATTTTTACGTGCAATTTAATATGATAATGTAAAACGGGCTTTAGAGTGTACAACGAAATTGTAGTCGGTATCCGTATAATTGTTGTCGTTGCTCACATTGATTTTCATTTGTTAATACTTTCCATTATTTTGTTTTTATATAAAATACACTTTTAGTTGTCTTTTTATTTATCGAAAGTTTAGGTTTTAATCTTTATTAGTGTAGAAGAAGGAAAAATGTAATTCCTTCTTTTAATTATTCGATTGTACATAAAAATAAACATAACACATAATCTCGACACGTTTATTCACTCGTCGTCTTCATAACATAACATGCACAGATTAGAGAAACCTCCCTAATCTCTGATAACATGTTATATAATGTGTTGATGTGTAAATAACTAACTTCTCTCACGGTTTACTCTATCTCCTCGTTCTCGTTCCCTACCAAGTAAAATAACGGTGCAAATTTAAGTTTAAACTTCTGAATACTAATTACATTAGTAAATCTGTCTCTTTTGTTTTCTTTTTGTGGCAGAAATACATATTTCTTTATGAGTGTTTTATACACTGTCATACTTACTATTTAGTCCGAATACCTTTTAATTTTTATACATTTGAATAGATTTTTAAAGTACAATACCTATATTCGTATATATAAAAAAAATAAAAAAAGGTCTTCAGAAGCTGGAACTAAAAACAATGGTGTAGCAAGTCGTTTACCAGTTAGCCGATTTCAGGTTTTTGTAGCAGTGGCTCCAGCCTTCTAGAATAATCGGTCATACGGAATTGACGTGGCAACAATCACCAAACATTGCAGGGTTTCTCTGTACAAATATGGAACTACTGTTTTTATGCTTTTAACTCAATATATGTTATAAGACGGTCTTGACGTAAAATATGTACTGGTACTTATATTATATACACCCTCTGTCCCAAAAGTAACCGCAATGCGTCTATAAATCAGAAACCAGTGGCGTCATCTCTTGATAGTTGATTGATTATTGTAGTGGGACTCTTCCTTACCAACCTGACAAATTTTCATGACATTTGGTGCATAGTCAGCTGATACATCACGCATCCTGTGAGAGTGTTTTTCGTAAACGGTCAGAAAATGAGTCACGAACAACGAGTCAATATTAAGTTTTGTTTTAAACTTGGAAAAACTGCAACCGAGACGTATGAAATGCTGCAAATTGTTTATGGCGACGATTGTTTGTCGAAGAGGCAAGTGTTCGAGTGGCATCGACGATTTCGTAAAGGCAGAGAAGATGTTAACGATGACGAAAGAGCCGGTCGTCCTTCGACAACTTTGGCCGAGGCAAATGTGGAAAAAGTGCGCGAATTTGTGAAAATTTCGAAGAAATCGTCAGTGAGATTTATGGAAATGGAGCTTGGCATCCCTAAAACAACTATTCAGCGCATTTTGACTGAAACCCTTGGTTTGAAGAAAGTCAATTCGAAGTTTGTTCCGCACAAATTGACCGACGACCAAAAAACGCTTCGAATCGAACACTCCAAAGACATTATTGCACGAGCCCGTGCAGATGAAAACTTCTTGAAAACGATTGTGACTGGTGACGAGACGTGGTGCTTTCAATACGAACCAGAAAGCAAACGTCAAAGCGCAGAGTGGAGGTCACCAGAAGAAGGAAATCCGAAAAAATCACGAATGGAGAAGTCGAAAATCAAGTCAATGCTGATTTCATTCTACGATTCGAAGGGAATTATCCATAAGGAGTTCGTTCCATACGGCTCAACGGTTAATGGTGCATATTACCTCGATGTTATGAGGCGATTGCTGGGTCGCATTCGTCGTGTTCGGCCCGAATATCGCGAGCCAGGCAGCTGGAGATTACTGCACGATAACGCACCGTGTCATCGAGCAACGATTGTCACCGATTTTTTGGCGAAAAATGAAATATATTCGATACAGCACCCACCGTATTCGCCTGATCTGTCCCCATGCGATTATTTCCTGTTCCCTCGTCTTCATTTGAAGCAGAAAGGAGTTCGTTATGCATCCGTAGACGCCATTCAAAGATCGACGACCGGCATCCTAAAGGCCAGAGATCGACATGAAAAAGTCGTTTGAAGCACTCGTTGACCGTGCAAATCGATGTATTGTAGCACATGGAGAATATTTCGAATAAATACAATGATTTTTGTGGACATAACATACATAGCGTGCTTTATTTCGAACTATTGCGGTTACTTTTGGGACAGAGGGTGTATAGCCGTACAATAACCATGTTACTGTGTGAGGAAACAAAACATTAACGCCATGTAATATAAAATCGTTAATACGATTTTTGAGAAAATGTAAAGTTACCCCACCCGATATATTTTCAAATATATCGCTATTCTTTTGATATATCGTAACAAATGTATCGATATTTATGATTATGATATATAAACATCGATATATTTGAATGAATATCGCGATCCCAGTAAACATTTTTTAAATTTCGCGGACAGTTTAAGTTGGTAGTTCCGGCAATAGTGATATACTCGCCAATTTCTAAGCGCAATACATGCGAAATGTTCACTATTGCCCACCGGTTGTAATCTGAATAGGGAAAAGTGGGAACTGTCATGGCGCCCATGACAGCATTGCCATGCCAAAGAGGGCGCAATACCACGCGGCATTGTTAGAGTTCTGTAGTTTTGGTGTTTTAAGTTTTGCGATATTAACACGATATTATTTGGTAAGTTGGCAATCCGTAAAGAGAAAGTTGTACTGGTTGTATTAAAGCTGTCACATGTCTGCATATGTCACAGTAACCATACAATAGTTGTTTAGATGTTATAGTAAAGAAGTGATTTTATCGTTATAGCCAGTTATAGTGTTACAGTATTTTTTACAATGGGACGTGCTGGTTGTGCAGTTTCCGGTTGTATACCCAGTAAGGAGGACAAGAGACACAGATTTCCAAGTCCAACCAAAAATTTTATTTATTAGATTTAAACTCGTTTAAAAATTGTGTTTTCAGTTAATAAATTTATTCTTGTAATCTCAAGTTGTTTTCATTTATGTAGATTGTTTATTATCTGTACATGATATACAAATGAGAAGACGCAAATTACAATTAAAATAATTTTTATATAAAGCCAGTGAAATTATCTCTTTTGAATTCCCGCCAAAATTATCGGTGCCATTTTACTAGATGGCGCGTCATAACGAGCAAATTTGTTGACAAGCGACATTACATCCTATCTTTGTTGAGTATTCTATGCTATTACCGGAACTACCAACTTAAACTGTCCGCGAAATTTAAAAATGTTTACTGAGATACATCGTTGCCATCCCATCGGATAACCACATACCTCACGTTACGAATAATATCTCTATTCAATTAAAGTAACTTTCACACACATTCCATACATTCTATTTGTTGTCCTCTTGTAAATTGTTATCGAATCATCACACATATTAAATATGTATATTGTTCTCACATATTACCAGTTATAGCCGAAGTTTTCACTTTCAAAAATTAATGACAACATAAATAACATTATAGAAGGCGAACAAAAAAAAGAAAGAAAACAGAACGTAATAAACCCTAAGTACAAACCATCATTTTTTTTTATTGTAACTTCAAATTGATAAAGTAAATTGTGTGAAAAGTACGTTGTTATTAATACAGCGCACCAATTCGACGGAGGTACGATACAGAATGTAACGACACGAGGTTTACCTACAATAAACGTGCGGATGCCTTCCACAGAAAGAAATTGGTTAGTAATTCGATGCTAAATATTTTGAAGATCGAATAATTAAAGTTGCATCGTCTATAAAAGCAATGTGGTACGACTCACGATTGCGCAGAGTAAAAAGGCGTCGAACTCTACCATAAAACTCAAAACGAAAACAATCTCCAAAGCAACATCGGATCTTACCAAATAATGAGGGTGGATTGGCCACTACATATATCTATTCGCGAGCCTGTGAATAATGACATTATTTCCTCAATCCGGTGCGGTTGAATTAATAATTTTATTTCAATTACATAAAGACTTATACCTATATCACACCCAATCCTTACCCAAGACAAATCTATACATAAAGCATAAAACCGAACAATAAATACAACTAAATACAATGGAAATTGATTGTATACGACATAACGCAAATGCTACACAAATGTTCTAACGAGTGTAAATAAGCATCGTAAAAACCTATCATGCTAGAATTGATTTTATTTTTAGATATTAGTGGTAGAAATGGGTGCCAGCGCTACCTATAATTCCAAAGCATAAGCATAAAATAGTTCAATTCAGTTTCCGAAGTTATGGAAATGGCGCTTTCCAAACACGCCCTTAAAGTTGCGTTTTCGTAAGTAATTGGAAATAGGAAACTCCCATATTCTTAATGTAACCACTACAGTTATCTAATTCTAATGCGGTACTAGCAGTTCACCATCTATTGAAAAGAGGGTGCCAGTGTTAATATTAATATTGTGAACACTTCAAGATAAGATTTTGGGATGTATGTAATTCGATTAAAAATGGAATCCTACGCGGTTCCGTCTAAACAAAACTGATTGAATGTAAAAGAGAATTCGAGGGTTTTATATGTCACTACTAAAAATGGAAATAAGTACATTCGATAGTTTTCTTAAGATCCTAATAACAAAAAAGCAATTAAGTAACAGCAAAAACATGAGAGGCGGTTTTGGGTAGGTTTCTCACGATATAGAAAATCTTATCTAGGGTTCCTTAAAATTTGGCACTAAGAAGATACATAACAAATACACTGTGGGAAGTTATTTAATTAGTCCTTCTAAAATGTCTTAAGTTTAAATCTAGTTATCCAACATAACAGCTATGGCCTGACTTGTGAATACATTGTGGCTATCATATTTGGTAGCCAAAGCCGCATCGGAAATATCACTGGGGATCAAATATGATAGTCATGGCACTCAATGTGTTAGGGATGTAAATCGCCCCGATTATAATTCCCTAAGCCCCCTGGACGGTAAATGGTACTGTAAAATATTTGCTATTGCCCAATTTCATTCACAATGTAAGGCTCATATTGAGCAGTTGTGCAATGTATTGTTTCAATAAAAACATTTTTAAAACATATACGCTACTCGTAAAATACTATAGCGTTTGTAGAATTTTTGCTCAACATCGCTTCAGAATCTTGTTAGTAAGATTCGAGAATGATATTGAAACAAGTACCTCAAAGTCCAAGAAAACAAAGAAGAGCGCATTTAACTGTTAACTTTTTTTCACTAAAACTGCTTATGTGAATGTTAATAAGTATTTTAAGCACTATTATTTCAAATATAGTTTATCGATATCGCCTAAATTATTTTGGTCCACCTAGATTCATCAAATGTCACACTGTAGGCCGACGGGTTTAGGTTTAAAAGGTATAAAGTTCCGTAAAGTCCTCCCCAACTCCACAGCATCTCGTACTCAGGGCAATTACGTACATATTTAAAAATCGATTTACCTGTGCATGCAGGGTAATTTGATTAATTTAATAACCTGTACGATTTAAGTTTAGGATTATCAATTTATAATAGTTGCACATAACTTTGTAATACGAATAGTAAGGTTCTAATCATTTTTAGACATACATATATTAACACTATTTTCCAATTATATTTATATTTTATGAAGTCCCTCGCGTGTGTGCACCTCTGCAGAAAGTTGTTTTACGTTTAAATTAAACAAAATAAAAAGAAAAAGAAAAACATCTACAGTATGTAAGTATATTACGATAAAATCTGGTTTACAAAATGTACAACTCATAAAAATATGATTTCATTAATGTTGAACTAAATGGAACCAGTTGTAGCGCCAATACTTATGCATTCATTCGTCTTTCCTTTATCAGTTAAATTTTAGTAAATGTCTATTTAAATAATATAATTTGATGTTATAGATATAGATAATGCAATTTATCTCCACTATAATTACATAAATGTATTATTCGCTAACTTAGTTCCACTAATTATAAGTTGAAAATTACTCAAACTAATTAGATTAATTGTAAGCAAGTTAAGACACTGAAACAAAATTTTACAACTTTTTACCTGGAATTAGACATTAAAAGTTTTAATTTGATTGGGAACAAACCGCGAATGTTCAGACCTAATCATACAAAGACAAGATATACAATTATAATACACACTCGTTTCCTTTCCTTCTCAGAGTATTGACCGTCTTTTTCAGTAGTACTTTAATGAAACAAGAAGCTACGTGATCAACAGCAAATAATCGCTGATAATGTAATAGATTCATATTGGATTATAATAAAACCTTCTGTATATTTAGATACTTAATAATATATGAATGTGCATCATAGATAGAATAAAAAGTTGAATTACAATTGAATTTGTTATTTTGCCGACATTTTGTAAATCGCCTAACCATACTTCAATGAATTAATTTTAAATGAAAAACATGGGCGTATTTCTTAATATAGCTGGTTGAATTTGCAATCTGGATTGTGCATCCTTCAACTTGTCGACATCAATGTCTCTATCGCAGTACGCTTTGGCACGTGCAGCTGCATGATGGGCGTAATAAGTAGGAGCAGGATAGCTGACAGATCTATTACAACGAGCGTACAAGTGGCATAAATAATACATCAATTCCTCCACTGCGTCTTTAGATATGTTCAATTCATCCCATATTTTTACATATTTCGTTGGCCGTGCAACACCTTTTATGCTTGCGTGGGAAACTAAAAAGAAGTCTGGTATGGTTGAATGTGTAATAATAGTATCAACACATGTACCAGCTGGTACATTGCCATTTCTATCTTCCGATATCTTTGGATCTTTTGGAAAAAGTCGGGTACGATGGCGCTTTTGCACAAGAATAATACAGATCTGTGGATTATAGGTGCCTGTGCAGGCCTCCCTTATGGCTTTTAGTTCGACGTTCAGTACTTCTTTAAATTCTCCGTCGGATACTCCGTCCCTAACATATATTATTCTTTTGGGTTTGAAATGCTGTTCGCTTTCGTAAAATTGTAAATGCTTTTCTGTAATATCTTTTAAATCAGTTATCATTTCCTGTCTTGGTGGTTGTAATCGCCATTCAAATCGATACTTAAAAAACGATTCATCAAAAGAAGCAGTCACAGCCGCAATACTGGGAAAATTCTGCGATCCCGGATGAGTAACATCTGCACCCATTATCATAGTAGAATTTCTTACAAATTCTGGCATCTGCACTATTCCGTGATTTCTCCCATTAAGTTTGGCGTTGATTTTTAGTAAAATATTAGCAACAGTAGGTTTCTGTATACCTCCCTGGACACGAGTACCCTTCACACATTGAGTTAAGCAAGCATTTGATAGTTCCGATGCTCGTTTCACGTCACTATAGCAAGTGTCTAGTCTATTAAGTATAACAACGACTAATTCAAATTTTGCGGTTTTGAAGAAATCTCTTACATCTCTCAATGTCTTTTGATCATAAGTTGGTTGGTTAAATATAAGCCCAGACTCTGCACCCATACTTATTAACTGAAAAAGATATAACCATAGAAGCCCATGAAATACTGTTGACAAATTTATTGAGGAATTGAAGTTGTATTTATACGGATTCGGCTAGTGCTTAACTAGGATCTGAATTGATCGGAGTGCTAGCGAGATAAAAACCTGATAGATACGCCTGTATAGGGAGGCTACACTCTCATGAGATCATATTCGATCTCATTGTCACAGTAATGCTCCTTATTCGTTATCGTTTGCACTACCATGACTTTAGACCCAAGTTAACTAGCCTAACCGGTAAAACAGTATCGTGCGAACTAAAATCATTGTCCGAAAAATATTGCTTTCCCTAAGACGTTTGCTTAGTGATATACATGGGCGTAGGTAGAGATTCTTCCTAGGGCGGGCAGCCGGCCAGCTAATAATATGTATATACGTATATATATATATATATATATATATATAGGATTTTTCTAGGTGGGGCAACAAATTTTCTAGGGTGTGCAATGCCCAGCCTTGCCCCTACGCCCATGGTGATATACATATGTACCTATATGTACCTATAAGATTATGAAATAGTTGTCAGGTTTAACGTTTATTTATTTATTAGCGTTTTCTTGCAATTTTTTCCTATTATTTTTATCTTCCGACTTACATACATACATTTGAGAGTCATTTTTGCAGAGCTATTGAGCTTTTATTGATTTGTTAATGTATTTATAATGCATCTCATCTATGTATATCTTTTATTAGCTTATTAGTTATACAGTGTGAACGTACAGATGGGAACAAAGAAACACCTGTAAATAGTAAAACCAAATGACCGGACACGTCAACCTTAATTTTTAAATGTGTAAACTTTTACAAAAAATGTATTTTGTGACGTCATTATTATCGCAGATATAATGTGACCTTCTTTTTCTTTTAAGTGGTAACCCCAATCATTGATAGCACCATTTGGAGGATAACGTTTTTCTGCATACAAAACGATGATTTCTGAGATAGGTTGCATAACAAGATTTTTGAGAAAAGAGGATTCTATATATATATATATATATATATATAGTGTTTTCAACATTTTTATTTACGTTCAGTTATTATTTGTTTGAAATCTATAATTAAAAAATGTATATTTCGAATAAGGTTCAAGAAATGTTCCTTAAAAATTCAGTTCTTTTTTTGTCACAATCCAATCGTATTTGTGGTATTTAATTTTTTTAAACAAAATTTCAACGTAAAATGCAAACTATCAAGGATGCGCCACCTACAGAGAATTAACACAATGAAGAAACGGAAATAAACCCCCGATGTCCCCACAACAGGAACGCACATCAAATACTGCTAGAAACATAGATACCACATCTGAAAGTCACACTACCAGACCAACATACGCACAACTCACACGAAATTTAAACTGCCAGGGGAATATTAGTATCCCACTAACGGCTTTTCTCAATGAATTTAAAAATATGTTCAATCGATTGATTAACCAAAATAGCGTGATCCTAAACATGCTTACAGTGATTAATAAAATTGAAAAATAATGATCCGTAAGAATTGCTGCCTGGAACTCCAGTTGCCTGGCAAACCACGTAAAAGGAATAGCGACATTCCTGAAAATCAACAGAATAGACATTTTCTTAATCTCGGGAAGGCATGCTACAAATAGGACAATAGTCAAAACACCCTAATATAATTTCTACCATACCAACCATCCAGATGACACTACACACGCCGGTTCAGCTATCATTGTTAGAAAAGCATTCAAGTACGCTAAACGTCAGCCTTACATCACCAAGAAAATCGAAAGTACTGCAATAGCAGTAATACACTTTACCCTAACCCTTGACCATAGCAGCTGTATATTCACCTCAGAGGCATTAAATAAAACAAGAAAAATACCAGGCTTTTTGACCACTATGGAACAGAATTTCTAACCGCTGGAGACTGGAATGCCAAAAACACAGTTTGGGTCTCCAGACTTACACGACGAAAGGATAATATCTCCTAAATGCGATACAAACCAAAAAGCTAAATTACACGTTAACCGGACAGCCGATTTATTGGCCAACAGACACAAATAAAATCCCTGATCTGCTTGATTTCGCCATAACTAAAGCAAGGGATTATATCCATTCTTACATAGAAGCTAATTTTGACTTAAGCTCTGACCACAGTCCAATAATGATAATAATAAATACCGACCTGGTCTACCAGCAGCCGAGTCCAAAACTCTACTTGAACAAAACAAATTGGAACAAATTTGAGAAATATGTTAATACAAATATAAATCTTAGTTTGGAAATAAAAGAGCCACATAAAATTGAAGAGGCAGTCGAATACTTAATAGGTCTGTTACAACGGCATCATAAAATCAACTTCATTTGACAGCGGTAAAACACTTGAAACAAACAACATACCGTTACACATCTAAAGCTTTGTAACGGAGAACCGAGAAACACGGAGAATGTAACAAAGGACAAGAAACGTTCAAAACAAGACAATTCTAAACAATCAAATACACCGATCCTATGGGGGGATAAGTAATCGAAAAGATGACATATTTCATTATTACATCATAAATCTATTTCAACATGACCAGACGCTATGGAGAACCACCAGAAAACTTAAGAGATTAAGTATACTTATACCACCAATAAGAAAACCAAACCAACAGTGGGCAAGAACAGTAGAGGCAAAAGCAGAAGTATTTGCTAATCATTAATCTCAAGTATTCATTCCAGTACCACCTGATTTACATATAACCGATTACGATATGCGATCCTTTTTGGAGGCACCATTTCAGCTATCGCCACAAATCAAACCCATCACACCCGCGGAAGTTCTTCAAGTCATAAAGACAACTAATGATCATAAAGTACCGGGTTACTACCTCATCGTGAGTCAAATATTGAACACTCACTAAGGAAGGCACTTGTTCTACTAACGACGATGTTATGATAAGACTATGTTACCTTCCTACTCCATGAAAAATTTTGATACCGATATGGACATACGGTGTTGAGTTCTGGGGATGCGCCAAGCCAACAAACACCAGGGTCTTACAAATATTCTAATCTAACATACTACGCATAATGATTGATACCCCATGGTATGTATGGAACTTAACGCTACACAAAGACCTACGAGTACCGCTTGTTACTAATGTTATCAAGACACATGCAATAGGTTATAGAAAACGAAATTCAGACCATACTCTAGTAAATCAACTACTAACTTTACACGCAGGTAGACTCCGGAGGCAGTAGTCAGAAGACTTTTCACGAATAGTGGTAACCATCAATGGACGGTATTTTACCTCCTGTATACCGGGTGTCCGTCAATCCATGTACTTATCACTCTTTCATTGTTTGAGTAGATTGTAAATAAGCACATAACAATAAAAAATGTATTGTTGCTTCTGTGCTGTCAGGTTTGACAAATGTTATTTGTCTTGTGATTGATATAAAACAGAAAATAACCTAAAGAATATAAATTTGAATGATGATTGGTTTCAACAGTAAGTAAGATAGAACGCAAATTTAAGGACTTGCCTCACATAAGAGATAGCTATACAAAAGGTCCCAAGGTAATTTCCGAAGAAAAACAATTGGATGTTGTATTAACGTTTCAAGTAAACCCTCACAAATCAGGCCGTGAAGTCTCATTGCAGCAGTCAATTAGTCTCTCTACCGTTTTAAAATGTTTAAAAATCAAGAAATGGCATCCTTACAAAATAAAATTGGTTCAAAAACTTCACGAGAATGATTTTGACAGAAGAGTTGAATTTTGTGACATAATGATGGACCGATGTAACAACAATCTGGAATTTTCAAGACGTATAATTTTCTGTGAAGCTACCTAACCCAGCTGCTTAAACGGGTCTGTCAATAGGCAAAGCTATAGATACTGGGCATCTGAAAATCTACAATGGATGGGCAGGGCACACACAAACCAACAAAGAATCAACGCATGGGGAGGGATTATCAGTGTATTAAATGGTTTAAATTATTTGCTATTACTGCAGCGAAACATAACATCCGCAGTTATTGCTCTTCGTCCAAACGCAGAACATCTCCTGTTGCAGAATAGCGTCTTATGGTTCCAGCTTGATGGTACACCGCCACATTATGCTCTAACTGGTCGTAATTATCTTGGTACCATTTTCCCAAACAAATTGATTGGTAGGCGAGGAGCAATTGAATGGCCAGCAAGATCTCTAAATCTAATTTTTCTCGATTTCTTCTTGCGGGGTTATCTCAAATTCAAAGTGTATCTAAACTGACCTAATAATATTGAAAATTTGAGGATTAGAATCCTCGAGGAAACCTACTCCTTAAGTATTAAATAATGTCATAAACTTATTTGAATATCGCTCTGTTAATTGTCAACACGTAAATGGTATGTATTTTGAATACTTAATTTGAATAATTTAAAATTTTTTTTGTAGCTTTTGACTTTTTAGTTAATCTTCCTATACTCACGTCAAAATGAAAGACGTATATTATACTATATAAGTCGGTCTCACAGACCGTATGCCTGAGTATAGGAAGGTTAAACTTGGATTGTAAAATTGAATAAAACATAAAATATTTTTTATTTCAAGATCTTAGTATATAACCTATCTGATATCATCGTTCGGTATGCGAAAAAGGTTTTCTTTTAAATGGCGCAATCAAAAGTTGAGGTCATTATTTAAAGCTAAAAGATATGGCCTCATATCTGCGACAATAATGACGTCATAAAGTACGTTTTCCGCAAAAATTTGCACATTTAAAAATGAAAGTTGGCATGCCCGACCCCAAGCGTACCACAATTTTGGTGATGTCAGTTTTTTACATGATAGCGGCACAGACAATAATTTTGGATCGCACATTACAACAAGAAATGAGAATGAAATAAACAAATAAGCAGAGAGAATATCCTAATAGATTTTTTCTTAGTATATATGGCTATTTTTAGCAAGTACTACATATTAAAGAAACGGGAGATATAGAAAAAAGAAAATAAACTTATTATGATTTAAACGACTACACTTACTAATTGACCAAAACCGACCCGGTCACGTTCCAGTACATCGTCTTGTAGGCACAAAATACACCATTTACCTATTCTTGCTGGGTCTAGAAATTTCTTAGATCGCCATGTACCTTTCTCGACTGTAACTCTAAATTTATTTTGGTATTCCAAGTCAGGAGGTTGTAATATTCTTGCTGGTATTTCTTCAGCTCGATTATTTACTCTGAGGCCGAACTCTTTCATAATAGGACTTGTAGTGTATTGAAGAGAAGCAACGCTCATTTGAATTTTTCTAATCTTTCTGTTGCAGTCGTGGATGTAGCTCTTATCATTTTGCTTTTCTGGTTGCTAGTTATAGTTCTAGTCACTGGCTGATTAGCTATTAATGTACAAAATTCCATTGGCAACAAAACTTTAGTATCCCTGCTTCGGTTTCCTACCCATAATGTAGGGAGTTTTGGATACTTCAAAATTTGATGTTTATTAATTCGGAAATATTCTGCTACAGTTATGAGTCCTTTGTCTGTCCTAAATGTAGCACTATCGGCTGGGTCATGGATATCATTCACAATGTACGTTCTCTTCATGTTCCGCACTTCATATCTAATCTGCAAACATATTTGTTTGCATTAATTTTAAAATTTACATCAATACAATAAAAATACCATAAATACCATACAAACGCAGATGTTCTATCATTATATACCATATATCTTCATAAAACATACTTTTTACATGCCGGGTATTTATGGTAGTTCTTCACATTACCTGTGAATGCGACCTTACTTGCAGATATATTGCAAGCTGAAGTATAGCCAGTGTTTTAATAGGTTCGGTCCAACACAGAACAAAATCAGATTGTGGATCGTCGGGTACATGCGCAGAGAAAATTTCGCATTACAAATTTGCTCTACACATCTACCTGACGATCCACAATCTGGTTTCGTGGTGTGGCGGAATGAACCTAATACAAAACGGAGAGTTCAAAATATTTTCTGCCTCATTATTTACCAGTTTCTCAATTATAATCTAAACAATATCTCGCATATTTATATAGGAAAATGTTATTATTAACTATTCTAAAGTGATAATTGAATTATAATACTTGTAACTTAATATGGGTATGAATTGTCTCAATTATACATATTTAAATGAAACTTATAGTGGTAACAATAAGGCTTACAGAAAATATTTTATGTAGTTTCAATGAATGTTACTCTTAAGAAATAATACGATGTGTAATTTAATAGCTTTTTTCTTCTTTTAAATTTTCAATAGCTTTTTCCTATCTGGAGTAACGGCTATAAAAACTGAAGAGTGGGAAATAGATTTTATGTATACCGTTTTCCCGTGGATTGTTAATGCAATGGTTTGGCAATAGTTGCAAGAATTAAGCGATATTAAATTCTATTGGTAACTTAAATAATCTATTTATTATTAGCCACAAATTTACAAGATTTTGAGAAATATAAACAACAAACATTTCGGAGGATCCCAAAACATGATCAATCTTTTAATTTTTGTTTTTATTACAGTTTCTATCTTTAAGTAGGTGAGTTTGACCGTTGGAGTCGTAAGTTAGATTTTCTAAGTATAATGCAAGTCCTCGAAATGTTCTTAAAGGTTTTTTTAAACCTTCAATTGCGATTTAAAAAAATTGCAGTACCGCATGCACCTGAGGCGACCGCCTCTCTGTATCATAGCGAGGGCACGGCCTCGGTTGGAAGTGCCGAAAAATACATTTATATTGGATTTGAAAAATTGCTAGCTTCTTCGCTGTGAGGTTCAATGGTAATTCAATGGAATTTTTATCCCAAAATTAATTAACACGGTACTGAGACAAATAATCTAGTAATTCGATTAAACAATGGTTGAATTCAATAATTTATCGCAATCATTTTCAACTTATAAGAAAATAACAAAGACAGTTGATAATCATTTTCTTTCAGATATGTTTAACATAAATGTAATGTTATCAAAAAGTTTCTTTATTTTTTTATTAGTCCAGAGAAATATATTGTGGAGTTATTAAGAAAATCATATTTCATAACGGTATTTTAAATCAAATTGTATATAGTAGTTCTATATAGTCTATATATTTAATAGAAAACTAAAAATAAACTTTTGACAAGATCTCTTTCGACAGTTCTTTCTTAGTGCTTGAAGAGAATTGTTAAGACTTCAACAAACATTTTCTTATAATAATTATGCTTTTATGCTATCCATATACATGCATGCGTACATAAAAATAATAGATGCACAAGTTGACTATAGATCCAAAAATCACAACATCCTCTAATTCTAATAAATATGAATAATAATAATAATAAAACTATTAATCATCACCATTTAAAAAGTAGTTGATGGAATTACATATTTCATTAAACAATAAAATATTTTGGTTTAGCAATGTCAAACTTAAAGGCAGAATTTATTGAACTGCTAGATCATCATCATCATCAATCATCCTTATAACTTGGTTACATAGTTAAATGAACCAGTATTTCGTTATACTCTAACATACTACTAATTGAAACGACTGTTTTAAAGTAAATGTGACTGTTTTTGAGTTGGTTTCATAATGAAGAAATTGTGTTTCATATTTCATTCAATTATTATCCATTTTGATATATATATATATATACTTGAACCGATGTTTTCTTGTAAAAATGTTATTAAATAAATTAAAACAGGCGCAACTCAAAAATAATTGAAGAAAAAAAATGAAGAGTTCTAAAAAGTAGATACATATTTCATAAAAACAGATTTATCGATACGTAATTGAAAACTCGGCATTTGATGCAGGTTAATTAGCTAGTCGTGAAATGAAACAAACACGTCCTATACAAATATCTACTTTACCTATACAATTTTACTAGCGTTTACACTTGTTTGTCTAAATTGGAAACGGTTACCTTTATTTTCCACATATTCGAAGTTCCTCCCGGTAGTGTCGACACATGATTTACCTCCAGTATAATAAAAACAAACGCTATCCATTTGACCTTACTAAAGGTATGGTCCGAATTTTACTAGCGTTTACACTTATATACAGTAGAAGCCGCTTATTATAATCACGGTTAATGTTATCAAACGGTTATTGTTATCGAAAACCGTTGGTCCCAAATCACTCTATTTAAAACTCATTGAAAGAAAGCCGCATATTGTAATCAAAAGCCGCTTAATGTTATTAGTTATGAATAGTATCCTTTGTCGGAAAGTTTCTTCAGGCGACGGTGTCTGCAGCGCAACTCCTTTGAACGAGCCGCTTTTTCTCGCCGATTTCAATTAAAACTCTCATATCGCATATTACAATCTAACGAATTGTTATTTCTATATTATGAAGAGGTCATCTTTTTTTTGATGTACTTTATGTATAAAAGGTCCGTTCTTTTAAATGATATTCAGTTTGTCCTATACTCTTCTACGAATCTCACGTTCTACAGTCTTGTGTACGGGTAAATTATTGAAATTTCGCATAAACCACCGTGGTCATGGCAGAAGTGAATAAAAAACGTCGCGATCTATCGAACGAAGAAAAACCACAAATTCTCGATAACTTCGATAAACTTCCGAAAATGAGTCAAAGGAATGCTGCGGTACAATTAAAAATTTCGCAACCGCTGTTGTGTAACATTTTAAAAAATCGTACAGAAATAGAAACGTGTGCGCGTTCGAATGAAAACATAAAACGAAAAAGGGAAAGATCTGGAAAGGATAATCAAGTTGAATCAGCTTTAAAAATTTGGTTTACAAATGTTCGCGAAAAAATGCCTCTGTGAATGGTCCTATCATGCGTCAAAAAGCAGAAGATATAGCCAAAACTATGGGGAAAGAAAATTTCATTGCAACAGACGGATGGTTCAATCGGTGGAAAAAGCGAGAAAACATCGTTTATAGACCTCTGCACGGTGAAGAAAAAAGTGCTGATTCGTTAGCAGCCGCTGACTGGATGCGTTCGGAATGGCCAGAAATTATTGCAAAATATCCGCCTCGGGATATCTACAATGCAGATGAAACAGGACTCTACTTTCGCGCGATGCCTAATCATACTTATTTGTTCAAAAACGATAAAGTAAGAGGTTGCTTAACTTCGAAAGAACGAGTAACAGTGTTATGTTCTGTTAATATGGAAGGTGAAAAGGAAGAACTTCTAGTGATAGGAAAAAGTAAGAACCCTCGGTGTTTTAAAGGTGTTAAAACTTTGCCCGTGGAGTATTTTGCTAATGCGAATGCTTGGATGACAAGTGTCTTGTTCAGCGAGTGGTTACTCAGGTGGGACAAAAAATTGAAACGCCAAATCGTCTTATTAGCAGACAATTGTACTGCGCACAAAGTGAATGCAGTTTTGACGAACATCCAACTTATTTTCTTACCTGCGAACACTACGGCATTGATACAACCATGTGATCAAGGAATCATTCGAACATTCAAAGAATACTATCGAGGGCAAATTCGAGCCCAAATTATACAAGAACTTGATGAGAATCGAGATGCACCTACTGCAGATGCGATAGCAAAAAAATCAGTCTTCTAGATGCGCTGCATTTGCTGGTGAAGTCATGGAGGCAAGTTCAACCAGAAACGATCCGAAACTGTTTTCGAAAAGGAGGTTTTTCCAAAACTGGTGATGAAGAACTTGATCTCCATGAAACGTGCGCTGACATTTTAGAAGGTATGAAAAAGAACTTGTTTTGTACATCTAACTAATATTTTTTAAATTTTTTTGTAGTTCAAGGTCTGTCCAAAAGCGAATTTTCCGATTGGGTGGATATCGACAATGATGTTCAAACAGCTGCCACAATGACTATATCAGACATTTGTCGGGAAGTTGTGGATCAATCGTCCGAAGGAAGTAATCCTGAATTACCCGAAGTAGGAGAAGAAGAAGAAGAGGAAATGTCTGAAGAGCCGCCAACTAATGGCCAGATGCAAGAAGCGTTAAATATTCTCCGACGTGGTGTACAATTCCGAGAAAGTAATTTTGATAGATATTATGATTTTGAAATATACATACGAAATCTTATTAATAAAAATAAACGTCAAACGACGATCGACCAGTTTTTCGAATGAAATCGTAAAGTGTAAATAAATGTATTGTATCGATGATAAAAAATAAACAAATTTGGTAAAATATTAAAAATTGTTGATTAATCGTTAATTTTTCCCTTGAATTTTATTTGTAAGTCGTTAAATAATTTGATTACATACATACATATTTATTATTGACTACATCAGCATAGAAAGATACATTTATATTTACCTTCCGCTTACTGTTATCATTCGGTTAATGTTATCAAAAAGGGTTTGTTCCAAATTGATCACAATAAGCGGCTTCTACTGTGTGTAAATACTACTAATACTAATACATACTCATAAAATCTTTGTTTTTATAAATTTTGTTTTATGTTGTTGAACTTTCTTCTGTGTTAATTTGATGCATAGGTTGTGAAAATACTTCATAAATAATTATTACATTGACTATATACTACATAGCTGTGTATTATGTAAGTATCCATGTACCATGTACCTTAATAGTTTTTAGAATTTAATAAAATCACTGCGGGTACGAGATATGTATATACATACATGCTTACAGTAGGTGGTCATCGAATTAGACACTTCTGCCGATGAACATATAAGTTTCATTTTATATGCTGGAAAAGAATTGAAAAGTGAATGATAATAAATATCTACTTACTATAAATCACAAATAGATACATACAAATTACATTTGTTAAGAGAAAATTCATATATTTCTACATGATTACTCAAATTTTTGAGTTAATTCTACCACTACCTAGATTAATGAAAACTGAAATTAACTTACACTATATATTTCAAGCATTAGAAAATCTTTGTATGGATTTATTTCTTCATTAGTGATCCAAAAATAAGAAAATTAATAAAATATGTATACATTATATACACTTATACAATAAATTTGTAGTTTCCATCCTCTTTCTAGAGTGATTTACGTAATGCAAAAGATAAATCTGTCACACCACGAAATATAAATACTATACCTACTCAAGATAAAATCAGTGGCATCTTAGAAGAAGTTTCTAATTCGATGATTAACTACTGTAAAAGTTTGGGTCTCCGTTACTATGAATCAAGGGCGTATCCAGGATCTCAACTAGAGAGAGGCACCTCCTGCCAGATTGAAGGAAGAGGGAAATGGCAGCATAATGGTGCAACACTGCGACATATGTTCCTTGCACCAATAAGACAACCCAAGAATTTCTTATTATTTTTTACTCTTGGAAACATACTGGTGGGTCGTATTGAAAAATAAGAGTGCTCGCATTATGGCGGGAAAAAAAAAGTTTTGTTCAAAAGGGTAATTACTCCAATATCCTGTAAACTGTCCTCATAGTTAGTTAAATTCTTTTCCTTCCATAAGTTATACCGTAGATGCAGTTTCACTGTGATATCTTCCAATTCATAAGGCTGTATAAATGCCGTTTTTTATGTATCTGGTCATCCTTTTGATGCCGTATAAAGAACGTACTTTTATCAAACCAAAACTGGAGTATGTTTATAGAATAATCGAATATTAAATGATGATATACGTGAATAAAGATATTGTATAATTGGTTATCACCACCAATTTGTTAGTATCACACTATGATGGCCGATTACTTTTGTGTCCTTGTTTACCGGTATACCAAGGAACAAAAATGTCTATTTACAATTACATTGCAATATCTTATTCATTTTGAAGTAATTCGTCAGTCGGTTTGTCTTTTCAGAGTTCCTTTCTAGTACTTCAACGATGCCGTTAATATACACTCCCAACCAAATCCATACTGTTAACTTGCAGGGAATTAACCACTGGTTCCACGATTACCGAATATTTCCCTGTTGTAGCTAGGGCGAAAAACGAGGAGATGGTAACGACTGAATGCACTTGGTATCCTAATTTTCTGATGGCCTAGTTTCCCTTGACAGATATTTTTTTCCAGTAAATCTGCTATTTTCCAGAGCATTTAGTATCATATATTCTCGAAAGATTCGGTACCATATTACTCCGAGCAGTTGATTCTCTAAAATAGTTTATAATATCCTTTACAGTGCCGATGGCTTTTTAATTTCCGGTACATTACTTGTGTCGTTGATCACGAGATTTATTTTGTAGTTCGAGCAATTGGAAAATAATGCTTGAGTGGACCTTTTCCTTAAAACTGCTTATGCGCCTAATTATTTGCTTGTCACTACAGCTACATAACCCAAGTTCTATACAATTTTCTGGTGGACAATTATAGCTAATCAAATTGCTTAGGCCGTTGATGGCGCACCTTGAACTTACAACTTTACAAAACCTTCAAATTCTATTTATATTTTCCCTTTGTCTTTATCGTAGAAGCGCGCAAGCCGATGTATAACCTGATGGCATTATATCTCGAAAATTTGTAATAGATTGGCAGAGATATGATGCATAGTATTAAAACTACAACAATTTTTGTACCCGATGAACATACACAACATGAATATACAGGATGTTCCATGTGAAGAATTCAACAAAATTAATAAAGCGCAAAAGCGTATCGTCCTGTATAGGTCTCGCACTTAATCTGGAACTAGCTGAAACTAGAACAACTGAACTATGTGACTCTATAAAAACGCAGTGTTATCATAATGTGAATAATTTTTTCTTGGAAAGGTGTAAATAAATCCTCTATTTGTAGCTTTAGGTACATCTTATCTTGTATCTTTTTATCAGATTATCTAATCATTTTGTAAAAATATTCAAGCGTTCTATTAGACTTTATTACTTTAGTATGTCACAGAAATGTGATTCATCCTGTATATTCGAAACTAATTGTAGCTGATGCTCCTATTGCATATCATTACGTTCTATTTACAAGTTCCTTGTCTATCACTAATAATATCCCCATAATTCTCCGTCCACAGATTCATGGACCAACTGTAGATACAATTGCGACCATATGTTATAGGCACTAAGGCGTCTAAGAAACACAAAGGCACTAAGGCAAATAATAGTGCTTAGAAAATGGGTACTGGCAAGTTGTATTTTATTTGCTGGTAACTGAAAACGGAAGAAAACTAAAAACAACTCGCAAACGTTTTATGGAACGAAATGCATAACTTGATAGGCGTAAAAACTTACGCTGCCTATAACACGTGGCCGTAATTGTTAGTATATTTCGTTACCTGTTTAAATACTTATGTTCGCACTGCCTCTACCACTTTTAGATCAATAAGACAGTATTTCAATTTAACATATTATATTTCATAAAGGTATTTTAGACCGCTTTCGTAAAAATTTAGTCTGTGAAGCATAATTCTGTGTTAGCAAAACATTTGTTCTTATTTTGGTAGATAACAGTCTAATAACAAACAACAAACATAACATTTGAGAAGTTAGCGCAGTTTTCTAGTTATTCTAGTTATCTAGGGGATTAAACCTTTGTCATTTATTTAACAATAAAGTGATCAGAGATATAACATACACATATCTTTCGGATTACCTACACCACTTCTCTAGGTCAATCAAAAACAAATGCGAAATTTACAACTTATATTTTTTAAATACTAATTCCTAAATTATCGCCACTTGTCCCTGCACCCATAGAAATGAACCTTTAATTTAAGCATAAAAAGTGTGTATGAAAGAAATGTTAAGTTCAACATACATCAGAACTAACCATACATTTAAATAGTGGTTGCCAATAAACAAATCGAAATATTACCAGAAATATTGGTTATGATTGAATTTACTATTACTCTATGCATTATAACACCTTAAGATTTAGTTGAAGGACATTTCTTCGTTCTGCCTATTTTTAAATTAAAAGCAAGCTATAGTTTATTTCAATATTACTTCAAAATAGAGCATATATGCATACATAAAGCATTTACGTTGATAGTGATCATACTGCTATGTTTAAGTTAACAGTCTCGATACATTTATTTCAATACAACTAAGAATTTGCAATAAGCATTTTAATTTTAGATTCAAAGATATAATTATCAATTTGAACATATAATTTAAATACATCCTTATTTCATTATATATCAATACATACTTAGTATTCAAGTAAAATATTCTTAAAGGAAGACTCTAAGATTTGATTTAAAAATATATATTCAAATAAATGTATACATTTTTTTAAGAAAAATTTTTGTGGATGTGATTGATCTAAAAGGTAGTGAAGATCATTCGAAAGATAAGTAGTAAGTACACGGCCCACGATTTATAGTATAGACATTTAATATGCACATATGGAAATAAAATTAATTAACATGTTTATAAAATATTGTTCAAGTTTTTATTATTGTGTGCATAGAATAGACATCACCAGGAGAAGAAAGTACAACATATAGGAGACGCTAGTTAAAACTACATTACTCTATGGGAGCGAAACTCGGCGTGTAACAGAACGTAATAGAATAAAAATAGAAGCCACAGAAATGGATGCGATGAGGCGTATTATAGACATTTCGCGGGAGGGGGGATAAAGCTAGAAATGAAATAGTCAGAGAACGTGTGAGAATAGAGAGAGCAATTACGGATAACATACAGAGAAAGCATATTGTTAGGTACGATCATGTCCAAAGGATGGGAGAACAGGAGATACTAAAACAGGTGCCACATTGGATGCCACCAGTGAGACGAAAAAGACGAAGACATGGATAGAGCGAATCACAAAATCTATGAAGGCAAGAAACCTTACAGAAGATCAATGACACAACAGGCGAGAATGGAGAATAGACTTCGGACAACGCCGAAAGACGTTCTGAATTGATACAAGCGAGAGAAATGAAATCATTTTTTCCATCACATTTTAAAGAGCCATAAATTTTATTACCTATTAGTAAACCTTATTCAAAATGCCTTTGGTGGTACTACAAGTTCCATAACACGTTAGATGAGAGTTGAAATTATTTTATTTTTGGTTTTGAGAATCGATTTGGGTTAGAAACAGCTGCTGCTTTTAATCTTAAACATCCTGGACGAAGTCAGCCATACCTATGTCAGTGGCAAATAAGAAACGATTGATACATGAATTTTGCGACAAAACGGTATATCGAGCTCCCAAATTGAGTAAAATCCACTTTTATAAGACGCAAATCCTGCAATAACTGGCCTCAGACGACATGACCGAAGAATTCAATTTGTAAAAAGAGGATGGGGAAAATTGAAAATAATCCAGATTTGGCGAAAAACTTTTGTTTTAGAGACGAATATACGTGTTTCTTAAACGGAACAGTGAATAAATGCAAGTGCGTTATTTGTCTGACAGAAATCCCCATCTCTTCCGCGATAGACATACCTAACGATCACAAAAAATACGTTTGGCCCGGTATTATAGAAGATACAATTATCTCGAAGAAAATCTTAATAGAGGTGTCTATACATATATATCTGCTGTAGAATACTCTTCAGCATAGATGTAGCAGGAAATGAACGAAATATTGATGGATTTCCAACAAGACGGGTGGCGGCGTCCTCTTACTAAAACACAGTCTTTTCATTAGAAGTTCTTCGTGGCCGGATAATTACGGAATGCCATTCAAGTTCCACTGAAGCGTTTGTAAATGTGAGATGTGAAGTTCACAACCGTTTATTTTATTGTTGAGCAAATAATGGTGGGCAGTTTCGACACTTATGAAGTAAATATTTTGCAGTGTATGAAAGTGCACCGTAAGTGCTACACTAATTTACAACGCTTAAAGGTCGTTTTCTCCCACTTACGTAGTAGATCAATTGATCACATAAATTATACATATATCTGATACATTTATCGTTAAATAAATTATCAACATCTTATGCAAATTGGTTTATATATCAATTGAGAGCACTCTTCAAGGGCTTTCCAATAATATGTTGCAAGTGAGGGGTTTTCATTGAATATTTCAAAGCTGCAGTGGTTGGGCGGCTAGTTCCGTATTTGTAGGGTTACTTTGATTTTCTCAGAGGAGGACGCCCCTATTGGTATATGGTTTTGAGCATTTTTTATATCTCTAAGTAGAGGAAAATTACGCCCCGTTAAAACTTTTCATAATATTGCTTGTGTATATAGCGTTTTTAAAAACTTATGCCTCATATTTATTTATAAGATTATATGAGGTAAAAGTAAGTCAACGAGTGCCACACAAACAAAATATGAGCAAAAAATTGGGGAACTTAAGGTTTTGTTTCAGAACACTATTTTTATTTTTCACATGCTGTAAATTATTATCATAAGTTTGGAAACACACTTCTCCTTGATCGAACAACGATTTACGGCATGAATGAGCCAGCGTTCGATTGAGAGCGGGTAAACGAAATTAAGCAAACAGGACCTATCGCAATATTCACTTGATCTTTCTACAGATATGGACCGAATCTATTCATTAAATATCTTTGTCTAACTAAGATGCGTTTGCATTAACTTGCGGTCCTTAAACATTTCCGTTTGTAACTCAAAAATGTTATTTCAACTTGCCTTGTATACTATATAAAAACTATTTTCTCTGACCTATTTTGTTTTAATTTAATATGTAAGTGTGTAAACCCGATATACAACCTATATAAACTATGTATTTATTAATAACATATACTTTATAGAAATTGTAGTTAGACTATAGTTACAACATATTTATATTTTGTTGTTTGTTCTTATTTGCATAAGTGTATTTCAAAAACGATATATCAGTTATGTACCCACCTTTAGCCTCTTGATATAGTTTGCAAATTGATCCACTTGGGTGCGCTGTGACTGCTGGATGCCCTTCCGTAAATCTATCCTATAGATCATTTGTTCTAATAAACATGTAATAGGTTGTTCTATAGTAAAGGCCTTATTTGCAACATCTAGATTCACGAAAGGTTTCGATCTGAGTGTAGTAACTTGAGAGAAACCTTGAAATAAATTACATCCTTCTCCAAGACTAATAGGATTTGTAGGCGCTGTAAAGAAAGAACGTCCTACCCGGGTATATGACGACGGTGGAACGTTACTCAATATCACATTTAAGCACTGAAGTGGTGTTGTTGGATCATTTGGTTCTAAAAGCCATGTGTCTTGTGCATACTTGACGGAATTGTTTAAAATGCTCATATCTAATTTTGACACTAACTTAATGGTCACCGTATACTCTTTCATTTCTCCTTCAACATTAACGCTTACTTTATCGGACATTTCTGATTTTCCAAATAAAAATTTTGACGTATATAAATTTTTATTGCCATCATAAGCTGGAAATCTGGTGGGATATTGCTTCATTCTAAGCTGTTCCATTACACGAGGAAGCCATATTTTTGGCTTATCAGGTTTAATTGCAACATCATAGTGATATGCTTCGTTTAGGTTGCTTGTATCTAATGGAAAATAGTTCACCATTACTGTAGTTCTCATTTTACATTTAGTACCCGTTTGTCGTTGTTGGATTAAAATTTGCTTAAACATTTCTTCCAATTCTTCCTTTTCTGTAAACAGAGCAAATACAACAAATATTATAGGTTGTACAACTACAATTAAACAAATTTTCAAACATTTATATACAAGTCCATTTTCTACGAAGTTTTTACACTTATCTTTACACTTCATTTTTACACCGAACAAATGAATATTAATATATATATATATATATATATATATATATATATATATACATATACAGGGTAAGTAAAAGGTCCCGGAACGGCCGATTATCTCCGTTGTTTATGAAGCAATTTTTTTAATAATCGATGTGCTTATATAACACATATTAATGCATTTAATAATCGTAATGTCTTCTTTTTCCGACTTCCGGTTTAGCCGGAAATGACCTTAACTTTTTGTTTTTAAATACAACACCTGTATATTTTATTGTTATCGGACGCAGAATAAAAAACCACATAAGAAATGTTATAAATAAGGTTTTTGTTTTATTCGAAAAGTGATAAAAAATTAAAATAAAAATACTTGCAGTAAATCGGATTACATTTGAAAACATTGACATGTTAGTTGCTATGGCAAATTATTTGACAAGTCTTTAGTAACGTGTGCTTAATTTATCAAAACGGACTGCAAGTATGGCTATGAATCTTAGTGAAGGTGAAAGGATTGTGATTTTGATGATGGACGGGTATGGTGATAGACAACGAACATATGACGAAGTTCGTATTTTATTTAATAATATTTATCCAAATCGATCAGTTAGTAAGTCTACGGTATGTAGGACTGTTAAACGATATGAAACAAGTCTTAACGTTAAGTATTTGCCAAGAACAGGACGACCGAAATCAGCTACTGACGTAGAAACCAAGTTTCACGTTTTATTACAGCTTAAAGAAAATCCTCAAACTTCCTCGTATCAATTAGCCTTAGATCACAGTATTTCTCAAGCGTCTGTGATGAACATCTTAAAGTCAGAAAAGCTAAAACCTTATAAAATTCATTTTGTCCATGAATTGACTGAAGATGATCCTGACCGCAGAATTCAATTTTCCGAAACTATCATGGAAATGATCGTGGCCAATCCTAATTTTGTAAACAATGTGGTGTTTTTAGATGAAGCCACATTTTGTCTTAATGGCACAATAAATAAGCACAACTGTCGTTTTTGGTCAAAAGACAACCCGCACTGGATATCTGAAGTACATACCCAACATGCTCAAAAACTCAATGTATGGGCAGGTATTGTGAACAACAATACAATTGGACCATTTTTCATAAATGGGGATTTACATGGTAAACGTTACCTGCAACTGTTAAGAAATCAAATTGTACCCGCTGTTGCACTTTTATTTCCAAATGCCAAAAACCCTTTAACACCAGCTGAAAATATCTGGTTCCAACAAGATGGAGCAGCCCCACATTTTGCCATAGGTGTCCGGAATTATCTGAATGTAATATTTCCAACAAGATGGATATACATACATATATATATATATAGTAACAATATATATCCACCGTACTGTTTAGAGTAGAATATAAAAACGAGCGAAAAACTCTATTGGGGTGGTCGGCCCGTGAAATAAAAAGTCTCATTTGTTCAACCTCTATATTTCGTCACCGTTTGGTAGTAGTAGTAGTATAGAACCCTTTATTGGCATACTTCATATACACGTAAATCAGGTCACAGAGGTTTATCAGAACTAAATACGAAATTCAAACAAACAGAAATAAAAAGAAAAACCTAAACCCAATTAAACAACAACAAAGAAAAACCCATATAAAGATAACTGCCTCAAAAATACCAAAAATTCCACCTAGCTGCCAGGCGCTTTGTAATTTAAAATTCTTTTTAACAAACAACTCCCGCCCCCTTTCTCATTCAGACACCACCGCCAATTGCCCAATTCCTCCACCATTCCTCTGCATTCCCTCCAATGCATTCAGACTTCCTTCCTCTGTGTATTGTCTCCCATCCATTCCCTCCTTACTTACCATTTGCATCACCTCTTTCACCATCTTTCCCATACAATTCCATGCAATCTTACACTCAAATTTTGCAATTCTTTTGCAAGCAGTCACTTTTACCTTGTACTTGTTGCTTTCATTCAGTACTATATAATTAGGCGTGGATTTCTCTACACCTAACGCTTTCTTAATATATTTTACCTGCATTTTCTCTACTACCACAATTTCTTTCAAACCCCTTACTTCCGCCCCATACAACAAAATATTCTTAACACATGCTTCCCAAATAATCATCTTCGCTTTAAAACTCTCTTTGAACTCTCTTTCAATCTACCATTTGCAACTGACGCCTTTTTACACACATACCTCACATGCTCCTTATAAGAATTATTACAACTAAACACACAACCTAAATATTTAAACATTCTCACCCTTTCTATCAGTACTCCCTTCCACTCGCACCTGCCCTGATCTTTTATCCACCTACCCTTGCTAAACATCATGTATTTGGTTTTGTCCACATTCACTTCCAAGGCTCTCCTGTCAACAAATCTTTCCAATCTCGCAACAATTTCTTTCATTTCATTCATACTTTTCGCAAAAATTACTATATCATCCGCATACGACAAGCACCAAACTTTCACGATCCACTGAATCATACGCGGCCTTCAGATCCACAAATAATGCATACAGTTTCCCACCCTTGCTCTGCAACTGTTGGTCTATAATATAATTTAAAGTCACTACATGCTAAATTGCCGATCTTCCTTTACAAAACCCCGCCTGTGTATGGTCTATGATGACCTTCGGTTTCAACTCATGTTCCAATCTTTCCCGAACGATTGCCGCAAAGATTTTATACATGGTGTTCATTAGCGTAATACCCCTATAACTATTTGGAACGTCTTTCTTGCCATTTTTATAAGTAGGGATAATGACACCGTCATTTCAGCTTGTTGGCCATCTCGCTGTACCATTCCAAATGTTATTGAATTCCACCGTTAACTTTTGCACACATTCATTATTTGCCCATTTGACCGCTTCCACGGGAAGATTATCCAGACCACTTGTTTTCTTTATCTTCATAGCATGTATTACCCTTCTCACTTCCTCTTCCGTAATTTCCTTTTGGCTGTCAAAAGCTTTCCCCTTATCAGTCTTCTCCCGCACCACTGGCCCACCTTCCCCTAGCAACAACCCCATACAATGAGCATTCCACACATTAACGCCCAGCCCACACTTGTTTCTATAATTACCATCCACTTCTCTAATGAATTTGCATACCTCACTTTCGTTCTTAAGCGACCGGATCTTGAGCAGTTGTTCTTCGACCCATCGTTCTTTCTTTTCCTTTAGCACCCCTTCCATATCTCTCCTTCCCTTCACTACTTCTGTCTGTTCTTTTTCCTCTACCCACTTTTTCCAAACCACCGCCCCCATCAATTCTTCTGTTACTTCTTCCATGTTTTCCTTTTCTTTGAAATTTATTCTTGTAATCCTTTCTTGAAACATTGCTATGTCTTTATGCGACCACCGACTCTTCACACCATGTTGTTGTATCTTCGTATGTAAATAGACACCCTTAATTGCCGTCTTCGCTACTATGGGAAAATGGTCCGATCCCAGCCGCTCTACCACACTCAGCTCCTCCACCACTCTTCTCGCTTCATCATTTGCTACTATGGAGTCAATTACTGATCTTCCTCTAGGTCTAACATAAGTTATTTCGCCATTCCAATCTCTCTCGATACAACCATTTAGCAAATTCCACTGTCCGTCCACCAACCATTCTGTCATCGCTCTTCCTTCGTCATTCACCACCATATCCTTCGATTTCCGGACACTATCCAGCCCCTCCTCATCGACTGTAAACCCGTTCCATTCCCCCACTCCGCATTCTTTTGCAATTTCCCTCACGCGACCATTTGAGTACACAGTAAAAATTCTCATAGTTTCCCCACTAATCTTAATTACCCTCTCCTGTACCCCTTTAAAGTATTAACCTGCCGTCGTTATTTCTGTTATACCTGCCCTTATACCACTAATAATTTCACCCATGGCTCTACCTTTAGCCTTTAATTTCACCATGCTGGCTCATCCATATAAAACCATTTGGCAACAATTGCTTGCATTCATCCCAATCTTTTTTCTGTACCCATGATTCCACCAAACCCACAAACTCAAATTTTTCAAAAACCCACACAAATCGCTTCGACTGTGACAGTCTCTCAATTTTCGCATTAATCCGTTAACGTTCCAAAAACACATTTTAAAACAGTCGATTCTGTGATTTTGTTCACTGATCACACTTGAAATTTTGTAATTTTCTTGAGTTCCCCTTCATTATCCAATTCCATCCAATCGCCATCCACTTTTATTTTCCTGTAGTCAACTTCTGTTTAGCAACGGTTCTTAGTCGATATTGTAATTCCTGTTCCTTTTTAGTAAGATCATCATCCACGAAAATGCTTCCACCCGCTAACTTTCTCTTATCTCCCCAAACCATTCTTTTATTGTTCCAATTTCTCATCTTCAGCAGTACAGGCCTTATTTTCCCATCGGCTTTTTCCCTATTCTAAAGCAATCCGCCACTTCCACTGAGATACCCATTTTTCATACGATGATTTCTTTTACCACTGAATCTACCTATATCTTCCGAGACTCAACTAATTATTATATTATTCTTCCTTTCTTTCCTTTCTCTTTCTCTTTCAATCTGCTCTACTCTCTCGATTCTCTTTTTCAGCTCACGTTTTTCTTCCTCCCATTTTCTTCTGTCCTCGTCGAATTTATCTTCTTTTTCTTGAATTTTTCCTCCATTCTTTGCATCTTATCCAGAACTTCCCTGTTCTCCTTTCGCATTTCTTTAATTTCTTGTAGGATATTTTGCAATAATTTCCCATTCCCTCTCCCTAACCTTTCTACTTTTTCATCACTTTCTTTCCTCCAATCGTTCAAGTTATTTTTGAGCATTTCATTGTCCTCCCTTAATATCTCAATTAGATCTTTTAGATCCATCGGAGACAATTCCGGGCTCTTCTCGCAATCATCCTTTTTTCTCTTCGGGTCCGGCGACCTCGCTAGCAACCTACTCCGGCCGAACACGTTCGCGTCCATCCTATAACTTATGTACTATTCGGTACCTCTTGATTGAACTTTGGTCGATTCGACGAACTGCGACCGCCTAGCCTCTCTCCCAGCTATTCCTTTAGTATCTCGCGCGAGAACCGTAATGTTACTTCGTTAGCTTTTCTTCTTCTTTTTTCTTTATAGCATCGCGCAAAACGCGCTGACATACAAACTAGCAAATATTAATACCCCCGCATATCACTACTAGCACAACATAAACACCAATTTAAGTGACCGAGTAAATAAGGTAATAAATGTCTAAACAAAATAACTAACGTCCGCCCTCTGTGACCTCCACAACCCAACTTTGGAGTAGAATATAAAAGCGAGCGAAAAACTCTATTGGGGTGGTCGGTCCGTGAAATAAAAAGTCTCGTTTGTTCAACCTCTATATTTCGTCACCGTTTGATAACTTCATCAGGAGTGCTTAATTAGAAAACTACTTTCACTATTCGCAGACGCGCGTTTCGCGGTCATACCGCTCATCAGTGCGACTGTGTGAAGTAGTTTTCATTTCTATAGAAGCTCTTTATAAGCCCGGGTGTTAGATATTCATACATATGAGAGTTCAATTACGAAATTCGGCCATAATGTACTAATTGCGCATTTTTGCAGCTATTTTGATTCTACAGAAATAGACAACTTGTTTTGCCGGAGTATGAATTAGAGTAGATCACTAGCCTTCAGATACATATTAACGTGATATTAAACCATCAGATTTTGTACGTGTAATCACATGAATGCGTGGAATATGTATGCAATACATATATATATATATATATATATATATATATATATATATAATATGAGCGTATCGGTGGCTGCGCATTTCTCCCTCCACACGCTCTGTTACTGCCGAGTCCAATACGCTATTTCCTTGTGTTAGATGTTCGTACATACGAGAGTTCAATTACGAAATTCGGCCATAATGTACTAATTGCGCATTTTTGCAGCTATTTTGATTCTATTTCCTTGTTGAGCTGCATTCACATGAACATGGCTATCCTATTGATTCTCCGGCGAAGTGTTAATTGTGTGAAAAGTGATATTCGTTTCTTGCAGGCAGAAGGGAATAGTGCAGCGGAAATTCATCGAAGAATGAGTCCAGTGTATGGAGAAAGCGTTATCAGTAATGGCGTTGTTTGTGAATAACGTCGAAAGTTTAAATGGCCGAACTAATGTGGAAATGAAGGGCATCAAGGACGCAAGTATGTCGCTACAGACGACCTTGTTCAACAAGTTGACCAAGTGGTTAAGAAAAATCGAAGGTTCACAATAAGTGAATTGTCGATGTAATTTACCGGAAGTTTCAAGACCTCCCTGTCCTCTATAGTTACTGAACAGTTGCAGAAAACTTTGTGCTCGTTGGGTCCCAAAGATGCTGACTGACAACTACAAAACTCGCCCAATGGCTGCAGCTTTCGCGTTTCTTGACCGTTACAATGTTCATGGTGAACATTTTTTGGAATTTATTGTGACAGGTGATGAGACATGGGTTCAGTATGACACACCCGAAACGAAACGACACAGCAATGACGTATACAAATTCTCCAAAGAAACCCACAAAATTCAAACCAATCTTCAATAATCGTAAGGTTATGGTAATTGTTTTCTGGGACCAAACAGGTGTGTTTGTGGAGTTTAACAATTAGTGCAGATTCATATTGTAAAACTTTGCGACGCTTACGGAGAACTATTCAAAACAAAAGAGAGGCATGCTGACTTCTGGAATTGTTCTGATCCATGACAATCCCCGTCTTCATACTGCTCCTGTAACCCAACGGCTTCTTGAGTAAATTCAATAGGACATTTTCGAACACCAACTATATAGTCCCGACCTAGCGCCGAGTGACTACCATTTTTTTCCTGAACTGAAGGGCAGCACTTCCAAACTGACCAGAAGCTCAACCGAACCGTCAGAACTCACTTCATATACTTCATATACACATACATATGTATAATGACATAAAAATAATTTAATATAAACTGTCTAATTTTACCTTGTGGAGAATACGATCGTTTTTGGACGCCAGCAGCTTCTTCTGGTTGTTGTGCAGTAGCCTCTACGCCTCCTCGTTCTTCCACGATTTTGGGTTCGAATTCTTAAAAAGAGCACAAGCAACATAAGTTATTAATTTTACATGTTACAATAGATTATCAAAAAGACAAAATTTATGGAAATACATCAGTAAATTGTTATACGCTAATAAAACATTTTTCAAGTCATAGTACATTTTAACAGAAACTGTCTAATTTTACATTGTGGAGAATGTATTAGTTGTTGCAAGCCAGCACCTGGTTGTGGTTGTTGTACAATTGCCCATATTCCTGCTCGTTGTTCAATGATTTGGGGTTTGTATTATTAAAAAACAGCACATACCACGGAGGTTATTAATTTCACGTACACATAACGATTAAGATTAGATTTTCAGGAAAAAATAAATAGATGACAACGCTGTAGCTAGCTGTTGTACGCTAATAAGAAATGTTTGAAACGAATACATTTTAACTAATAATACTGTGGTTCCCGATCCAATGAGTCAAAAGCAAGCACTCTTGCGGAGTATTCCCGAAGTTTGGACCAGGTACGTGAATAGTACCTTTGTTATTTGATACGACTAAATTTAACTTTGAAATTTCTCGGTCGTAAAGGAAAAGGTACCATAAAGAATTAGATTTTAGTAGAAATATTGCTGTTTATAACGATTTGAAGTGAAATTTAGTGGTTAATGTAATTAGAATACAGAAGAATTGTATATACAGTAGCGAGCAAAACAATAGGGACACTAATGCAATTATGAAACAAAGTGTTTATTCATTTATATTTTCGAATGAACAAAAGTTTAAAACATGAAAATATATACATTACAAACTACTGACAATAAATATATAGAAATAGATTGAAACAAGTTCTTAAATAGAAAAACTCATGGTAATACAAATTAATACATACATATAATGCGAGCATTTAAATAGGGATACTATCCATTATTCCATTAATTCTATGCAACGGACCAACTCCTCTATACGATACACAACCCCATACTAAAACTTTTCCTCGGGAGCTTTTCACGGTTTTTATTGTATACATAGAATTCATCGCTTCATTAGCACATTTTCGTACATATATTTCACCATCCGATCCCATTCTATTAAATTTCGACTCATCACTAAATAATACAAATTTCCATTGGTCTGTAGTCTAGTGCAGATGACTTCCTATAAAGTTTAACCGTCCCATTCGATTTATTTTGCTTATAAGCGGTTTCATCCTTGCGATTCTACCATGTAATCTAACTTCTTGTAATCTTTGAATCTTCGTCCATACACTAATCGACCTATTTACTTCTCCACTCGTCTCTTTGTGAATATCTAGTGCAGTTTTCAATGGATTCGCACATGTCTATCAACACGAACCGTCATTCTCTTAGTTCTTCCCTTTTTATTATTAATGTTTTCCCAAGTTTTGTGTTTTTGGAAATATTTTATTTGATTAATAACCATATTTTTTGACACAGATAGATGGTTAGCTATTTTTTGAAAACTCCTATCGTCTTCGCGAAGTTAATAATAAGTATTTTAAAATTCGGGTGTACAATGTTTTCTAAGGCCCATGTCTTAACTAATTCACTTCGTGCTATTATGACAATTATTATTGTGCGCCTAATATACCAAAATCTGGTTTGTATAATTGCGTATTAATAATATAAATAGTGGGTTACTTGAGGGATAACTTTAAAGTATACTAAATACAATATTATGGCAACTGTCCCTATTTAAATGCTCGCTAGTATGTGACCAATCGTGAGAAATGCAAACGTAACATTTTAATACTTCGGAGAAATGCAAGTAGTAAAAAGTACTTTCGTTTCTTTTAAGATTGTACAAAGGCACTAAACCTTAAATACATAGGTGTCCATATTTTATTGCTCGCAACTGTATGCTGTGCCATATACACAGGAAGATTATTCAAATGCTGTTATAATTAAGTGTGCGCATCTTGAGAGCTTATTGTTCTAGTCAATTTTATTAATTTGTAGCCTACGGGTTCCCTCTGCCAGGAATTCGAAATTAAGGTTAGCTTGTTACCTTAAAATGATGATAACTACTTGTAATAAGTTCTACTAATTTATGTAGGCTTTGGTGCAATTATTTGAACGGTTAATACGGTAGAATATTTTTATACGACTTTGAGTGAATTTTACTCCATAACACAGCTCAGTATATATATAAACTGTTAACCATCGTTAACAAGCGATTGTCGTCTCTCGTAAATGTTATACACTTCAACGACGAACACAAATTCTGAGAATTCCTTTTGTGTGAAGAGCGTTATCTTACGAAATCACGATATGAAATGATCGCCTAGATCAGGCATGGGGAACCTTTTTTGTAGAAGTTTTATGCTGTGAGTAATCTTGAAAAATATACATTTTTGTAGTATCCTTATGATTCATTATGAATTAAGTTTAGAGAGGCCGTGCTAATATGCAACGAAAGAATTCAGTAGCGGGCCGGACAAACCTTACTCGAGGGCCGCATGTTGCCCGCGGGCCGGAGGTTGCCCATACCTAGCCTAGATCATGGGATCTCACACCGCTGGTTGTTTTTCATCGGGGCTACATAAAGGGCAAAATCCGAAAATGTAAAGAAAACTTAAAGAAAATGACCGTTTGTCAAAATGGCCGAGGGAGCCATTTACCTGACACTGTATTCCATATTTAATCATAGTATTTATATGTGTACTTTCAGTTAAAATGAAAATATTGATATACAGGCTGCGGATAATTATTTAGGCGATTTAAAATTGGCCTTGGAAACATATGCCAGTAAATAGCGTGCTGTTCATCTCGCTGGTTTGTATAGTAGTTAAAAGCCTTCAGTTGCCATCTGGTCGCCATGGAGCGTTGGACTAGAGAGTGTGGTGCGGTTGCAGAATTTTTTTCTAATAGTGATTCGGCTACGTCAACTACTATCTTTCGTCGTTTTTTTAACATAAGGGGAAACGACCGAGTACTAACACGAAAATTTTAGGTTGACTGCTTCTGCATTACCAAAGAGGAATCCTGGTCGTCCACGAACAGATTGTACCCCGGACAATGTGGAGAGAGTGAGAACGGCTTTACTACGAAATCCACAACGTTCTGCTAGACGACATTCCGTAGCACTTAACTTAACAAAAAAGTGTCAGATGGATATTACACAATTATTTGCATTATTATCCATTTAAAATGTCAGATGAGTCCCATTTCCATTTAGGTGGTTATGTCAATAAGCAGAACTTTAAATATTGGCGAGAGGAAAACCCTCAACGTCTTTTACATAGCGAGAAAGTAACAGTTTGGTGTGGAATGAATTCATTTGGGATTTTCGGACCATACCTTTTCTAAGACGGCAACGGAAGAGCTGTAGCTTTAACATCTGCGCGTTATGCGGCCATGTTGAACGATTTTCTCTTACCAATGCTTCTACAACAAAACGCTGAATTACGCTCGTTATGGTTTTAACAACATGGGGCGACACCTCACACGGCACGACTCCCACTGTACGCCGTTTGTTTCCCGAAAAGGCGATCTCCCGCTTTGGTGAATGAACATGGCCTTCGTACTCACCTGATTTGACGCCAGGCGATTTTCTATGGGGGTATTTAAAACATAAAGACTTCCTGAGGGAACAACATAAACGATTTAAAAAATCAATCACGACTGAGATTCGAAAAATACCATTACAAATCCTGACGAATACTATAGATTCTTTCAGGCGACGTGTAGAAATGTGTATTCAAACAAATGGGCTCCATTTGTCTGAATACACACCTTAGTGATGTTATTTTTAAACAACAGTACTCACAAAAATGCCTTTCTATCAACTTTCAAATTATGTAAGTTTTGTAATGTACACAATGAAATAAATTTTTACCACCTAAGCCGTCTAAATAATTATGCCGCACCCTGTATATTTAAGAAAAAGTAACACCAATTTTCTTTCGTAGTAATTAGAATACACTCCATTGGTTGTTGGACGCTAACAGATGCTTGCGGTTGCTGTTTAGTTTCCCGTGCTTCTTTTCGTTCGACAACTGTGACTTGATAGACAGCACAAGTATTAGAAATTACTAATGTTACATATTATAACTAATAGATTTTCAAGAAGAAGAAGTGAAGGAATACACTTCAGTTAATTCTTATACGCCAATAAAAAGTATTTAAAACAAATATATTCGAGCTGCTGCCTGGCAGCTATTGTTGTTCCTGGCAATTTTGTAAAAATCTATTGAAAATTTGAAAACAACAACCTTTTGTCAAAGAAATCAAGGAAACCATTTTCCTGATATTGTATGTCATATTTAATTACAGCAAGACACATATTATACCTATTTAACTAAGGGCTTTCATCGAGTTGTGATACCAAACTTACTTAGCTTTATCGCAATTAATAGATTTTTTAAAAAATGAAAAATAAAAGAAAACGTATCAGTTATTGTACGACAACAACAACTTAAAACAGAATATATTTCAAAAGAAACTATTCAATTCTTGTACATACCTTGTGCAGCCTGCATTGGTTGTTCAACGCTAACAGTAGCTTGCCGTTGCTGTTTGGTTTCCCACGCCCCTTTTGGTTCATCAGCTGTTGGTTCATGATAAAGAGCAAATGTATTAGAAATTAATGGGCTCATTAGATCCTTTTATATTGGCAGGTAGTAAATTTTATGAGGGGTCATTTAAACGCGGTGGCAAAATTTCTCTTGACAAGTTTTGTTATATTTGTCGAGAATTTCTGGTGAAATGACAAGCCAGACGATTTTCTGAAAACGTGAAAAAAGCGTATTTCATCTATTTTAGCCTTTCAATTGGAGATCAAAACAAGAAATGGGCTCCCGATGTGCGCTATGTCAACTGTAGCGTGTCGTTGGTGCAGTGGATGAAAGGGAAAAGGAAAAATATACCTTTTGCATTTACAATGGTATGGCGAGAAGCCACCAATCGACTTGACGACTGCTATTTTTGCGTGACAAAGACTGAAGGTTATTCCAAAAAAGAAAAGCGCAAGATCGAATATCCGAATTTGCCTTCTGCCATAAGACCTGTTCCTCACAATGCAGATTTACCAGTATCAACTGCGCCTTCAAATTGACAAGATATGGTTTTAGGAGATAATGGAGGCAGTAATCCATCATCAAGCAGGTCCGAAGAATAGTCTACTGACCCTAATTTTACTCCTGGTCCCAGTTCCGGCGAGCCACAGTTGATTGTTCAAAGTGAGTTAAATAATTTAATACGTGATTTAGGGTTGTCAAAGCAACAGTCAGAACTTCTTGCTTCCCGTCTTAAGGAGTAGAACTTACTAGAAAAAGAAATAAAAATTACAATTTTTAGGAAAAGGAATACTACGTTTTCTGCATTTTACAGTATGGAAAATTCGTAATAAACAACAACCGGTACAAATGGCAGATATGTAGGAATAGAAGTTATAGTAATTTTACTGACACTTCAGGGAAAATTACAAAATGTTGTTGTTTTCTTTGTTGGTGAGATAGTCGTGCAGTGAATGAACATTTTGTTACTAATATTTGGCCGAAAAGAAATGAATTTAAACCGTGAACTCCTTCTTCTTCTCGTCAATGCTTATGCCTTTCAGCGTTTCACCGTGAACTCAAAATATTAAATATGTACCCCTTGTAGACCAAATCAATGTTCTTTTGCCGCCCCTTCACATTAAAGTTGGACTAATGAAAAACTTTGTAAAGGCTATGAACGAAGAGAATGAACGATTTAAATGCCTAAGACAAGTTTTCCCAAGATAAATTAATTAAAAGAAAGCATTTTTATTGCTCCACAAATTAGAAAATTGGTGGACGATGTTAATTTTATAGTAAGGCTCGCCGCGCAAGAACTCAGACCTTGGAGCCCATTTGTAATTCTAGTGAGGGAATTTTTAGGCGACAGTGTGAATCCTAACTACGAAGAAACTAGTTAATAAACTGTTAGGCTCCTGCAAATCGCTTAGTTGCTGAATGTCATTAAAAATTCACTTTTTCCATTCCCATTTATCAGAATTTAAGCTCTGTCAGCGACAAACAGGGTGAAAGATTCCAGCACGATATAAGGACAATGAAAATTCGGTATCAAGGACGATGCGATCCAGACATAGTGGGTGATTATTGTTGTTTCTTGAAGAGAGAAGATGTGACCCCACATAAAAGGAAAAAATAGAATTAGTGTGTTCCAAATAAATATTTTTGATATTTGCCTTTTTCTTAGATGCTAACTTAATATAAACTATAAATATAGTAGATATAGAGAGTTAACAAACTTTCATCATATTTTGAATAAATATTACATGGTACAGTTCCACATGTGGTTTGTCTAATATAACAAGAAAACCTGACGTGTTACAACGTTTTGTTGGCGATTTTCGTAGTTAGATACTACTACCATATACTATTCAGCTTTATGTTACAAAAAATTTTTGTCACCCAGTGTAACTAATATATTTTAAAAAAGAAGAAATAAAGGCAAACATCAGTTAACCAGTTAATTATTATACAATTTATAACTATACAAATTTAGTCTTGTAAAGATATTGTATGTCTGTTTAGAGGTATCATCACTTGTTTCTCTCTTCTTCTCTCTGAATAAATTAGTATAGCTTTATTTTATTTAAAAAAGGATTTCAAAAAAAGGACGATAAAAATATATCTTAACAGACACTTTAATATTGTGGTACCTGGTGGCGAGAGAGTTTGCTGCTGAGACGTAGGAGATGATTGAGGTTGCGGTCCACTGCCCCTTGCTGCTAAAAATTAATAATTGTAAAATGTATTGTATATATGTTTAGATATTTCATAACTTCTTTTTTCATCTTACTTTCTCTAAGTAAAAGTAGTACAGTATAAATTTATTTATTAAAATATAATGATGGATGATAGAATTATATCTTAACAGAGATTTTAATATCGTTGTACCTGGTGGCGAGAGAAATTGCTGCTGAGACGTAGTAGGTGATTGCGGTTGCACTCCAGTTCCCGATGCTGCTAAAAATTAATAATTGTAAAATGTATTGTATATACACCTATGTATAGATATTTCATCACTTTTTTCTCTCTTCCTTTCTCTGAGTAAAAGTACTAAAGTATTAATTAATTTATTAAAATATAATGATGGATGAGAGAAATATATCTTAACAGAGATTTTAATATTGTTATACCTGGTGGCGAGTGAAATTGCTGCTGAAACGTACTAGGTGATTGCGGTTGCAGTCCAGTTCCCGATGCTGCTAAAAATTAATAATTGTAAAATGTATTATATATATGTTTAGATATTTCATCACATTTTTCTCTCTTCCTTTCTCTGAGTAAAAGTACTAAAATATAAATTTATTTATTAAAATATAATGATGGATGAGAGAAATATATCTTAACAGAGATTTTAATATTGTTGTACCTGGTGGCGAGTGAAATTGCTGGTGAAACGTACTAGGTGATTGCGGTTGCAGTCCAGTTCCCGATGCTGCTAAAAATTAATAATTGTAAAATGTATTATATATATGATTTGATATTTCATCACATTTTTCTCTATTCCTTTCTCTGAGTAAAAGTACTAAAATATAAATTTATTTATTAAAATATAATGATGGATGAGAGAAAAATATCTTAACAGAGATTTTAATATTGTTCTACCTTGTGGCCAGACAATTTGCTGCTGAGACCTAGGAGATGATTGCTGTTGCGGTCCAGTGCCCCTTGCTGCTAAAAATTAGTAATTGTAAAATGTATTGTATATACGTTTAGATATTTCATCACTTCTTTCTCTCTTCCTTTCTCTGAGTAAAAGTACTAAAGTCTAAATTTATTTATTAAAATGTAATGATGGATGAGAGAAATATATCTTAACAGATATTTTAATATTGTTGTACCTTGTGGCCAGACAATTTGCTGCTGAGACCTAGGAGATGATTGCGGTTGCGGTCCAGTGCCCCTTGCTGCTAAAAATAAGTAATTATAAAATGTATTGTATATACGTTTACATATTTCATCACTTCTTTCTCTCTTCCTTTCTCTGAGTAAAAGTACTAAATTGTAAATTTATTTATTAAAATATAATGATGGATGAGAGAAATATATCTTAACAGAGACTTTAATATTGTTGTACCTGGTGACGAGAGAAATTGCTGCTGGGACGTAGTAGGTGATTGCGGTTGCAGTCCAGTTCCCCATGCTGCTAAAAATTAATAATTGTAAAATGTATTGTATATATGGTTAGATATTTCATCACTTTTTTCTCTCTTCCTTTCTCTGAGTAAAAGTACTAAAGTATAAATTTATTTATTAAAATATAATGATGAATGGGAGAAATATATCTTAACAGAGATTTTAATATTGTTGTACCTGGTGGCGAGTGAAATTGCTGGTGAAACGTACTAGGTGATTGCGGTTGCAGTCCAGTTCCCGATGCTGCTAAAAATTAATAATTGTAAAATGTATTATATATATGTTTAGATATTTCATCATATTTTTCTCTCTTCCTTTCTCTGAGTAAAAGTACTAAAGTATAAATTTATTAATTAAGATATAATGATGAATGAGAGAAATATATCTTAACAGAGATTTTAATATTGTTGTACCTTGTGGCCAGACAATTTGCTGCTGAGACCTAGGAGATGATTGCGGTTGCAGTCCAGTGCCCCTTGCTACTAAAAATTAGTAATTATAAAATATATTGTATATACGTTTAGATATTTCATCACTTCTTTCTCTCTTCCTTTCTCTGAGTAAAAGTACTAAAGTGTAAATTTATTTATTAAAATATAATGATGGATGAGAGAAATATATCTTAACAGAGACTTTAATATTGTTGTACCTGGTGACGAGAGAAATTGCTGCTGAGACGTAGTAGGTGATTGCGGTTGCAGTCCAGTTCTCCATGCTGCTAAAAATTAATAATTGTAAAATGTATTGTATATATGTTTAGATATTTCATCACTTCTTTCTCTCTTCCTTTCTCTGAGTAAAAGTACTACAGTATAAATTTATTTATTAAAATATAATGATGGATGAGAGAAATATATCTTAACAGAGATTTTAATATTGTTGTACCTTGTGGCCAGACAATTTGCTGCTGAGACCTAGGAGATGATTGCGGTTGCGGTCCAGTGCCCCTTGCTGCTAAAAATTAGTAATTATAAAATGTATGGTATGTATGTTTATATATTTCATCACTTTTTCTCTCTTCCTTTCTCTGAGTAAATGTACTAAAGTATAAATTTATTTATTAAAATATAATGATGGATGGGAGAAATATATCTTAACAGAGATTTTAATATTGTTGTACCTGGTGGCGAGTGAAATTGCTGCTGAAACGTACTAGGTGATTGGGGTTGCAGTCCAGTTCCCGATGCTGCTAAAAATTAATAATTGTAAAATGTATTATATATATGTTTAGATATTTCATCACATTTTTCTCTCTTCCTTTCTCTGAGTAAAAGTACTAAAGTATAAATTTATTTATTAAAATATAATGATGAATGAGAGAAATATGTATATCTTAACAGAGATTTTAATATTGTTGTACCTTGTGGCCAGACAATTTGCTGCTGAGACCTAGGAGATGATTGCGGTTGCGGTCCAGTGCCCCTTGCTGCTAAAAATTAGTAATTGTAAAATGTAATTAAAATGTATTGTATATATGTTTAGATATTTCATCACTTTTTCTCTCCTCCTTTCTCTGAGTAAAAGTACTAAAGTATAAATTTATTCATTAAAATATAATGATGGATGAGAGAAATATATCTTAGCAGAGATTTTAATATTGTTGTACCTGATGGCGAGTGAAATTGCTGCTGAAACGTACTAGGTGATTGCGGTTGCAGTCCAGTTCCCGATGCTGCTAAAAATTAATAATTGTAAAATGTATTATATATATGTTTAGATATTTCATCATAATTTTCTCTTTTCCTTTCTCTGAGTAAAAGTACTAAAGTATAAATTTATTTATTAAAATATAATGATGGATGAGAGAAATATATCTTAACAGATACTTTAGTGTTGTTGTACCTTGTGGCCAGACAATTTGCTGCTGGGACCTAGGAGATGATTGCGGTTGCGGTCCAGTGCCCCTTGCTGCTAAAAATTAGTAATTGTAAAATGTATGGTATGTATGTTTAGATATTTCATCACTTTTTTCTCTCTTCCTTTCTCTGAGTAATAATACTAAAGTATAAATTTATTTATTAAAATATAATGATGAATGAGAGAAATATATCTTAACAGAGATTTTAATATTGTTGTACCTTGTGGCCAGACAATTTGCTGCTGAGACCTAGGAGATGATTGCGGTTGCGGTCCAGTGCCCCTTGCTGCTAAAAATTATAAATTGTAAAATGTGTTGTATACATGTTTAGATATTTCATCACTTTTTTTCATCTTACTTTCTCTAAGTAAAAGTAGTACAGTATAAATTTATTTATTAAATTATTATGATGGATAAGAGAAATATATCTTAATAGAGATTTTAATATTGTTGTACCTGGTGGTGAGTGAAATTGCTGCTGAAACGTAGTAGGTGATTGCTGTTGCAGTCCAGTTCCCGATGCTGCTAAAAATTAATAATTGTAAAATATCTTATACATATGTTTAGATATTTCATCACATTTTTCTCGCTTCCATTCTCTGAGTGAAACTACTAAAGTATAAATTTATTTATTAAAATATAATGACTGATGAGAGAAATATATCTTAACAGAGATTTTAATATTGTTGTACCTTGTGGCCAGAGAAATTGCTGCTGAGACCTAGGAGATGATTGCGGTTGCGGTCCAGTGCCTCTTGCTGCTAAAAATTAGTAACTGTAAAATTTATTGTTTATATGATTAGATATTTCATCACTTTTTTCTCTCTTCCTTTCTCTGAATAAAAGTACTAAAGTATAAATTTATTTATTAAAATATAATGATGGATGAGAGAAATATATCTTAACAGAGACTTTAATATTGTTGTACCTGGAGGCGAGAGAAATTGCTGCTGATACATAGGAGATGATTGCGGTTCCATTCCAGTGCCCCTTGCTGCTAAAAATTAATAATTGTAAAATGTATTGTATATATGTTTAGATATTTCATCACTCTTTTTCCATCTTACTTTCTCTAAGTAAAAGTAGTACAGTATAAATTTATTTATTAAAATATAATGATGGACGAGAGAAATATATCTTAACAGAGACTTTAATATTGTTGTACCTGGTGACGAGAGAAATTGCTGCTGAGACGTAGTAGGTGATTGCGGTTGCAGTCCAGTTCCCCATGCTGCTAAAAATTGATAATTGTAAAATGTATTGTATATATGTTTAGATATTTCATCACATTTTTCTCTCTTCCTTTCTCTGAGTAAAAGTACTAAAGTATAAATTTATTTATTAAAATATTATGATGGATGAGAGAAATATATCTTAACAGATATTTTAATATTGTTATACCTTGTGGCCAGACAATTTGCTGCTGAGACCTAGGAGATGATTGCGGTTGCGGTCCAGTGCCCCTTGGTGCTAAAAATTAGTAATAAAGGAAAAGAATAAAGTGACGCTTCAGTCTTGTGCCAACTGTATAACGAGTGTTATCAATATCTCAAAAGTTGTTCCGCAATTTTGGTTCTTTTGTAATTTTGTTACTAAGCTGATGTTAATTTGAAGTAGTTTTTATAAAAATGGATATTTCTGACAGTTTTGATGCTGATTTAAAAAGACTAGACTCGGTTTATGGCGATGATGAGATCGATATGACGTTATCTGAAAGTGTCGGTGCTAATACTTCGGGACTAACTGAGAATCAAAGTTTTTTGCATGATGTTTCCGAATCTAATATTATATCCGAATTGGAGGAATCCGTTGAAGATATACAAGAGTCGATGAACATCGATTTGCTGCTAAAAATTAATAATTGTAAAATGTATTGTATATATGTTTAGATATTTCATCACATTTTTCTCTTCCTTTCTCTGAGTAAAAGTACTAAAGTATAAATTTATTTATTAAAATATTATGATGGATGAGAGAAATATATCTTAACAGATATTTTAATATTGTTGTACCTTGTGGCCAGACAATTTGCTGCTGAGACCTAGGAGATGATTGCAGTTGCGGTCCAGTGCCCCTTGCTGCTAAAAATTAGTAATTGTAAAATGTATTGTATATATGTATGTTTAGATATTTCATCACTTTTTTCTCTCTTCCTTTCTCTGAGTAAAAGTTCTAAAGTATAAATTTATTTATTAAAATATAATGATGGATGAGAGAAATATTTCTTAACAGAAACTTTAATATTGTGGTACCTGGTGGCGAGAGAATTTGCTGCTGAGACGTAGATGATTGCGGTTGCACTGCAGTTCCCGATGCTGCTAAAAATGAATAATTGTAAAATGTATTGTATATTTGTTTAGATATTTCATCACTTTATTACCTCTTCCTCTGAGTAAAATATTAAAAGTTAATAGGTGATACGAATGTCTTAAGGCCATAAGGTACTTATTTTCAAGATCGTTTAAAGTTAATTGTTTTTGGTGCGTTCGAAAGCTATTTTAAAAACCGTATATCTTAGTGTTAGCTCTTATTAAAGATGTATGTGTAACGTTGAAATAGTATTCTTTTACAATTTTGAGAGATCGGACGGGGTCAATATTTTATCAATAATAAGTCAAGAAACAGCAAATTCGCAGGCTTCACATTTTGATACAATATATTCGATACGGTAGTTAAGACTGGTCAAAGAGGATTCATGAAAATTCTTTTATTATCATTGGCTTTTTGAAGTCCAGAAATGGCGGTGAGCCGATTGTATTCTTTTTATTCGTTAATTTAGGGTATATTTAACAGCAAACAACGAATTTACAAAAGCTTTTCGATAAGTCGTAACTATCATATCGGATGTACGGTATGGAAAATTTCAAGCCTATAAATCTACTGGTGCTTCACTAATTATTGACCAAAGTTTCAAGCTGTAGAAGAAATTAATATTTGTAAAATGTATTGTGCGTTTGCTTAGATATTTTATTGGTGAAAAAGATTCGATTAGCTGTTAAGTGTTAGTATAAAACTATTGAAATAAATACATTATATTTACGAAACTATCCAATTATTGTACCTGGTGAGGAAGACATTGGCTGACGCCAACTACCGGTTGTATATGGTTTTTGTTGTCGCCTTCGTCTCTGTCCTTGTCTTGATCCTAAATGTCAATTATATTCGTTTATATTTTTTACCAATTAAAAAGGTTTCACTTTCTACAGACATAATATAATTATTATACCTTGTGAAAGAGGCAGAGGCTGTCGAGCTCCAGGTGACGATTGTTGCTTTCTGATTTCCCGTGTTTCTTGCTGAATCGCTTGACTTCGCGTTTCTTAGAAAACAATACAAATATTAAGGGTTTCTCAGTTAGCATATAATTACCTTTCAGTGCGGGATATTGTTGTCTCTGTTCTTGTCCTAGAAATGAATTATTGTAAAGTGTATTACGTATTTATTACAATGCTTTGTAAAGGAGAAAGGAAACTACAAATAAACGCTGCTTTTAGTTGAAATCGTATTTCCGTATAAGTCGGACCAATTTTACGGTCTTATTCAAATATATTGTAGTTGCTGTTTAAAGCGAACCTGTACTAACACATAACACTCGAAAGCTCAGGAAGGACCAACATTATGTTGAACATCGATAACCTACGTATGGTGTATATGTTTTTGATATCTAAGGTCTAATGCAATGTGTACAAAACTTATATGACAAAACTGAAAATTGGGTAAGATCAAGAAATGAGGAACCACACTTGTTCGAAAGCAAAATCGAGCTAAACAAGGATATGTTTTGAGTCTTTTGCATTTAGTAGATAGTAAAGCAATCGTTATCAAGCTTTTGTCAAGCAAACAACTATAGCGATTGAGATCGAAACCTGAGGTGTGTTTTTATATATGTGACCTTCTCCGAGAAAAGGGACCTAGTGTGTGAAAATGAAGTTTTGAGAAAAATGCATTTAAAGTTTCATAACGCATTATCACTTTGAACACACCTTCAGTTGGGAGATGCGATTTGGTATGGTTAGTTATGATTGGGTGCCGACTTTGGTGACGTCATGCCTATGTGGTGACGTAGTTTTTTCGCTTTTAGTGTGACAATACCTTTGCTATTGTTGCTGCTCTGTACACATTGTAAAAATAACTATAAGGAAGGAAAAGAATAAAGTGACGCTTCAGTCTTGTGCCAACTGTATAACGAGTGTTATCAATATCTCAAAAGTTGTTTCGCAATTTTGGTTCTTTTGTAATTTTGTTACTAAGCTGATGTTAATTTGAAGTAATTTTTATAAAAATGGATATTTCTGACAGTTTTGATGCTGATTTAAAAAGACTAGACTCGGTTTATGGCGATGATGAGATCGATATGACGTTATCTGAAAGTGTCGGTGCTAATACTTCGGGACTAACTGAAAATAAAAGTTTTTGCATGATGTTTCCGAATCTAATATTATATCCGAATTGGAGGAATCCGTTGAAGATATACAAGAGTCGATGAACATCGATTTGATGTACGGAGAAAAATCCGAAGCATGTTGTTCGAAAGAATGTAATAAGATAATTCCAGAAAATCTTGCTATACAAAGCCGGCAATTTTTCCAAGAATTAAGTAAACCAGAACAAGATTTAGTCCATTTCAGCCATTTGGAATTTCATCGACAACATTTATCGCTCGAAAACGTTTATAATACTGAAAGTCGGAAGAAGTATGGCCAAATAAATCCAGAATTGATACAATGTACTTATTTCGTGGCATTCATAGTTGTAGAGAGATGTTTTGTTTTATTTACAATGTTGGTTTAAAACGTTATAAAAATTTGATTCGACATAGTGATAATGTTGGCTTTTCTGAACGAAAACATGAACTAAGTGGCAAGTCTTCAAAACGGCAATCGCGTGTGTTATCACCGGAATCACTTACTCGTATCGTTCAATTTATTCAAAATTTTGCTGAAAAATTCGCAATACCTCTTCCTGGTAGAATGCCAAACTACAAAGACTGTAAAGTAATGCTGCTACCATCCAGTGAAACAAAAAGTGCTGTTTATCGTCGTTTTGAGAAAGTTTGTCTTACTGAAGAGAAAATCACAATTAAAACTTTTTACAAAATTTGGATGAAGTACTACCCTTACATCTCGCCTATGAAACCGAAAACTGATCTTTGTGACATCTGTCAACAGAATACCTTGATGCTACGACGAGTTTTGGAAGAATCTGATTCAGATACAAAAGAAGCAAAATTACGAATGGCTGTTACTCATCTTGACCATGCGAAACGCCAGCGTGAATTCTACCAACAATGCTGCAAGATGAGTTATGCTTATTCTACTCTTGTAGTGAGTTTCGACTATGCACAAAATATATCTTATCCATCCAGTCCACAACAAGTCGGAACGGCATATTTCAAAGCAGCTCGTAAATGTTCAATTTTTGGTATCCACAATGAATTCACTAACGTTCAGTCGAACTATTTATTAGACGAAGAATTCGAAATAGGAAAAGGACCTAATGCTGTCATTAGCCAAATTCACGATTACTTCACGAAGAATGCCGTTAAAAATTTAGTTTTATTTTGTGATAACTGCATAGCACAGAATAAAAATAATGCAATGATGCATTATTTGGCCTGGCGAGTGGATTCTGGCTTAAACGAATCGATATCATTAAATTTCCTCCTAACTGGCCACACCAAGTTCAGTCCCGATCGCCATTTCGGATTAATGAAACTAGAATATAGTCGCTCAAACGTAGATTATTACCAAGATTTTGAAGATGTGGTCAATAGATCTAGCAGTAATAAATTTAACAACGCTGTGAATGGAAGTGAAGTAGAATGGCGAACATGGGATACTCATTTCGAAGGATTTTACAAAAGATTACCAGGTAAACTGTCGCGATTTTGTGATTTTAATTTTTCAAATTCATTCCAATTAATTTTGTAAACGTTTGTATTTTAGGTATTACCAAGTACCACCACTTTGACTTAAAAACAAAAACGAAATTGTATGTAAAGAACTTGTGGACTCGGAAGAAGAAAAATTTAATCTGCGATTAACGGTTGAGCTACCAAACGAATTACCTCCGCTCATTGCACCAAGCGGTTTATCGTTAGATCGCAAATGGTATTTGTATGAGAATGTCAGGGTCTTATGTACTGATTCACAGAAACGGGATTTTGTAGCTCCTAAACCGAGTGAACCCAAAGCGAAAAAAATCGACAAGTAAATCTGAACCTGCCAGCAAGAAAAAAAAATCGAAGCACCGGATCACGAGATAAAGAAAACTGAAGTGAAAGCGCCGAAAAAGAAAAAACTGAAATTGTCAAACGGAAGAAAATCGAAGTACCAGATCACGAAACACCGAAAAGAAAGTCCAAATTCCAAAAAAATTCGAAGACGGACGAAAAAAAAAAACAATCTAAAACCAAAAAATCAAAAAAAAAAAAAAAAAATTTTAATGTTTTTCTCATTTTTATCGATTTTCCCAAGTTCGTTTTGTACGTTTTTATGCGGTAAATAAATTTTTATCAGAAATCTAACTCATTTCATCTTATTCTACACCCTTTTAGGTACCAGAATCCACTCTTAAGTCCAAACCCGTTTTTTGACACACTAGGTCCCTTTTCCCGGAGAAGGTCACATATATCTTAATTCTATATATTTTATAACACGTACATATTTTGCTTGTTATACAGAGTAGACATAAACTCTTGAAATTGTTCCTGTAGCAAAACAGAAATAAACATAATGCAGTATATATACAGTCCTTTTCAGAACTTATGCATCAAATTAAAACAGACGTTCAATCAAAATATAACAAAGTATGTAAAAGAGAATACTTTCCTAGTATCACAGGAAAGCCGATATTAAGTTTTGTTCTGCAAGGAACATTCCGAGATACTCAGTAAACTAGGATGCTTATTATTTATGCGTAGAAATGTAAAATGTAGTAACGTAACTTGTGGATGTGTATGTTTAATTTCATGGCCGCCACATCTAATGCCAAGTTCAAAGATCATCAACTTTTTCAAATGCCAGATATCTGCCGGGTTAAATAACTCGAATGAATATTGTTTAGATAAGAAATGTAAACGCTAATAAAATTCGGTTCATATGTTTAGCAAGGTCAAGTTGATATTAGCTTTTAATCGATTGAGTTTATTCTCGAATCGTTGCAATGAACGAGCTTTGTATTACAAAGCGATCCTAACTTGCCTGTTGTTTAAGTAGAATAAGCGCAGTAATTTTTTTCTTTCACACTCGTTGATTTGCAATTAGCTTTATGTACACCTGTTGAGAAATCCTGTCTTTTTTCATAAGTTATGCATTAAATTAAATCGGAAGAAAGTCAATAACAAATAAAACAAGCTTTGTAAGAGGAAAGACGAAACTATTTTGAAATGAAGATAAAGCGAATAAAGGCAAATGTTTACTGTTTAGACACACAAATATAAACGTTAGTAAAATTTGAGCAGTATGTTAGGCAGGGTACAGTGGGCACTTGGATAAGACACGTATATTTAATTTTACGGCCACCCCATATGGCGAGTACGTATCGAGAGATATCTCGCGATACATATAAGTCAGTACATATAAGCCAGTCCTCTTTTGTTTATCCATTGTTTTTGACCAATTTTTTCTTCTTTTCCACGCATTGAATTATTTTTATCTCGTATTATCTCATAAATGATGCATAGGTTGTGGAAAACCCTGTACACTGATTTGTGTTACAAAAAACTATACTTAGCTTACCTTTTACATGAGGCTGTGTGCTAGACAGACCTGCTTGTTCTTCGGTTAACTTTTCTTGCGGTTTGGCTGCAATATCATATGAATATAATTATTCAACGTATTAGGTATATATTACATGTTCAAAGAGGAATTTACATGACCCACATTCATAGTGAACCAGTCATAAAAGTTTTTTGCATTCAACGGAAGCAGTCAAAACCACGTCTATCATTTTATATGCAGTGGCGGCTCTCCCAATAATTTGAGAAAATAGGAAACTGTAAGCTTGAGTAATATAAAAAGTCTTATAAGGTTATTAGCAGAGTTACTATGAGGATATGTGCATCATTTGGTGTATTCGACTATGAATGCTTCGATCCGTGTAATTCCCTATATTGTTGTATCGAGGGATCTCTTGCAATAAATAAGTGAGTGCTCCCCCTTTTGTTTACCCAATTTTTGTCTTTTACACGTATTGAGTTACTTTTATTTCATATAAACTCATAAACGACATATAAGTTGTAAGAAACCCTGTATACCAGTTTGTGTTACAAAATACTAAACTTACCCTTTACATCACGCTGTTCGCTAGGAGCACCTGCTTCTTCTTCGGTTAATTTCTTTTTTGCTTTGGCTGTAATATCATAAATATAATTGTTTCGCATATTAGGTATATACTGCATGTTCAAAGAGGAATTTACATGACCCACATTCATAGTGAACCAGTCATAAAAGTTTTTTGCATTCAACGGAAGCAGTCAAAACCACGTCTATCATTTTATATGCAGTGGCGGCTCTCCCAATGATTTGAGAAAATAGGAAACTGTAAGCTTGAGTAATATAAAAGTCTTATAAGGTTATTACCAGAGTTACTATGAGGATATGTGCATCATTTGGTGTATTCGACTATGAATGCTTCGATCCGTATTTCCCTATATTGTTGTATCGAGGAAGCTCTTGCGATAAATAAGTGAGTGCTCCCCCTTTTGTTTACCCAATTTTTGTCTTTTACACGCATTGAGTTACTTTTATTTCATATAAACTCATAAACGACGTATAAGTTGTAAGAAACCCTGTATACCAGTTTGTGTTACAAAATACTAAACTTACCTTTTACATCACGCTGTGCGCTAGAAGGACCTGCTTCTTCTTCGGTTAATTTCTTTTTGCTTTGGCTGTAATATCGTAAATATAATTGTTTCGCATATTAGGTATATACTACATGTTCAAAGAGGAATTTACATGACCCACATTCATAGTGAACCAGTTATAAAAGTTTTTTGCATTCAACGGAAGCAGTCAAAAGCACGTCTATCATTTTATATGCAGTGGCGGCTCTCCCAATAATTTGAGAAAATAGGAAACTGTAAGCTTAAGTAATAGAAAAGTCTCATAAGGTTATTACCAGAGTTACTATGAGGATATGTGCATCATTTGGTGTATTCGACTATGAATGCTTCGATCCGTATAATTCCCTATATTGTTGTATCGAGGAAGCTCTTGCGATAAATAAGTGAGTGCTCCCCTTTTGTTTACTCAATTTTTGTCTTTTACACGCATTGAGTTACTTTTATTTCATATAAACTCATAAACGACGTATAAGTTGTAAGAAACCCTGTATACCAGTTTGTGTTACAAAATACTAAACTTACCTTTTACACCACGCTGTTCGCTAGAAGGACCTGCTTCTTCTTCGGTTAATTTCTTTTTGCTTTGGCTGTAATATCATAAATATAATTGTTTCGCATATTAGGTATATACTACATGTTCAAAGAGGAATTTACATGACCCACATTCATAGTGAACCAGTCATAAAAGTTTTTTGCATTCAACGGAAGCAGTCAAAAGCACGTCTATCATTTTATATGCAGTGGCGGCTCTCTCAATAATTTGAGAAAATAGGAAACTGTAAGCTTAAGTAATAGAAAAGTCTCATAAGGTTATTACCAGAGTTACTATGAGGATATGTGCATCATTTGGTGTATTCGACTATGAATGCTTCGATCCCTATAATTCCCTATATTGTTGTATCGAGGAAGCTCTTGCGATAAATAAGTGAGTGCTCCCCCTTTTGTTTACTCAATTTTTGTCTTTTACACGCATTGAGTTACTTTTATTTCATATAAACTCATAAACGACGTATAAGTTGTAAGAAACCCTGTATACCAGTTTGTGTTACAAAATACTAAACTTACCTTTTACATCACGCTGTTCGCTAGAAGGACCTGCTTCTTCTTCGGTTAATTTCTTTTTGCTTTGGCTGTAATATCATAAATATAATTGTTTCGCATATTAGGTATATACTACATGTTCAAAGAGGAATTTACATGACCCACATTCATAGTGAACCAGTCATAAAAGTTTTTGCATTCAACGGAAGCAGCCAAAAGCACGTCTATTATTTTATATGCAGTGGCGGCTCTCTCAAAAATTTGAGAAAATAGGAAACTGCAAGCTTGAGTAATATAAAAGTCTTATAAGGTTATTACCAGAGTTACTATGAGGATATGTGCATCATTTGGTGTATTCGACTATGAATACTTCGAACCGTATAATTCCCTATATTGTTGTATCGAGGAAGCTCTTGCGATAAATAAGTGAGTGCTCCCCCTTTTATTTACCCAATTTTTGTCTTTTAGACGCATTGAGTTACTTTTATTTCATATAAACTCATAAACGACGTATAAGTTGTAAGAAACCCTGTATACCAGTTTGTGTTACAAAATACTAAACTTACCTTTTACACCACGCTGTTCGCTAGAAGGACCTGCTTCTTCTTCGGTTAATTTCTTTTTGCTTTGGCTGTAATATCATAAATATAATTGTTTCGCATATTAGGTATATACTACATGTTCAAAGAGGAATTTATATGACCCACATTCATAGTGAACCAGTCATAAAAGTTTTTGCATTCAACGGAAGCAGCCAAAAGCACGTCTATCATTTTATATGCAGTGGCGGCTCTCTCAATAATTTGAGAAAATAGGAAACTGCAAGCTTAAGTAATATAAAAGTCTTATAAGGTTATTACCAGAGTTACTATGAGGATATGTGCATCATTTGGTGTATTCGACTATGAATACTTCGAACCGTATAATTCCCTATATTGTTGTATCGAGGAAGCTCTTGCGATAAATAAGTGAGTGCTCCCCCTTTTATTTACCCAATTTTTGTCTTTTACACGCATTGAGTTACTTTTATTTCATATAAACTCATAAACGACGTATAAGTTGTAAGAAACCCTGTATACCAGTTTGTGTTACAAAAACTAAGCTTACCTTTTACATCACGCTCTTCGGTAGAAAGACCTGCTTCTTCTTCGGTTAATTTCTTTTTGCTTTGGCTGTAATATCATAAATATAATTGTTTCGCATATTAGGTATATACTACATGTTCAAAGAGGAATTTACATGGACCATATTCATAGTGAATCCGCATAAAAGTTTTTTAAATTTAACGGGAGTAGTCACCATTCATATCTATCATTTTAAATTTAGTGGTCATTTTCCTAACAATTTGAAAAAAATAGAAAATTGTAAGTTTCACTAATATGCAGGTCTTCTAAGGTTACTACCAGAATTACTATGAGGAAACTGGGCAAATATGAGATAAACAAACACTAGTACAAATGTTGTAAATTTAAACCATCTCAAAGATTAAGATCTGGAGATACAGAAAGAAGACTGCACTTTTGCAACTTGTATTTGGACCAAGTAAACGCAAATCCCAATTTCAAGAATATCATTTTGTGGGCAGATGAAATTATGATTACCAATTGCGGAATATTTAATAGACGTAATAAGCATTAATACTGCCAAACTAACTTACAGCTGACTCTTCCAGCTTGAAACCAAGTTACATTTGGTTTCAATGTTTGGTGTGGCATACTAAATAATAGATTACTAGGCCCATTATTTTTAATGGCAGTGCAACGGGGCAAAGGTGTGGAGATCGAAGATTTAATAGAGAAATTAGTAGAGAGATGTGGTTTCAACAGCATGGGTGTCCTTCGCAGGATCTTCGTGCCGTTAGAAACTATTTCAATGAGCGATTCAATGAGAGGGTAATTGTAACTATTGGAGCGATACGTTGGCCTGCAAGATCACCTAATTTGGCTCCTTGTGATACCCTTTTCTGGGGCACTCTTAAAAATAAAGTCTATGATCCTACATACAACAAGTTGTAGTTAAGTTTGTATGATAGTTCACTGTTATAAATAAATTTTGATTTTCAGTTGTTTTTAAATAATTTCTGAACTGTTCGGAATATAATGTTTTTCTCAACGGAATTGCAATTAGCATTCAAACTTGCAATGTTGCTATTTAACCAAACCTCTCTCTTTAATAATAAGAAACATACCCATGTTGTTCCTAGGAAATCCGCGCATACATAGTTATACATACAAGAGTAATACAATTATTAAATCGCAAAATCGACACCTTCGGTAAAATTTTGTAACTAATATTAAGATAGAGGTAAGCAAGCTCCACTTTGGAGATCCTAAATGAAATACTTTGTTTAGGTAATTTGGGTACTTGATTAGTTTGTCAATCTGTTTTCGACATTACCGAAAAAATCAAATAGTATTGTAGTAAAGCATAAATAAGAGAAGACTGCAGTAAACAAAAGCACCAGTAACATTATTTAATACTTGGCATAAAATTTGGAGCGAAATGTGGTGCTCAAATACTTACATAATAGCAATGATAGGACTCATTACAACACATGAAGGGCTACTCGGTTCAGCCTAGTAGTAAGAGCAGTAGAGACATATCAATTCATTGTAAGAGCTTTCAGAGCCATACAAGGTGTTTAGAGTGATACTCACGTTCCAAGAACAACCGCATATTACTCAGAGATGTCGAGGCAGTGATATTGGCAACATAATGGCTGAAAATCTATCAAAGGGTACAACTCGTTTGTGACAATTAATAAAATTACAGTCGTCACCGAGAGACCAAACAACCGTTTCAGTAGTGAAAGAGCTCCGGTATCTCTAGTTTCGAGAAACACAAAGGATGTTAGAGTAGTTATCCAAGTGTATGCTACAGCTTTCGGTAGCATTTGCAAGATTATGTAGCGTGGATTTGCCAATCAATACCAGATAATTACGTATGACAGTTTGTGTCTCAGAGAAAATACTTGGCACAAAGAAACGGAACTGCGATACAAGGGTGAATATGACAGTATTGATTCCTCTAGCAATCGATTTAATGTCGTAATTAAAATTCATATCCAAATTGCAAGAAGTGTTTAGTATGCTGTTAAGAACGAATTTAAAACGCTTTCGAAGAGTATACAAGACGATCGGGACAATATATTGCTGTCTATTGAAACTACTTTGAGCCTTTGACAGCCAATTTTTTTTTTATGTTTTGATAAGTACTTTGGATAATTTATACTTCCTGACCAATTCCTAGTGAGTCACCCCTCCGTCTCATATTTTGCTAACCACTTATAGAAAATTTCCTAACTTTTGCCCGGTAATAGTAATGGTAATGGTCAATTAATTTAGAATCGAAATGAAAAACAGTTTAAAATACTTAGCAAGCAGAACAACTGGGAAACGTCAAGGCACTAAAGAAACAAGTTAAAACAACAAAACAAATTATAAATAACCCATCCCTGCGTATTATAACTTGGAACACTAGTGGACTCAATCAAAGAGCCCTAGAACTAGAAACTCACCTTCTCCAGTAAAAATTTTATCAAAATCACAGGCTACAGTGTATATTGTACCGATCACCCCAATGAACGTGCTCGATGAAGGACAGCTATCCTAGTAAAATAAAATTTACAATACTTTTGTTAAGAAGAAATCAGAGAAACGCATATCCAGACTACCGTTATACCAATATATCCAATACAACAATTCCAATTCAGGGCATAGGTGCTGTATGCTGCCCACCTGGACATACAATATCACAACAACAATGGACAGACAATTTGGCTCTAGACTCCTCATTGTGGGAGACTTCAATGCCAAACATACGGACTGGGCATAGAGATTGGTTACGCCTGGCAGAGGTAACACTCTGCTCGGTATATTCAATGAAACTTAGAGCCAATTCCACTCATCACGTAGACCTACGTACTGGCCTACTGCTACGTTGTGTATTAGCGCCACCGTATCTAATTACTAAAGACTGAACTCAATCCCGAAAGTGAAAAATCTTAATTTGAAAATCAAATTAATTACCGATTTCGCCCCAGGAAGGACGTTTGCCATCACTCAGGGTGCCAGCTAGCTGGTCGGCGAGGGAGTGAGTTAAATAAATTCAAGGAGCTGTATATTAAAGGCGGCACAACGCCTGAATATCAACCATCTCACCCATTCAATTTCATCAGTCCAAAGGAAGTAGCCAAAAAATTGACAATAATATTAACCCAAAGAAAGCTCCTGGATATGACTCCCTTACGTACAGAACTACTTTAAGATCGCTCAAATAATTATGGTCCAGAAGCTAAATAAACCGCCATAGCAAGTCACATCCTGTAGACCCATATCGTTGTTGCCTTCGCTATTTAAATTGTTTGGGAAGCTCTTCCTGGAACGTCTCAAATCATTTGTTAGCATTCCTGACTATCGGCTTAGGTTCAGCAATAACCATGCAGTACATCGAGTAACAATAGTAATTCAACGTGAATTCGAAGAAATGAAGTACTGTCCAGCAGTATTCTTTGACATCTCCCAAGCATTCGACCGGATTTGGCATCAAAGTCTTATTTGCAAGATGAGAAAATGGCTGCCACAACACCACTCTAAGTGCTTGTATCATTTTTTTCTTCTGACCGCTAGTTTAAAGTGTCCCATAAAGAAGCCTACTTCTATCCTATCCAAGCAGGAGTACCGCAAGGCAGTGCCCTCAGTCTCCTACTGTACCTCCTATTTACTGCCGATATTCCAGCAATAAAATATACGTTCATCGACACCTTTGCTGATGAAACCACTATTATGGCAGTAGGAACCTCTTCAGGCAAAGCAGTGGACAACTTCAACATGCCATAGTTAAGCTTAACCGTTGGACTAGAAAATCAAAATCAATGAGTCCAAATCAATCGGCCCATATCACATTTCCGTTGCGCACAAAAGAGAACAGCTAAAATATCTACTTCAGGAAGGTCCAAATACCTCAACAGGAATCGGCGGAATATTATGTTTCTAGTGGATCTTTGCACTCACGTCTTTGATTCTGTCTGTATGAATCAAATCAATTATTTTTGGTCAAAAGACGTACTATGTTCGCATTACAAGAAGTTATTACATTAAACTTACATTTTAAGTGTTCAAAAATCTTGTTTAAATATTAAAATATATTCAACGAAAAATATTATATAACTTCCCATTTTTTCATTTTCTAGTACTTAGTTGATGATGAAAACCAAACTGAATTTTTAAGCCACGCATGTTATAATACTAAAAAGTTGTCAAAACGCCAAAATATCACCGCTAATGAGACGAATGGCATTGGAATTAAGTAAATATAAACGCTCATTGTACTCCTTTGTCTGACACATTGTCATAAATTCTGCAAATTATTAAAACATACTTCTTAGCTTAGAACATATATGTTTTATTGTAGTCTTCGTCTAACATATAAAAGTTTGATGCGAGGAATATGTGGTATTTGTCACTGCTAGTACTGTTAGATAATGACGTGATGCAAAGATCCACTGGAAACATAATATCTGGGTCTCGATTTGGACGGCAGGCGATAAATGTACTGGTTACTTAGCTACAACTTCCAAATTGACCTCCGCTCCAAAAAGATTGATTTATCAATCAGTTATAAAATCAATTTGGATGTACAGCATCCAGTTTAGGACCCGTATCAAACAATCACCAGACATCATCCACCAAAGCCAAAGCAAGGTCATTTAAGATAGTTGCTAACCCATACCGATTCGTGACCAACAAAGAACTTCACAATGATCTGAACGTCAATGGGTAGAAGACGTAATCCGCGAATGCACCATTAAACACAAGAGAGGACTTCTCAATCATATAAATGTTAAAGTGAGCCAACTAACAAACACTGCTCTGGATCCGAGACGTCTTAAGCGCATTAAATCCTTTGAATTGATTTGATTTAATGAATTATATATTACTATCAACTTTGAATACTTAATATTTTGGGAGCTAGTGTAGTAAGCCCACATAAGTTTTATTGCTTACTTGTTAAGTACTCATAATAAAAATTGTAATAAATTAACACTTTGTTAAGATGGTAAAAAACATACCCAATAAAGGTGTTTAAAAAACCATTCGAAGCAAGTGCTTCCGATGCAATTTCGGTAATAACACTTGAGCTTGTTAAACCTCGGCAAAACTGTAGATGCTCGAAAAATACTAAGGAAAACCGATAGTATACAAAATAATAGCATTAAGTCCCACTGATAAAGGATACATAAGTATCGACATATTAACCTGCTTCTGGAATTCAAAAATTAACCATGTTTCCTAAAGCCAATGTTTTTTTCAGTTACTAAATTACAGAGGCAACATGTAACTAATACAAGAGAAATAAATTATTTATTTCGACTTAAGTTACGACATACTATAACCGTCAGTTTCCTGCCACGCCACTGGTATTTGCTAAACAAATATAGGAATATAAAATGTTTTACTGTTTACCTCTTGTACAGATGACAGTGATATCAAATGGCCACCATTGTTTCTTTATTTTTCGAAATATTCTAACAATTTTCATTACGCAATTTATTGCACAATTACGATTGTGAGCGCAATGTTCCACCGTGGCCTTACATTTTAGTTTTAAAATAAACTGACTAAGAACACGTGAAATTAATAGGGACCAAATATAATTGTTATTTTTTTATTTCATATAAAAAGTTACAAGAAAATTCATTTTATTTAATATTGGGAATTTTTAACCATTATCATTGCAAATATATTATTTTGGTTATCGTAACCAATTAAAGTGAGAAATATTTTTTGGTTATAAGTAACAATTATATCAACCAAAATAATTTTTGGTTTCAGATAACCATTATATCAACCAAAAAGATTTTTTGGTTAGAAATAACCATTACAAAAAAAATTGTTTTTTTGGTTATCAGGGATAAACAAAAAGAATTTTAAGTGAATGAACATAAAAAAAGCTATAGAAAAACAAAACATATCAAACAATATCAAAAATCCTCACAAAATAAAAAAACAAAAATTTTAACAAACAGAACAAATGAGCAATAAATTTAATGCAGCAACAACACATAAACAAGATAACACAACAAATCTGTGGCGGTAGTAGCAAAACTAAGCACAGCTGAAGGCGGTGTATGTTTTTTTATATTTTAAAACCATTACATAAAACCTAATTGTTGTAAACGTAGCAGGTCGGTACTTCTGCTCCCGGGTCACGCTAGTGTCAGGCAGGGTACCATAGTGATAAGTTTTTTGTTAACGTCAAAATAATAAACAAAAAATAAAGTAATTTAACCAGACCGTTTAGTTTGATGTAAGTAAAAGTGTGCCAAAACATAGCATTAATACTGGCGACGAGTTAGAACCGACGTGCCTGTTCTCTAGTTGAGATCAAGAAAGATACAAAGTAGTAAGTCAAACACAGTAAAACAAAATGGCATTGATCGGAACTATTGAATCGTTCAAGCCCAAGGAATCCGATATAATCACGTATTTAGAACGACTGGAACAACTTTTTATATGTAATGATGTTAAAGAAATAAAGAAAGTATCACTGCTGCTAACTTTAATCGGGGGTGAAGCTTATAGTGTGCTAAAAGATTTACTAGCACCTGATATATTAAGTGATAAAACCTATGAAGAACTTAAGGAAGAACTTACAAATTATTACAGTCCTAAAAGATTGGTTATAGCAGAACGGTATAAATTAAATATACAGTGCTAATCAAGCATGTGACGAAGATATAAAGTCATTCTTAGCTCGGTTAAAGAAGTTAGCAAAGTATTGTCAATTTGGAGGTTTTCTTAATGATGCATTACGAGATAAATTTGTATGTGAATTGCAATCGGAAAGTATTAAACGAAAACTTTTGTCAGAAGATAATTTAACATTGGAAAGGGCGTATCACATAGCTATAAGTATGGAGTTAGCAATAGGGCAGACAAAGGTGTTGGGTTTGGAAACAGTACCTATCAATAAATTGAGCCCTCGTACAACAAAGCAGAAGTATGGTCAAAATTAAGGTAATTTTAGGGTCAAATCAGCACAAAGGTATTATCACTCTTACGGTTCAAGTCAAGAACGTGACAAAAACAGCTGTAAAAGATGTCTTCGTGTCCACCTGGATAATAAATGTCCTGCAGTGGCATGGAAATGTTATTCATGTGGTGACATAGGTCATACTGCAAAGTCTAGATTATGTAAAAATCGAATACATGGGTTAGTAAGTGAAGAAGAAATGAGGAAGGAAGAAGAAGTCGAACTCGAAGATGATTCATTAGAATTGGGATGGCTACAAGAAGAAATAGACTGTGGTGAGGTGTATAATTTAAATTTAGTTAAATTCAGAGGAAATGATAGCCTTAAAGTTGAGTTAATTATTGAGAACAAGAGTATTATTATGGAGATTGATTCTGGTGCATGTCTGTCCAGTTATGCATAGAGATGATTATAAGCAATTTTTTGGTAGTCTTAGGTTAGAGCCTGTGGCTATTAAGTTAAAAGTAGTCACGGGGGAAAGTGTATGTATATTAGGTAAAATTACTGTTAGGGTAAGATATGAAAAAAGTGTTTTGTATTGTTTGGATTGTTTTGGATGGCAAGACCAAGTTTTATCCACTATTGGGTAGAAACTGGTTAAATGTTATTAACCCAAAATGGAAAAATATACTTCGATCTAATGTCAGTGTTAAGTCCCAAAATATTATGATCTTGCACAAATCTAGTCAGGTCACTATTGATCAAGAGGTTAAAAGTCAAAAAACGAGTTAATTTCGGAAATAAAAAGCATGTTTTCATCAGTATTCAACAATGATACCCAATCTTGTATAAAACATTTTGAGGCAGAGATAACAGTAAAAAATGGCGTAAACGCTATTTTCCATCGTGCTTATACAATGGCGTATGCATTAAAACCTAAAGTAGAGGCTGAGCTGCGCAAGGTGGTTCAGTCTAAAGTTTTAACTAAAATTAAGTACAGTAAGTGGGCTAGTCCTATCGTCGTAGTGCCTAAGAAAAATTGCAATGACATCAGAATTTGTGTAGATTTCAAAAAAAAACTTAAACCCACTTATTGATACTGAACACTGTGTATTACCATTGCCAGAAGATATTTTTTCTAGTTTAAGTGGTAGTAAATTTTTTAGCGTTATCGATCTCAAAGGAGCATACCAGCAACTTAGACTTAGTGAGGCATCAAAGGAACTTTTACCATCAATACTCATGTTGGGCTGTTTAGGTATAACAGATTAACATATGGAGTAAGTTCTGCTCCTGGAATTTTTCAGTCTGTTATGAAAGCTATTTTAGCTGATCTGCCTAATACCAAATGTTATTTAGATGATTTTTAGTTTATGGCTCTAGCATACAGCATTGTCATCAAAACGTTACTAAAGCTGTGAGTCGATTTCAAGAATATAATGCAAATGTAAATGAACAAAAGTGTAAATTTTATGAGACAAGTGTAGAGTTTCTTGGTCATATAATTGATTCTAAAGGTGTACATCCTACAGCAACAAAAATTGAACGTATAAAAAGGGCCCCGTCACCTCAAAATTTAATTCAATTAAAGTCATATCTTGGTTTACTAAATTATTATGGAAAGTTTATTCATACACTTTCAGCTAAACTCAAACCACTCTATGATTTATGTACTGCACATACAGATTTTATTTGGACTGAGCAATGCGAAGAGACATTCCAAATGAGTAAAAAATTACTCACATCCAGTGATGTGTTGGCGCATTTTGATCCAACACTTCCAATTTTTGTTACATGCGATGTTAACGGATACGGAGTAGGCGCTATTCTAAGCCATAAGATAAATGGAGAAGATAAACCAGTATTGTTCGCGTCTAGTGCATTATCCAGTACAGAGAAACGTTATTCAAATTTAGAACGCGAAGGCTTAGCTATAATATTTGCTCTAAAAAATTTCATAAATGTGTATATGGTAGAAAATTTGTATTGGTAACTGATCACGAACCTCTTAAGTTTATTTTTGGTAAAAACAAAGGCATTCCCGTAACAGCTGCTGCACGTATTACGCGTTGGTCTATAATCTTGTCAGCTTATGAATATGAAATACAGTATAAGAAAGGTAAACTGTTGGCGAATGCTGATGGACTTTCTCGTTTACCAATGGCCAGTCAAGCAGAGATACCGGATTCAATTTACTCTTTTAGTATGGTTGAAAACATACCTCTACATGCCAGGCATATTGCTAAAGCAACCAAACAAGATTTATTATTAACAAAAGTCGTAGATTTAACCCTATCAGGATGGCCGAATTATATCCAGAATGAGGAGTTGAAACTTTATTTTCAAAGGAGGTATGGTCTTTGTGTGGAAAATAACTGGTTATTAATCGGCAATAAAGTAATAATACCCAAGTCATTACAAAATGAGGTTTTGGCACTATTCCACGAATAGCATATAGGAATTGTGCGCACAAAAATGCTAATAAGATCATATTGTTGGTGGCCAGGCATTAATGAAGCAATAGAAAAGTTTATAGCTTTGTGTGAAATTTGCCAACAAACCCAAAATTTCTCAAGCAATAGCACTTTATTTCCATGGCCAAAAGCACCGAATAATTTTTACAGAATCAACATAGATTTCTTTCACAAATATAATTATAATTTTCTAATAGTAGTCGATAACAAATCCAAATGGATAGATGTCAAGCTAATGGACAATGGCACAAACGCAAGTGAAACCATTTTGAAATTAAAAGAAATATTCCCAATTTTTGGTTTACCTGCTGAAATGGTTTCGGACAATGGTCCGCCATTCAATTCATCTGAACTTAATGCCTTTTGTCAAGCCAATGGAATAAAACCAATTAAAACACCCCCTTACCATCCGCAAAGTAATGGAATTGCAGAGAGAGGTGTACAAACTATTGAGAAAGGATTAGAAAAATCCTTATTTCTCGAAGACGTGAAATCAGTTAATAGGAATAAATTGCTTAGCCGGTTAGCCAGTTTCTTATTTACATATCGCAACACTCCTTGCAGCACAACAGGTATATCGCCAGCTGAACATTTATTTAAGCTACGACCACGAGCTAGATTTGATTTTCTTAAACCATTTTACAATAATAATGAGCAAGGGCTGAATTCTGACATTAGTAGAAAAATAAAGTTGTATTCTTTAAATGAATCTGTTTACGTTAAGGATGACCAATTAAAACTATGGCAGAAAGGTAAAATTGTAAAGATTATAAGCCATTCCTCTTATTTAATTCAAATTGGTAATAGTATAAAATTTGTACACGCCAATGACATTCGTTTAAATCCTTATCAAACAGAGTTGAGAGAAAGTAACACGGATATGAAATGTGATGTCAATGGTGATATGATTATAAATAAACCCAATCTGTCATTAAGTAATAGGCCTACGAGTGTACCATCCGATATAGATATACCAATCCAGAGTGAACAAGAAGTTATGGAAGTACCAGTAACAGATGATTCCAACACTTCACACTCGGAAACATCACCGGAATCTGATAAAACCGTTACTACCAAAGCTTCTCACATTACTCGTTCAGGTAGAATTGTTAAAGTACCTAATAGATTCAATTTGTAAGTTCTTTTTAAAAAACGGGAAGAGAAATGTTGTAAACATAGCAGGTTGGTACTTCTGCTCCCGGGGCACGCTAGTGTCAGGCAGGGTACCATAGTGATAAGTTTTTTGTTAACGTCAAAATAATAAACAAAAAATAAAGTAATTTAACAAGACCGTTTAGTTTAATGTAAGTAAAAGTGTGCTAAAACATAGCACTAATAAAGGTTACATACAGTGAATTGCAATTTTAATAACGTTTTTAATGGATTTAGAAATCCCTATTCAACATTTTAAATGAGAGAAATATTCCAACTAAAACTTTATGAATTAATTTTTTATTATCAATTTCATCCCTGATAACAAAAAAAAGAAATTCTTTTTGTAATGGTTATTTCTAACCAAAAAATCTTTTTGGTTGATATAATGATTATCTAAAACCAAAAAATTTTTTTGGTTGATATAATTGTTACTTATAACCAAAAAAAAAAAAAAATTTCACACTTTAATTGGTTATGATAACCAAAATAATATATATCTTATAAAAATGGTTAATTATAACGATTTTATAAATTCATCAATATAAATGGTTAAAAATGACTTTTTGTCATTTATCTTATAACTGCTACGTCCCTGAAAACTAATACTTTGGAGGAAATGGAAACATATGTATATACAGTCTGTTACAAAACTCGTACATCCTATAAATCTATAATTTCTATTGTAATAACATTTTTTTCAACAAGTACATAAATTTATTTCAATATACATATTTTCAATCTGCAACTATAAAAACATTTTTATTTATATTTTTATTTCTAAAAACTTAAAGAATTGTTATCAGGCATATTACATTAACTAGTCATCGTACATCTGCAATATGTGGCAGCTAAATACGTAATGCTCCTATTTACTTTGTCATTTTACTCGTATCTTGTTTTACAATTTTTGCGTTTCTACAACCCATAAAAATGAGTACGAGAAAGAAAACGCCGTTTGAGATACGCAAATAGTTATTAAATTGTATAAAGAAAAAACTCATTGAGCAAAATAGGGAATATTACTGGAATAGCCCGTTCGACAGTACAATACATAATTAACTTAACTTAGAACTTATAAAATAAAGACAATTGAAAATAAGCCTGCTACAGGGCATACTAGAATATTAAATAAACGGGGTATTTGATGTATTATACAAAAAGTAATATATATATATATATATATATATATTCGAAAAGTAAGAATAACTCCCTTACTAACAATAAGTGATCCTAAAATGTCGGAAAAGAAAGAAAAACTACTGCAAAAGTTGTTCATCCAGAAAATGTCCGGAGAATATTACGAAGGAAGAGTTACGAGAAGTTAACCATTCAGTGAGCTGAATTTCAAAAAAGGACTGCATTGGCAAATGAACACATTAACCAAGGACCTAAATTTTTGGAGTAGTAATAACAGTAATGTTTAGTGAAAGAAAATATTATATTTTTCGGTCAAATGGAAAAGGAAAAATATGGAGAAAGACCAACGAAGCGTTTAAATTACAAAATTTGGTTCCCACTGTGAAAGACGGAAGTGGATCCATTGTGGCTTGGGGATGCATGGTGGCGACTGGAGTTAATAATTTAGTGTTTATTGAAGAAACCATGGATCGTTGGGTAACTTGAAGGTAAGCGCAAAAAAATTATAATCAGGAGATCGCTGGATATTCCAAAAGATCGGGGTCCCAAACATACTTTACACAATTACATACCCATCTTCAGTCGCCGGATATGAGTCCTATAGAGCACGTGTGGGATTCTTTAGAGACGAGAATAAGACAATATTTGTATGTACACAACAAATAAGGAATCACTACAAAACGTATAATAAGATGAATAGACAAACATTCCAACACAATTTATAGAATAATTGGTACATTCAATGCCACGGCGTTTGGTGGCAGTTCTTCAATCACAAGGGGGTCCAACTAAGTAGTAAAATATTATTTCCACAAACCACACCTTGAGGAACAATTTTTTTTAAAGTAATTTTTTCCCATTTCTCTAAGAGAGAATTTCGAGATTTTCAAGAAATAATACGTATATTTATGTATACTGAACTTGAATTTCAAGAATTTGCATCATACATTTTAATCTTGAATACTTATATAAATTACCTTTTCGTTTGCGATTCATGTTAGCAAAAAGTACTAGAGACCTCTACAGAATTCGGTATTTTCACTTCAAACACCTGTAACAAAGTATATTTCAATTACATCATTGAATAATCTGGAACTATGGATCGGAAAATCAACGAAAAGGGGAAGACTTACGTTTAGAATATATGTAGTTAAAAATTGACACCAACTGCAAAATAGACGACATACAACTAAGCGTGCGCTCCAGTTGGGCCTGGCCAACGATGTTTTTACGACGACGTTTTCACTGTCACAAAAACGGTTCTCTAAGATTTTATACTATAAAGTAAAGGATGGAGTTAATATACAAAGTGAGCAACAGAAAGTGTCCATCACGTATCCTGACATTCTTAGTTGGTAACATGTTGACAGTAGTACCATGTGACAAGTTAAAAACGTACATCCCATACACGACTGAGTTGAGAATGTCAAACGCTATTTTCACTCTATATCATTATGAATTCACCTATATGACTATGAATTGGTGTTATAATAATAAAAGTGCTCTATTTAATGGTAAACTGCGTTTTGTTTCTGTTGGGGTTACAAATAAATCACGAGTAACAAAACAAGCACGACAACGTAAACATAGGGTTGAATATCTTGAAAACTAAGTGTTTATATTTAAGGTCGTTGGTGTTGCCAACTCATGATATTTCCGGTTGTTCATGCATTAGAACGTTTCACATCTCTACCACTTTCTAGATCAACCAGGGATGAATTTGGAATTAAAGAAATCTATTTCGTGTATATGTTACAGTATTATATTTCACTGACGAAGTTTTACAAAAACGGTATTAAATACCGTAATAAAAGCGGTAAAGTTCAAATTTGTCTTGAAAGTGGTGGAGGAAAAGTTTCTTTAATAGGAACGTGAACGCGAATGAAACTACTAATTTCTATGAAATCTGTTTGTTGGCATTATTAAAAGATGGTGGTTTTGCCATTAATGATGGAACACTATTTGATTTAAACGGCTGCTGCTACTACGGATTGCGTAATGCACTCTGAGCACAATTTTTGGTCACTTTTTCCAATAAACCGACCGTTATTTCGCCAATACAGTGAGTTACGTTGGCTTTATATTGATAAATTCTTGCTAGTTTTTTTATGGAAACCCGTGACTTTAAATATCCCCACAACAAGTAATCCGTGTAAGATCGCACGAACGTTGTGGCCAATGGAATTAAGGAATTTAACGAATCGTTCAATTTCCGCTACAATAAATCGATGGTTACGTTACCCGTGGGGCACATAGCATCGTCCTGTTGAAACCACATCTCGTTCAGATCAACATTATGCAAATTAGGAATCCAAAAGTCATTTACCATTGATCTGTACGTGCACCATTCACCGTAATATGAGCGTTGGCCTCATTTTGAAAGAAATAAGCAGGAATAATGCCTCCAGTATGTAAAGCCCCCACACACAGTTATTCTGTCGCCTGTGGTTTTTTTCTGCTTATTCACATAGCCATTGAGTCAGAAATGAGCTTCATCGCTGAACAGAATCTTGCTATAAAAATAACCATTAGTTGTAAAGTGTTCCGGTAAGCATGTAAACCAAGATCCTTTCGCAAAATATTCCATGTAGAGATCACAGACAAACTCAATTATTGAGAGCAACATGTAACTGACAAATTTTGATTTTTACAGACACCGTTCTCAACAACAGTAATATTTTAGACAGCACGTAATGTTTCCTGTCTTGCAATAACAAGTGGAATAAGCTACTCAGAAGTTTAAGAACTATATCACCAGAAAGGGACCGACGAGCCCTATAAGTTCACGCGCACTCTTGATTTTTATAATAAATTTTCACTATTTGTAAGCGTCGATCCAGCTAATTAAGCTTCATTGTAATAAATGGCAAACTTTCCTGACGAGTAATGGTATGGCTGTGACAGACGTTCAAAGCTTCGTCATCCTTCTTGAAAAATCTTTTATTTGAAAATAGTTAGCTCAAAAGTAAGTAAACGTCTTATTATCATATACATATATTTTATGTCATATTATTATAACGATATAATTTCAAGCCTATATCCATTCCTCATCATATGTGTCATTGGCGCCTTCAGTAATATGTTCGTCTTAGGTCTGGGACGATGAAAAGTGTTAAAGTGTCTAGTATTATGAGTAGGTACAGTAAAATTAATTAGAAGAATTCTATTGGTAAGGAGTTTAAAAAGAAAATTCGCGCTGATATTCTCTCTTCTATTAAATAAGGGTGATTGCAAGGATTGTGGTGTAATTTACTGACACAAATATAACATCGGTAAACTCCTCACAATTGTTTATAATAAAATCGGTGACACGTGTTTCGCTAGCTCGAGGCAAGCATTTTCAACAACCGTATAAACCGATTTTATTATAAACAATTGTGTGGTGAAGAGTTTACCGATGTGATATTTGTGTGTGTGATATATTTAAGGAATCTCTTCTGAGTTCGTTCAACTGTAAAATTTCGGTAAAAGTAATGTGGAAACAACACACTAGAAGCGTACTCCAGTTTAGATCGAACAAACGCAAAATGCAAAGATTTTATTGCGTTAGTGTTTGTAAACTGCTCGCAAGAATGAACGACAAAACCTAATGCTTTGGCGACCGATGAGGAGGCGGGGTCAATATGTTGCGCAATCTAGCGTCAAATAGAACTTCAGTCAGAAACACAAATTTTCCTGGAAATGGATGTGTTTCTTACATTTTAGCTATATTGAATAGAAGTGTTCGAGTTTGTATAGGACATCACCGTGCATTTAGAGATATTCAGAGGTATATTATTTGCCGTACCCCATCAGTTAATAGCCCTGAGATTTATTTGCAATCTAGTGTAGTCTGCAAAAGTCTTCTCTGCTGTATAGACCTTTAAACCATTTGCATAGACCAATAGACCACAAACACACAACACGACAAAATTATACTATAATAAAGGATCCTCCTGGGCTATGGATCTGTGTGTAAATTGTTTATTACCCTATCTGTGGAAGTAAAAATTCTATACCTTAATGTATAATGTTTAAGCAATAAATTTTTAGATCATCGATGTTATGCTCATTCTGAAGATATTTTTGACAATGAGCAAGGCGACCTTCAAATTAGTTTATGACATTATTTAAAACTTGGGGAGTTTTTCTTGTTTATTTCAATGTTCAAATCTTCAATATTATTAAGTCGGTTTAGATACATTTTGGATTTGAGAAAGCCCAACAGGAGAAATCGGGTGGAGTTAGATCGGGAGATCTTGCTGGCCATCCAATTGCTCCTTGACAAACTATCCATTTGTTTGGGGAAATTGTATTAAGATAATTACGAACACTTGGAGAATAATATGGACCATCCTGCTAGAATCATAAGACATTATCCTGCAAGAGGGGGTGTCCTGCCTTTGGATGGAGAGCAATAAGTGCGGGTATTATATTTCGCTGCAGTAATAGCAAATAATTCTTGTCCATACGATGACCTATTGTCGGAATTGTGTGTGTCATTCCACCATCCAGTGTGGAGTTTCAGGGTGCCCATATCTACAGGTTTGCTTATTGACAGAGCCGTTTAGGCAGAAAGTGGCTTTGTTGGAGGAAATGATGCATCCCGAAAATTCCAGATTGTTATTACATCGGCCCATCATTATATTACGTAATTCCACTCTTCTGTCAAAATCATGCTCGTGAAGTTCTAGAAAAGATTTTATCTTGTACGGATGGCTGTTGTTCCTTTTCTAGATATTCTAATTCGGTAGAGTGACTAATTGACTGCTGCAATGAAACTTCTTGGCTTGATTTGTGAGAGTTTTCTTGAAACGTTAGTATAACATCCAATTGGTTTCCTTTTGAAATTGCTGGACGACCTTTTATGAAGTCATCTTTTACCTGACCAAAGTTCCTAAATTTGCGTTCTAGCTTACTTATTGTTGATCGCGTAATAAGCCAATCAGTGTATTTATTATTGAACAATTCAAAAATACCTTCTTGTGTCCGGGACTCATCTTCAAAACCAATCATCATTAAAATTTCTATTCTTTGAGTTTCATTTAAATGTACCATTTTTAGTTTTCTGTCAATTAATCAACTTCGGTGTATACGCTTGTTGAAAAGCTCGAGCTAGCGACACACGTGTCACCGATTTTATTATAAAACAATTGTGTGGTGACGAGTTTACTGATGTCATATTGTATTAGTAAATTACACCACTGTCCTTGCAATCACCTTCAATCAAAGTACAATTAACGTTTGCCAAACCCGACAGCATAGAATCCACAATATATTTTACGTCGAAATTTATTACCTTTTTGTTAACATTTATCCGACGCTGAAAGGCATAAGGATTGACGAGAAGAAGAAGTTAAAAAAAAATTAAATGCGACAAATACGACCGGATTGTGACAAAAAGAGCAAAACCTACATTTTTAAGGAACATTTCTGAACGCAATAAAAATGTTAAAACTGTCCCAAAATATTTTGTTCTCAAAAACCTATCCCAGAAATCACCGTTATATATGCACGAAGATGCTCCCCTTCAAATGGCGCTATCAATCATTGGGATTACCATTTAAAAGACAAGGAGGTGACCTCATATCTACGACAATAATGACGCCACAAAATACGTCATTTGTAACAAAATGCGCATTTAAAAATTAAAGTTGACGTGTTCTATCGCTGTTATCGCTATTGTGGCCTGCTTGTAGACTTAAAGAACCTTGGATACAGAGCTACTGCAACCTTACCCGAAAACAGGACAAAGCGGTGTTCATTGATTTTATCAAAGGATATGCGTAAAAAGCCCAGGGCTAAACATGACCATAGGTTTGATTAGATAAGCGAAATTCTTATGGTTAGATGGAAAGATAATAATGTTTGCACAATTGGAACAAATTTCGATACCTTAGAGCCAGTAGGAAAAGTTAAAAGATGGTATTCCATTAGAAAACAGAAAGTGGATGTTGACATGCCTCACATTTTTCAAAGTTATAATTAAGGGATGCGAGGGGTAGATCAAATAGACCAGTCTATAGGATTGTACCGAATTGCAGTGAAAGGAAATAAGTGGTAGGGTCTTGTTTACTAACCTCGTGAGCATGACTATTTCAAATGCATGGAGATTGTGCTGCATTACAAATCCTGAAGATCGTATGGATCAGCTATGGTTTCGCAGAGACACCACACGAACGTACCTGAACCACAAGAAAACAATAACAAGGCAATCGTCCGCTAAAATTGAGGGGGAAGATAAAATAATGGTCATAACCCCCAAAACATACCAAACCAACTTAGATGAGTTATGTGTTCCAATCGAGTGAAAACATCATGCGATAAGTGTCTAAAACCGCTATGTTTGGAAAGAGGTTGTTTTGCTAAATACCACTCCTAAGCGCCCATTGTACTAAACTTAGTACACTTCTAGAAATACAACTTTGGATAACTTTTTGTTTATTTTTCTTTTATATCGTAGTATCTTAAGAAGATCTTTAATACGGATATTAAAAATCGAATAAGTAAAATTGTTTATGGTTTTCATTTGGGCGTTAATGGGTTACATTGTTTGGAACTGAAGACAAATTTGCGTTTCAGTTTCTTTGGCGTAATATGGTTGACTTTCCCCACAACCTGTATCTCATCATCACTATTTTGAATACATTTTGGGTGTCTTACTTTCGTTCTTTCTGTCATCGATAAGCATTTTCCTCTGGTTTATAAATTTCATAAAAAGTTTCATTTTTAGTTGCTTTAGATATTATTGCTGATGCATTTAACAACATTTATAGGAGAATCCGTAATCCGTCACCACTAACGATGCTGTAAACGTTTTTGAGCATTAATTGTCGAATCGAGTTTTTGGCTACCAATTGACGTGAGCCGTCTTTTGATTTTTAATTAAAACACAGGATAGTTCACGAGGAACTAACTTTCTCACGTCTAATTAATCATGTATGATCGATCCTCTTTGATCAGTTGGCGCACAGTTTTGATACTTTTTTGGATGACTACTGTCCTTGGTGGGCCCGTGCTGGTGCATCCAAGTAGGAGTCCGTAGTAGCAGTGAGAAATTGTGAATTGAAGGGGTACTTCATCACTACAAACAGAAATTAACTGGCCGAGACATTGTTATTGATACAATATCCTCTGAAAGTTAAAAAAATTATTGGGCAATGAATTTCGCGACGAATTTCTGCTTCCTCGGGGTAGAAATTTACTGTGGCTGAAAACTTGTTGTAGCTAGATTAAAGATTGTTTTTGCTTGAGTCAATATTGCGGTTAATGTTGACGCTTAATCTTTCATTTGTGGCTATATGCGATACTAGAAAATTATCTCTCGTATAAGAAAGAGGAATAGATCATATTTTATCCTATCGATTGGATAAGCGTTAAATGAATTAATATGAAGCATTTTTAAAGTGTATTGCAGGCATCAAGCTCAAGACTTCGTATGGTAGAAGCAACCTTAAAATCTGAAATAAGAAATAAAGCACTGAGATTCACAATGGATGAAACAACGGATGCATGAAAAATATATTGCATTATATTTTAGCACAAATATTGAAAAAAAATGGACCATCTGGGCCACATCTCTTATGCAGCACTGGAATTATCAAAGTAACTGCACAAACAACAGCACTCCATTTCATATCCACCCGGAAAAAAATTGCGGTGAAACCCAATCAAATACGTATGTTAGTGACGGCTAAACGCCAGTGGGGTACTGAAAATGTTTTCCAAGTCTCATCCGCATAAAATGTTTACTGTTTGCTCTGCATCTTGTAACCGAAACTGTTAGACAGCGAATCACAACCGCCAATTTTTATCGAAACTGCCGGAAATGCAGCTCCTCATTCTGTTAAGATTCCACATTACACTTTACTACCTTCTGTAACGTACTGCGCGAAAGTAAAAGTATGCGCAAACGGTGCTGATTTGATAGCAGTTCTGTGGTGTACGTCAGTAGTGGAGGACAACTTCTGGGAGTGCTGCTGACTTCTTGTAACTGATTATCTTGGGCTTGTGTTACATTACAATGTTTTGTTACAATTTATTCATTTCAATATTGTAAATGTAATCTAAATATATTTAATAATGTATTATTTAAATTTAGTCGGCGCTGCAGCCCCCAGAAGCACATTACCAACCGCCACTGTTAGTTTTATTTAATTCTTCTCTTTGTCTTACGCCCATAGCATATACGTACATATATTTCATTGCTTACACTTCAACACTTATACTGTATTCGCACAAATTCTAATACACCCCAAAGACAGTTTTAATTTAAAGAAAATGACCTTGTTTTATATTTATCCCCTACAACTGAATACGTATACATAGTGTAGTAGAAAAATTTAAAAGGTACTATTTTTAATGAGTGATCTCAATGCGTATAGATAGTGCAAAAATCTAAACCGAACAATATAATAATTTCCAGCAATGAATCAATAAAAGTGTGTGCGCGACTAGAGCGATGTCAGATCGATAGGATAAATGCCTTTCTACGATTGGCTGGGTAAAATCAATAGAGGTAGACCGATTTTATCGATTTTCACGTCCTATGAAGCTCGATTCAGTTTTGTAAAGTTGTTGTTGGGGTGCGAAAAACATCAGCCAGCTACTCGTAAATTACAGTTAGGTAAGTTTTTGCGAATAGTTTTATTACTTTCTAATTTTTAAATGTATTTGCTATATCACATCTCTTTCGCGGCGTAACGATCGTGACCGTTGCAGGAATACCGCGAAACTAAGTTCACAGGAGATTCGAGCTTTCGATTAGTCAAACTTTGTATACACATATAGTACAATAACACGTAAATAGATATCATTTTCATACTTTCTCAATAGAAAAGAATCTTAAAATCAAATACATAAATGTGTTTTAAATAGATGAAATAACGCAACTATTACGAATTCAAAAATAAACAGTTGTAATATTGTATTATGTAACATATATTATATTGTATTACAATCTAAACTAACTAAACAGTAAGACAGCAGAAATCCAAGTCTTTCTCCTCGATCATTTCTCATTAAGATATCACAACGATTGAAAAAGTTAGTTTAAAAGTTTGTCACTAATTACGAATGTCCGTTCTAAGCTACTAAATATTTCACACTGGAAACTACTTTTTCAGTAGTCATAATAAGTTGAAAAATTATTAACTTAAAAATTGGCAATCTTAAAGAGCAAGTTGATAAATGAATTTAGCGGTATTTAGGAAAATTATGAATGTAATAAAATAATAATTTTTATGTTTAGCAGAAAATATTAGTATATACTACAAATAATGATCAGAACAGTAATAATAATGACGATAATACGGCGTTCGTTCAAAAGTTCCGAGAAAACGAAAACAAATCAGAATCCAGTGAAAGTGCATTTAATGTTTCTCAAAGTATTCAGATTTGAAAGCACCCTTTAGAAAATCGTACTGCTGAAAAGTGACTTTAAATGGTTCCACAACTTCTGCAAGTTTTATTCTTGTCAAGTGCCGACAAGAAGAAATCTTTTGCACCTAAAATAGAATTATATGGCCAATACGTTGTTTCTTGACTTTTAAATAAGCAATAGTTTATAATACGTTGCCGTACGAAAGGATGATCCGGGATTCTTGTATTACTTCAGTGCAGTTCCCCATACAATTGATCGCCTGAGTGCAAACATGTTTTGGCTTCTCCTCTCGTATTCTTAATACTTGAGAAAAGTTATAGGGAGCATGTTTTTACAAAAAAATGCCCTTTTCTACTTTTTAATTCTACAAATTCCAATATTACATTTAATATGTTTCGACTACCTAGAAAATGCGGTGCTTATTGATTAATGGCAAGATTGTTAATCGTACTTGTGCCATCAATAGAGTCAATCCTCAGCATATCACAATTTAGACATTATTAAAACAAGGCAACAACTATCGTTACTTGTAACGCTCACGAAATTGGACGACCTCTGCCGCCTCTAGTGATCACTGAACGAAGATGATTTTTTTATTAATTTCAATTTGAAAGATAGAGGAACATTATTTCACCTCAAAATCATTTATTAGGAGAATTTGCCAATTTTCGTAAATGTTAAGTATTTGAAATTATTACAATGGCTATAATTTTATTTATATTTCAACTTGTGGTGCATAAACGCAAACCAGGGGGTATTGTAATTAGTGAAGAAATGAACTGATATGAAACAATATACACGGAATAGTGCTAAAATTCCTATTAACCATATTTCTTATCAAATAACAAGAAATATATATCTAATGTCGATATAAAGCATTTAAACAGCTTAACATAAATAACCAATGCACCATAGGTATACCCCTTTGTTCTTTCGCTCTTTAATTAATGTATTGTGTGTTAATTTCTTCTTCAATCACAAGCTTTACATGGCTAAAACCAATAAAACTAATGCCATTGTTATTTTTAGAATTAGAATTTTTACATACTAACATTAATAATAATATTAAATCGTCTTTACTTCTTCAAAAACATAGAAGTACACTACATATACATACATACTTGTATAGACATGAAGATAGAAATTGCGAAGAGGAAATCAGAAAACGATGTACAGTATCATCATAAAGTCAATCACCGCTTCACCACATATGCCTTCAAAGGGGAGGTACAAGGGAATACAAATATATATAGCAGATAAAACAAAAACAAGAGAATGTGTTTTCAAAATAATGGAAATAATTATGGCAGTAATGCTATAAGAATGATAACTAGAATAACAAAAAAGTAAGAAAATCATTGCTAACTGAGTAAAACCTATCATACAGAGATAAAATTTACGACACATTATTTTCTAGCATAGTTAGTTAATTAAGGAAGGCACCGAAAGAGCAGCCAGCATTCATTGTACCAATCTCCCCGAGTCACAGATCAGCCTCAGAGCCGTATTTTCCTTTTTCACCTTGCATCCGTGGATCCAGAGTTCTATCGCTTAAATATCGGATGTTTCCTTAGAAGTACAGAACTTATAAATTAAATAAAAAACATAAAAATCGTAGTAATGGCCACGGTATTGGCTTTATTGCAAACACAATTTGGTGCTACTATTGTTTAAATATGATGTCGGGCATATGGGCGCGGCGGCTGGCTCGAATAAAGCGCAATCTGGAAGTACAATTTTTGAGCACTTTTTCAAGCAGCTACAGAAAATAATTCAAGCGTGTTAAATCGCACGATCTTGGAGGTTAACAGATACATTTTGCGAAATTATGCGCGCATCGAATGTTTCCTTCAATAAATTGATTGTGGTGCTCGCCGTATGGTTGAAACCACAGTTCTTCCATATTAAATCTATTCTATTGGGGAACGAAAACATTATAAGATTCTGGCCGGCATCATTTTTGAAGAAATATGGACTGATGATTCTACCAGCCGATAAAGCACACCAAACAGTGACTTTCTGTGGATGTAACGCTGTCTCAATAATGACATGTGGGATTTCCTCACTACAAATGCGACAACTTTGCTTGTTCATGCAGTCATTCAACCAAAGGTGAGTCTTATCGCTGAACAAAATTTTGTAGTGAAAATTAGGATCAAACGCAATCTCGTTTCTGGTACGTTGACCGAGCGCATGACCCACACGATGGTCAACCGGCTTTAATTCTTGCACGAGGTGGATCCTGTAAGGTCTTAAACTAAAATTTCTCCGCGAAATCTTCCATAAAGTAGATGGACACAGCTCCAATTACTGTACGCGATGACGAAGCGATTCATTCGGATCCTTCTCAATACCACGTTTTTCACGCTTGACTTTTTAGTTAAACTTTGGTTGCTAAATTGAATAGTACAGAAAATATTTCTCAAAAAATCTTGATAGGTAATCTATCTCAGAAATCATCGTTCTGTATACAGAAAAACGTTCTCCGCCAAAATGGCGCTATTAAAATGGGGGCTACCATTTAAACGAAAAGGTGGTGATGTCATATCTCCGATAGTAATGACGTCACAAAATACGTTTGTTGTAAAAATTTGTGCATTAAAAATCAAGGTTGCTGTGTCCGATCGTTTTTTGTTTCTTTTTCACTATTTACAGATTTTATTGATTTTGTTCCAACCTATATGTCCACACTATATAATGCGTTTTCAAATACAATCGAAACCAAAGTGCGTATCTTGATTATCTGCAATATCGGTTAATTGTTAGACGTTTAAATTTACTAGACTATTGTCAATGTTGTTTATAACTTTTATTTTGGTGGCGGACGGACGTAGATTCCAAGGAAACCTTGAAAAAGACCTTATTTTGCTTTAGAATTGGTTACATCTGTGTTAATATTAATCCTGTGGATATATATAAACAGAAGACTTCATCAGTACGTAAATAGATCATAATTATGTATTTGGTAAAAGTGACACATTTAGTGGTTAACAGTATCCAACTGTTGATAGACTGTTTTTTATCCAAATGTTCAAACTTCTGCAATGTGGATGAACTGTGCTGGGCTGCCGCCAGCAAGAAAATTATATTTACCGACAGCTTTTATCGGTTTCTGTTGTTGCTTAAGTATACACTGTCTGACTAAATATTTTGAAAATCTAATTAATTCTGTGATACTTGGAACAAAACCTAGAAAAAGTAAATAGCAAAATTGAATAGCTACAAAAATTTTGCTCCAAATAACGGGGATTGTTAACAATATGTATATTCTTGGGATGTTCGACGAATTTTGGCCACACTCAGATCATCTAGACGAGTAACATAAACTGTTTCAGAAATTCTTATAGCATGTGGCTGCCTTCAAATTGAGTAGATGATTCGATGTGCTTCCTTGGTATTATCATTTCATCGGATACACCCTGAAATCATTAATGTTTCCTTCCGATTTTATCGACGATTTTGTTTCACTGGTAATACTATTTTCAATGTTAATTTTACATGAAAGCGATAACAACAATTTTCCCTATTCAAACTATACAAAACTAGTTCTAATAGTAACCGACATATTGCCATTAATACACGAAATTGAACATCTAATGCGATCTAATGCAATTAAGGGTACTAAGGATGTACTAGCGCATAATTTAGGTAATGTTCCCAATAAATTGATGATTTTGATGAATATAAAAACCAAACTTTTTTGACAATAAATGGTATATTGGAAAATATTTAAACTTTATATATCAATTTGTTATTGTGTTGGCGTAATGGTCAACCTTAATATCAATAATACAAAAAAATGATACATAAGACTCGTAGCTTGTTCCCTTCTCTTTTAGAATGCTAATGATTTTATTTAAAGGCACATTTATTTTTGCAGATTGGTATCCTACAAGTTAGTACTATTCTTAGATTGTTTTCTTGACATGTTCGATGTTGTAAGGCTTTCTAGGTTATTATTTATCTATTTAAATATATTTTGGATGTGAAGTAACTCCAGCAGAAAAAAATCAAAAGATCTTGGTTTACCGCTTTACAATGAGTCAAATATAGGAACGCACTCCAAGGTCAGATGTGCACTGGCAGAATGTAAGTTTCCACAGCGCACCTCATTTACCTAGTGATGGTGTTATTTTGATTGCAAGTGTAGTCGATGTTCACCACTAAGTAAATGAAGTGCGCTGTGGAAACTTACGTTTTGCTAGTGCAGATCTGGCCTTAAAATGCGTTCCTATATTTGACTCACTGTACTTACTCTACATACTTGTATATACACATATCTGTATATATTCGTGTATATATACGAGAGTAATTTGACGGGAAATGAGGCTCGATTACTAGTACAACATTTAGCATTATATTTTAATTCTGCCATATTTTCTATGGTAACAGGTAAAGTGTGGTTAATTTATAACATTTGATTTGAAAATAACTGCAGTATGAAAGCGTTGTGAATGGAAAATCCAAAAATCCATAAACTCCGTGGTGGAATCCAATACAAAAGGACTAAACACATCTGAAATTTGGGATGATGCAACAAACTTGGGCAAAAATGCTGCTTCGAAACCCGCAGTTTGTGGCTGGATTGCGCAATTTAAACGTGGTGATATGAGAATCGATGACGATGGACCAGGACCATCAGAAACTGTAACAACTTCGGAAACGATCAATAAAATTAACGATATCGTTATGAGCGACCGAAAAACTGATATCAAAGGAATAGCTAATATCGTGAACATATCGACTGAACACGTGCATCACATTTTACTCGTAGAATTAGGGATGTTCAAGCTGTCAGCAAGGTGAGTGCCGTAAATTGTGATTAACAACCTGAAAGAGTGCGAACGTCAAGCGATAATTTCAAGCTGTTTAACGAAAACCCAACTAATGTTTTTGAAGATTTCATAGGGTTAATGAAATCTGGCTTCACCACTATGTTCCTGGGTCGAAACGGCAATCTCAACAGTGGATACATCGTGGTAGCGCTTTCACGAAGAAAGCCAAGAATTTTCCATCGGTGGATAAGGTAATACTTACCATTTTTTTGGGATGCGAGGGGGATATCTCTAATAAATTATTTTGCTACTCTACTAGACCAATTGAAGAAAGCAGTTTCGAAAGGACGACCTGGAATGCTTCATACAAAAGTTCTCTTCATCACGACAACGCTCCTTCTTATACCAGCCAAGTTAATCGCGAAAAATGGAATCAATTGAGATTTCGTCTGATCTAGCTCCAACTGACTTCCACTTTTTCTCCAAACCGAAACTTTTTCTTGCTGGAGAGATTTCTGGCGGATGACAAACTTATTGCTCAAACGGAGCAGTATTTTGAAGATCTTGAGAACAGTTATTAGAAAAATGGGTTAATGGCACTTCAGCATTGTTGGTTCAAGTGCGCTAGGCTTGAAGGGAATCATATTGAAAAATAGTAAAAACCTAAATAAAACTCTAACTCATTCGATTTACTTCTAGTCTCACTTCTCGTCAAATCCTACTCGTACCCTTTTTGTTTCTTCACATATTGTTAGTCATTACTTAAGTGCACTTCGAATATTTTACCGACATTAGTAAATTGTGGAAAGTTGATTTATTTTGTTCTATTTTAGTGCTCAGTGCAATATTGACCTTCAAAAGCATTTCGATTTTTTTTAGCTTTTAATTCCACATCAGAAAGTGAAGAATTGAATAGTGCTGCATTTGGAAAAACCAAAAGTGCAAAAGAGTACGATTATTAAATATATGAATTAGCAGTACAGTCCAGAAGCTCCCTGCTAAAATCAATTTTGAAAACAATAGCGAAGAATCCTTCCTGGACTTTTAACCCTGTATAAATCAAGTTTGTGATATTATTGACTACTGTTTATCAAAAACATGAAAAATTGACAACCGCATCATGAGTTGCGCAGTATATCTCGCAACCGTTCAAATATGTCGTATGCCACGGATAGCTTCATACAGCCGTTAATTTCTAAAAACTGGCATTTAAGTGTTTGTTCCGTGCTGAATTTTGAAGTGCCTATAAATGTTATGAGTTTATCGAATATATTCTTTTCATTGTTAACCAACTTTGTTTGAGAAATTTTAAATGTACACATTTTAATGCATGGCCGCCATTTTCCCTCCCCCAGATAAAAAATGGCATTACTGAAAATTTAAGTGGAACTGTCGTTAGCACTTTCATCAACATTCTTTTTTGTTTAATATCCTTAATTGAAATGTGTAAAACTATATTATACTCAGCCACATAAGGGAACAAAACGTAACATTAAACTTGAGCTTAACATTTTTCAAATGTGTTTAATGCAAAATCAGTATTTTCAGTTATTCGTGCAATAAAAGTAGCTAATAATGCAATAGTATCATTTTCTATAAACTTTCATGTTTTTTATTCCTAATCCGTTTCACTTGTTTCAGACATTCTCGGATCAAAGATGGAGCCTGTAACCGAAAATTATCAGTTGAAATGGCATTCCTTTAGTTCGCATCTACACGGATGCGTGGCAAATTATTGTAACAATGAATCATTCTCGGATGTTATTTTGTTTACTATGGACGGACATCAGATATCTGCTCATCGATTCGTGCTTTCCACTTGCAGTCAGTATTTTCATCAAGTTTTAAAAATCCATCATAAGTTACCTACGACACTTCCATTGGTAATTATATTACCTCCAGATATTACTTATAAAACTATGAAAATTCTTACTCAATATATGTACACGGGGGAAACTACAGTTTCTAAAGATATATTGGAGAGCGTTCTCAAAGGAGGCGATTTGCTCAAAATACAAGGATTATGGAGACCGCGAGAAGATCACGAAAAAATTGGTTAAAGTTCATCAAAGAACAGATACACCTCATAATGGGGGAAATACTGTCACCAAAGAACCATCTATACAACCACAAGGACAGCGTCAGCAGATTATTTCACTACCTCCACAGCAGGAAGGAAGTAAAAATGAAAAGACAACAGAGCAAAATAATAAGGCCGAACCCAAACAGAAAGAAAATAGAAATGAAAGTATTTTAGAGAGGATTTTAGACAAAAATGAAAGGAGAGAAACTAACAAAGAAGTTGGTGAATCTTCAAATACTAAAGAACAAGATATTGAAGAAGTCGTGGATAGCGAAAAGCTCCAGTTCCTAGTTATAAAGGAGGAACCTATTGAATGGAACGAAGTCAATGAATGTGAAATGGAACTAATAGAAGATAGCGAAGTATTCGATTCGGAAATGACAATAAAACCTGAAATTATCCTTGATGATAGAAGTGACGATGGAAAATCCACAGAAGAAATCTATTCACCTTTAACCTGCGAACTATGCGCAGAAACATTTTCTCTTCCTGCTGATTGGGTTAAACATATACAGTCCCATACAGATATGATGCCTGCTAAACGGCAAAGACGTGGACGCACTAATGTAAGCAATATACCATTTCATTAAAGTTATTCCCGACTAAGTTTTTAGTTCTAGTGCTCAAATAGCATTAATCAAAATGGATTATAGCCTGTTTTTTACGGGCATTGTCTGTTTTGTCATATCATCATATATGTTTATTTGCCGTTCGTGTGCCATGCATAGTTATCCCAGCTCCCAACTTTCTGTATTTAGTCACACCTGTCTTACACTATATAGGTTCATAGTTTCTGTGCTTCCATTTTCCTATTCCAGTACTATGTGACTTCCTATAGCTAATAATTAGTAAATTCCCGCCGTACCTCTTTTTCTTTGGTCAAGAATTCTTCGTCTATCGTTTGATTTGTTTTTGAGTTTTTAAACGATACTTCGTACTAATTATATTGACGAGAATACAATAATTTTACACTATAACTTAAAGAATTAATCCCTTGCTACTATTGTTACCAACACCATATACTACTGAAGTACATATGTACATTAATTGATTTAACAGGCTGCAGTTAACTACTAATTATACTTCCTATAGTATTTGATATTTTATTTATAACAACATTGGATGTGGGTTTCTTTCTCAACTCTTGGTGCATTTTTTTCTGTTTTAACGTCCTGATTGCGATTTGGTTTATACCTTTTTCATTCGACCTACTGTATGATGGTGAATGCGAATACAAGCCTATTTAGATTTTACCGATTTTCTTTTGAGAAATAATATTCTATGTAAAAATAAATCAAAATTAGATGTACAATATAAGGTCTTCATAATTTAAATAACTTAGCTTTCACCCGTACTACCCTATTTCAAATACGTATTTCAACCAACAATAAGTTGTAATCTTCTAAACCCCAAAGAATCGAAGACCACTTTGGTCCTTAACAGAACATATTACTTCACCATATAATAATCGGCACTGAGTGTAGTAAATCTTTTAAATCTTGTTCTTAATCACTAGACATGATTAGATCCTATACTATTTCTAAAATTTACAGTATATTATTGCCTTATAATTTGTGACGTATTGCAACTAGTACATATCTCCCGCATTTGACTGAGTTTTAGCACTGAGGAATGCCCAAGTACTTTTTCCTAAAATTGCTGTATAAATACTTTTTCCACCGGATTATTAAGGCTTGCGCGCACTTACCTACTACGGACGGCTACCGCCCACTATACTGCGGGCGGCAATTTACTTTTTGCATGTGTATTAATGGAGCTGAGCTGATCTGTCGGAAATAGCCCTACCGGCGACACTATGGAACAAACGGAAGCCTGCAGATAGAATATTTTTATTGATGCAGTGTGTTACGGGAGAATTCAAATTCTAAATTTGGGTGTTTTGCTTCTGTTATTCGGGCTGAAGAATAGATAAAAGCTTTCGTAGCTGATTTTAAAGTATTGGAAGAAATTAACCTGATACCGTGTATTAAATCAGGAGACAACGTAACATATTCGCCTTTTGTATGTCCCTTTCTGTATATCTTGTGTACCCCGTGTCCTCCTGTTCTGTCTTTCGTCATTTTCTTCTTCTTCACATAATGGTGCTACAATGACAGCCCTTACATCTAAGATACCATTCATATTTGTCGACATTTTAAGTACGACTACGAAAATTTTGCCAATAGTGCGCGTTAAAACTAAAAGTTGCCCTCCGTAGTGTAGTGGGCCGCAGCCGACCGTAGCCGGTAAGTGCGCGCGAGTCTTTAATCGATGTATCTTATGTAATAATTGTAACATAATTATTCATTTTTGTGAAAGTGTACGAAATACGAGAGTCGTCCTTATAATATTGCAGACAGCCAAAGGAGCAATGCGTAGGTCAACTAAAACTATTTTTCAAAGTATCCTCCACAGTGACTTCTGTATTTGGCCAAACCAAATGTTACAGCAATTATTTTAATTTTAGTTGGGAGAGACAAAATTGCCATTTTAACGTTTCACTTATGGCAATACGCTTTGCTAAAAAGACGTCGCTCGTATATCGAAAGTGAAAAATAAAATGGAGATCTTAGGAATCGTATTCTATATTTAAAATTAGCATTTTTGAGTCACGTTGAATAATTACTAATAATGTGTAGTTTCACTATTATTCTTTTGTATATGATGTACATTTAATGTTTTACTTTTATCTAAATTTGGATGGCTTTATTTGGAAGTTATAATCGTTAATTTCTAGAGCGAAGCTCTTTTAGGGAGGTTCTGCGGCGAGAATTAACTGGGAAAAACTCAGACGCTTGAAATCGTCAGATAGACGCTTTTCTTCTATCTTTCTTCTTTCATTAGTTCTTTCTCGCTTACACACACATACATGATTGCGTCTCCCCTATCAGATGGTGCTCTTATTATTCGGATTCGAATTTAGTTCAAATTGGACTTGAACTTATTTACCATCGGTTTCGAAATGAAATACTTCGTTTATACATTGTCGCTTCAATTCTAGAATGTCGCCTTTTATTCAAACAAGCACCAAATGCGTAAGGAGCTTCGCTCTGGTCGGGTGTCCCACGGCACTTCTCCTATTTATTACTAAATTTTGGTAAACATGTAGGCGAATATTCTGCATCAGTAACACTAGAAAGTATTAGGCAGGGGCATTCATCTTTCAGAATTTGGTGAAAATTGTATGACAACTAATTCTAATAATGAAAAACAATACAAAATTTTATTGAAAGGAATTGGCTCAGAATGCTGTTTCAAGTACAATGAAAATGCAAGGAAAATCAAATAACATTTTTTAAAAGTAATGGGTGTTTTGACAGAAATGTCACTAATAAGATCAAAATTAATATTTTAGACAATGTTGATTAGATCTGCATTCGTTGTTCACTTCATTTTTGGAGAGAAATTTCAAGTTTCAAATTTGTTCTATATTCAGCTGCTTTATAAGAGATTATTGGAACATCTTCCATATTACAACACCGAAACCGTTTAATAAACTGTATTAACAAACAATGGTGTACACACATAATGTCTAGGTAAACTTTTTCTTTATCTTGATCCTCTTATCCTCTTTCAGTGCCGAGGACGGGCGGGTACATTGAATCATGGTGATAATTGTTGCCCATTCAACTACTGGAGCGGGCAACTGCTATTTGACTGAATATCACTAGACAAATGCTTAGTAACCTTCCGTGTAACCACCTCTGTACTTTAACTTTTTTCCGAAATAAACAATGTAATTAAATAAAGCGATTTATTTAAGAAAAAGGTTTAGTTAAAATTTAGGACACTTTTCAGTAACCTCTTTTTTATTCATTTAGGCGAAACAACATTCAAAAAGATCTACACAATCTAACTAGTATTTTTACATCGATAGATCGTACATGTGAATTGCATAAAAACCTGAACTGATAACAAGTATGTAATACTAAAACTAATTTTACTTTAAACTTCAGCGCAAAATAATTAATATATATACGTAATATAAAACAACGAAAACGAACAGTTTCAACAAAATATAACAGGTTAACACTAAAGTGATAAGTTTTCCAAAACCCTTAATTCCACTTTTAATTAGCAGGAGAGTACCATACTGGGTACATACCGATATTAATAAATTATTTAGATATGAGTCGGTCGAAAGTTCCGTATAAGATGTAAGGTATTCATATCAATGTTACAGAATATCTGATATCAACTAAATTTCTAAAAATAATAATTAAGTAAACTATAAGTGCTCTCTTAAAACTACATATCCTTTTACTGTAATAGGGAAACACTAGGGGAGGGTGGTTCATCTTTAATTGTAGCAGAGATGTCCGCTTTTTATAACTTTGAACTCGTGTGTAAACGAAATAGCAATCTAAAGTAACATTACTTGAGTTTGATATGTACATAGTTTAATTGATGTAGCTCCAACAAGCTTATACAGTCACAAACTTCCGTTGTCCTTGATGTGGCACCAATGTAATTAGAAAGAAGACCACCTCCTTGACGCTAATGAATTATGGACATGTAAAGTTACCAACTATACAGTTTGTAGATATTGGATATCAATCAATGTGCTGAAGATAAACGTCGGTTACTGTCAGGAGGTAAGTAAACCTCTATCAATACAGACCGATAGAAATATTTTCTTAATGGCATTTATAGGTATATTGATAACACAAGCACTGTTAGAAGCAGCTGAATACAGAGCAATTTAAATTCATAAGCAGTTTTCGTTAAAGAAGGCAATGGGTGGGCAAATCTAAGTAATAATCTTTAAAAGCCGTAATACAAGATCACAAATTACATGTACTTTTCATGAATTTCTTGACGAAGTTTGAATTTGGCAGTGTATTGTCACCATGTATTCTACATCCATTTTTACAAGCAATATTTCAGATTTAGATGATGTTCTATTTTTGAAGGTACTTGTCGTGAATGTTTACATGTAATATTTCATGTATTTTACATGTAAAAATTTGAAGATGTATTGCCTGCTTAAAACATTGTCGATATTTTCTTGTCGAAAGCTCTTTTCCGAAATGTATGTACTTTCTTGCATTCAGAGAAAATGGTATTTTTCTTTTATTAAACAATGCCCTAGCTAATATTTTGCCACATTCTTTCATTCAGTGTAAAACAAATCACCTATATTTACCAAATTCTGAAAATAAAAACTTCGAGTATGATACGTACTTTCTGCTAGGTATTATTTAAAGAATTAGGTAATCAAGGAATTTTAATTTTTTGTGTTCCTTTGAGTATTACGAGTGATGTCTTTTTTTGTGTTTCCTCTATTAAAAATGATTTCATGGTCAAAGTTATGTATGTAAAAGGAGGTATTCAATACTTTATGGGAAGTGAAGCTTTTTTTTCCTCTTGCGTGCTTTACTTTATTCTAAACCATAAAAATTCAATCAGTACTTCAATTTAAGTAATTTCTTTTTGCACATTTAAAATTATTTCAAATAGCTTATTAATCAAATAAATCCTATTTCCAGACCGTGTGGTTTGTTGTTATTATCGCAAGTCAAAAGAAACTACTCATTTTCCTCAAAACAGGATTGCCACAGTTCGTCAAATATATCCTAACGTTTTGGTTTAGTCCAAGCATGAGTTGCAAAATGTTCAGATCAAGGCCACAAATGTAGGCAACAGAAAAAGTGCTCTTTGTAATTTATTTGTAATGGAGGTAATGGTATCTAATTTTCCGATTTGTATTTAAGACTGTGCCTACGGAAGTATATTACATGGCATAGAAATTGCAAGAAGGGGTACGAATTTTTTAAATTTTTTCCAGTTGGCGGTTAATGTCTTCTTGAGGTGTGGTGTCCCAAGCAACCTGCAGTTCATGCCGGAAGGCTTTCAGTGTTTGTGGAGGATTTGCCAAATTCCTCACTTTCCTTCCTACAATGCCCCACACGTATTCAATTGGCAAGAGGTTGGGAGATCCGGGTGGCCATTGCAAGACATTGACAGGGATCTCTTCTAACCGGTTTAGAAAAATTCTCGCAACTGATATCTGCACCCATATGCTATCGCACCAGATACCATAACCCCCACGAAACTTTCAACGAAAAGTTGAATATCACGACGTCCCCCACATTTTTATCTGACTCGGCTATTACAATTTCGCTGATCGAACAACCACCTTGGCGCAAACCGACAATTCGACCTGCATCGAATTCCTTTCACTGGCGGTAATTTTCACGTTGCCGCACTCTAGACATAATCAAACTTCTTAAACAAAATAAAGACAAGAGAAAGTCGAATAAGAAATCGCAAGAAATACAGCTGACAATAATCCTAGAAAAACTGCATGAAGTGTCAAATAAGACATGATCACTTGATCTATCGCAACAAAATTGTAGTCAATACATATGTATATAACCTTAATTCTCCACACTAACATTTATTATTGCTTAATTTTAGGACGACGATCACGGATCATTCCCTCCGCTACATTGTGATATGTGTCAGAAATATTTTCCAACGCCTGCAGAATGGGTGCATCATATCCAAAATACTCACACCGAATTCGAATTACGATTGTCCAACAAAACAAATCCTGTTCGGTCTGTCAAGGTTAATCGGCCAGCTGTCCATCAAAAAATGTGCACGTTGTGCAATAAAAATTTCCGTCTCATGCCTCTATGTTGATACATCAGAGAACACATACTGGTGAAAAGCCCTACATGTGCGAGTATTGTTATAAAGGATTTAATGTGAAAAGTAACTTGCTGCGTCATCTTCGAACGCTTCACGACAAAATAATTAATTCAACTGAGATCGAGTCTAAAGACGTAACATCATTGGAAAAATCCAGCAATCTCTAAAATACTCACATATTTTAGTGTCAATAGATGCTCCTTTTATTTATTTATGTAGTTTTAAGAACAAATAAATACATTTTTACCCATAAAAATGATTATTAAAAGAGTAATTACTGTGTAATTGAACTAACTGTATATATATATATATATATATATATATATATATATATATATATAATTCGTGACCTATTTAAATACTTATCTTTCGGATTTCTTCCTCCACTTTATAAGTTAATAAAAGAAAAATTTCAAATTTAAGACTTATGTTTTATAACGGAATCTTTTACCGTTTTCATAAAAATTGCGTCAGCGAAATATAATACTGTATAAACAAAACATTTGCTTTTATTTTGGCAGCTATCAATATACTAATTAAGCAGCCAGATTTCTTAATATATAGGATTTATAGTAAATTTATCCATCTAATATTTTTATGTGCACATGCACACACATGGATAACATAATTGTAATAATAAAAATAATAACGACAATAGTAAATTATGCCTATATAAAAAATCTTTGTTGAAAGGTTTCTTCCTTATGAAATTTAAACATAATTTCAACAAATACCTATATTCGCTACTCAAATTTTGCATATCACTTCTGAAATTTATAGTTTTAAAATCTTCTTGTATATTTATCATTTCATATACCATTTTAATATGTTTTTATAATTGTTTTCTTATTTTGAAATAATTGTGTTTTCAAACTCAAAGCTTCTTCTTCTTCTTAATCTTTTACCCTTTCTACCTTTCGGTGTAAGGGTTCAAACTCAAAGCAATGACCTAAATCTCTGTAATATCTTCTTACAACCATCATTGCACCAAAATTATTTTAAAAACAAAATACAGGGTGCGGGAAAAGTAACACATTTTCAAACGTCACCGCTCGATGAGTAGAGGCAGTACGGTTGTGGAGAGCGTCCCATTGGAGAGGGGCAATTTCTCATACATCAGTCATTGCGAACTGGACTGGTGAGCATCTCGCCTTCATTGTTGAAACATTTATTAAAAACTACGAATCTGTGACTGCTGCTCAAAGAGCTTTTCGAGGGCACTTTAGACTTGTCGATGTGACGCATACCTGTTCGAAACACGATTACAAAATAATGTTGGCACAGGAACTCGGGGAGAGACACCGGAAAACCGTGGAGCAGTGTGTCTGGAAATTCAACAACATATCCCCCTTGCAGCTTCTGTAAGGCATATTTTCACTTGTGTGGTAGTGTTAATAAGCAAAATTTCAGATACGGGGAAGAGAATAATCCTCGTCAGTTGCATAACCATAAGGTGACTGTGCGAGTGCAGATTTTGGTATTTGCGGCTCATACTACTTTGAACAAGCAATATAACAGTGACTGTGAACTAGGGTTGACATTCTGAGATGTTGGAGAATTAGACAACATCGACAATGTTTGGTTTTAGCAGGATAGGGCAACAGCTCACACTGCTCGCCATACAATAGAATTTTGAAGGAGATGCACCCCGGTTGTTTGATTTTGTTGCAAGGTGACATCAGCCGAGTGGACAACGTTCGTAACCGCCTTCATCAGTGTGTTAATATAATTTTTAAAACGAATAAATTAGTGTAACTAAAATGGCATTTTATGTAGTTTCAAATGTTTCTTTTTATATTTTAATTGCATTTTCTATAGCTCTGCAATGTGTCAGCTGCTTTTGTCGCGCCCTGTACTTATGATTATACAATCCTTTTTTCGGCATTGTTTGCTAGTCCGTCGACAGATTTGTTAAAGTCGATATATATATATATATATATATATATATATAATACCCTGTTAATTTGAAAATTGTCTTTTATTGGCCTACAAAGTGGTGAAAGTAATCCGAAAGGTATGTAATCTAACGGGCAGAAGGGAAGGAATATATCTTATCATATTTGATACAGTGTTTGGGTTTAGGTTGTTATGTCCAAAATATAACAAATTCTAAACTTATATTAAGATGTATCATTCTTTTTCAAGTACAATATGTATATACACGATATGTAATCTTTTTGTAATAAAAATACTATATAAGCTAGTAATATTCAAATTTCATCTAACTTACATAAAATGTGTTCAATACCAACAGAGAGAAAACTTTGTTTTTGAGGATCAATTTTTAAGAAAATCGTGGTTTTTAGTCCGTTCACGCCATTACTCTGCTGAATCCCTGTCCTCTACTAGTCTACTTGTTTTTATAATTACGTTGCTTGATTAACTCACTTTGCTTTGACTATTCCAAATCTACGAATTCTATACATTTACCAGACTATTCATTCTAAAGATATTTGAGAAAATATAACTACACCTTTTTTAGCTTTTTCTAATTAATTGCTGTGCGTTTCTGATAGCATTTACTATTTTTACGTTATATCCCCTACTTCCATTTTATTGACACAAAATAAGAAAATAAAGTTAAACCGGAAATAAAATTGAATTATGCATTAAAATAATTATTTTGCCCTTAACCTTTATTTTGCAGTGTTTGAAAGAACCATTGCGAATTGCCAGTGGCACTAATGGTTCATCTAATTTATACGAGTAATACTATAACAAACGGCTTAAATACACAAAATTAAAAACGTTGTTTGCCCGAAGGACTCGAATTGAATTGAAATTTATTGTTTAATGGTTGGGAATCGCTACTCTGTATTTAACACAATAGACAACTTTTCTTTACCTTTGGCAAATGTTATAAACAAGAAATTCTTAAACACTGATGTAATAAAATCGAGTCTGTCTGTAGTTTAAACTTTTCTTTTACATACTACCACGATGTAAATAGTTTTCTTGGGTTTCGTGCATTTCATACAAAAGCAGTAGTAGTAAAGATAATAATAAAGAACTTCTACGTGACATATTTATTAAATATGCATTGTTACTCATGATAGAAGAATTGTAAAAACGAGAAAAGAAAACCCTTCACGTACAGAGGAGACGAAGTAATAATAAGAAATAAAATTATTTCTTTATACAAAACTATGTAATAAAAAAGTTATTGTTAGTTCATTTATACAAGAAGGAAAATATATTTCCCTTCTAAAATTAAATTCTGCTTCAATTGAAAAGATTTTCTTTAATCTCCATTATTGCTTGACTGATCTTCGGCATTAGTCTTTATCGTGTATTACCTGCTATATTATACCGTCTTTCTCGGACGATGATCATATTTTTTGTTTTGTGTCTGGATGTCTATTTTGCCAGTCTACCCATATAGTTTGTCTCATACTAATAACTAGAGGCCGAATTATATGCAAAAAAGTGTAAACATGCGCATAAATATGCAGATGTTTTGGCCTAAATATGCACTTTTTATGAAAAATATGCAGATAAAAAAATAGGAGTAATGCTAGAAAATATAATACTATAGAAAAAAAAAAATTCTATTATGTTTAGTACAAGTTTATTTATAACATTTTACAACATAATTAACTATGAAAACAATTTACAATTACATATTTCTCAAAGTTTTCAATAGAAAAATTGTGGCGCTTGTCTGATAACATGTATTTATATATTGAAAAGGTTCGTTCTACGTTCGTTCTACGTTCGTTCTACGTCCACGTTTGTTATAGGAGCATATTTCAAATTAGAAATATCCTCTATTGTCAACTCAATATTTTCTACTGACTCACCACACGAGATCTTAGCAATATCCTTTAGCTTTTTAAAACCTTCATTCTTTTCTATTACACTTAAAAAATTTTCATACATGGATTTTCCCACCCTTCCTTTAACATCAAAACATAACTTTTCAAATTTGTTTATTAGTTCAACGCTCTCAATTAGCGACATAAATTGTTTTTCCAATTGCAATATAGAAGTGGAAATAAAACTGTAGTTGGCTTTAATAAACGCCAACTGTTGAGGTATTTCTTTAAAAGTAGCAGCTTCCAACCACGTTCCCCATCGTGTGATTACTGGTTGAGGAGGAAGCGGAATACCGGGTAGATGTTGTCTGTAAAACTGAACTCTTAATGGAGCCTTTAAAAACACTTTCTTAACACTACTAATTAAAGTATTTACCAAGGGAAAATGGTTTCTTGCTTCTTCTGCAATAAGATTTAGTCCGTGCGCCAAGCAAGTTGTGTGAATTAAATTTGGGTAAAAGATTTTCAAGTTGCAAGCTGCCTTCACCATGTATGGTGCGGTATCCGTTAAAAATGATAGACTTTTTTCTGTTGGAATCGATTCCGGTAAGAAAAGGTTGCCAGTTCTTCCTGTATAAACCGTGTTATTGTCAAATTATTTGCCTTTTCCAACTGTTTGGATGAAATTAAATAAGATTTTGCTGGAACCGATGCGTTAACGATACCTATCATTAAATGAACTATGTATCGGCCCACACTATCAGTAGTTTCATCTGCGCATATGTAAAGGTAATTGTTTGACACGGCCTTCTTAATGCTACTCAATGTCTCTGCATAGATACGGCGAATATAATTTTTTCTTAAGGTGCTCTCGTCGGGAATATTGTATTTGCTGGTGTACTTTTGCAAAAATAACTTGACATTTAAATTGTTTATTGTATGTAGTGGAATATCTGCCGACACAAACATTAGGCACAAATCTTCATTAAATTGTTCTTGTTCCGATTTTTGGAGGTTGATGGTAAACATTGCGGTAATGTTTGCTGACCCCCTTTCGCCAATTTCATCTTTGATAGTTTTGCAGCATGAGATGGAGTTTTAATATGCTGGTCGACTTGAAACTTTCTCTCACTTGTAACCTGCATAAAAAATATCACATCGTCAGTTGTTTTCTTATAAAATAAGTGTTAGTAAAAGATTATATGTATTAGAATTAGTTTTTTAATGTGTGAAGAGTTTGCGAAGCAATCGGTATAAACGACATTTAATAAAATAACCAACACAACGCGTCGACAAATAATTTTATTTTAAAATGATTTTTATTTAAAAATCTTCAGCAGAATACGGAATATCAGATATATTAGGTATATTAAATGTACATCTCCTTTTACTCATTTTAAAATAAAATTTTAAAATAATATTATTTGTCGAAGCGTTGTATTGGTGATTTTGTTAAACATCGTTTAAAGACTATAGATTAATAAGAGGAGAAAAACTTATATTTTACTTACAATCTTGCTGCATGCTAAGCAAAATACTTTTTCTCCATTCATACGCAATTCTGAATAAGGTGCAATCCATCCTGGCACAGTCGCTATTTTCGGCATTTTTGCTATTATAATTAATAACAATCCATAAGTTTACACTTGAAATTTCTCTGAATAACAAAGAAACACCTATGCTCCTAATTTTCTGGTAAAATGTATTTTTGTATTTATTTAGAAGTTTCAGGGAATTAGTTTTTACTTGAATTCTGTCCCAGTCTAGATGTATGGGAACAGCATTAATAAATTTTTGGAAGCGCTTATCGGAAAAGTATCGAGAAGAGGCTTCATAGAATGCTATTTTTAATTTAAAGAGGGCTGTTTAACTCTTTGTTTGTTACAACCATGGCATATTTTTAGTAATGCCTATCCTATAATAAATTACATCTAATAAATAAATAAAACTCGGATACTTCAAATATGCCGAATTACTACAAAATATGAAAATAATATACAAAATGCATATATAATGCAAATATGCAAATTTATGCAAACCGCATATTATCCGGCCTTTACGTACTAATAACTAAGGTTCGACATAATAAGTTGTGCAATACGGACTGACGCTGCCACTCCTTTGAATTTGAATATCGCCCCTTAGACGCAAGTTAGGACAAACGGTGGACTGACGGCATCACCCCGGTTTACACTACTTAATAACTTATCATGCACTCGTTTGTCGAACCTTATTAATAACTAGAGATTGTTAAAAAGGTGAATGACTCACTCCTTCGAATTTTATTAGTCAATGATAAGTTGTCATTGATAAGTTATAATTGTATAATAAAATTCGGAGGAGTGACAGCGTCAGGTCGATTTACACTACTTAATGATAGCACGTTAGCCACCTTTTTAACAAACTTTACTAACAACTCAATAGCATTGAAATCACAATATTTTCTCATCGTCTTCCGGGAATATATTGTGTATACTATTAGATTCACATTGTAATATTTATTGTTTCCTCTATACGTGAAGTATTTGTTTTCTTTACAACTTTCTCTATCATCCTTGTTACGGTCTCCTGGTTTGGAGAGAGCACCAATGCGGTTACCCGCTTGCGTGTGGATATAGAAATTAAAACAGGCTTTTCTGTTTTATGCCGGTTTATTTGATAGATATGATTAGTAATACATTTAATACACAATAAAAGAGCATTTCATCAGATAGCTATAATTGACACAGTTACTATATAACATTTCTATACACAGATATGATCGACACTCACAATAAAAGAAACGATGGTAAGTCATCATTCCAAGGTCAAATTTTTTAGATAAAAAAATGTATCGCAACTTATGCTTATAATGTGTATCACGTCTAGCGTGTACTGTGTTTTAGCCCATTTGCCTTAACGCTTATATCTTGCATTTAAGTCGGGCGGTGAAGGACGGTCTGTTACTTGAATCCGAAGAATCGGATGGTTCTCGTTTCGGGGAAAGTTTAAAATGTATTTGTGGCTAAACGTTTTAGAATACGTTTCGTTCAAAACAGTTCAAGTATTTCGTCTTTGCGTTTGTCCTAAACGTTCTAAATACGTCAGCCACAGACGTTTGCGCCTAAGCGCGGTAAAAAACGGCGAAGCCGTACCATATATGTCTCTTAGGACGGAGACGTTAGCATACGTTTGTCTTAAACGTTTAAATTTACTGAAGACCGAAGTCTACACAAAATTTTATGCGGCCAGGCGGTCGCCGAGGTCTGTTAGACGCTAAAATGAATGAACGTAAGTTCGTATAGTTTCAAAATACGTTTGCCCCTAAACGTGTATGCAGTCGCAAGTCGGATGGCGGTCGCCGATGCGTATACTTTCGTTCATCGTACGACGGAAGACGGACGGATCTTCTACGGTCTCGCTAGGAGATTTGTACGATATGATCTTAACATACTGAAGCACTTATGAAATGTAGATCGAACGTCTAGGAAGGCGTTTCTCAGTTCTAAGACGTTCGGGTGGTCTTATACCCAGCTCGCATGTCCCTGCTTTGCTATATCTACATCCATATCTGTGTGCTTCGCCTTCCATATAGTACCGACGAAGCCACAGAATGTTTATTTGAATGATTCGTCGATTCCTTTGAAACGAGGCCTAATGCAATGGGTTAAGATGATTCACTCGGCGCTCGATCTTTTCAGACGGGGACTGCAGACGATTGACTTGTATTCACCGATGGTGACATTCGATACTTTCCATCTTAGCGCGGTTAACAGACCGACGTATGCTCGTACGTCTGAACGTACGTTAAAATACACGCACGCACTGTCGCTAGCGTTTGATACAATATAAGCACTTACAAGAGTCAAAACATGAGATAAATTTAAATGTGGTACATATACGATACCTATAACACATATAACACAAAAATTGAATATAGTTTTTTTTTTTAATATAATAGTAAAATAAAAGGAACAGTTAATGAAGTTACAAAAATTACAAATCTTGATATATAGCAAATATTGAAACAATATTACATATACATATATCTTAATTCTAACAAATGTCTAAGTCTTTAACAATCCTATTTAATTAATGTTACGTAAAGATAGTTTATTATTACTATTACTGCTTTATTACATTTTTCGAAAATTCAAGTATTTTAATTAATAAGGAACCCAGGAAAACTATTCGTATCGTATCGTAGTGATATTAAATTACATTATTGTTTAAAAATTTATTTTTATAATATATACCTAAAGATAATATGGAAAATGTAGAGCAGCGACTCCAAATATTTTTCTTCTTGGGAACCTTTAATAAAAAATAGAATAAATTGGCAAATCCCCTGTGTAGTCATTACAATATACCGATATAGTAAATAAAACAATAAAAAGCCTCATGAGATGGTGGATTAGGTGGAACAAAGAAATTGGTCTATTTGTTTTTTATTTTTCAGGTAAGTGTATGTTAAAAATCCAAGAGAACCAAAACAATCATACCCATTTATCTCCAGACATTGAACCCAAAAATTAAATTTCCTTAGTGTAACTTCTATTCTACCGTTCACACTCAAATGGTGTCACCTGCACTTTGTGAAGACTGATTTAAATCATTTACTTTAGGAAACATGTCAGCTAACTTTGCAAGTTTTTGTAGCCAAAGAATATCGAATATATAAAAGGGCAAATGAAATAGATGCGCAAAAAAGCTTGATTTTCACACTTCAATTCAAAGAAGCGAAACAAAACTTTGTCAAGAGAAAGCTACCTAATTTTTGTATGAGATAGTAACCAAACGGAAAGGTTTCCAAAGTTCTTACAAAGCGCGAATTTGAAAACGGGGAAAAACAGTCTCCAGCGTAACCTGTAAGATCATATCCTGTAGAGTTTCATTTATATGGCGAGTCATTGACGATTAAACATGTTAATGGTATTCCTAGGATTGTTTCGGTAAACTAGTGTCGCCCAGCAGAGAGATTCTTTGCTGTTGTTATCAGAATGTGCGTGGATTAAAGACTAAAGCTAATCTATTTATACCCTCTGTTATATCGTCGCTTCGCCATCGGTCTGAATAAAACTTGGTTTTCGAGTGACATTTATGATGCTGAATACTTTGCTGACTCCTTCTCCGTTATCCGTTGATTGTCGATTTGAAGAACTGCAGCTAATCCGAGGGGGCGGAGTACTTCTGGCTTACAAAAACTATTTTAACTTTGTAAAATAAAATTTATCAATAACATTTAGTGAGTTTCCTCTTGTAGATATTGTTAGTGCTAAATGCGTTCTTGATTTTAGGTCAATTTATATTGTTGTTTTGTATATACCGCCTAATATTACTGTTAATGACTTTGAACCCTTCTTCGAATTATTTCAAGAAGAAACTTCAAATTTTTCTAGTCTAATTATTCTAGATGATTTTAACTGCTCTAGTCTTCTTACTAATTATGGAGGTGATGCTAAATCACAGGCAATTGCGTCAGATATGGACATGTGTAATCTCAGGCAATATAATAGTGTAACTAATTTTGACAACAACTTGTTGGATCTTATATTTTCTGATATGGACTGCAATGTCCACCGTGATGATTCGCCACTAGTTCCTGAAGACAGTTTTCATTCTGCGCTATTTATCAGCACTTCTATTAAAACAAACTCTCCTACCAATTTTCCTTCTAACTATGTTAGATCAGTCAACTTTCGTAGAGCTAACTTTCCTCAATTTTCTGGATAATACTTCTGATATCGACTCCATGTGTACTGCTTTTTGTAATGCGCTATTTTCCATATTTGATAAACATGTGCCAACCTATACTGACCGACCCCAAAACTATCCCAAATGGTTTACCCCAGAAATTATTTCCAATTTGAAAGTAAAACATAAGTACTGGAATCATTATAAACGCACCAAATGCATTGAACCTTTGAAATTGTTCAAGCAATTTAGTTAACCTCTTCCGCCTACAAGGCGTATCTACTGACAACGGAAAAGCAACTTTTGGATGATCCACAGCAGTTTTGGACTTACATTGGGGAGAAGAGGAGGAGTGGTCGCATTCCTGGTAGGATGCAGTTGTCGGTTGCTAATTTTGGTCATCCCCAGGCTATTGTTGACGCCTTTGCTGACTACTTCAAAAACGTCTGAAGATACATCTGCTTACTCCATATCCCTTCATCTCCAGCATTTGTCCGAGGACATTCGGCGTAGCATTCGTAGGCTTAAAAATAGATTTCCTTCTGGAAATGATCAAATTCCTTCTTTTTTGGTGAAAGACCGTGACAATATTCTAGCTGCACCACTAGCAAAAATATTTAATTTAGCTCTTACAACGTTCATATTTCCTACTGCTTGGAAGGCTACCAGAATTGTTCCTGTTTTGAAATCGGGCCACTCTTCAAACATAAGTAATTATAGACCCCAACTTTGCAAAAAATTTTGAACAGCTATATATATTAAAATCTATCCACTGATCAGACCCTCAATTTCTGCATATCAACATGGTTTTATCGAAAAGAGGTCTACTATTTCTAACCTGTCTAACTGTCTTTACACAGAGTGTCACTAATGCTTTGGATGCTGGGCTTCAAGTTGATGCTATATATACAGACTTTGCCAAGGCGTTGGACAGAGTAGATCATGCTACTTTGCTAATTAAGTTGAGAAACTTTGGATTTAGCGAACCTTTAACTGTTCTTTTGACCTTCTGTGGAATAGACCTCAACGTGTATTTTGTAATGGATGCACTTCTTCGCCTTATATAGCCACTTCTGCAGTTCGACAGGGCTCAAATCTGGGACCACTTATTTTCATCATCTTCATTAATGATCTGGTTGTCAAGATTGCATCCGATAAGCTTCTTTTTGCAGATGACATGAAGTTGTATCGTACGATCATCAATTCTAGCGATTGTGTTCTGTTGCAAATGGACTTGGACAATATACAATAATGGTGTACAATTAACAGCCTACCTCTGAACCCTAGTAAATGCAAAGTACTCACTTATACCAAAAGACTCACTCCCACTACATATATATGCTTGGGGATGTGACTGTCTCTAGAGTTGAGACCGTTAGGGATTTGGGAGTAACATTTGATTTAGAGCTAAATTTCAACATTCATGTTAACAACGTGGTAAAGCAGGCTAGGCAGACTTTAGGATTCATGATTCGGAACTGTCCATCGTTTACAAATATTACAGTATTGAATGCGCTATACTTTATGTTGGTGAGGACGAAGTTGGAATATGCTGGATTGATCTGGTATCCCCATTATAGAACTCAAAAATATATCTTGGAGCTTGTGCAGCAGAGATTTGTCAAATTCCTGTGGTACAAGATGGTGTGTACCCTTCGATGGACTGTGACCCGTTTCCTAGTACCATCCCTCTCCTTTAGATGCTTCTTCTTCAGCCTCAATGTCCTTTACAAACTTCTTCACAATGAAGTTGACTGTTCGGAGATTCTATCTTTATTTAGCTTCCTGGTTCCACAATTCTTCACTCGTCCCTCTTCAACTTTCTGGCTTCCCTCTCCCAGAACCAATTTAATGATAAAATCGCCTATCTATGTGATGTCCTGCAATTACAATCAGATATCTTCCTATGCAGATATTCATTTCAACTCGTTACCTTCATTTAAGCATATCATAAACGAACACTGCAATAGATATGATTTATAAATATCTTCTACATATATGTTGCTTGATTATCATGCATTATTTATATTTCTGCCTTCTATTTTTATTATTTTTTATACATGATATAATTTAATTTAATTTTGTATTTGCTGGTGTATAACTTATGATTTAATTTAGTTCTTATTCAAACGTATAGTCCTGTAATTGAAATGTAATGTTCTGTTGGGCAAATAAATAAATAAATAAATAAATCCGTCATTTTATTCTTTTAATTATTATTATTATTATTATTATTATTATTATTATTATTATTATTATATTCTTCTGCAAGGATCGTTAACATCGTTAGCTACGAAACATTCTTGTTCAGGGATTACAAAATTGCTTTTCCTTTTTTTTTACATATATAGAATGCACAGAATTTTGTAGGTGTGGGCGTAACATTCTTATAAATCAAACGATGTGGTGGTAAATTGAACGTCTTTCTGTGTTGAACCAAAGTAAGTTCCTACTTGAGGGTGTGCGGTATTAGGTTCGATTTACAATTAGACAGTGAAAGAAGTATTTTACTAATATCATCAGATATTGTATTGCAAGTTATAAAATTGAAATTTACAGAGCCTTTATTAGTTTTCTTGTTGGCTGTAGGATTACAATTTAATGTGAAGTTTTTACAATTTTGACAGTTTATGATGGTAATGTGGCTGATGGGCTTTGATCCCTCAATGCCAAAAAATATGTAATGCTTAGTCAGACAGCAAAGTTAATAAATGAGGAATATTCGGTTACGTAAAATAGAATACAGCAGTCATGGCGATTAAATCTATGTATTTAATGAGTGCAATCAATATAATTATCTTCATATTGGTCTTAGTTTATTCAGGTCGTGGTTTCATTCTTTGACAAGAAATAATTAGGAAATTTGAATTGCGTTGGGATCACCAACTATTAATAAGGCTACCATTAATATTTAACAGCACATGAAATGTTAATACAGTGTTATCAGCAATTCCTGTACACCACATGACTACCAAACTAGGCAACTCAAACAACAGCGGTTGGTAATAACTAAGGTTCGATAAACGAGTGGATGATAAGTAAGGTTTGATAAAAGAATGGATGTTATCTTAAAATAGTGTAAACCGGACTCGCGCTGTCACTCCTTCAAACTTGATTATTCAATGATAACTTATCATTGATAAGTAAGTAATAACTTATCATTGGTATGCTATCATTGAATAATAAAATTTGTAGAAGTAACAGCGTCAGTCAGGTTTACACTACTAAATGATTACACGTCATCCACTCTTTTACCAAACCGTAGTGGTAAGTAATAACCAATGTCTTACAGCAACGTAGCACAAAGTTTCATTTAAGGTACGTATACTTGAAACAATTTAAAAATAAATGTTTTATGCTATATTATATTCCACTTAGCTTACCTTATACAAAAATGCGGCTGTATTCTGTTACTTTAAATCAGCAAAAAATTGAACAACAAGTGAACGCCAATGTCAAATGTTGACATACATATGTACTATTGCGGCAACAAAAATCCGACTTCAATTCTACTACCCAGTTTTCTTATGGATCATTTTTCCCCGAATAATGTAATTACTTGCATTTTCTCAGCAGCATTTAAATGCAGTATAATGACATACATATGTCAAGAATGATTTGAAAATGAAATAACCTTTGACAATGCAAAAGCCAGATTTAAACTACATTATCATAAGTGTTCGATTTTTTGTTGCCGCAATAGTACATATGATCCTAGTGATTTGCACAAACTGTAAACGTATGAACAAGAAAATCACTATATTTTAAATGCTACTGGTGACGTAGTGTTTGATTACTAAACATGGATGAAGAAGAAACTTTTGAATTCGTGGACTAATAAATTTTAGTTAAATATTGATTAAAGCTCATCAATCTTGAGGAAAAAATAATATTTTAAGTCATGATTTCTGTAAAATATTCATCTTCCAAAATAATAAAACTGAGTGTAAAGTATGAAAATGGAGCTGATATAAAAAAGCGCTGCGTGAGTACCAACTTATGCTGATAAATCCAAAGAAAATATTGACAACAAAATGATTGGAAACCAAATTGGGCAAGATTACATCCGATTTCGTCAAGAAAGACATGCATTTGGCGGAACCCATCAAGTAGAAAGCTGGCAGTTATTTATTGATAGGAAGTTGTATATTAAAGCAGTAAATAAGTGGTGGAGAAGAGAGCCATCTATCATACCATACCGCAATTCAAATGCCATGAGATTGATTCTTTTGTTGTATAATAAATTTGAATGAAATAGGGTCTCAAAAATTTAATTTATATAATTACAGTGAAAGCCCTCATAAGCGGACACCCATGGTCCCGTTGTTTTCGTCCTGGGATAACTCGAAAAAAAAAAAAACATTTATTTGACGTGCATTTTTAAGCTAATGGGTAAAAAAACAGTATTTGCGTAAAATCAGTTACAAGGAATAGCTTTTATACCAATTTCATTACAAAGTTTTTATTACAAATTTATATGTATAAGTGGATGTAAATAACATAGTATGTAGGTATGTGTAGTACATATATATTTATTTACATGTATGTAAAGTTTAAAAATAAATTTACATAGGTTAAAAATATTTTTAAATTTTTGTCTGTTGAAACTTAGCTTGCTTCCATTTCAACTGATGATTTTTAAAATAATTCTCTTATGTTTTCAAACGTTGAAATGCTATAAAGTCATCCTTTACAAAGCATTTCAAACTTACAATTTGCTTCAGTGCCTCATCATATGATTTTATCGAATCAGGGGCTTGGTCATTGACTTCGTCCTCTTTATCCTTTGAATCGTTTACTTCCATAGTGTCATTTTCATTTTCTAATTGAATTTCTATGTCGTGATATACAGTGGGGATTGCTTCATCGATATATAAAAATTCTTCCAAATTATATCATTTAATTCGGCAAACCTCTTTTGTAGATTCAAAAGTGTTAATAATGGCAGTCCATCCTGGGTATCAAATTCTTGAAGGATGTAATTATCTCTTATAAACGCCGCTATAAGAAAGCAACTTTTACTAGTCGCTGCTTCAACTTTATCCCACGAAGCTTTAATGAAGTATAAAGCATCAAGTACATTACTACATCTTTCCAGCTATGATGCTGAGTTGGCTGCATCCATTTTTGATAATATGTGTTTCAAAATAAAGCTTCTGTAATGAACCTTGGATTGTGCCTTGATCCAAGGGTTGACATACTGCAGTTGTGTTTGCAGGTAAATTTTTTTATTAACATTCGTTAAATTCAAATCAATCAAGGGATGAGATGCTGCATTATCCAGGAATAAAATAACTTTCCTTTTCTGTGATCTCATCTTTATCTTTCATTAAATTGCTGCAAGCATTCAGATATGATATCTCATGCCTTTCTGTTGGATTTCCAATTTGCGGGTAGGTCTTTACTTAGAAGAATTTTTAATCCTCGAGGACGAGCCCCTTTACGTATTCCTAACAACATCTCCTTTTCTCCTGCCATGTTTACACAAAAGGAAATAGTGAGTCTCTCCTTCGGCAGCTTACCACCGATACATTTGTCAGATTTCAAGGCGAAAGTTTTATCAGGTAAAGCACGGATGGATAACCCACTTTCATCAGCATTGTAAATATCCTCTGGTGGGTATCTAGGCAATATAGATGGAAGGTTTGCCTTGAACTAGTCGACGTCTACCTGAATTACATCTGAAGCTTTACCAGCTATACGTTTGAAAGTAATGTTATATCTTCTACTCCATTTTTGTAGCTATTCATCTGACGTGTCGTAAAACATGTAGAGTATCCCATTTGCTCAGCTAGTTCTCTTGGTTTGCCCTTTACTATCGGTCCAGAAACGGGAATGTTCTAGCTTCTACTTTCCGCGAACCAATCAAAACACATTTTGTTTATACGAGAACCATCCTGTGTCAGCTTCCGTACGTCTGCCCATGGCATTCCTCTTTCCTCGGATTCTTTGCTCCCGTCAATCCATCTGGGCCTTGGTCTTCCTCTTCTATTTTCTCCGCACACTCTCGTTTCGAATAGTTGTTTAGTTAGTTTCTAGCCTGTCATCCTACACACGTGACCAAACCACCTAAGTTGTCCTTCTATGATTTTTCGTTTATTGAATCTATAATCAGGTTTTGTCCAATTATTTCATTCCTTATTCTGTCCGTGTTTTCTTATTTTCAATCTTTCCTAGGAACCTCATTTCCATGGCGTTTATTCTCGGTTTTTGCCTCTCTGATAGTGTCAATGTTTCGCTGCTATATATAATTGTTGACGTATAACTTTTTGACAACTCCAGTTTTTATCTTCTTGGGTATCCTTTTTGCCTAAAAATTTTGTTTGCATTGTATTGAAGATGTCTCCAACCATTCCCATTCTTTCATTTATTTCGCTGTCTAATTTACTGTTTTCCTCTATAACTGCTCCTAGGTATTTAAAGCGTTCCACTTGCTCGATTTGTTTCCGATTCAATCTTATTTCATGGGTTTTCTTTGTGTGGGAAATTGTCATAGTTTTTGTTTTTCCAATATTAATCTTGAATAATTCTTCTTCTAATACTTCAAGGTTATGATGTAGATTTTCCTTAGTATCTACCAACAGGACCATACCATTACACATCAACATAAATTCTGTCAGTTGAGTTTGTCTGATTTGCCAATATCCCAGTATTGATCGCATCATTTTCTTTGCTTCTTTCACTGCTTCATCTTTATCCAATGTGTTTATTATTTCAATTTTTTTATTCAACGAAAGTATATTTTTCGCGGTGCCGTTCTAATATGTATGTATCGTTACGAGATACAAGTTGTGACTGATTCAAAATGAGTAAGAACAGCAAGGCAAAATAGATAACACTTGCACTGAACATCATAGTTTGTAAAAATACGACTATGTGAAAACGGGAACACGGATTTACTACTATCCTTTTTTAGATATTACATATTTAGAAAGTGTGTCCGCTTATGAGAGATGTTTTGCACGAAATATATACAAATAAAGTGGCCACGTCCGTCCGTTAGAGGGTCCGTTTATCTGTTAGTAATTTGTACTAAAAATGTAACAAAACACTTATATATATAGAAAATTTGTTCGGTTGCGAGGGATGTTCGCTTGTAAGAGCTGTCCGCGAGTGGAGCTTTCACTGTATATCGATTACTATTCGGTGGTACCATATAAGTCTAATATATAGGCAGCTGCGACGCATACACAGTCACATCGGCAGCTTTTGGAACTTCGCGCAAATAGCGTCGAATCCCCTTCATGTATACTTCGGCTTAAGTAGGCTAAACAATTTTTCCGCCCTGATTAAACAAAAGGGAGAATCCTTGCAGGACACATGGAGAATTTAAGCACGCTAAACAAATTATATTGCAAATAAATGTTTAAGTGATTAAGTACAACTCATAAAAGTATTTTTCAAAAACACATCAATTTAATTACGCACAATTTAAAAACGGGAATCAACAACCATATTTATTTGGCACCCTGAAAGATAGAGAAATCCCAACCAACATGTATATATGTAAATGTATCAAGTACATATGGCACATGGTTTTTACAACAATAAAAATCGCGTTATGCGATCTTATCTCTTTTAATACTTTAAGGACCAGCATATGTTTATAATAAATTTGAAATATAAGCTGATTCTATTGTAATTTGACTGAATAAGCGATAAATGAGGGAGATTTCTGTATTTATCCACTATTATCCGATTAATAACAAGAAATTACACTCTTTTAGTATTTATAATCTACTATAACTTACTCTTTGTCTGAAAGTTTAATAAAACAGTATTTACAAAATGGAATTAACATGCGTGCAGTAATCATTTCTCGATATCAGAAAGGAAAAAATTTGCAACAAATTAGCTGTATTAAAAATAAAAGCCTATCTACAATATAGAATACATATAAAAAACGGTTTAAAGAAGGAAGAATACATAAAAAACCACTTAATTTAAACAGAAAAGCTTTAATTAGCGCGATGAACAGTTAAAGAAATCAAACTGAATTCGAAAACTTTAGCACCATTATTAACAGTAATGATACAAGCTGCAACAAGAAAGAATGCTAGCATAAAAAAGTGCGAACACTGATAAGAAATAATGGCTATAATAGCCGTGTAACAAGGTAGCAACCCTTCATCAATGAGGTGAGTCGCGTACGCTCTTAGAGTTTGCTTATTATTATCTTATTCGGAAAAATTGTAGGAATTTTTACTATTTCAATGACGATTCTTCCGTTTTACCAAAATTCGTACGATTTGCCTACATATTTTGAAGCAACATCTAAGCGGTACGTTTGTTTCTTTGGTTTAATCTACCTTTTCGACTTTTACAAAATATGTCAAATCCATATTTTTTAAAAATTACTTCGGTTGCGGATACTCATCATTAGAGGCCGGATTATATGCAAAAAAGTGGAAATATGCGCATAAATATGCAGATGTTTTGGCCTAAATATGCACTTTTATGAAAAATATGCAGATAAAAAAATAGGAGTAATGCTAGAAAATATAATACTATAGAAAAAATATTCTATTATGTTTACTACAAGTTAATTTTTTTACAACATAATTAACTATGAAAACAATTTACAATTACATGTTTCTCAAAGTTCTCAATAGAAAAATTGTGGCGCTTGTCTGATGACATGTATTTATATATTGAAAAGGTTCGTTCTACGTCCACGCTTCCAGGAGCATATTTCAAATTAGAAATATCCTCTATTGTCAACTCAATATTTTCTACTGCCTCACCACACAAGATTTTAGCAATATCCTTTAACTTTTTAAAACCCTCATTTTTTCTATTACACTTAAAAGTTTTTCATAGACGCATTTCCCCACCCTTCTTTTAATATCACAACATAACTTTTCAAATTTGTTTATTATTTCAACGCTCTCAATTAGCGACATAATTGTTCTTCCAATTGCAATATAGAAGTGGAAATAAAACTGTAGTTGGCTTTAATAAACGCCAACTGTTGAGGTACTTCTTTACTCGAATACACCTTTGGGCGTCTAGCACAGATTGTGTATCGCTATCAAGATCCATAATAATTGTCTTTATTTGTTCATAATGATTTGCATGAAAAATAACAGCTTCAAACCACGTTCCCCATCGTGTGATTACTGGTTGAGGAGGAAGCGGAATACCGGGTAGATGTTGTTTCTAAAACTGAACTCTTAATGGAGCCTTTAAGAACACTTTCTTAACACACTAATTTTACCAAGGGAAAATGGTTTCTTACTTTTTCTGCAACACGATTTAGTGCGTGCGTCAAGCAAGTTGTGTGAATTAAATTTGGGTAAAAGATTTTCAAGTTGCAAGCTGCCTTCACCATGTATGGTGCGGCATCCGTTAAAAACAATAGATTTTGTTCTGTTGCAATCGATTCCGGTAAGAAAAAGGTTGTCAGTTCTTCCTGTATAATCCTTGTTATTGTCAAATTATTTGCCTTTTCCAACTGTTTGGATGAAATTAAATAAGATTTTGCTGGAACCGATACGTTAAGGATACCTATCATTAAATGAACTATGTATCGGCCCACACTATCAGTAGTTTCATCTGCGCATATGTAAAGGTAATTGTTTGACACAGCCTTCTTAAGGCTACTCAATGTTCCTGCGTAGATACGGTGAAAATAATTTTTTCTTAAGGTGATCTCGTCGGGAATATTATATTTGCTGGTGTACTTTTGCAAAAATAACTTGACATTTAAATTGTTTATTTTATGTAGTGGAATATCTGCCGACACAAACATTAGGCACAAATTTTCATTAAATTGTTCTTGTTCCGATTTTTGGAGGTTGATGGTAAACATTGCGGTAATGCTTCATAGAATGCTATGTTTAATTTAAAGAGGGCTGTTTAACTCTTTGTTTGTTACAACCACAACATATTTTTAGTAATGCGTATCCTATAATATATTACATCCAATAAATTTTAATAATAAATTTTAATTAAATCCCCTCTCTATAGGATGTGTGTGAATTACGATAACCTTTCAGATCAATCCATTGATATTTACGTTTCATCATTGGTTTCAATATTAAATATTTGTACTTCTAACTTTCGGTATTTGTAGATGATTGCTGTGTGATAGCACCTATGTATTGTTGAAATAGATTTAAATATGCATATGTTGTGAAGTACTTGTCCTGTAATTGGATTATAATCTGTTGGGCAAAATATATTATTATTATTATTATTATTAATAAATAAATCGGACACTTCAAATATGCTGAATAACTACAAAATATGCAAATAATATATAAAATGCATATATTATGCAAATAAGCAAATTTATGCAAACTGCATATTATCCGGCCTTTGCTCATCATTTTATATTCTGGGTGACAGAAAATTCAGTGCTCGGACGCTATATTTCTTTTTTTCTTGTGTGCGTTGTTTCACTAAAACTTGCTGTGGCAAACTTTTCGGGTCTCCGTTGCTTATAGTCTTTGTGTCGATATCTGTATGCAAACTTATTCGGCATGATATTTGATATCAAAGTCTTATAGTCTACGTAAGAGAATGTCTACAGAAGGAAGAAATACATAGTTTCATTACTTTAGTAGAAACAGAAAATTATTAACATAAGCGAATTATTTTTGCGTAATCGCATTCCGTTAATGTTAAGTGAACGTGGCAAGTCTAGATTGAATAAAACAGAAGAAGAGCAGCAGCAATTGGACAATCAATACGCTTCACTAGCCATCAGGTTGGCAAACGTTGGCTGATTGAGAAGGCTCGATCACGCGTCTGTGAAAATTTTGCTTAAATTTACTTAAGTTTACTTTCAGGGATTGGATTCTTGATGCATTGTTTAGAGCTAATACTTCGTTTGAGTAATTAGTAATGCGTTTCTTCGGAATGCACGATAGCCGCATTGATGTGCAGGATAGGTGAAACCTCAGGAGAAGTGTGAAATGATGTAAGAGTTAGGCTGGTAATATTTTAATAACTGCATTCAAAACGCATTAGAATATTGTCTAGTTTTGTTTTTCTTATTTTCATTAGCTATTCTTGGATGTTGCATTTCTAATACGACTGATGTGAATATAGTTGCTAGGATATTATCATACAGAAATAATTTAGAATATATCATCCTTTTGTAATATAACAAAAGGGAAATTTATGAGAGACTGCCCGTATAAACATCGCTACCAATAATTTTGTGTCGTAAATTGCCCTTTGCCCAACATCTCATGTAAATCTACATACTTTAGATGCTACCTGTTGCCAAATAGGAAAGCGCTTGCGTGTCCTCCACTACCAGAAGGCATTTGATCCCTGAATGCACCCTAAAACCGAATTTGTTCGGTAAACTCCGGAAACTGACATTTTTAGAATTATGTTATACGAGAGATAATAATGCTAGAAATAAAATGAATGAAATTAGTTGTCTCAATAGAAGTGTGTTTGCACGTATTTCTGAGTTAATGTAAAACCATCTGCATTTTCATTACTTGTCAATGCATACTTCTGTTTTAGTTATTTTTTGCGGACAACATTGAGATGAATTACTGAGAGAATGTTGATTTGATTATTGGAAACAATTACTAAAGCGAAATTGAAAATTTAGTTAGTATATATACTAAGCTATAATAGCAACATTTATATACTGAAATAACTAATGTAATAATAAATAATTGTTCACATTAGCAGGTATAGCTGTACATAGAATAGCGGTAAAGAAGAATATTTAGAAAATGCTTCCTTTAAGACCTTTGTAGGTAGGGTATTTAGTAAAATATGTGACTTGGCAGATACGCTAGATAAGTAGGAGAACCTGGGTTTAGGGTAAACTAAATACGATTCCTATCTTTTAATTTGGGTGATTCTAAATTTAGATTTAACAACTAAATCTGATACCCAGTAGGAACAAGAAATTGTAAGATATTTTCCTTTAGTTTTTAATATTTTTCAATTGTTAAAATACGTATTTGAAAGTACCAACATTAATATGGTAAAGCTAAGAACCATTTTATTTGATTTAGTAGTTGTTAAAATACTTTCTTCTCTAATATTCTCTTTTTTATTACTTAAAGCACGCTGTCGCCGAAAACTTTTCATCGATCAAATTACAGTCGCATGATGATATAACTAGTACATCTATTAGTTAAATTTCTGTTTTTAACTCTTTGTATGACCTGATTATTCAGCAACTCTACTTTGTTAGGCAACTACATTTCTCATGAGGTAATGGTGACAAGAATTATGCTGCAGTTTTACAGACACTGGATTGAATTCGTAAACTTTTCACCATACAATTGTTGATTGCTTCTGGAACACGTGTCTCGTTAATAGTGTGTCTGGTATGGGTAGCCCTACCATACCGAATGAATTACTAACTTTTCATATAAATATAATTTCTCCCTCCTTTGCAGTTTACAAAATAACTGCTTCCTGAAAAGACATGTAATCCTGCAAATACTACAGCGGAAAAATGTCTACATTAGGTGACTCAAAGAATGTATCTTTAATATCTTCTTACCCTGACTTTCCTTAGTACATGTATATATATATATATATGTATATATATTTCGTGACCTTTTTATACTTATCTTATAGGATAGTCCTCCAACACACCAACAAGGTGTTCCGAAAACGTTTGTAAACGTTCTGCAAATATAACTATCATTCAAACCAGTCTTGTTTAATTGACCTAATTGTGGTAGAGAACTATCCTATAAGATTGCCTTACTACCTCATTCTTGCTCCGAAGTTTAGGCGTTCCAAAGTTTTGACGTTGAATATTGTTAAGCCTGTGGTTCATAAGCTGTACCATACCTCTTTGATCTATTTTACCGTAGCGATTATGCATTACGTATTCTATAAATCCAGTAATGATTGCATGTGTTATCTCACCAATATACAATTTATCGCAAGCTCCATACTCGATTTTATAATAATGGGGCGTTGTTCAGTGCCTCTTTTGTCGTCCTAATTGGGCAGCAGGTTTTCTCATATATCTTTTGAAGTAAACTTGTTTCTATTTTATGTTGTTTTAGGATAGTGTTAATCCCATTCAAAATTATTCTTTAAACTTCTTATTGCCTTTTCTTGATGCTTGTATTAGAATAATCATTGTGCCCAACATTTTCTCCAGTATACTACAAGTTGTTATCTTTAGTACAGAAAGATCCTACCGGATTTATGTTCTAGATATGAGCTTTGGCAAAATGCCGTCCTGAACACCACAACTAACACCGCGCGCCGCACAATGCCACAGTCAACCAAATTACATTTGCATGCGTAAACATGTGCAATGCGATGTTCGACTATTGTACAGGTGTAACGCGCATATTGCTTGAGATCTTTCACTTCGTTGTCAAAATAGTTATGTGAACGTTTCCCCAATAAGATCAGCTAGGAGTTACTTTTATTGCATTTAAGGAATATAGATAAGCTACGATCTTCTATAGTTGTGTAATTCACCACTAATGTTAAATAGTTATACAGGAAACTAATATATTATAGTTGCAACTCACTTCAATTTGGAATACATGGCAAACGACAAGAAAGAAGGAACGTATTTTCGCCGATTAATTGAAAGGAAAACAATGAAACTTTGAATTCATCACATAATTTTCGTACCATAAGGGAGGCGCTATTAGCCTAAAATGCGCATTGGACGTTTTCAACTATGTATTTATCTAATTGCAAGCTCCATTAAATCAGAATTTTAGAATCTTGGAAGGCAACCTCGATAAATTCATTAGAATATCCGAGAAAGCTATTCCTCATTTACATTGCCTTCGTAAAATCCCTTTACGTCATCGTTTTGAAAAATGTAGGTAAATTACGTGAGACTCACATAAAATTGGTACTGACAAAGGTTGATGAGTATTTTTATCAAATAACAGTTATGTTAGGTAAGTTTTAGTTGATATGCCGAACATTTCGTCTCTTTTCTTGTAGAAAATTTGATTTCCCGGGTTTCCCGATCACCGCCCCTCCACATTGGCAAATCCTGTGCGATGTTTATTCCTACTTATCATACGCGCACGATCGCAACAGGCGAGGGAGTCTTCGATAAATTCACCTCACAACTTTTCCGACGTTGGATGGTGTACGAGCGGTGCTAGTGTCGCGAATGTGATGATAAGAGGTGTCTCCTTACAACAGGTAAGTGTTAAGTATTGATGATTAAAACTCAGCATACTTAATTTGTTCATTGAATGTACAAATAAATATTTGTTTTATATGAAAACTATGTGATTTTACTTGATACTTTTCAATTAAAATTTTTGAATGGTATGCAAAATGTTTTTTGTGTTTGATAGGATTTTGAATAATTTACGTAGGATACCATAAATGCATTAATTAAAAATTTATTCGATGTTATCGGTGTCTTTTCTTCTATATCTATCATGTATGGATTACCTAAACTGCAAGTAGTAAATGTAAAATAATTTTTCTACTACAAATAATATGTTTGTTATTAATTCTTATTATTTTGTCTGAATAATCTTATAGAGAGACGAAGAAGTAAATAAGGAATATAGATTTGTAGTATTAGCAAAACAAGGATTCTCTTAATTGTTTTTAGTAATATATATGATTACAGTTCCTTCGTCATGTTCTTCATATTACTATTAATTATATTATAAAAACCGAAAAGGTAGCTAGCAGTAATAAAAGATACAACATCATCTCAAAATTGATTTAATTACAAACTATAGACGACGACTGGTATATGTATCTGACACCGTTGTGTGTTAGTAATAACAGCTAGTATTTGGCACATGTCCACTTTATCACTGACTTTGTCACAAAAGATTTTCTATTATTATGTTGCCACAGGAAATTTTATTATTTCGACTCATAGTAATGAAATAAGAGATAAGAAAATATAAATACAGGGAATAGAGGACAAACAATAAAGGTAGTCAACAATTATTCAATAAAATACATAATCTACGAAGAAGACTGGAAATATAAATGAACTGCAGGAGTGAAGTTACCGAATTAAGAAAATTAGGAAAAAAGAAAATGCAAGTACTAAATTAAACAATTTCCAGTTATTACAATTAATCAAGAGATCCTAGAACAACGTTAGGAGTTGACAAAATACTTACCGCTTAAACCAGGAAAAAGGTAGCTAAAATAACGAAAAGTAGAAGAGAGGAAGAAGGATTGCGGCTAAGGAGAAAACTATAGTCAACGCTCCCCATCTCAAGAAGCCATAGGTAGAGAAGAACTATGTAGATATGGACCAAACATAATGGAAACAGGCTGAGAATCGCAGAAAAGAGAATGCTAACGTCAGAAAACAAGATCGTGGAATTACATAAATAGTAGGTATACGAAGAAGTCTTAGACCCAAGACGGCCATTGGGAAGACCAAGAATGAGATAAAAGGACAATATTGCTTCAGATTTAAGAATCTTAAGTGTCAATCGTTTAGACGAGTGCATGATGAATCGATATAAATGGCAACAAACGAAGATCCATCGTGAATGCAACACTACCTAGAGATAGGGTGAGAGGGAAAGGGAATTCCCAGTTAAGTAAAATAAGTTCTTTGTTTTATAGAATAGAAGAAAATAAAAAAACTGTACTTCTATATATAGGTGCGGAACAGAAGTACTGGTCGTACAATGTAAACCTGTTTGATAGTGATAGTATTACAACATGTTTGAAATTTTAAAGAAAATTGTCAATCAATTTAAATTCTAAATGTAATCATCGTTTTCAAAAGCTTTTAATCCTTTTTCAAGTGTTAATCGTTGACTATTGGATATCCTTGCACTATTTATTTGTACTTCTACGTAAATTACAATTTTTTCTTTTTTATAATAACTTTTTATAGAATTCCAGCCATTGTTATCTGTACTTCTGTTCCTTCTGCGGATACACTGAATGAATACTAAGTGCGAAATCTTAAGGCACATTGAAGAAGTACTGTTAATTTCTCTCTTGGTCACCATCGCCACAAATTTTGTTTTCTTTTTGTATTTACATAATTTCAATGTATAAGTCTTCACATACCTTTAACTTTTCACACCTGGCAGTTCTACTAATTTCATTTTGAGAAAAGTTAACCGCATTGTTTCGCAAAACATTAGACATCTTGTTCTGGTTGATATTAATCAATTTTCGGGGATAGAAACAACTGATAATTGGTTGAAGAAAGTGAAGAGAAACAGCTCAACTATGAAGGGAGACGAAGGTCTCGAGTTTATGTCCAGATAATTGAAGAATCTAACCTTAGGGAGAAATAATTTTTAGAAACCAGTGGTAAAAGCAGGGAATTCGAATTTTTAGTAAATGATTATGGTGAGCGAAGTTGCAAGATGTTCAAACTAGGAAAAGCAAATAACAAATTTTTTGAAGTGTGATACGTGCCTGCCAGACAACTCGCGGAGGCATATAAGTAGATAGGGCTTTGTACCGTAAAATGTTTATATATATATAGTAACAAAGTGTGCATGTGACAGAATTTAGCCAAATTTCATATCCTTGTTTTGTCTTATTGTTATAGGAACGAACCTTTCTTCTTACTCATAAAAGTGACTACTTTCTATGCATTTGTACAGCATTTAAATTTTGCTGCAACTCATTGTATGGATATTTCATCCTTTTCCTTCCGTTCTGTCTGGTCTATTAATTATTCTCTTTTCTTCTATGGCCTTTTCCCTTCTTTGTCGTATTTCATTTTTTCCTTTAATCTACATTATCATTAGTCTTGTATTTTTCTTCTCGTATTCCCCTGTTTTGTTGTATTGTCTACGATTTATTTGCCTATATTATTGTCTGTAGGGGTTTTGTACATTTTCTTGTGATTTTTAGAATTTTATCAAATAATCAAAAAAGTTCGTAAAGTTTTCAATAGTGAAATATAAAAAATGTAATACGATTACAAACCAGATACATATACACTATTATTTCCTAGTAAATAAATACTATCACTCAATTACCTTTTGTCAACGTAACACCAATTTTTGTATGCCAGCATTATGGAAATCTATGATATTTTGAATAAAAAACAAATTGACGCTTTTAATATGAAATTTACATCTGCTACTCCTCTAATGGGTCTAGAAATATGTGCATTCTATAATATCTCCTATACGAGACTCCTTATTATTTTCTTCAAAATACTGGCATATGTCTTTACTACTGCGCAAAGTATTTCTTATACCCCGGTAGTTATTACCAATATGTTTAGAACGTCACCTACTCTAATGACTGTTCACTACTTGTTTCAGTAGCTTCATTGTGTTTATAGTAGCAGCCCTTAGCACCAGTGTTGTTATTTAGTCATATTCTCGCGGTTTCCGTGATTTTATTTCTTTTATAGTTTCCATCATCTCATGGTACCAGTGAATCACATCACGCGGATTAATAAATCATTACGTGGTGCAAAATTATCTGCTGAGACGTTTGCAATGATCTATTTAAAAATTATAGTACGCGTTTTTATAATAAACGTGGGATTGGTGGCATATACAATGTTTGCGTTTGATTGATTCAAGATTATAATTTATATTTGAATTAAAGCTAATTCTAACTTAGCTTAGCTTTAATTACCAAGTCTTTCCATTCTTCTCTATAATCTGTATGCTCCATCTGGACGTCGGATTTTGGGTGTCTCTTCTGTGATTCATTAGTTCCACACCTCCCGGTCTTTTGCTATCATTTTTGTATTTTCTATATTCTTTCCCTTTCGATTGACCATCTCTTCTATTTGTCCAGTCGCCTTCCTCGAACACGTTCTCTTTTTCTTTTACTTTCTTTAGTTCCTACTTATTTCTTTACATCTCCAACTCGGGATTATAAAAGGCAATGGCGACAGTATAGCAACCGTCGAGAAAATACTAAGGATAATTGTATTTTTACACCATTACATTTGACATTATATTACATCGTTAAATACACCAAAGTCCATGCAATCACTATCATTGATCATTACATTTTACTGTAATTTAGTACCTACTTTTGTACAAATTTTGATGTACTTCTTGAAATTAGGCCCGAGAAATCCAACCTCAAAAAGTACTCGCTTCTTTTAAAATCATATCTTAAGGATGAATCTATTGAAAGTTCTGGTCCCTATGAACATTGATTTCTTGCATAGACCAATGGATGGACTTTTTTGAGAAGTTTTCAGTTAAAAGCACAGCTGCCAAATAACACTATTTAGCATGACTTTTTTGAGGAAGTACATACTTATCATTTTAGGTAAGTTGTTCAGAACTTCAATTACTAGGTAATCAACTTTAAATATTGTAGTTTTGAAGTCAAGTTTTCAAGACACTTTTGAACAATTTTATACAAAACTTCTCTTCTCCGAAAGGTCCCAAATTATAATTTCTGTAACTCTTGATTCTGTCATTTCATTGTTTTTGGTACCTCGCTACTTCTAGTATCTCCCTGAATTTTCTCCTTTCTCCATTGCTTTTTTATTTACGTGCTTTCTTAAATCTCCATTTTCTTTCCGTTTTGATCATTATCGCTTCATATACAACTTGAACGTATCTGAGCAGGCGGGAGTTTAAACTTTAAATAATGCAGAATTTAATGGTTACGATTTAGTGAATTTTATAACTTCTACAGCTGAATCAGGAACATTTTTAGTTTAGTAGGAAAGAGCATGGCCAGAACTTTGTACAGCAATGCAATAGTAATTGCACACTTTCTTCAACTTGTTTGCGCAGACCTTTCCACCATTATATAAATCTCGGCAATTCGATGACTTGGTGTTCTTTTCATCTAACTAACCATTAGAGCCTGCATTGTGAAAAATCATTCAAATAGGCAGAAAAAAGGTACTCAAAATTTGGAAATAGACATTAAAAAAATAAAATAGGCTCGTAGAGATATTTAATAGATGCTATTGTTCCAGTGGTTTTATTATTTACTTTTTATGTGAACTCTACAATATAGTAAAAAAATCTATCTAATAATAATATCTTCTCTTTAAATTGTTTACCGTTGCCATTTCCATCATAATTTATGTATTTTGCACTTGTGTCTCTAGCAAGAATACAATGTGGAGTGTTCACAGCTTCAAACTCTTGTAGAAAAACAGTTTCGAACTTTGCTTTAATTGTCCGTCTCTTGAAACTACATAGTTTTCTTGTAGCATCGACGAAAGTTAAGTCTCTGAATTACAGCAAAATTAGATGAAATAAAGGTCAAATCGTTGTGTAACCCTATCTCCTCTAAAATGTTCTCGTTGTCTTGATTGAGATTTTCTGAAATTGGTAGCGTAGTAACATGCCTTGAAAACTGACTTGCCCCTTCTTGTTGGTATTGGTTGAGGTGCTAGATCTAGTTGGGTGCCATTCGTTTAAAAAATCTGACCCCAGAGGATGGCTGTAACCAAAATTTTGTTCTACTGAAGATATTAACACACAAAATTGTTAATGGACTTTCTCTGCTACACGGAGCACTTTCTGCCTTTTTCATGTAAGGAACTGCAACACTTACGAACATGACCACGTTGTCATGATGCAGGTTCACGAGGAAATCGTGAATAACTATGCAACTATAGTGTTATTTGTCTTTTCAAGACGTTCTGAATATCATACATAAATTTTAGATGATTTTAGAATTTTAGGAATTACTCTACTACCTGATATTAAGTTCCTCGTTTCTCGGGAAGAATTCGACTTGTCACTTATGTAACTAGTTTGAAAAAATGTATATATTGCTAGAGAATCATTGCAATCATTACTGCAAAACATAGATCTAAAACCTTGCAGATAGCACCTATCTATTTTATGGGGTTAAATTTTTAGATGAAACTTTATTCGTTATTTATTGCACTACCTAAATATTAAAGTGATACACGTCCGCTTTGAAATACGTGAAAAAACAATGACTAAAATATTAGTTTGGCGTACAAAAAATTTACATTATAGATTATGGGAATGGGTAGTGTAAATATGACATTTATTTAGTGATCTCAAGGTAATTAACGTAATAGAGAGAGGATATTCTGTGAATTGTAGTTAAATCTACTCTGTTTTATGTCCATATGCAGAAAAGGCATTTACAAATGAAAATAGCCAAATAGGCATTTTTAGGATCTCATGCACTTTGCCTGGACATTCGGGCTCTACTAATCAACAATTACATTGAAAATATATTTCCTTTTTATCTTTTGTTAGTGGATGATAAGCCAAGGGTCTTTCCCTAAAAACAAATCACATAAAAGACTATGAGGAAGTTCAACTAAGATAGTGATAAGAAAGAATAAATGCTCAAAAGATACTACATACATTGCATTTACACGAAATTTAAGAAACTCATTCTAATAGTAATACGCTACAAATTCTCAAAATGGTATAAAAGGAATATGCCAGCAAGAGGGGTTGAGGAGCACGTTAAGATTTCTAAGAGATCCCGGTAAAATATGTTGTACAGCTTTATGTATGTAACTAATGCTATATTTCATGGCGGAGAATTCTCGGAAATCTTTGACGGTATTTCCTTTCTACTATCTCTTGTTTGATAAATCCGCAAAACTGACAGTGGCATATCCAGAATTATGTAACATAGTAAGCTGTCGTTATTGTACCACCTACGACTGCAATAGCGCGCAATGCTACTGAAATTATGGTACAGTTTTAAGAATGATGAATGTATGAAGTTTTGTATGGACTGGTTTTGTTTTAATTGCAGTCAGAAACTATTTACTCGCTAACTTTTAAATAAATTCTGGTGTCGTATTATATAAGTTCCTCCTGTAGTAGTTGACAAGCCATAGCGATGATCTCAACCTATGTATGGTGTCTTCAGACCATCCCTGTAATGAGTGCTACGTTGATAGCTATCTTAGTTTCTCATAAATATTCCTGTTAACATGTCCATACTCCACGAAAACCAATAGATATAATGCCATTATAGATATATTTTCTAAAGCAAAAACATATCTGTAATTCTCAATCTATGTTAGTCCTCAAAGAGTGTCTTTGTCTTCTTTAGAAGTATGAAATGCATATGTTATACAGGTCTCAGAACTCTCTATAGAGTATATTGCTACAGATACCTTCTTCGTGAGATTATAATATTATTAGATATTTTCTATACGCATCCTCAGATATTTGATATATTCGTTATCTTCAAATGAACGAAACATTGTTTCGTGTGGAGTTTCATCCACATTTCGTTTTAGTTTGTTGGACAGGAACAATTTTTTAGCGAAGAGTATGACTCCTCCCTGTTGGTGAAAAGATGTGCTTAATTTTTTTCTTAGTACGATTGAGGTATCACTAGCGTAGTTTGTTGCCGCACCCAATGGCAAAGCAGTTATTACCTCATTTACACCTCAGCCAACATGATCGTACTAAATGACAGAATGCTTCAACTGTTTACAATTGGCTATCTGTCTGGCATATGATATCAGCAATTTACTATTTCCATATCGTTCCAAGATTGCACGATAAACTTTATTCTCTTCCAAACTGATCTGACTATAGATCTTCCACTACTATAGGTATTGTTGTTGTGGATTAACTAACCGTCTATATTTTAACAAGCTGATCAGTCTACCTCCTACAATGATATTTTCAACATCTCTGTTGACTTTATTTTTGTAAACAGAAGTAAATTTTGTTCCTATACGGCGTTTGGAATACTGCACCCATGATACGCTTATTTATCATTGTAATCAACGGATTTGAGACATTCTCGATGATCCGATTTATGTTTGTAGACATATTGTTGATATCTGCTGTGAGTGTGTTTATTACTTGTATCTCAGGTATAGTATTATGAAAATGAGATGGCCGCTAACTATTTAGCTTTAGTTTGTTTTAGTAATATATTTATTGTTTGCTTTATGTTTGAAGTTATTCCATTGCCGATTTTTTCCTTCTTTATAAGTTCCATATTGTTTTCTTTTGCTTATTAAGTGCATACTGTAAGTATGTTCATAGAAATTACTGATGGAGTAAAGTCCACATCAGTTGTGGTTGTTTAGCTGTAGTTATTAGAAAAAATGCCTGAAAATACGCCTGAATATAATAATGAAGTAGCACAATTAGAAAATAACGCATCGTATTTTAATTATTATTATATATTCTACTAACAACTGGATGGCGACCTAATACTCAATTGGACTATGATTATATCGAACTATTGATTTGGAAAAGTTGTAGATTCAGCGCGAATAGAGACCAGTGAAATATTAGGAAAGTAAGAATAGTGTTCAGTAATCGGAGTTATTCTAAGTAGCCTGTTATACAAGCTTCCTGAAATATATGGAAACGTTGTTATATTTGACAAACTATTAGTTGCATAGCTTTAAAATTCGAATGATACGTATAAATATGCATTCTTTAAGTGTTTATAATTTATTTTGTCGGTTTTCTTTTTAATTAAACAAAACCATCTGTTATTCCTCTAACGGCAATATAGTATAAATTTGATATTTTGGGAAAGCTCAGTTTTCCCTGTTTTCAAACATTACAATATTAAGCAAAAATAAAAAATCGAAAGTACATTGGAATGGAAGAATGGTAAATTTATCGGACAGAGAATGATTACAAGTTTTAAAGATGATAGGAATTGGAGATTAGAAAAGAACCTATCACAAAGGTCGTCATTTATTTAATAAAAATTAACTAGGACCAATCAATAGTTTTCCTTCATGATAAGCCATCCATTCTACTTGGTGACTTTAATTTACCACATTTTATTGATCATAATCCTGCTAATTCTGAGACTGCTACTTTTAATTTGTTATGTAATTCTCTTCAACTAAATCAACATAACAATATAATAAATTGTGATAATCGTCTACCTGATTTGGTACTCTCGAATGTTGATTACAATATTGGTGTTGAACGTAACGATTTTCCATTTGTACCGGTGGATCCTTGCCGTTCCCCATTGTGTGTTTTAGTTTTTTTTTTCCAGCTTTTCTAACCTCGTTTCTAATAATAAGATATAACTTCCGTAAAGTCAACTTTCAAAGTTTGTATTCTAATTTATTACACACAGACTGGTCCTTTTTGAAGGGATTTAAAAATGTAAATAACGGTGTTGACAGCTTTTATAATGTATTGTATCAAGTTATTGATCCTACTGTCCCAAAAATGGTGGCTCCTGTTAAATCTTGTTATCCTGTATGGATTACTACCGATATCAAACGCTACTTGAAATTGAAGTATTATTACAGGCGACGTTGGCTAGCCACTAAAAACCTTCTTTGACGAATTTAAGAGATTAAGGAGTCTGAGCAAATTACTAATATCTGATGCGTATAAATCTTATATGAATAAAATTGAATCCTCGATTATTAACAATCCCAAAGAACTCTTACAATTTATATGAAATAAACGTGGTACATCGTGTATTCCTAGTATTTTAACTTACAGCCATACGCAGATTGAGTCACCGCACGATATTGTAAATGCATTTGCTGATTTATTCTGATCAATAGAGGCCGGATTATACGCAAAAAAAAGGAATATGCGTATAAATATGCAGATGTTTTGGCCTAAATATGCACTTTCTTATGAAAAATATGCAGATAAAAAATGGGAGTAATGCTAGAAAATATAATACTATAGAAAAAAATATTCTATTATGTTTACTACAAGTTTATTTATAACATTTTACAACATAATTAACTATGAATACAATTTACAGTTACATATTTCTCAAAGTTTTCAATAGAAAAATTTTGGCGCTTGGCTGATAACACGTATTTATATATTGAAAAGTTCGTTCTACGTCCACGCTTGCTTTAGGAGCATATTTCAAATTAGAAATTCCTCTATTGTCAACTCAATATTTTCTACTGACTCACTCACTGATTTTAGCAATATCCTTTAGCTTTTTAAAATCCTCATTTTTTTCTATTACACTTAAAAATTTTTCATACACGGATTTTCCCACCCTTCTTTTAACATCAACACATAACTTTTCAAATTTGTTTATTATTTCAACGTTCTCAATTAGCGACATAATTGTTTTTCCAACTGCAATATAGAAGTGGAAATAAAACTGTAGTTGGCTTTACTAAACGCCAACTGTTGAGGTATTTCTTTACTCGAATACACCTTTAGCCGTCTAGCATAGATTGTGTATCGCTATTAAGATCCATAATAATTGTCTTCCCCATCGTGTGATTACTGGTTGAGGAGGAAGCGGAATACCGGGTAGATGTTGTTTGTAAAACTGAACTGTTAATGGAGCCTTTAAAAATACTTTCTTAACACTACTAATTAAAGTATTTACCAAGGGAAAATGGTTTCTTACTTCTTCTGCAAGACGATTTAGACCGTGCGTCAAGTAAGTTGTGTGAATTAAATTTGGGTAAAAGATTTTCAAGTTGCAAGCTGCCTTCACCATGTATGGTGCGGCATCTGTTAAAAACAGAATTTTTCTGTTGGAATCGATTCCGGTAAGAAAAAGGTTGCCAGTTCTTCCTGTATAAACCGTGTTATTGTCAAATTATTTGCCTTTTCCAACTGTTTGGATGAATTTAAAAAGATTTTGCTGGAACCGATACGTTAAGGATACCTATCATTAAATGAACTATGTATCGGCCCACACTATCAGTAGTTTCATCTGCGCATATGTAAAGATAATTGTTTGACACAGCCTTCTTAATGCTACTCCATGTTTCTATGTGTTACTATGTTTCTGCATAGATACGGTGAATATAGTTTTTCTTAAGGTGCTCTCGTCGGGAATATTATATTTGCTGGTATACTTTTGCAAAAATAACTTGACATTTAAATTGTTTATTTTATGTTGTGGAATATCTGCCGACACAAACATTAGGCACAAATCTTCATTAAATTGTTCTTGCTCCGATTTTTTGGAGGTTGATGGCAAACATTGCAGCAATGTTTGCTGACCCTTCTTGGCCAATTTCATCTTTGATAGTTTTGCAGCATGAGATGAAGTTTTAATATGCTGGTCGACTTGAAACTTTCTCTCACTTGTAACATGCATAAAAAATATCACATCATCAGTTGTTTTCTTATAAAATAAGTGTTAGTAAAAGATAAAGGACTAATAAAAAACTAACTAATAGAATAACCAACACAACGCTTCGACAAATAATTTTATTTTAAAATGAGTTCTATTTAAAAATCATCAGCAGAATACGGAATATCAGATATTCCGTATTGTGCTGATGATATGCGAAAAATATGCATGAAATATACATCTCATTTTACTCATTTTAAAATAAAATTATTTGTCGAAGCGTTGTATTGGTGATTTTGTTAAAAATCGTATAAAAACTATAGATTAACAAGAGGAAATAAACTTAAATTTTACTTACAATCTTGCTGCATGCTACGCAAAATACTTTTTCTCCATCCATACGTAATTCTGAATAAGGTGCAATCCATCCAGTCTCAGTCGCTATTTTCGGCATTTTTGCTATTATAGTTAATAACAATTCATAAGTTTACACTTCGAAAGACCAACGTAAAATGACGTTTAAAATAAATGAGATTGTTTTCGAATATGGGAATAAATTTCTCCGAATAACAAAGAAACACCTGTGCTCCTAATTTTCTGGTAAAATGTATTTTTGTATTTATTTAGAAGTTTCAGAGAATTAGCTTTTCCTTGAATTCTGTCCCGGTCTAGATGTATGGGAACAGCATTAATAAATTTTTGGAAGCACTTATCGGAAAAGTATCGAGAAGAGTCTTCATAGAATGCTATTTTTAATTTAAACAGGGCTGTTTAACTCTTTGTTTGTTACAACCACGACATATTTTTAGTAATGCCTATCCTATAATAAATTACATCCAGCAAATAAATGAAACTCGGATACTTCAAATATGCTGAATTACTACAAAATATGCAAATATATATAAAATGCATATATTATGCAAATAGGCAAATTTATGCAAACTGCATATTAGCCGGCCTTTACTGATCAATATACCAATCTAGCTCTCCCGTTTATTGTAATAATTCTCAATTGTCTCACGTAGCCTTTAGTTTATCAAGTGTTAGTGAGAGCAAGCTTATTAGCATATTGTCCACTTTTCCAGAAGAGCTTACTGCGGTAAATGACTTGATTCCAAGCATACTTGTTCGAGATGCAAGGTTTGCTTTAGCCGAACCACTAGCATTTATCATAAATCTCTCCATGAAAACTGCATATTTTCCTTAGCGATGGCGCCGCGCAAGAATTAGCTCAATTTTTAAGAAGGGTGATAAAGCTTGTGTTGAAAATTATCGACCAATATCTATTCTCTGTAACTTTGCTAAAGTTTACGAAAACCTAATCTATTCGTCAATATATTTTAATACTAAATCCTTTATATCTCCATATCAACATGGTTCCAAGCGTGGCCGATCAATCGTCACTAATTTTATATCTATAATACAATCAATTTCTCAAGAATTGGATAACGAAGGCCAATTGGACATGGTTTATACCGATTTTAGCTGCACCTTTCATACGATCGATTATGGTGTCCTGCTTAGTAAGCTTTCTACTTTCGGATTCAGCCCATCTTTACTTCAGCTGTTACATTCTTATTTGACTGATATGTGCAATTATCTTTCTTACAATGATTTTAGATCTCGCGAATTGTGTCCTTCTTCTGGGGTCCCGCAAGGTTCCAAGTTACGACCACTGCTTTTCATTTTATTTCTTAACGACCTGCTTGGTTTCTTGACATGTCCTGCTTTGGCATATCTTAAAATCTACAATCCAATAGAGTCTTGGAATAATGTATTCTGCCTTCAACAGAATTTAAATATCCTGTCTCAATGGTGTTCTAACTATAACTTAAAGTTAAATATTGAGAAGTGTTGTAATATGTTTTCCGGGCGGGAACTTAACTGTCTTAATTCTACTTACTATGTAAATAATCTTTTCTTAATGAGGGTGGAGACCTTTCGGAATCTTGGAGTGCTTTTCTATTGCAGATTGAGTTTCTCTAATCACATTTACTTCATTTGCCCTGCAGCCTCGAGCACCTTGGGTTTTGTTGCGTGGATGTTAATTCTTCATTAACCCTCTACTTTTGAAGACTTTATATCTGGTGTCAGTAAGTTGGAGTATACCTCGTAAGTTTGGTCTGGACAATATACATACCTACAGCTCTCAATTGAAAAAGTTCAGCGGCGATTCCTGAAGTACCTTTCCTTCAGGATTACAGGAACTTATCCTCATCGTAGCGTTGACTACATATTATTATTGGAAACTCATGGCCTCCAATTACAAAGATACCGGCGTGATATGCATGGTGCCCGATTTGTATGAAAGATCACTAATGGATGGATTGACTGCCCCTGTCTCCTTTCGTCCTTCATTTTATTACTCCCAGTTTATCCTCTCGCTCCTCTTTCACATTTCTAATTTCTTTTTCTAGAACCAACCTACTTCACGGATCACCACTCTTTAGAATGTGTCGTTTTGGCAACTTCCACTATGATGATATTTTTTTCAATTGCTGTTAACAATATCTTTTTTATTTTTTGTAAATGTATGTATGTACATATCAATAAATGTTAAACATTGGACAAATAAATTATATTTTCATTATTATTATTATTATAAGTTAACTGAAAAAGGCAATATAAGATATTGTTTTAAACCGAATCCCCCGAAACTGTTAAACTGTCTAATTTGCGGTGTATATTTACATTACAACTGGCGAGTGGGTTTGGTTGCTTCAGGTCCGTTTCCTGCTATTCTTGAATATTTCTTGCTTACCCTTTGCCAACTTATTGTGAGGTTCTTGAACTCCGTCTGCCACAAATGTCGAAAGTCGCCGTCCTTGGTCGATAGATGACCTATGAAAGCAAATCTGTCATATGATTATAGTCTTTTAGGGGAACGATTTGCACATTCGTATAATTATTGTATATCATCATCATGTGTTTGGGTGCAGCGTCGGGCATAGTAGGAAGGGGATAAAACGCAATCGCTATATTAAGTATTGGAAAGAAAATTGTAATTTCTCTAATATGAGATTAATAATATGGCCAAAAAATGTCATACTTTTTACTTAATAGGTATGACCTTCTTTCTTTAAATACTAATGCTTTTATCTTTCAAAAAATATCAGGGCTTTAATAATTATTTCCTTCTAGGCGATTTAATAAAGAAGGTCGGACCTATTCTGCCTTTAAATTTTAATGATTTTATATAGGCATGATTTCATCAATATTTTTATAGATAAAGTTTTCGGAAACTCTATCATGACACGTATGGTGGGTATTAATGCACTAACAATAAGTCATTACAGTATGCACACCGTGCACGAAATGTTTGGGTTTATGAAAAGCTTTTATCGGTTTCTGAAGATGTATTATTTATTTAAATCTGCCTTTCTCATTAGCCACTATTTATCGTATTTGATATACTAAAGGAAATAGAAAATAAACTTTTCCTTAAGGTAAATACTTTCGATTTCAATGAACATACGCCATATTTCAAGGGAATCCTTTTGATTTAAATACAAGAAATATGTTTCTTCGATTTAGGTCCTGCTGCTATTCACGCAAAACCAAAGCTTATTGAACAGAATGAGCCCTAATCAGGTGTTGCTGAAAGCGGCAACAGTTTTATTTCACTCAAACCTTAATCTTTTGTTGCCATATTGTGGTGTTGGAATAATAATTACCTTTTCATTAACAATGAGTATTTCGACAAGATTACATACTATACATATATCCAAGCTACAGTTCACTTTAGATTTGAAATCATCAACCTCTTATTTCAAACTATTAAACAAATCTCGAAAATGAGGATAATGCTTTTAATGATGACAGTTTGGAAAACCCAGGTTTTGTACCAAACATGTTGCAGGGTTTTGGTGAGGAAGGTGAAGCAGAACCAGTGCTCATGTCTCCAGCTCCAACGGCTTCCTGAGTTGATAACGAAGACTTATCGTCATGTTCTTGTGCTGTTTTTCAAACTCAAAGTCAAATGAAAAAAATATTATTTGGAAGAAAAAACATTTGCAATTAAATGAAGGTCAGTTCAATTTCCATGGGAATTCGGAAATTGAAGGTGAATTCCTAAATTTGGAAATGCCGTATCAATTCTTTAACTATTTTTTTTTTTTCGAAGACCTAATAAACAACGTTGTCGAGCAAATAAATTTATACACCATTCAAAAAATCCGGGGAAACTAACCGCGTACTGTGATTCCGATGTAAACAAATTTCTCGCAATTGTTCTCTATATGTCACTTGTTGATGCGCCCAATGTGAGATCGTATTGGAATGGTGATCTAGGATTTCCTCAAATCAAAGATATAATCGCAGTCAACAAGTTCGAAAAATTGCGAGAAAGCAGAACCTTTGTCGCAAGATATCAACCTGGACATGACAGATTAGACAAATTAAGACCGGTTATAAATCATCTGCTATTAAAATTCAGAAGCATTTCCTTCCTTTCTATTGATAAGCAAATGTGTTCAACAAAAGTTAGGCATTACATAAAGCAATACGTGCCGATGAAACCTCATAAATGGGGATTTAAATTGTTTGTTGTAGCTGGAATTTCTGGATTTGCCTACAACTTCGAAATTCACACAGGAAATGAGAACAATATGGCTAGACCAAATGGTGAACCAGACCTTGGGTCAACATCGAACATAGTTTTGCGTTTGTCCCGTATAATACCTCGGAAACAAAACTATCGTCTGTACCATGATAATTATTATACCGCCATTCCACGTATGGTTCATATGGCAAAGAAGGACATTTTTTCGTTGGTAACAATTCGAAGAAAATTTCAGTTATTTGGAAAAACAATCAATATGTGAACCTAACTTCTTCCTTCGCTGGAACTCATCCTGAGGTATTAGGGAAAAGGTATGATAGGAAACAACGCAAAACCATAGATGTGAAATACTCTTATATAATTCAACAATATAATCGTCATATGAGCGGCGTGGATCTGCTCGAAAGCCTAATGGGACGATTTAAAATTTCCACGAAACGCGGAAAATGGTATATGCGAATTTTTTACCACCTGCTTGACCTCACAATAGTTGACTTATAAAATACCGCTCAAACAGCAAAAAAAAACGGCTTCCGAAATTTTAGACCAAATGCATTTTCATGTAGAGGTAGCCCAATGTTTGAGTAAAATCAACATCGAGCCGAAACTTGGGAGATCTACTACTATTGAGCCTTCCATGGCAAAAAGGACCAGCATATCACGTACCACCACAAGATATTTGTAAAGATTAAGGTGGCCACTAGCCTGAGAATGTGGACGCGAAAACTAGATGCAAATATGCCGGATGCCAGGGTTTTGCCGCACAATATGAGAGAAATGTGGCATTGCATTATGTTTGAACAAAAAAACAATTGTTTGAAAAACTTTCATTTGAATTGGAATTCTTTGTAATTCTATGTAGTCATTTGGCAACAAACCCTTATCCTTACGAATGAAGGACAATTTTGAGTTAAATAATTTTTTTATGACTTTAAATTTCAACGCACATAGAATATCTTCATTGACTTTGAGGCCAATTTTCTGAAGCAATTCAATACTACCAATTCAAAATTAAAAGGCTTTGTTGTTTTCCCTAAATACATATTTCAAATATGGAACGTCGCTCATTAATTTATCGAAAGGAAAGAAAGTTACATCTCCGCACACGTTGAACCGTAACGACCAATTTATGCTTAGCATAGCTGATTTTTCTGGTTAATTAACTCGAGCTGTATGATATGTTTGATCATTTACTCTGCTTTTGGAAATTTTATGATCTGTATAGTGAAATTGTTTCTAGGTATATTTTTATATTCTAATTGATATTATATATTTTATTATATTTATTTATATAAATGTGTTACAATGCTTGCCGTTTTCACTATATACATAGGTACATAGATACATATGCTATTATATATTTTCTATTATCATATGAAAATTGTCGTAGAGGTAAATTCTAGAAATGCTTCTTCTAAGCTTCCCTTGCTATTATTATTATTAACTTTATCAGCACAGAGGTTTAGTATTACTTTAGGTCAATTTATTCTTTCTTGGTCACTAATTTTAGCATGACTGATAATCCTTTTTCACCGGAGAATAGAATTGTAAACCCAATTCGTGCCACTAAGAATGTTATTTATTACTAAAAATTTCCTAATGGCCGGTAGGTATCATTAATTTTGTACCGCGTAAATCTATGCTGACAAATTTGAGCTAGCAAAAGGAAATTCAAGGGGCTCGCTACAATGTCTATTCATCAGATATTGAAGTATAGAAGAAGGCATTTCGGAGAATTTTATTGAAGTATATTTGGAACAAATTTATGTCGGAATATGAAAATAGAAAAATGCAATATCGGCGATCCATATTTAATAGTAAGTGCAGTCATGCATAAGTAGCACTTTCTAGTGTGACGTGTCTAATTTAACTGAAGATTATTAAACTGTATAAATAATACATATTTAGTAGTGGATGTTCTTGCTATATATGAAAGAAAGCTGAAATAAACAGCAAAAGGCATCCTTAAAATTCTAACGAAGATTGTCCATTTGCTAGTCTTATGATTTTAATTACTCGAATATTTTTCGTAAATCTGATTCGCATTTCGATGTTTATTAAAGAATATATATATATTACTACTTGCTACGGCTACTGCTACTAGTAATACTTATAACAGTAACAATAATGTATTACGTTTCTTTTGTTACAGGACTTTATGGAGATGATAGTACATAGATCTAAATTACAATGAAGAATAATTCGGGCAATCTTTCAAGAACTGGTTCGAGACGATCTAACACTTCTTCTACTTCTAAGGTATCCTACGATTCTCCTGTTAACAGTCCCGCAGCCGCCCCAAAAAGTCCTACGATTTACTATTCTCAACGTGGGCACAAAGAATGTCAGCAAAAGGCACCCCCTTCCCTAGTCTCAGCTACTCTTCTCAAAAATCGCCATCTCACAACAGATCTCCCACACAAAATGATAGATTTAATTTTTCCAGCGGAAGTAAATCTCCCACCTTTCAGTTAAATAGCCCCAAAGAGACTGCATTTGATTTTCCTCCGGGTAACAAATCACCTTATCAAAAATCTCCCAATGCGACGCCAAAGTCTCCAAGATCGCCCAGGAATATTAATCATCAGAATGAGACACCCAGTTCACCGGCAATGTCAGAAGCTCATTGCCCATTAGCTAATTATTTTGCAATTAATCTACAATCTCCACCAAAAAATAAAGTAGGTCCTAGTAAAATGTATCACAGGCAACAGTATCAGTCGTCTAAAACTGATTCGAGCAGTTCAGTGAAATCTAGTTTAGAATACAAATCTACTAAAAAGCATCCGGATTTAGATTATCAAGATATTGAGTACAAAGTGTGCAACTCTTTGGATTCTGATTCACAGCACAGTTCCGATTTTCCCAGCAGTGCAGGTTATACCAGTAGTTATGATACTGATACTCGCAGAAGATCAAGACATTCTTCCATTAAAGAAAAGAAGCCTCGAAAACCTCCCTGTAATATTAGAACTAATCCGGGCTACGACGATGACAGGTACTCTTCAAATAAATCAATCGATGAATCGAGTAACTGCAAGAAACCACTGCAGCGTTGTCGGAAGTCCACATCTGATTTAACGGATTTAACCGATGATGCAGCGGCAACTACTGTAACATCTATGAGTAGGCCAAGTTCTCCCCGGAGGAAGAGTTCTGTGAAAGGGGGCTTAGCATATTTAGCTTCGAGAAGGGGTTCGAGAGATTCTGTCGCTTCGAATATGTCGAATGTATCAAATGAAGATATTGGTCCTCTGAATTTTCAAAACACTGTCCGCGGTCGACAAAGAAGAACCTCTAACTTTTTGGAATTACCGGGTAAGATTCATTCATATATAATGTACTATTGTGCCAACTTCAAATCGTACAAAGATAAATTAGTTTGAATCTGGTTTTGCCTTGTCTGTTATTTCATTTTAAATTAATTATTGACATTACATTATGCCACAAGTGCTGCTGAAAAAATGGAAATAATTGCATTGCATTACTCGGAGAAGGATAGTCCATGGGAAGACTAGGTTATTTGACTAGAAGGTTTGAACTGTCCAAAAGTACTATTCACATCAAAAATAAATGGCTACATCAAAATTAACATGAATATGACAAACGACTGGTTTATACTGCTCAAAACGTGTCAAAGTAGCCTATAACGGTTGTTCGAGTTCTGTTGCCGCAATAGTACTCAAATTACTGAGTGTTCGTTCGTATATTTAGTATAACTCTAACGTATCCATGATAATACTGGAATCATTGCGCGACACCCCTTCCAAAATATAACGAGCCATTGCAATATTGGAACACAATTTAGGGGCGTTGAGATGGTGCTATGGTCAACTTGCGGGAGGACTAACAATGGAACACCGGGTAACCCGCAAGTTTAGATTTCCATGAAACTGTACAGACTGAAAGAGTAGATTGGTATAAGAACAACACCATTTTTCTTAGCCGATGAATCGCCCGATTTTGGGGGTACAATTCGCTCGAAATATTAGCACGATTTTTTAATTTTTGTAAATATCTGACAAACTATAACTAATATCCTTTTTCTTTCTTAGAATATAATTTAAAGCATATTACATAGACTCAATAACGACGCTAGTTATTTTCGGAAAAAATAAATAACGGAGGATCGGAAACCCCATACCCTCCATTCTCTTATAATATTGTATTTTTCGATTGTTTATCACAAATAAAGGTTTTTATGTAGACGCTTAATAGTAAGAATATTAAAAAACAGTCATAAAGCTTGACTTGTCATTGAATGATGTACATAAGCAATTGTCGTTCTAAAATATCATATTTATTTAGAACAATTGAAATTATTAACTATGTCGATAACATTTGAAAGAAATATTATAATATAATCTGATTAATATGGATTAATTACAAATACTTGCTGTATATATCAATGAACTAAAAATACAGGCATTGTTCTGTCACATATACCGTTATAGTAATGCATTTATAAGACGGCCATTGCAAATGATATATTAGTTTGCCACAATGACAGCGATTACCATAGCTAATGTGTTGAACATGTTACTTGCAATTGCATGAAGCACAATTTATAGAAGATAATTATGAAAATGTTGCCTGTGTTTCTAAAGAAGGAAGCAGTGTTATTCACCTAGTTTATACAGAAATGTTCTTACAAAATAGCATTGACGATGGAATCAGCGACGGCCCGCTGGGGGAGGCTAAGCCTGCCCTATTATTTTTAGTAAAATAAATTGTGTTTATTATGTATTAACACAATGTTTAAGCATTGGCTATATGCTTAAATAAAACAATTTTTACAACGACTTTATAATAAACAACATATCTATTCATTACTTAATTTAAAAATGCAAACAAATTTTCAATAATGCATGAAATTCCAGTGGACGGACTATAATAGCAAGCGAGAAGGCTAGCCAAAAACCTACCTCCGCACCGATCTTAACACTAAACCTACCGACAGTTCTTGTATACCTATTCCTACCTCGCTCGGTCAAATTGACCGGTAATTAAAAAAGTTATCGATTTTAGTATCCAATGGAGAAAATGGTTGTTTTATTGCTAAATGTATATAAAATGAAGAATTTTCATGAAATTTCGTCCAAATTTATTTTTATATCCTCAATTATAAACCTAAAAAACAAAAATTGCATGTTTCCCACATGAGAAACCGAACTAAAGACATATTTTGTATATCTCAAATTATTCATATAACAAACAAATAAAATAAAACTTTTATATGCAATGTTATGTATACATACATACTTATATACTATAGTACTACATGTACATACTTTATTCGGCTTCCTTACAATGTTTACAAATTATTTTAGTCTGAAATGTACATTTGCCGCAAACATATTTTTCGCACTTCGAACAGATTTTTGTTGTTTTATAATCTTTACAAAATCTTATTTGACAAGTTTTTCAATTCTGAACTTTTTTTTTTTTTTTTTTTTTTATGGGCGCTGTTGGTAAAAGTATCATATTTTTTCGAGATTTTTCATACGTTTTGCCGAGCTCTGGAGCTAGCTGGAATAGAAATTCCTGCCTCGAAATATTTTCAACTGTCGTTTCTTTGTACAGAACCCAAGCATTTATTCCAGCTAGGTTCAAAATGTTGAAAAATACCTGAAGTGGCCACCTATAACTTTTCGACTTTACACTGTATTTCCTTGCCATCTGATCTGCCACATCTACACCAAATTTTGTATTATTATAAAATCTAATAGTTTCCGGTAAACGTTTGTTGCTTTTTCTATTACTATTGATTCATGATTAGAACTTAGGACAAGCACTTGAATAAGACTACTCAATACTATTGTTGTCTGCTCTATTCAATCGCAACCGACTCTCGAAGACCTCGCTCGAAGAGTGAAACTGTTCTGGTGTGGTGCTTCACACTTCGAATCTTTTTGTACGACCGCTGGAACGCTCGTTTTTGCTAACCATTGTTCGACCATCAGCGCCGTTATGTGCGGTTTCACTCTTCGAGCGAGCAGTGTAACTGTGAAGTATTGTCTCATATCGACGGCCGGTCATATTGACCGACGCGGTAAGTAGGACACATGATAAACTTTTCTTGGACAAGAGAAAAAGTAACTAGAAGTACGGAGTAAAAAATATTATATGCATATTCTAAGAATTGTCATATAGTTCGATAACGGTACCATAACGTTTAAAGTGTGTAATTCTTATGACAGTTTGAAAACGGTCAATAAGACCGTTACTGGTAGGTTTAGTGTTAATACCATTGGTGCAACCGATGCGTCCTCATAAGTGCATATGCACTTGTATAGGGCGAAAACGTATGCGCGGAAGCTTGGATTTCAGTCAGATCGTACGAGATCGGCATGTTTTCGTGCGTTATCGTTGGTGAAACGTTTGCAGCGCCTACTTTGACGATGTTTTAAGGATTTACGTAACAATTATTCGGTTTATGTTTTATAGAGTTTGGCTAGGTCGTACATAGAAAATGGATAAAATTAATAAAATAGGGAGCTGCGAAGATGTTGTCGACTGGCTGGTAATAAATTCTTTTAGTTGCTTAAACGTAGAGACGAAATTACACATCGTACAGAAAATTGAAACACCTCGGTCTAATTTATCTTTAGTATCTAACAACGGCAATCGGCAAAATTGTGGTTTCAGTTCATTGTGGAACACTAAATATGATTGGTTAACGGGTTCAATTAAACTGGAAAGATTATTTTGTTGGTCATGCGTACATTTTTGTAACCAAACCAAAACGTGATGGAACTTACGTTATACGGATTTAAAAAATTTACCACGATCTACTGAAATCTAAGTCAAAAGAACATATTTTGTCGTTGTAAAAATTTTAATTCTTTGGAAAACAAAATATTGCTACTGCCTTAGACAGCGTGTGTAAAGATGCAACTATTACGTATAATAATGAAGTTACAGCAAATCGCAACAATTTAAGAAAATTAATCGACGTATCGTGGAAATTATAAATAATTAATCGGTCTCTTTAGCAAATATGAACCTAGTTTTAATATTTGATTTGTTAGTAGTAATATTTTTTCCCGGTACATCTAAATCTATTTAAAATGATTTATTAGATTGTATTTCTTTTGTATTAAAACAGGAAATAGGTATAGAAATTAAAGAAGCTCCGTTCTTTTTCTTGGCAGGTAAATGAAACCACAGATATTTCCTACAAGTCTCAATTATCAATCACATTACGTTATGTCGAAAACGGTGTGGTTATTGAAAGGTTTTTGTTTCTTTTTTGACATATCAACCACTCGAACAACTGAAGTTTTATTTAACCTTTTATTAAATAATCGCGAAAAATATGATTTAAGAAAAAATTAGTCCCTCAAACTCAGATGGTGCATCTGTTATGTCAGGGCATTTAAATGGTTTACAAAGTAAAATAAAAACAATTGCTGCCTAAGTTTTCTTTGTACATTGTCACCTCATGCTTAAATTTAGTTTTGAGTAAAAATTGTAATATAAACAAAGAATCTAGAGTTTTCTTTTCTAATATAAGCGGATTTGCTGCATTTTTGTTTTCAAAATAAACCAAACCAAAGTTTTCGACTTCATGAACGATAGTGATGATTTCGGAAATGATACCAAGACTAACTAAGGATAAGGCAAGCGGTAGAATTGAAAAATTACTTAACCAACACAAACTTTTGACATCAATTTTACGTGTATAATCGTAGTTAGCCACTATTCAAACTTTACAAGAATATAGAAATAATGATCGTTATTTTAATAACATATACATACATATAATAACTTACATTTTGACACAGAATCTAGTTAGAAAAAGTATATATATATTGTCCTATGAATCGGATATACAAGAGTATAAAAAAATTTTAACGAAATTTTAGATGCAGTAATCGTTCAGATAGAAGTTAAATTTTAAGATATGCACAAATTATGTTTCTTCGATTTATTGATTTGTGACAAACTCTTAATACAATCAAAAAACTTTCCGCAAAATATATTAGAAAACCTTTCACAACAATATCCTTGTGTTGATGAAATTCAAAATAAAAAATGAATTATCTGTATTGTATCATGATCTTCAAATGTGTGGAAAACGTAAAACGCCAACTTAGATGTTAAATTTTATCAATAAAAACGATTTATATGAATGTATGCTGGAACTAAGTAAAATTGTAAGCATTGTCTGTAGTGATACCGGTGATAACTTCTGCCTTAGTAGGGAGGAGTTTTTCAGCACTAAAAGGAATTAAACATTACAGCCGCAACACTATGAATCAAAATCGATTAAGCAGTATATCCTTCATATCAATTGAAAAAGGTCTTCTTAAATTATTAACGCAAAATGATGTATTTCACGAGGGACAACAAAATAACAATTATAATTACAATTATAAATAAATAATAAGTACAAGTAAAAATAAAACTCATGCTATAATGTGAATTAATCTTCAGAAACGACAATGCTGTTATCGTGTAGAACTTTTGACTACGAAAAAGGATAACCTGATATATTGCAACCGTTATTAATAAATAACCGTAACGGTTGAAACTGTTATATTAAAATAACGATCCTTCCCACCACTTGTTCTATGTGTGTATGTTTGTACGTGTGTTAATACGTGTGTGTGCGCCTGCGTATTACGAAGCTTTGGTACCAATATTATAATAAACTAGCAGATACCCGTCGTGTTTTGAGTTTTTTCGGTAGGTGTGTAAACATAAAGATTTTTCGACGTTCCAACTCTGGAGCAAGCAACATATAATTGGCCGTGTGAAAAACAGGAATTTCAGGAAAGTTCAAACCAGCAACACTTAACATCTTGTACCATTGCACAATTTCGGTGGGAACCATAAGTTGCGAATGAGCATCAACGGTGAACCAACTTATATATATATATGTGGTGACATTCCAGATGGTTCCAAAGAGTTAATAAACTCTATTAGAAAGTTGACAGGTTGTTCCTCATCTATAACTGTGTCAATTGATTTGTACGTGACAACTTCACCGGGTAGCTTGAATTCAATTTGATGATTTATTTTGTTGACTTCATCATTCTTCGGAGCCAAAATTACTCGTTTTTACTGTCTATGAGATTTTTAATATTTTCTAATTCGATTATTTCACATGGTCGACGCGATAACCACAAATGATAAAACTTTCTGATGACAGTGACAGATCAATGTTTTTGTGTTGACAGTCTGTATTCGGAAAAATTATTATATGGGAAAATTCGAAAATCCACTTCATGAATGGACCGAATGCATTTTTAGTGGCCTAAAGTCATCCTCGCGTTATTGCCTTTCTAATGAAACCGGTTTGGGGCACATCGGTTGGATAGCTTCGAAGTCTATAACGGACATAGAAACATTTTTTATATTTTATATATATGTAGATAAACCCTATAGTTATCCCACCCTTGATGCTGCATTCGTTTCATTCTCTCGCAGTTTACTTTTCTGCACCGCGTGCGAACTGCACACATATTTTTTATTTTTGTGGGGGATAAAATATGTTTTTCAATAAACTTTATTAATGAAAGAACGTTTCTTTATTTTTAAAGTTGATGGTCGTCGAAAGCCCATGAATATTACCTTAGCCAATGTTAAAAAATCTACGACGCATCTTCCCCTGGCGTAGCACTTAAGCTAATGAATGTCGTCCCTAGATCTACTAGATATGACTTAGAAGGACACGGGAAAATTAGTCTGGCGCGATATAACCACATATACCACAGCCTGTTGTTTAGTTTGCGAGATACCCCACTTGGAGCAATATTCATGCAAACATGGAACTTTTGGCGTGTCTCCAGTAAATTATCTGATGTTGTAATTAGCTGATGGGCAGTTCTCGTCTAGAAAACAACTACTGCCGAGATAGCAGCGCCGACAGTCATTGCATTATATTTGGCTCCAGACTTGTGCGCCAACTTGCGATGTGCATTTTAAGTTGACGCCCATCACTTAATTCCAATAATAGGTAATTTACTAGAGACACGCCGAAAATTCCATGTTTGTATAAATAGTGCCCTAGACGACGCTTTCCGCATACCAAACACCAGACTGTATATAATGAGATGCATTGGATGGAGTAGGTGCGAATGCGCCTGTCTGAAGAGCCGTGCAAGGCCGCAAAAGTTGTGCCAAGCTTTCGCTTCTGTTCAATTTAGTGAAATTACCTTCCCTAATTAATTAGCACATCGTTCTATACTTGCAACATTACCAATTGGTCCATAATTCTCAACCTAAAAATAATTTAATAACCATCGGAGTTAATATCTACGTAGTTGGTTTTGGCAAAAATTGTCAATCATCCAATTACAACATTAGGTAGTTTACTAGAAACACATTTATGCTATTTTACTGTTTATCACGCGTTGTCCCTATATTTCAAATTCCACGATTTTATACGAACGCATCGATTATATTATTAGTATGCCATGCTTAAACGTAAAAACATGGTATATAATATTCGTGAAAAGATCACACAAAGTTTTTTTTTTTAAGGTGTGCTGTGTCCTTTGACATTTGTGGGAATTATCTTTCGAGATGTTTCTACCACGTTTAAGTCAAAATAATATACAATATTTCAATTCAACTAGACTAGATTAGGTTTTATAACGGCAGTTTTTGAAAAAAAAAATTTTTACATGCACTTCTCAATGTGTGATATTCCATGAGCATTTAGTTTCAAATATTCGCAAAACTTTGTAATAATAGAATGAATATTTGAAGCAAAACCTGTTGCGTATCGCTTCAGATTTGTTGCTCGACTTTCGTTACCGGAGACATTTCAACGCAGTGCACGATGAGATACCTATTAAGGATATTTTTGTTCCAGCTGTTTACTAGCGTGCTGCCTCCTCTGGTGCCATTATTTCTTAATTAATCGTTATAGACCACTTAGACTTTATTGGCGAACGTGTCCATTTACGCCATTCTGAAACATGTATTGGTGCTTCAGCGATAACACTCCTGACTTATAGTTCCGATTCAACGAAATTACTTATTATATAAGTTTAAGTGTTTATTAAAAATGTATTGTGTGTGCTTATATACTGCAGACAACAAAAACAAGTACCTATTGATAAATAGATTACTTAAAACTCGTTGACTACTACAGTTAGTTTTTATCTTGATAAAACCTCAAATGCCACCGAATGGAATTATATTTATTATATTATATAGATGGTACAATAAAGAAATGATCTAGATTGATCAATAGATGAGTTGAATTGGAATGGAGTACTTATTTCTAGCTCTGCTTAATCAGTCCATTAGTATTAGCTAGATTATTAGATTGTGCCAACGTTTGGTATTGGATGGTCTACAACTATTATTACTTCAGCTTGAGTCCTTGGTAATATAGTGGATGAATTGAGAGTTCCTAAGCTGTCTTTATCTAAACCACAGGAAAATTAGAATCCCACTTCTAGGGCAGTAAATCTGATAAAATGTCAGAGGTATTCAAGACATCGCAAAGTTCTAGACAATATTGTGAGACGTTTATAATACAAATAAGAGTTAGTTTTTCTACCATTACCAAGCCAATTAAACAACAAGAATTGAGTTAATAGGTATATTTTCAGAGCGTTATACAACGTGTTCGGAACACCTTCGTCAGTGAAAAAAACGCATATGTATAACCAAACATGTGTTTTTATATGGATGATGGTTCTTGTACCATAATAAAGGGTAGTATTGATGAGGTATTGAATTCATTTAATAGTTATCATAATAGATTAAAATTTATATATGAGAGGGAATTTGATGTGTGCATTAAATTGCCTAAACGGTCATCCACAATAACGACATTGTATAAACGAATTGGCATATAAAATCTACCAATACAGGAAGACGCCTAAATTATTTTTCAGAAACCTCTAAATTACATAAAATTAATGTAGTTATCGGACTAGTTGATGAAGCGGTTTGATTAGCTAATCCCGAGTTTAAGGAAAAGAATTTAAACAAAAGAAATCTTAGATAAAAATAACTATCCAAATAATTTTTAGGAGACAATAATAAAAAACAGAATTAATAAATTATATAACAGGTATTAGAAACAAAACAAAAGTTATAACGCTATTCCTTATAAATTTAATAAACGCAATATAAACACAACTTGTATTCTAAATTATAGTAACAGATCTCTTTCCACTAACACTAAATTTAAAATAAATAAACAAAATCAAAGTAATGTAGTTTATAAAATAAACTGTAAAGACTGGGATGGTAGTTACATCGGTCAGACAAAACAATATTTAAAGAAAAGTTGTATAACAACAAGCATTCTTTAAATAATGATTTTGGTACAATTACCACTGTAACAAAACATTACAAAGATCTGGGGCATTACTTTGATTTTGAAAACACAATTGCAAAAGAAAATAATAATAAAAAAGATTAATAGACATCATCATAGACAAGATTTCAGACAAATTCATCGATTATTTTGGCTTTAGATTTGTTTTGAAGTGATAGTGTTGGTCTCTTTATGCCACCATTGAGAAGAAGCAATATAGATCAATGACTTGCTGTATCTAACTACACGATATAGGCAATTACCATAGCCAAATTGATTGAATTAATTTGCGACGTTTCCCTGTTTCAAATATGAGAAGGTGTTTCGGAGGAAAATGGCTTACTTAATGAGGAGGTTATCATAGATACATAAACCTATTGTATTGAGTTTAAAAATGATACTTTTTGGAGAACTTAATGGGATAATGTTTGGAATTAAAAGGGGCTACGTAGAGAGATAGACAAAAAGTATTAAAAAAATACTTTCACTGGTAGACCACACGTATGTATTTCATGATTCACCTGCATCTGCAATACAGTGTCGCGAACGGTAGCAGAAAAAGTATCGTGAAATCAGTTAATGAATTTAATGCTATAAGTTTGGATGAACAAATTGCAAGGAAAAGTTACAAGTTACGTCGGAAGTTGTAAAAGACATCCAAGCGCATAAAGATCGCCCCCTAAATGTGTAAAAAGTTATCCTTTTATTTCCTTATTTTCTTTCACAAAGGAAACAGAAAAACGAAACTTCCTTTTATACTTTATTACTACTTTCCAGCATAGTTTGGTACAAAGTGCCGCAATAAGCACATAATTACTGTCGTACATTTGTCAAATAAATCTAACAATAAGACGTATAATTGGTAGAAGAATGTACTAAATTGTGTTATGCATAGGAAACGGAGCGCTGATTTTTAGGTTACGTAAAAGTGTCCAGCAAGTAAATTATTTCTTTATATTTATTGTTTATTTTTTTTTAAAGTACCTATAGCAGAAAATCTACAGTTCATCCGCTCCTTCTTTCCAATTACGTCAGGAACCAATGCTACTAGAAATTCCACTGCACAATCGTATTTTCTATAAAGTCTAAAAATAAATAGAACAACATGCATTATGTCAAGCTGCGTAATTCAAATTATCCATACTGTTTTTTGTCAATCACCGACGTTTATTGACGTTAGATCGACGTATTAAATAATTTTAATTTTCTCAGAAATCGTTTTTAAGTTTATTCTTTTCATACCAAGAATACAAAATATGCTTTATCTTTTACTAGTACTAGTATTAATTTTACTCTACATTTATGGTAACATTCTAAAACTCATTTAGTTTTTAGATAATGTCCGACAAACGCCCAAGATCACAAGCTTAACATCTTGCGCTAAATCTGATTTGATACTTTGAATCAGGAAAACAAGTAAGAGACCCTCTACTACCTTTATGAACTAAAAGAAATAAGAAAGAGTAGGTACTTTTAGTACGTTCATGTTTAAGCGTGTTTCCAATGAAACCAATGATTAATAATAACCGGAATAATCGTTAATTGTGACGAAAAGGGTGCCTTTCGTGTATTTTCATACGTTACATAAGGGATGTTGCGAATAATATAAGGTCAAATCCTGGTAACCTGTGGAAATTTCTAAATGATAAACGCAAATCTACAAGAATATCTGGCAACTTTTTAACGACAACTTACTCCACTTACTAATCCTGTAAACATATTTAACGCTTTTGTTGAAACATTTGCTAATGTATATCTTAAAAATGATAAGGCTACATTCCCACAGCTGTTCACTAATTACCCTTCTTTTACCTTGCCTTAATTACTGAGAAGGAGTTGCTTCAGACAAGGTCTACTCTTGCTAATAAGTTTACTGCGGGTGCTGTTGCCTGTTGCCAAGCTTTATAGTGCGCGATTGCAGATACGTATTTGCTGCACCTTCGATGACTATTATAAATCTTTCTCTAAGAACACAAACATTCGCTGATCTTTCGAAGCGTGCTATTATCTGTCACGTTCATAAAAAGGGTGATAAATCACTATTATCTAACTATCGTCCAATTTCGATACTTTCCAACTTTGCGAAATTTACGAACAGATCCTTTACTCTAAGATTTATAAAAATGTCAATCCGTTCTTGTCGCCTGATCAGCATGAATTCCTTCGTGGACGCTCTACTTCAACAAATTTGTGCGCGATTTCTCAATTTTTGAGTGAGGTATTGGACAGACGTGGATGAGGTGTACACTGATTTTTCACAGGCGTTTGACACTATAAATCACGAGGCATTATTATCTAAACTTGACGCCTTTGGTTTTGCCCCTTCAGCACTGAATCTAATGCAGTCATATTTAAAAAATCTAATTTATTATGTATCTTACAACGGCTTCTACTCGAATGAATTCACTGCAATATCTGGTGTGCCACAAGGGTCTAATTTAGGACCACTCTTATTTCTTCTATACATAAACGATTTGCTGCTTACAGTGACCTCTCCGATTTTGGCATACGCTGATGATCTAAAAATATATTCTGAAATATCTAGTGCTGACGATATTCTCTGTCTACAACGTAACTTAGATATCATTGTAGAATGGTGAAATACTTACAAGTTGCAATTAAATATTAACAAATGTTGTTTTGTTATCTATACTCGTGCTAAGGCAACCAGACTTTCACATTATAAGCTTAATGACATTCCTATTGAAAGGAAAGCTGTATTTAAAGATTTGGGAGTGCTTTTTGATTCGGAGCTATCCTTTAGATCTCAACTCGAAAATATTTACACTTCCTTTTTCAAAACTCTTTGTTTTACTATGCGTGTAACCGCTCAATTAAAAAATACAGATTTGCTAAAAGTATTACATTACTGTTTCGTAATCAGTAAGATAGATTATGCTGCTATTGTTTGGTGTCCCTTGTATGCCTCACATTGTCTACTCCTTGATCGAATACACCGACGATTTCTTAAAGTTCTATCTTTTAAAATTGACGGAGTTTATCCCGCGATTGGTACCGGACAGACAGACAGACTTGTTACTTCGTCATGGCATGCTGTTGGACAGAAGAAATATCCAATGTTCCAGATTTCTGTGGAAATTAGTGAATAATCGGATTGTTTGTCAGTTTCTCCTGAACAGAATATCGTTTCACGTGCCCAGGATTTCGACCATGTATAGCTGTACCTTCCTGTTACCTGCTGCAAGGACAAATATACTGCAACGCTCTCCCGTTAATGTAATGTGTCGCAATGCTAATAGACTTGTATAGATATATTTTTTAAATAGGTTTCATTTTTAGTATTAGTCAATTGAGCAGTATTTCTTTTATTTTTGTTGACATTAAAGATTATTATTACTGATCAACAGTATAGGATAGGAGAAGCATCGCAATATATTTCCCAAACACATCAAAATGCCAGTAAAGTTGTCACATTGATCGCCACCTAAAAGAGAGGTGGCACCTAGGAAGGAATAGCTTTTTATCATGTACTTCATTTTATGTTTGAGCAGCACTGTCAAATACCAATTTTAGGTTGTTTCATATTTACCAGGGATGTTTTCGTGGTTATAGAAATTTGGCTATATGCTTTCTATTTCATCAATTTTCATAAAAATCAACAAGCACATTTAATTGAATTAATTACCCCAACGTTGAGCCAATGGTTTTAAATCGTCCAAAGGAACTTATTTAGTCTCTGTAATACACCTATTAATAGCAAGTTTTACTTCATTTAAGATCTCAAATCGAACAATCCGCAGTGGTTCTTTCAACTTTGCGCACAAATGAATTTCAGAGTTGGTAAGTAGAGTGGATATGAAAGCAATTCTAACGCAATTTGTTTCATACGTCCTGTAAGTAAGTAGTAATAGAAAAATATTTCGCGTTAATAATAGTACCTTTCGGAGGAAACATCTCAGAATACAGTAACAATTACTTTTCCAACCGACGAAAGGGGAACCTTCTCCTGGTTTGCGCCTTTATGTTATATGTTTCATCAGTAGTCCCAAACTTGGTCGCCGTAACGTGCTAAAAGCTTCTGAATTTGGCGGCATGTGTTGGACCTGTAGGATTTCTGTTCCGGCCTTAACCTGTTAAGGACGAAGTATCTTAAAAATTGAAATTTGATTGGGTTTAGTTGATTTAGGCAAGTGATAAATATGTATAACAGAAAAGTATTACAAATTTGGAAAAACGTTTCTTGAGGTTTTAAAAAATTTCCATTGCCATATGGCAACGCCAGTCTTTTGTAGGGTCGAAAAGTGTTATATACTAAATAAAAAATCACATATATTTGAAAATAAGAGAAACACATACTCGTATAAGTATATCAAAATGTTGTATAAAAATTAACGTTGCAACTCAAACATAAGCCAACATTACATTGAATGCATGCACTAAGTGCATTCAGTGTGATGATGGATTTGCAGGCTGCACCTAACACACTTCTGCTTTATTCCATCAGAAATAGTTGTTTATCAAAAATTTGATGCCTTTCGTCTGATGAACTGTTCACCATCTATTCATTTTAACTCAAGTCTTCTTCAGGGACAAAATAATCATTAAACTTTTTCGCAGGTTTTTCTAAAAATTCTAAAACGTATATTCAACTTCGATTTACTGTTATTGGTGAGATACTTTTAAAAATTAAGAAGCATCTATAAAAAAAACAAAATACAACGACCTATGAATGTCGCAACCAATCATTTCATTTTTGCAATAGAAAATTCCCTAACTTATCGAAACATATTTGAACTTACCTAACCCAAGGAACTACGCCGAGCATGCTTCTCGACGCTCTTCAGCGTCTTTATTGGTGGGTTGTGGTGGCGTTTTAATTCAATTGCAGAAGTACGGTGGGGAAATCGCGTACAGTTGCCGCCGGTTATGTAAAGAACTCATTGGAAAATAAAATGGATTCCGCCGTAAAAATTTGAGTGGGGACTAGTTCGACTCATTCAACTTCAAATAACGTTTTAAACGTTGACAATCCTGCATCAAGTACTGGTACAACTCTACAGAATATTATTCCTTTAAACTTACGAAATGTTGCCAATTTAAGTACTAACAGTAATGTTGGTTTTTCTTCACTTCAAATCAATAATGCTCAAAATTCTACCTTTAATATTACTATTTCCAAATAAAAATTAGAATAAAGGTTTTATAAAATTTATTTAAAGCTACGGACGTAGAAAACAATTTGTATGAAGCTCGTGAGTAAAGCATATTTCTTTCACTTGGGGCAAATCGGGCCGTGCGGTCAAATTTTTCTACTCGTGAAAAAGGTATTGCTATAGTACTTGATACATAAATAACTATTATAACTTCTTTATTTGGCAAAGGCCAATTATATATTTTGATAAAAATTGATATAAAAGGAGCTCAAAATAAAATATAATTCATTGTCTAACAAGAACCAGGTAGAGGTGAGAATAAAATCTTGCCTGGACAGGAAAATGGATAAAAGGTAGGTAAAAAGGTAATAAAAACTTAAAACAAACTTATTAAAGTAAGATAGCAAACTCTTAGTAAACAAGTAATAAATAACAAATATAATAGTAACTCATAAAATTCTACGGTACCTAAATAAAAAAGTAAGTTATTGACAAATAATAATAAAAACTAAATAGATCTATGTTTTTAAACTTAAATAAATATTCTAATATTTTTTTGGAAAACGGAAAACTGTATTGCCTACTGTTTTCGATACATTAGAGGAATTTGCCTATTCTTTGTACTAGCAAAATAATCAATTACCCGCACGTAAAATACGTCATTTTCCGTTATTAATTTTGAGAAGACCTTTTTCAATTGATGTGAAGGATATACTGCTTAATCCATTTTGATTCATTGTGTTGTGGTTGTGATGTTCAATTTCTTTTAATGTTGAAAAACTCCTCTCTACTGAAGTTATCGGTACTTATAAGTTTACTCAGTTCCAGCATACATTTATCTTAGTTGGTATTGAAAATGTAACCTCGGTTTGTTCAAAAATCAATTTAGAAAACTCTAATAAAAAACAAAATTTTGTGTTGGTTAAATAATTTTTCAATCCTACCGCCTAGTTTATAGTCTCGGTATCATTTCTGAAATCATCACTGTCGTCTATAAAACCAAAAACCTCAAAATTAATATTTGGTTTTATGCAATTGTACCGTAAATACTACAGGCGATCTAAAATTCCATCGTGTATTAGAGCTAGTTGGTAAGCTACTGTGGCATATTGTATCTGAAATGTTGGTTCGTTTGGTTGATTTTGAAAAAAATGCAGCAAATTCGCTTAAATTAGAAAATGAAACTCTAGATTCTTTGTTTGTATTACCAGCTTTACTCAAAACTAAATTTAAGGCATGAGCGAAACAATGTACAGAAGGAGCTTGAGAAGCAATTGTTTTTATTTTACTTTGTGAACCATTTAAATGTCCAGCAATAACAGATGCACCGTCATATGTTTGACCCACTAATTTCTTTTTAAAATCGTATTTTTCGCAATTATTTAATAAAAGGTTAAACAAATCTTCAGCTGTTCGACTGGATGTGTCGAGAAAAAACAAAAATCTTTCAATAACCATACCGCTTTTGACATAAGGTAATATGATTGATAATTGAGACTTGCAGAAAATATCTGTGGTTTCATCTACTTGCCAAGAAAAAACAAAGCTTCTTTAATTTCTGTATCTATTTTCTGTTTTAATACAAAAGGAATACAATCTAGTAAATCATTTTGAATAGATTTAGATGTACCGGAAAAAATATTACTACTAACAAATCTATTAAAACTAGGTTCATATTTGCTAAAGAGTAATTAAGATTAATTCTTTATAATTTCCACGATTAAAAGAACCTGAAGTCTCATTGTGTCCCCGAATAGCTAGATCTTGTGATGCTAAAGATATGGTTACGTCGATTAATTTTCTTAAATTGTTGCGATTTTCTCTAACTTCATTATTATACCTAATAATTGCATCTTTACACGCGCTGCCTATAGTAGTAGCAATATTTTGTTTTCCAAATAATTTGAATTTGCATAACGATAACATATGTTCTTTAGACTTAGAATGCCGTTCAAAAAATTGTTGTAAATTTTTTAAACCCGTATAACCTAATTTCGACAACGTTTCGGTTCAGTTACAAAAAACTAGACATGGCCAACAAAATAATCTTTCCCGTTTAATTGAATCCGTTAACCAATCACATTTGGCGTATCATAATGAACTGAAATCACGAATTTGCCAATTGTCGTCGTTAGATACTAAAGATAATTTAGGCCTAGGTTTTTCAATTTTTTTGTGCGATGTGAAATTTCGTCTCTATGTTTAAACAACTAAAGGAATTTCTTACCAACCAGTCGACAACAGCTCCATTTTCTGTGTATGATCTAGCAAAACTTCATAAAATAACATAAACCAAATAACTGTTACGTGGATGCTTTAAACATCGTTAAAGAAGTACTTTGGTAATGAATCGCACACGTGCGAACTGCAATCACGAGAACGCATCGGTTGAAACAATGAAATTATTCCTGGACTGCACGATTCCGTTTTTTTTTTAAAGAGAACATAGTTCTTATAATTCTTTTCTGAAGTACGAAGCACCGTTGAAAATGTGACGACAGATCCCATAAAATTATGCCATATCTGAGCCTGGAGGATATATGAGCGTTGTAAAACATTATTAATGTGCTAGAATTTACGCTGCTCTTCAATATATTGACAGCATACACAAGTGAACACAGCTTTGTGCATAAGTGACATATGTGACTTTCCCATGTCAAAAAGTTATCAATATAGCAGCCCAGAAATTTGGTAGAAGTTAAGAGCGGAATAGACCTAGTATCCAATCGTATCAAAAGTGATCTGTCAGATAAGCGCTTCATTGTATTGAACACTAATAACGAGGTTTTAGTTTCATTAAGTTTCAGGCCATTACCAGAACACCATGCAGATACTGCACCCCCGCTCCGACTTCCAAGACTCGACAATTCATGTTCAGTGGATGCACTTATCACGATACTCGTATCATCCGCAAACTGATACAGAGAGGCGTCAGAGAGACACAAACACAAATCATTGACGAATAAAATAAACAACAAAGGTACGAGCACCGAACCCTGAGGCACTCCCTGCGCAGCGCCCATAGGAGACGAGTATACCTCACATGGATCGCTCTTAATACAAACAATCTGAGAGCGACCTCCAAATAAGAAGACATCCATCGCAAGCAAGGTCCCCTAATACCAAATTTAGAAATTTTATCCAGTAATAATCTATGATTAACAGTATCAAATGCTCTTGATAAATCAAAATAAAGACCCGCCACACGCTTACCATTATCTAATTGTTGATAAATATAGTCCATGGCCTCAAACGTAGCATTTTGGGTTGATTTACCACTGAGAAAACCAAACTGACAGGGTGAAATTAAATTAAATCTCATGAAAAAACGGCATTATTCGACAATACATCACTTTCTCAAAAATCTTCGAAAAACATGATAACAGGTATTGGTCTGGTTAGAGACTAATTGTTTACTTCCACTCTTATGCACAGGAATCAATTAAGCTATCTTCACTATTTCAGGAAATATACCATCAGTAAATGATTTATTAATTAATAATGATAGAGGAGGTGATAGAATGAGCAACATGCTTCAATAAGTTACAGGGCACACCGTCAATGCCTGAGGACGGTTTACTCGAAGTAGTTAAAATAATGTTAAAAACTTCATCTTCACTAGCAGGATATAAGTACAGAGTATGTGGGCAATTGAAATCACTACCACTCTCCAAATTGTCACAAACAGTAGACGAAGTATGGAATTTACTCGCAAACAACCGACAAATTGTCTCAGGATCAGTAACTAATTCGTCGCAATGCTTCAATGTGATATCTTTCCGAATTGTAGTATCATCAGTTTCCCTTTTAATGATGGACCACACACATTTTGATTTATTTTTTGCATTTTTTAGCAAATTGTCATTAAACTGTTTCTTAGTCTCCGTAATGAATTTATTATAGTCTTTTTTTAACAATCTATATTGATTAATTGAGAGAAATCCAAGCATGTACAGTTTATAACTAAACCTTAAGTCAGACGTTGCCCTACGTACCTCGTTTGTTACCCAAGAACCATTAATACCTCTCTTGGTTGCACCAACTTGAGTCAGTGGAAATGAGTCATTAAAATAATACATAAAAGGTAAAAAATACTGAAAGTTATCATTTAGAGTACGGTGGGCGGAGATATCATTCCAGGTTTCTCGCGATATTGAATGACTGAAGCGTTGTATATTGACGTCAGTAAATTTTCTTATGTGCGTGCGTGCACTAAAATTTTGTGCATTGTTGGAAATTTGTGTGCATTTTAAAATTAAGTAATGAATAGATATGCCATTTATTAAAAATTCGTTGTAAATATTGATTTATTTTTAGTATATAGCCAATGTTTAAACATTGTTTTAATACATAATAAGCACAATTAATTTTACTAAAAATAATAGGGAAGGCTTAGCCACCTTAACCTCGCCTGACGAGCCACCACTGCACCGAATATGTAAACATAATCATAGTCATAGCAGTAATTCCGTCTCAATAATTTTATTTATTGTTAGTACAGATCTTATGAGTATACTCTGCATTATTGTCAAATTGCCATATCACAATATATAGGAATCGATACACCTATATCCTATTTAAGGTAATGCTGCATAATAAGGTAGAGGCAGATATGATATCTTAGTTGTTGAAGTACATCTTGGAACTTTCTTTATTTCATCTATTTATTAAATCACAATTTATAATTGACTTCAATTTTATTAGTTGCTATTAATTTTAGTTCCAGATCATATCCGCCCTAGGGTATGCTCTCTTCCAGAAAAGGCCTATAATCCACGTCTTAGTGACGACTTGTATCGACTGCGCACCTTCAGTATTACCAATAAAGGAGGCGTTGTCAACTGTGGGGATTCTATCATAAATAGAAGATCGAGATCCAATACTAGCGTCAATTCTACGGCAAGCAAGTAAGTTTCTACATGTTTTTCTTTCTCTAATTAAAGTTCTGGCATCTCTGAGATGAATACATTTAGAAATACATTTGGGATACGTAGTTACTTTTGGATTTAGAGATACCTTTTGCACAGTTTCTAAAACTCGTCTATATGATTAACGTGTCCCAAATAGTACTCTCTTAGTACTCACCGTTCCGAAAACTTTGCTTTCCAAATTAGAAAGAACATTATGTAATTTTTTTCAGCTTCTTGATTATAAGGTGAAAACTAGTGAATTAGGATTTGATAACTTGTTGAGGTCTTAACGAAAAGATTCTTAAAGCTGATAATATTTATCTTAGCAAAAGAAACAGCTTTCATTGGTATGGCAAGTATGTTTTAATCTGATGATTCTTATTTCTGGCGGCTTTTCACCAAAATAGGTCTCGTTACTACTAAATAATACGAAATCGGGTTTACCAATTGGTATAGATTACAACTACGAATTAAAGAAGCTTTCTTGAGTCCAAATTGAAATCCAAAAAAGTTCTATAAAAGTCACTTGATTATTTTAGCCGTTCATAAAATTACTAACTGCTGAGCATCTTTAGAACAACCCAAACATAATGCTTTAATGCACAACGTTTAAAGTTTTTGTTTAGGATTTTGGAGACACAAATAACGGGAAAAGTGAGAAATTTTAACCGTTTGAGTTTAAACTCTTTTTGAAGAGTCACGAGATTCGACTTTACCAATATTCCATATCTAGTTGTAAACTTTCAAACTAAAGGAATCAAGTTCGCTCATTCTTATCATTTTCAAAAAACAAAGGTTTGCCGCGTGGAATTAGCAATTTTCCTCTTTAACCCGCCGAACTCCGTAATTTACGGTACGGTTCATTTCCATTCTGTCTATTTTATAAAATTCTGTCAGGTGCCATACTGTTCCTTTCTCAAAAGTTTTGCCCCCTCTATTTCTGTATTCCGCCTTTTCCGCTTTCCTATGTGTTTCAAGCTTGTCCTCCTGGTTTCGCCTTCAATACTTGCTGGTTTCCACTTATTTTGTGCCACCTATTATCCCTGAGTTAGCTTTATGAAGTCTTCTGTTTCATAATAGGGAAGTCTGTAACTTACGCAGCAAAATATTTTCTATGTTGGAATTGCTAGTATCGGTAGGTTTATCTATTGTAAGTTGTAATTTTTTCCGTTGTGTATTTCCAATTTTATATCTGCGACAATTTTTGTATTAATGTTAAAATACATCGGAAAGTTTCCCACCCTGATGTCGCCAAAAATAATTGGGAAGTTTCATCACTTACAATGGTCTTAACTTGAGAATAGTCACACTTCTTCAGTATGGTACAAAGCTTTTAGTATATGGTGAACATCCTAACCACGTTCTAGTATTTTTTCTTGAATATGTAAAAATGTGTGCAGCCCTGCATCTTTAGAGTAAACCATATTATCTGTACCATTTGCTAATTCTGATTGCCTTTTTGCATTGTGTTGATCAGTTTGCTGTCCACATCTGAATGAATAAATTCGCAATAAAATTATAAAGTAGACAATTGCCTTGTAGTCCGTGTCATCTCTCGGATCTCATTTGCTCTATGATTATTCTCGTTTAACGTTGTTAGAAACAGTCCATTATTAATTAGCACTTATTAACATGTTTAGAGATGTATAATTTTATTTCTATACGTTCCATAATCAAATAGCAGGTGTTAATCATTGTGTTAAGTAAATCTCCTTCAGCTCATGAACAACTCATAAATGCAAGTAGACGCATACAGGTCCATATAGAATTGCATTATATACGTTCCCATCCAACATGGTTACCTGTTCCTCCGTGGACCATTTTATTATTTAGTTTGAAGCTGGTATTACTAATGGAAAGGCTGTCATTTTTGTTGTATGTGTTACAATTAGCAATATTTTATATGTCTACTAACACCATTTCAATTTCGGAATGCCTTCAGATTTACAGAATTTAAGTAAATATTTCTTGCTGTTTCTCTCCTCCACATTTTAATTGATGCTTACGTATTTGTAATGGTAAAATATTCCTGTATTATCAATAGGGGCGTTAAGTAAATTTAGGGTGTCTAGTGGTTTTCATTATAATCATGAAAAATGGTACTAATTTACAGCGATGCGGATCTTTCGGATGAAAATATAAACATAAAAATATATAATATACGTATTACATTTCGTAACTAAGGTTCATCCATAGCACCTGAAAGTAGAGCTTCCTTTAAGGACATTTTCTGATAAATGGGAATTTCAATACTCTCATCTTTCTTTAGCAAATTATGTACATGCCGATTAGAGTCGTAAAGCATTTTCAATTAATTTTTAAACAAAGTTGTCGATTTGGAAAATTATCTGGTAAGATTTTTGCGAAATTCATAATGTAACAAATGTGCGGATCTGTTAGCCCAAAACTTCCTTCTATAATATCATTGAAATAGTAGTATATTTTTCATATCTGTAAATGCCACAGTTCTCAATTTCCCATATTTATGAATTAATTTTGTATGAAAGTAATAATGCTTATCTCATTGCTCTCATGAATCATAAGTGTATCCAGTTCCGTTGTAAACAACCTTATCGATATACAGTGCACGGTGTACGTATAATATTAATTAAAGGTGGTATAGATTACCATATCGCTAAAGAACAGTTTATTTTTTATCTATTTTGACCAGTTTGACTTTACTGTAATTTCTCCACATAATATTAAGTGTTAAGTATTAAATGGATCAAAAAATTAAAATTGCTAGTTACGTTCCCAACCGAGCATTTCCATGGTTTTGAGCTATTAATGATATTGATGTCGAACTTCTTTTATTCTTGTGTATGTATCATTAGGATAAAAGGAATGTAATGATTCATTTAACTTATACGTGTTAGAAATAGCGTTGTTGTAGGCGTACAAATTGCATACATTCACAGCCTTGCCATTGTACTTCTATTTAATTAGTTTGCGGAAATATCTACCATTCCGCTAATAATTTTGGTTAATAATCGACCACTAAATAAAATAGTTTTATTCAACATACGAATTAATAATTTAATATGGTAAATTGACTATGTAGATAATTGTTCTCGTTGGAATCATTCATCATAGCGGTCGAATGCGCACAATAGGACAAATCGGAGGCAATGCAATACAGTCTGCATTGTTTTGTACTACTTAACTGATGCATGCAATAGATTAAATTGGTGTTTTCAACCGAAGCAATTTCCAAGTAATCTAGCGGTTGTTATGGTGAAGTAACTGAATTTCGCGCTTGTTGAATGCGTTTCTTAATACTGTGTAGAGTTGCTCAGTTTGCGCCAACAGTACAGCAACTATCCGAAACGGCTGTACTAGAATAATGATGTGGAGCCCTTCTTTCCAAGATATGTAGTGCTTATTCACTCGAGGCACAAATCTTGCTGTATATTATTCATATAAGAACCATATCTATGATATAATATTCAATTTCTTTAGAGACACTCTACTGAGCCCTTTACGTCTCGACATAGCCCGCGGTTACTTTTAAAATCGTTTGTCTTTCAGGACAACCTGTTGAGTTAAAACGCCCACGAGAGTGTCATAATAAACCCTATCAAAAGGACTGTTGTAATCCAATAATATTAACGTAGTTACATTTCCAAGATGAATTTTATGACGTGGGGTATTTGAAACGTATATTACATACCAACTTAGAATGCGTCTTAATTTAGAAGAATTACAACTAGTTTTTGATCCTTTACTTAAGTTTTAAATAAAAGAGTCACAATAGAATAAATAAAGTAAAATTGGAATTCATACAGTGTCAGTATGCGTAGCATTTTGTCTAAGTTTCGGTCATATGCATTTTTTTGAAGTAAAAGGTTTAATATACGAATTTTTGCCAAAAGTATAGAGAAACGGGCATATATAAAATATTTAGATCCTATAAACAAACATTTGTGCTATACGAGTATTATAAATTAATACAATTAATGTACTATTGCGGTAACAAAAAATCGAACATAATGTAGTTTAAATCTGGCTTTTGCCTTGTCAAATATTATTTCATTTTCAAGTCATTATTGACATGTTAATTATATACACTCATGATCAAAATAATAGGTACACTTTATACATTTGTTTTTTAAGTAAAACAAAATAGCTTTAATGATATAAAGAAACTAAAAAAGTGTTCCTATTTATTCGTTATGGTCACAAGAATACAAAAATTTAACAAATAACGTAAATTGTGCTTCAAAAAAAATCAGGTCATCTTTTAACTAAGGGCAATTCAATTGCTGCTCATAATAATAGGTACATTTTAATAATAGTAAAGAATTAACCCCACACTTCATTTATTTTTCATAAATTAATTTAGAATGTCAAAAATGAACTAGTACCCAATATAACCGCCTCTATTTTGTGCCACTTTCTTCATTCTGTTTGGCATACTAGATATTACTTTTTGGCATGTGTTAGGTGTAATTTCGTACCATGCTTTTTTGGTTTTCTCCCATAGATCGTCTTTATTTCTGAAAGTTTCCTTCGACAATTTTTGGTTTAGTTCGCCCCAAAGATTTTCTATAGGGTTCAAGTGGGGAGATTGACTAGGCCAACTTAAAAGGTGGACGTTGTTCTCCTTGAACCAATTCTTGACCAATGCAGAGGTATGCTTTGGGTCATTATCCTGTTGGAAAACCCAAAGCAATGGCATTTCTTCACGTGCATAAGGAAGCAGACGTCTTGCAAAATGCTACTGCATTGCGTTCATAGTATTTTCTGAGCGATATATTGGACCTACTCTACTCCATGAGAAGCATCCCCAGACCATTATATTACCACCGCCATGCTTAACAGTCTTCTTTGTAAATCGTATGTGGAATTCTTTTCCTTTTGGGCGACGAACGTTCCTTTGATAGTCATTTTCAAACAAGTTAATTTTTGTTTCGTCACTAAAAATATTTCGCCACTTTTTTCACCCTCACTTCCGCACCAGTTCAAATGTTCATTGGCAAAATTTAACCTAGCAGTAGTGTTTTTCTTACGCATGAGGGGAACTTTTCGTGCTATTCGGCCAGGTAAATTAGCTTCTTGAAGACGTCGTCGAACAGTTAGAGCGCTGATTACATTGCCAATTTCGACGGCAATTGTTTTTGAGGACTTAAACGGGTCCTTCTTTGAAATTAAGAGAATGTGGCAATCAGTAGCTGGATATGTTTTATGTGGCCTACCACGGCTTTCTGCAGTTTGTTTCCATTTTAATGCATTTTGGACAAAGCTCACGGAACGTCCTAGGCTTTTTGCAATTTGTCTTAACGATTTCCCCTCTTTTGTTAAGTTTTTAGCTATGGTTCGTTCATCAGAGCTGCAATGCTTATTTCTACCCATTTTCTAAAAAATAGACACTTAATATATAATAATCTATTCAAACTCTTAAATATTCTTACTACTTTTTATGAAGCGATACAAATTTTAAGAAAATATTAATTTTAAATTTCACAAAATTAGATAAACTTTCCTTGTGCCTATTATTATGATCAGTTTATTTCGGCACTTTGCATAAACCGTTAACTGTGAGAATATAAATAAAGCGGCACTTGCCATATTTTTGTAATTAGTAAAGTTGCCACATACAGAAACTTTATGAAGTATGTAATTTTTTTCATTTAGAAACAGGAATTTGTTAGTTTTTAATGTTTTAATATTTAAAAACTTGGTGTACCTATTATTATGGTCATGGGTGTACATATGCATTTAAGTGCTGCTCAAAATAGGCAAGTAATTACATTACTTGGGAAGAATGATCGATAAGGAGACTAGGTAATCGATTTGGAGTCTTCAAAGGCACTATTCATGACATGAAAAAGAAATGGCTACATCAAAATTGACATGGACATGACAAACGATTGGTTTATACTGCTAAATAATAGTCAAAATGGATAAGGCTTGTCCGGATTTTTGTTACCGCAATAGTACATTGGTATCTCTATGCCTTGGAGGACTTTTGCGGGAATTTCCCCGTTGATGGCATATGTATGATCATTCATTTTAAAATGTGATGAAAGCCTAAATATTTTATCTGGTGCGTGCATAACATTAAGATAATTATTAATACCTTGCTGCTAGAAATCCAATTGGCAGGCTTGTAGCATGCCTAGTGTTAGTAAAAGTTTCAATTTTACCAGGAACACCCAGTACCAAAATATTTATAATGCTGTAGTCTCCGCAAAAGTGTAGGTTAACTTACTTAAGAAAAAGGAAACCTACTTAATAGTCATTTCAATACTGAATGATACAAATATTGCGCTGAAGAAACAAGAGGAAATTGCAAAATTCACACTGCTTGCCATTGAATTAAAAACGCTCTGGAATCAATAAATCGTTAAAATAGTGTCGATCGTAACCTCTGTAATAAGCACTATTACCAAAAATAGATAATAATGTGCTTGACCGAGCGGCTATGGCGTTCGATTCGACTACAACGTCGAACGTTCGTGTTCAAATTCAGAAAACAAATCACATTAAAACACATATGTACATCTCCAATGTAGTGTTTTCAGTTCTACATTCTAGTTCGTATGCATTTCCTACTTTTTGATGGTTTTCGCCAATTTCGAAAAGCCCGAATTAGGAATTGGGCCTGCGGTATGGATTAGCTTTTTAGTGTTCGTTCACACAATTTACTTACCCGGTTATAGTTCTCATCATAACGCGGTATTTCGATCTGGATTTTAGAGCTCACTTCTGATTTATTCTATCTCGATATTTGTTTCTGTCTCTATTTAGTATTTTTTAGCGTATTTGCTTATGTATTTTTAAGTTTGTATTTCACATTTATTCCTCTTTAAAAAATCCGTTTGGTCTCGAATTTACAGCATGGTAATCTGTCATTGTGGAAATGGGACAAAAGAGTCGTCCTAATATGCTTTATATCTCAACCATATATTATCGATTACGATACCTGTCGGAGAAACTGTTATACATAGTATTGGTATGTTCTTTACTAATAATACACGCTAAAATTCGCTCAATACCCGTCATTGATGCGAGACTAATTTGTTTGCATATATAAGAAAACGGAAATTAATAGAGTGCTGGTAGGACTAGAGCATCGACATTTACAAAAAACTTGATTCATTTAACATCGAGGGGAAATGAAAACCTGAAAACCAGAAATTGCTTTTGCATTCGTTTAAATTAAGGTTTGCTCTTATAGACAGACAGTGAGCTTCCTGTATGTTTGCAGTAAATTCATTCTAAAAGGTTTCGCTACGTGAACATGAAGACTCTATCGAAGTACAATGAAGCATCTAGATACTTCTATCCCAACATAAATCAATGTAAAACTTAAGGTTATTAGAATACAAATTCAGATTCTGCAAATAAATAATACAATGAATTAACAAATTTCAACGTAATAGTTCTTCCATAGGTATACCTATTTACAGACATCAGAAACAGAAAATATATTCATTGTTTTAATGGGAAAATATTCATTGAATCCAGAATCAGTTTTTAAAAACAACAAACATTTGTAGCATTCTGAATAAGATGTAAACGATATAACTGTAGCTAATTTTCTCGTTGAAGTTAAAACGCGTTTAGGCTAATATAATAAAATAATATCAAACAGTTTTTGGAGTAGCGTTTGAAGCTTATATATGGTCATAGGATTTAATTAGACTAAGCGGTTAAAAAAATATATCTCCAAATTATAACTTATAATTAATATGGGGAAAATTATTGGCTGTTGAAAATCAGTTGTAAAATAAAACCAAGCGTCGAGCAATGAAACTTTAAACGTCAAATTAACCGCAATTCGCATAGTATTTCTGCAATTGTGTTAATAAAATAATAATATACCTATTGTCGGAAATTTCGATGAAATATCGAGATTTCAATTTAAATAACAGGATGTGACGATTTACCACATTAAGCGCTAGCGTTAAATCTATACTTAAAGTAACGAAATATTTTCCATTATTTTTAAACGGCTATTCCCAGTCGGGGATCGCGAAAAAAATAATAGCCAAATTCTAAATCCTAAATGTAAAAAATATATTTAATAAAATATTAAATGTGGATACATATATTCATCGGATTATTAATAATTAGAATTTGTTAAAAAGGTGTATGTCGTGTTATCATTAGGTAGTGTAAATCAGACTGACTGAATGATACAGTCACCCCAAGCCAAACTCGGACACTATTGTAAACTAAATTTGTTGGTAAAAATTTACCGATTGTAAAAATAAAAATAAAAATTTAAACTAAATTTTAATTGAGTATATATTTAGCTATTAGAAGCATAAAACAAAATTATAATTCATTGTTCATTAGTCATAAAAAAATAAAAATACTTCAGCTGGTATAAAAATGTTGCACAAGCCGAACTCGGACAGCTTTAAAAATCTATTATTTTATTTTTTAAGCTTAAATAATTAATATTTTGTGTGTAGCCCTTTGCGTTTTAAAACAAGTTGGAGTCTTTTAGGCATTGATTCGACTAACTTTCGGCAATAGCTTGGTGGTATTTTGTCCCAGCTTTGCTAGAAACCTTGTGCTCCTGAACTTTTCTGTTCAAGTAGTCCCATAAATTTTGTATGGGATTTATTACAGGACTCTGTAGTAGGGTTTCCATAACATGAGGAACCTTGTATACTAGCCAGGATCGTACTTTATGGGCCTTATGTTTTGGACCGTTGTCCTGATAAAAATACCAGTTGCCATTAAGAGCAAGCTTGTCCACACTTTTGGTATGTTTTCCTTAAGGATTTCTAACTTACTTTCGTCGGTATACAACACGTTTTTCCAAAAGAAAAATCTTTATTTTGATGCTCTTTAGCAAATTTAAATCTCACAGCTTGATTTCGTTTGCTAATGAGCCGCTTTGTTGTTGTCATTGATAAGGTATCATTGAATATTCCAATTCGTGGGAGTGACAGCATCAGTCTGATTTACACTACACCTTTAAAACAAATCTATTAATAATACAATAATAGTGATTTAGTTATATTTTCACTGATGAAGGTATTTCGAAAGCGTTTGTAAACGTTCTGAAAATATAATTATCATTTGAACCAGTCTTGCTTAATTGACCTAATTGTGGTAGAGAACTATCATATAAGATCAGTATAATTAGTACGTCATACAGAAGTTAGATAGGTGTCTCGTGACAAACGTTTGACCTTCTTCTTTGAATTGAAGTCTAAAGGTCATTTTTCTTAACCGTTGTGTATATTCGATGTCCTGATGTTCTTTGGCTACAAAAATGTGCATCATTAGCTGACATGTTTCCAAAATTGAGTGATTTAAATCTGTCTTTACAAGGCTCAGGTGTTACCATTTTCAATTTAACGTGATAGAATAAAGCCATGCTAAGGAAATTCAATGATAATTATAAAAATAATACTACTAAACAGTTCAAGCAGCTTTAACTAAGTTTGAATGACTATTTTTCTGGTGGACCTAATATATCTGGAGCGATGCAACTAGATACGTAGTCCTTTTAAAAGATAGAAGTTCACATACTTCTATAACTTTACTTGAAAAAGAAAAGCTCATCGAAGCTTATCGACAGTTCTCTGAAAGCTATTTTTAGTGATCACTCTCTGTTTGACTTTTGGCTCAGCATAAGGAAATGGATATCCTGTTTTGTTAGAAAAAGCCATTAAAGTTATATTACTCTTATATTTATCTGAGAAATGAATACAGGTTCAGTACAGAACTTCAGACTTACCTTAAGACTTAAGCTTTCAGACGTTGAATCAAATCTTGAATTTTTTTGTTCCACTAAACAGACACAACAGCTCGTTGAGGTTGCGCCCTCAATCAACGTTTTGCGTGAGTGACAATTACGTCAAATAAATCGCGTGTTACAATAGTATGGGGAAACAAGTCCTACATTATGTTGACGACAAAAAGATAAAAATTGTGTTGAAATTATAAACATTGAATTAAATTTGGAAAAGATGATCGATATATGGTGATATAAGAGAGTGTATGTTAATGTTAAGTATTTTTTAATTTACATTTGTGTATTGTCTCTTTTCTTTGTCGGTCTGTTAGATAGTGAAAATCGTTCATAAAAAACCGAAAGGCACTTATAGTCGCCTTAACTGGTCAGTGCTCGCTCTTATATGCCTCCTCGACTACTCCTATCTATGCCTATCTTAAAATATTTATGTTTTCCCGGACGCACGCAAATGGTATTCTTTATCTCCTCCAAATTCACTCTGAAGAAGTTTCAACATGGACTCGTCAGTAAATTCGTTTCAAATATTTTTGCATATAGCCAAGATACACCTGCAGGCTTAAGAGCTACTGGTCTTTGACCGATTGTACCTGTATTTTTCTTATACACTCGTTATTTGGCGCCATAATGCTCTTTCTATTTTTAGTCTGCACTTGATTTAAATTCGATGTGTTAATAATTTCCTCACTTTTCTGAACGCAGATTCTTTTTATCTTCTATACAAGGGTGTATGTGTGATTGCCTACTGTCTTCAATCATAAGGGAATGAACGTGTTTATTTACATTTTTCATAGTGTGTTACACACTGTGTGTACATAACCGGCAACACTTTTGTTAATGCTCTTGTTTGTTTCTTGGTTATTGTGAATTTATTTTTATCTGGATATCTTCAAATTTTTGTGTGTACCTCGTCTCTAGTTCATGTACTAGATATTGTAATGTACCTTCGCAGTGATGCGTATTCTCCTGAGCCCCTTCTTCGGAGTTCTCGCTGTAGTTGTTTTAACTCGTATCCGCAAAAACCTTTCCAAAATCTTACTGTTGGTATGAAATAATCGTTCCCTTAGGTTGGAGGATTCCTTTTTCTTTAGTTTACATACGCAGTTCCCCTCTTGTTTATATAGCGCGAGCTTCAGTCTCTCAACTTATTCGCCTTTTCTTTTCAAATATTCCAGGTTTTCTTCAACAGATCTTGGAGTCATTCGTTTCTTAGGTGTGACTTATTCAACATTCGAACTTAGAGGTGTGTTACCACAACAATAAATTTCTGATTGGATTTAGTTTCCTTGCGGTCTTTTTGGGAAACCTCATCTTTATTGTGCTTAGTTGTTATACGTCTTTTTCGCTATGTATGTACGCATGTGCGTGTACAGTGTTTTTATATAGGCATGTATGTGTTCTAGTTATTTTCGTATCCAGGTTTCTATCCTGAGGACATACATACATATATACTTATGCATTATGTTTAACTACACAGTGTCTGTAAATGATTGTACACCAATTAAGTTGGAATGCCTGCAATATTATCAAGGTATTCTGGAACCTCTGCCGCTGGAGCTTAGAGCATGTATTGTCAATTGCCATCATTGGTATTTGGTCTTATTTTTTATATTTATATTTTAAATTTTAAACTGTTCTTTTCAAAGCTCATTAATTGTCGTTTGTAAGTTGTACGTAAGGAATAATTTAATATGAAATGCAACTTGCTTTTCAATAGTCACTTTATTGTTTTAGTTTTGAGTGGAAAATCAAAAATGTTTGCATATGTAGATTATTATGGCCCACTTTCGAAGTGCTAACTCAATACTAGGATGGAATTTTGTGTTATAGTTTGCAGTGTTGCTTTGATCAATTTATGAAGGCATTTCGATTTTTCGGCCAACACAAGCGTGAGATTATAAAGCGTTTCAAGAGAAAGTTTATAATATTTAAATTAGCACAAGTCTTTAATGATTGATCCTCATGATTGTCAACAACGGGTAGTGTACCTTAAATGGTTTAAGGGCCAACTTAATAAGAATAATGATTTGTTGAACCCTTTTTACCGATAGAACACGGTTCCACTTAATTGGTTATGTTAATAGTACGAATTACTGAACACAGACTACAAAGATCCCTACAATTTTGTAGAAATAGAGTACATCCATTAGATGTTGGCATTTGGGTTGCAGTATCAAGACGGAGAATAATAGGACCAATATTCTTTAACGAGGCAATTAGTGCAGATGGATATCACACTGTTATTTTGACAGAATTTATTAATCAGCTGCATGACCATCATAAATTATTTGCAAGAATTTTATAAGCCAAGGCCCGTGGCCACCGAGAGGTTCAGGCTCGGCACCGCCATATTATTCTCTTTTCGAGCATGTGATAATAATGTCTATAAAAACCGTTTGCATAATCTGAATGATCTTCAACAAGCGATTAGGCAATTCAAACCATAACGCAGTAAGAGCTTTGCCACATATTTGCAATTTTCAGAAATTGTTATTAATAAACTTATTTTCTACTCATCACCAACAGTAGAATAATAAAATCCACAGTGCCAACATAATTTCCGTATGGCCTTCTACAGACATACTGTATACCTAAGCTTTATTGATTACATAGCAGTACCATTTCGTTTCCGGTAGTTTTTTTGATTTATTACTATTGCTTTGTTGTGTTAATATTAATATTCAGTTTTACATTTTGTATCCCCTATGTTCTACACTCTTACGAAAAGAAATTTACCTATATATGTATTTATAGAGCTGAATATGTATCTTTCTACTTTTCACTTTGCATTGTCCAGTGCTTAAAACAACCGATGTTCGTTTTTGCTATTATGTTAATTTGTTAAAGTAGGAACATAAATTCCAATTTCAAGATTAACCAGAAGAAATTTTTAATTTTCATTACAATCGTTTACTTGTAAATTGGAAGGGTACACCATTTGGTATATATACTGCCAATAAACACTCTTAGGATTTATACATTACAAAAATATTAGAATTAAGTAATACATGTAATTACCAGGCTGCATTTTGAAAGCATGAGACATGAGAGAGAATAGAACTAAGAAGATATGTATATACTAGGACAAAGTATACGAGAGGGTAGATTGAAAAGTTTGCGGAATGACAATGAAAATAAAATAATACATATTCAAGGTATATTTTATTTTTCAATATAATCTCCACTTGGTACAACGTTTCTCTAGCTTCTCGATTCCCTCCCGGAAGTGACTTTCTTCGAGGTTCCCAAAATAATTGTTTACACCCTTTATCAGTCCTTCATCCGGCCAAAATCTCTTTCCATCCAGAAATGTTGAGTTTCGGGAACAGCTGGAAGCCTGACGGAGTGAAATCAGGCCAATACGGCGTATGCGGGAGGATTTCAAACTTCAATTCTGTTAATTTTTGCTAGAGGATTACACCAGAATAAGCGGGCGCATTGTCATGGTGAAACAACACTTTCTTCTTAACAATTCCCGGGCGTTTTACTGAATTGCTCCTTTCAATTTGTCCAAAAGTGTTGTGTAATATTGGCCACTAACAATTTTATCTTTTTCAAGATAAGCAATTACCTAAATTCCTTTTGCGTCCCAAAAATAGCTGATGCTATTACCTTTCCGGCCGGTCTTTGTCTTCTTCGGAACCGATTCACCACCTGCAATTTACTGTTTTGATTGCATTTTTGTTTCTAGTGCGTAGTGATGAATCCAGGTCTCATCCATGGTCACGAATTCGTTGAATTCATCGTAAACACTTCCAAACAATTGGCTGTGGTTCAGGCTCGAATGCGCTTTTGCTTCGAAATGCGCAAATGCGGCATCCATCTTGCAAAAAGCTTTTAAATCCAATTCTTCTTATTCTCGTTAATCCTTATGCGAACGAATATACCTGGTATGTTACGTTATTCGAATTGGCGCGATGGATACCAAGGAACCCGATCATAGACGCAGTTCCATACCGATGTCGACCAGAAAATCTAATGATGAGGGAATGAGGAGACCTTTTGGGGTAGCCGCTAAGGAAGTTACCATGTACATGGATGGAAAATTCGAAAGCGATTTGGAGCAGGAATTCTCTATTCCATTTTACAATTGGGAAAAAGGTAATCTTGAACAAACCTTAAGGAAGATCATGAACAGGGATCCAACGAATGAAATTAAACAAAATCAATGCTTATTTGTCAGCTGGAAACTGTTTCATGGAGATGTAAAACAGGTTAGGGAAGAAAACCCGCATCAGGTATTGGGTAACGTAGCCATTTCGAGAAAAATGGGATTCCCCGAAGTCATTCTTCCCGGTGATGTTAGGAATGACCTTTACTTAATGCTACAGCAAGGAGAATTTCCCAAGGGTAATAAAACGAGTGATAAGAATGTAGAAGTTACCGTGAAAGTCTGTAACGAACGTGGAGAGGCAATTCCGGGTGTTATTTATTTGGGTGGAGATACGGAACCGATGAATGAGTATCATTCCGTAATTTATTATCACGAAGATAAACCCCAATGGTTCGAGACTTTTAAGGTGGCGATATCAATAGAGGAATATAAAACTAGTCATTTAAAATTCTTTTTAAACATCGCTCTTCTAACGAAGTAAAAGATAAAAATGAAAAACCATTCGCCATGGCGTATGTTAAATTAGTGCAGGATGTTGGTACGACTTTAACCGACAACGAAACACTCATTAGTTGTGTATAAAGTCGATTATAAGGAGATTAACGATCTCTCCACCGACTATTTGCAACTTCTACCACAGACCAGTTAAGATCTACTAGCAATAAATTGCAAGCGTCGGGATTGTTTTATACCGGAAAAGAATCTTTTATTATCAGAAGTAATATATGTTCGACCAAACTAACACAAAACGTGGATTTGTTGGGATTACTAAATTGGTCAACGCACAAGGATACCTTGCGACAATCGCTAGAATCTCTGAAGGTGGTTATAGACGATGGGGGTGAAGAGGTTGTTAAATTTTTTCAGGATATTCTGGATGCGCTATTTGATACTCTGATGGACAATCCAGATACCGATGTTTACGACGAGCTGGTGTTTCAGTGTTTGTTGGCTGTTATTGGTTTAGTTGGCAACAATTGGAAATATCAACATTTCGAACCTGTTTTGGATTTGTATATAAAGGAAAGTTTTAGTGCAACATTAGCTTATAGTAATGTACAAATACATAAGTAATATATACGATAAATCAGGAAGAGAACTGTTGTATAGAACCATGCGTTCCTTGCAATATATAGTAAGATTTATAACTAGATCTAGGCTGTTGTACATAAAAATGTATCATACGGACGTTAACGATGATATCGATCAAATTTTGAAAGAGCTTTTGGATGGACTAGTGCAATTAATGTGTGAGCAATCTGATGGTATTCTTAGAGAGCAGGGCGCTTGTCTTAAGTATCTTCCAAGCATAATACCTGATATATTAGAAGTCTACGATCCGAAAAAATTAAGTTTATTCTTTTATGATCTTCTTTCGAACATTCCTCAAGGAAAACTGACGAAACAAAAGATGATGACTACCGGTGATATCGTTCATAGTCAATTATTTTTGTATCCTGCATGCAGAAGGATTCTGATGCCTTACATTACAAGTCAAATCAAACGTCTAGTCGAGCAAGCGGAAGAGGTGGAATTGTGTATGAAAACGTTAGGTGACACTTTGAATTTACTATTTCGCAATGATGTTGGACCAACGTTCAACGATATTATGGAAATTGTAAATACCGATTTAAGAATGATAGTACAAAGTCATATCAATATGGATAAGCAAACCCAATTCATTATATAAAATACGTTACTCGTTAATAAGAGATGACCACGGCTTCCTCAATTTCGCGCACTTTTATTCGGCGATCTGCAAAAACCATGTCATGGATTTTTTCCACAATTTCTAGTGTGGTAGGCGTTTTCGGGCGTCCTGAACGGAGCTCATAAGTTGTATGCGTGCGGCCACGCTTAAACTCCGAAACGCAAAAATTCACGGTGGAAAATGAAGGAGATAAATCCTTGAAAACGGCATCTAACCTTGATTTGATTTCCGCTGCGGTTTCCTTTCCAAATTGAAAAATTTGATGACCGCTCGAACTTTGTTTTTATTCATAATTGAAAACACAGAAACGTACTTGACTTAAATGCTTGCCAAAAACAGACTATATGAAAGGGTTTTCAACACAATGACATAAAGTGTTTAGAAAAATGGCAACTCCCTAGCAGCGATTCTGGAAACTTGTCAGTCTACCGGGCGTATATTTGCGTACGGAGTTGTTGGGATCTCTAAATTATATGTAAGGTACTTTCGGTGTGTATTGTAGCTATGGAAAATTCATTTAGCTTTCACCCATATTGTTTCCAGATAAAGAATTTTTGCAAAGGGGTGCATAATCAAAGTTTTGTGCGTAATGAAAATTTATTATGCAAATCTAAATTATACCGTTTTTGCGACCTTAACCGCTATCGAATTATACTTCTAAGACAGTTGTCTAAAATTTTCATTAAAGAAAATATAAATTTTATGCATATGGAGTTGAATCTTTGTATAGCAAAGTCTTCTTATAAATGCGTCTTGTCCTTTATAAAGGTATGAAGACTTACATGTGTGTGCTTCCACTGTACAATTTTTAAAGATGGTTGAAGGTAAAGTGTAAGTGTTCGAGAGTCCACTAAAACTTAATCAAGAATTTTGGGCTATACTAGAAAAGAGACAAATACGTAAATTGATTGCATATAATCACACCTGGACCATCGAAAGAATACTACGAAAACTTGATTACTACTACTACGGTTGATTAAAACTATAATATGTATCTAACAATTAAAAGTATTCTTTTTCTAGGCAATGTAACTGTAGTAGCATTTTATAGAAAGGTTTGTTTCCTTAAACACTTTTTGAAACTATACTCCAAGAAGATTTTATAAGTACGATTAGAATATAGTTCAGCTACTTTTCGAAATTTTGTTATTTAGGAGAATGGGTATTATTACAAAAGTAATAACATATCGAGCCCTTACTAGGAACTCCTGAGAATCATTTCCGAGGTTGTTTTTTTTTTTTTTTTTATGGCACTCGGGATCTAAGCCCATATGCCTCGGTAGCTATCGAGTTGGGAATTAACTATATTCTAATCTGCATTTTGCATAAACTGTCTATGAGAACTTTGCATATCTTTCTATTATTGTAACTAAGTAGGGTGATAACACTAGTTGGAAGTGGGATCTTTTCCTGTATAACCGCCTCGTACAGGCAATTTATTACACTGTTGTGGGTGGCGCACGCCAAAAATATGATTAAGGTCAGCCACCCGATGGTCGCAAGAGCATTCCGGTGAATCGATCAGACCCAGTCTGCACAGGTGCGCAGGAAACTGGCCATGACCGAATTTCATTCTAGCTAATGTGACACGAGCAAATCTAGAAACGGAGGAGTCCATATACCAGTACTTGTTCTCCACGTTGGGGTGTATGTATGCATATTGAGTCATTTTGACCTCATATGCAGATGACCAGCAGGCATTCCACTGTTCGTTAAAAAATAAATGCTTAGCTATCTGTAATAGTTCTTTACTACCAAGTACGGGTCCATAATGTCTTCCTGTAATGCCGCCTTCTTTTGCTATATTGTCTACGATGTCATTAGAATTAATTCCGCTGTGACCTTTGACCCAATACAAACCCGTGTGAATACCTGCTTGAGTCATTTCAGCTATTGTCTTGATGATGTCTACTAAAATAGGATTCATTTTGGATATGTGTTTACGATGGTGAATCGCCTTTAGGACACTGGCAGAATCGGTCATGATTACTACGCTCCTAAAATCAGTATGTTTGGAATATGCCAATGCCTCAAATATAGCCACAGCCTCAGCTGTAAAAACATTTGCAGCCGAGTCCAACTTAAATGATGTGCCCATTCCTGTGTTATGTACATAGTATGCGCTTCCACATCCGTGGCTGCTCTTGGAACCATCCGTAAAAATAGTCAAACAGTTTTGTTGGCACTGCAATATGGATGAGGCCAAGAACTTATCATGTTCAGGCTGTCCAATGTATGGTGGAAAACTAATATCTATTGTTTGATAATACGATGAATACGAAAGTTCACCATCTAAGGGTTTGTATATCCGTGAATCAAACTCGGCTGTGGTAACAAAGGCCTCCGCTAAAATAGGCGATCTTTTTTTCATCCAATATTTATGTGTAAAGTCGGCGCTGACCAGATTGCGTATTTTCTTCAATATGTTTTCCAAATTATTGACTTTCAGCTTGTAAATAAACTTAACTGCTAAGTATCTTCTTCTCAAAAAGAGCGGGGGTTCACGGGCTTCGATCTGAAGAGCATTGGTTGGCGTACTTCGCATAGCACCCACGCACAGTCGAAGGGCCTTAGACTGTACGATGTCCAGCCTCCTTAGATTATTCTGGCTAGTATCCGCGTACAGCATACATGCATAATCCAAAACTGATCTAATGTAGGCTTTATATATATTTATGGATGTGTTAAAATCGGAACCCCAAGATACTTTCATTAAGCATCTCATTAGATTTAGTGTTTTTTCACATTTTCCTACTATACTATTAATATGAACAGTCCATCTTAGCTTATTATCAATATAAAGCCCAAGATATTTCACACATTCTTTAATAGGAAAACTCTTATCTGCAAGGCATATTTCATTCTTGGGAAGATCTCTTTTACGAGATAAGAACATAACATTTGTTTTAGATGTTGCTAGTTCCAAAGTATTCTGATCCAACCAAGTTATTAACTGACCCACAATTATAGACATATTTTCCACAAGGGCTTTATGATCTGTATTAGATGTATATAAACAGACGTCATCAGCATATTGTACTATGTTATTTGGTACATTGAAAATAGTATGCAGATCATGGGTATATATGTTAAATAAAATCGGGCTGAGACATGATCCCTGTAATAAGCCATGCGACAAATATCTGGGTCCTGCTCTTTCATTCGAATTTCCACGGACAAAAATTTTTATGTCACGATATAAATTGACAATATTTCGGGCTGCTGAAGCAGGTATTCCGATATTAATTATCTTGCCTTCCAATACATTAAGATCTACACATCCATAGGCGTTTTTAATGTCAAGAAACATGCAGCAGGTAGATTTGTTTTCAGTTAATGCCAGCTTCACATCTGAGACAAATACAGTTAGTGCGTCAATAGTACCGATCGATTTTCGAAACCCGTATTGGGCAGAAGGTAGCACGTTCTTTGATTCTATCCACCATTCTAATCTTTCCTTTATTATCCTTTCATATACTTTACTGATACAACACATAAGAGCTACGGGACGGTATGAATCAGCTAAATTAGCAGGCTTATTTGTTTTAAGGATCGGACAAATAATAACTTCCTTTAAAGATTCAACTTGGCTGCCTTTCAGCCACATTTCATTATATACTCCAAGAAGTATGCATTTGAACTTGTGTGGTAGGTTTTTTAGTAATTTGTAGCTGATATCATCACTTCCCGGGGAAGTATCTTTAACGTCTTCTAGGACTTTATCCAATTCTTGCAAACTCAAGTGATTTAGGATAAAATGTTCTGTTGAGTTTGAAGAGCAGTATTTAACTTCCGGTGATACATAGTCTGGGGTTATCTTGTTTAATATTTCATTCATTGTGCTTCTATCTAATGCTTCATATACTATCTCAGTTCTTTTAAACCTTTTAATTGTTCTCCAAAATTCATTAACTGGCGTATCTTTAGTTATATTGTTACATAATAACTTCCAACTATTTCTCTTCTTGTACTTTAGAAAACGTTTTGAATATGCCATTATTTGTTGTAATTTTATATATTTTTCCATAGTCTGACATTTCTTAAATTCCTTGATAGCTACTTTCCTCTTTTCAATAATTTTAGTGCACTCTTCGTCCCACCATGGGGGCACTGATTTCTTTTTAATTTCGAAAGGATGATTAACCTTAAAAGTGTGATCTGCTGCTTGGGTTATTGCATTTACAAGGAAGTTTACCTTATCTCTGATATGACTTATCCCAGAGATAATAATATCTGGATATTTACTGGACAAATAGGCGGAAAAGTGACTAAGCTTTTCATTTTCTATCTTCCATCTATGTTTAGGGTATATTATCTTACGAGTTATCCCGTGAGATTGCAAATTAATAAGAATAGGGTAATGGTCAGAGGTAAATGAATCATCTAAAACTTTCCAATTAACACGTGGCGCAAGACTAGGAGAACATAAAGTGATATCAATGGCTGAAAGGGCCTGTCCAGGCCGGCAGATTCTAGTTGGAGTACCATCATTCAAGAAGAGGCATCCCACTTCGTCGATGGCTTTTACTTATATGTTACCGGCGTTATCACTTTTAGAAGACCCAAAACAATGATGGTGCGCGTTAAGATCACCACATATAATAAAAGGGTGGTTAATTTGTGCGAACAAATTCATATAATCCGCAAAAGATAAATTACACTGGATTGTGCGATAGATGGAAAAAATAGCAAAATCAAACTGCGGAAAATAAGCACCACAGATCGAAAGGTTAGCCGGAGAATTAATAGAAATTGGAAGAAATTTGATCGATTTATGAATAAGTATGGCTACTCCGCCGTACCCATCATTTCGGTCTTGTCTCAGGATATTATAACATCTAAATTTAACGTCTTGTTGTGGTTTATACCAAGTTTCGCACAAAACAGCTATGTGAATATTATATTTCAGTACCATATATTCTAAATGTGGACGCTTTGAAACCGCCGATTGTGAATTCCATTGAACAATATTAAGTTCATCAATTTTAGCAGTGAATGTTATATGAAGAAAAAAAAGGGGAATAGGAACGAAATTACAAATGAAATTCATATCATTTAACAAAACATTAGTGTTCTGAAGTATCACTTAAACTACCGTGAGTTGAGCTATAATCTGTATCGTACTCTGAATTGTCAAGGGCTTTTTTAATTTTTTTAATTAGTCGTTTCAGACGTGACTTTATATTGTTTGTCCTGACTATTTTGCTACACTCAATTAATGCTGTCAGTAATACATCAAGATCTATTTCCAATATTTTAGCTATTTCAACTACATCTTGTCTGCCCTTTGTATCCTTTATAAATTTACAAAATTTGTTGTAGTCTATTTTAATGTTTTTCGAATAAAAAGCAGATTGAAACTCTTCAAAACAGTCTTTGCTGTCTGAGCTACTACCTTGTTTACGTTTTTTTAGTACCCTAGGTTTAACAAATGGTGGTTGTTCACTATTTGTACCAAGATTATCTGACTGATTATCTTGCAATAAGTTCGGTTCCTCACTAATTAGGCTAATTTTCTCCAAATCTACAGATGCTGTCCGTTTCATGGGATAGGAAACATTAGAGTCTTGTATACTATCTTGAGATATGTTAGTATTAAGACCTTCCCTGGGAGCAAGAACAGTATGTTTTGCTACTTTGTCAGTAACTAATACCTCCGAAATTAGTCCGGACTTATTTAAGTCACTTTTGGGTTGTGCATGTACCTCTGCAGTAACTGTAATAGCTTCTGTAATATTTGTACATTTGCTTGCAATATGCCCCGGTTTTTTACAAACAAAACATTTAATTTCGTCTATAGAAAGGAAAATTCTGAATGTGTTTCGGTTATGTGAGATTATTAACGAATCTGGAAATTCTTTGTTTGCTTCCTGGTTAATATAAACTTGTCGTCGAAAGCTTAAAATATGTTTATATTCCGGTTTATTTATACCTGCTCCGATAAAAGTGATAGAAGAGACAGTATCGAGACCAGCTTGCCTTAAATGTTCCTCCACGATATTATGTGGTATACTAGGGGAAACGTTGGATAAAATAATTCTTTTAGCTGGGGAAATAAGACGTCTGGCTGTGATGAATCTTTCTTGTATTATAATACCTTTATATTCTATAATAAACTTCTCGACCATTTCTTTAGAAGAAAGATATATACAAATTCGGTTATTTGCAATTCTTGAAGCAAAAATGATATTGCGTGGACCAAGTAATTCTCCTACACCAATAATATAATCATTTTTCTGAGAATTAGCTATTGCGTCAAAAACAATAGCCTGTTCTCGTTCAGGAAATTTACAATTATGTATTGAACTTTCTTTTACCACTGATGCAAACGATTGGGATTGACTGAACATTACATTTTCAATATTACTGTGAAGATTGTCTAGATCAACATTTTCCTTAATTACATTCCTTCCTTCTACAGAAGTAATATCACTTTGGGAAGCTAATTTTTCCATATTTGCACGTGATCGATATCACGGTACTGAAGAAGAGTTCACCAGAACGCAAAATGCGCCCGCTCAAAGGATGCCCCCACGCGCACCTGTGGCACGTGGAGTGCAAAGTCCAAAACTGCGGAACACGGCTCTGTGAATATATATCAGCTCAAAGAAAAAACAAAAAGAAATTAAACTCTAATGATGAAGAAATCGAAAACAAAAGGAAATTCCAAAAACTTAACTGAATAAAGCCCCTCGATCTATTGAACTTAACACCACAAATTTAAACAATTCTTCCGGAATCTTTCAATTTCCAGAAGAACAACGAATACGTGCACTCAACTCGCTGGTCTCACGCACACTCTTTTCCGAGGTTGTTTTTAAGATAAGTTCGAAAATAAATCACCCGGAAATAATTATGATGTAGTAACTCCAGGTGAGGATCTCTGCTGTAACCATTTGAACCGTAGGAAATACGTTAATATAAATGGAAATAAGGAATATGTAAAATTTGACTCCCGTGAAGGTAGAATGTCGCATTGGTTCTAGAGCTTCTGCGTCAATAAATTTTAGGACTTGCTTTATGACACCGTATAAACAAGGGTTCGCAATGCAGCAAATACATTCGGAAGGGACGTGAGTTCAGTTTCCCACTGGCGCTGAAAATATAAACGGGCAATTAAATCTCCGGAACGAGTGGAATCTACCGACATAAAATAAATTTTTACGCTCTGTAGAAAATACCTGATTCGATTTCGTCGCTCTAATGAAAGCAAATAATTTGAATTTTTTCCCTTCTTCTTGTAATACAGACCTTGATTGTGGGGATTTTATTTTCGTGATGCTGTTCTATGTCATTAGTGGAATGCATGAAATTTGGATGTGCTTCACGTAAAATTATTGGTATTGTTACAGTTGAGTTTTTCTAAACGTTCTCCAAGGAACCATTATTTATATAAAACACAATTCCTGTAAGTTTTGAGTTAAAAGAACTAGTCATTGTTTGCAATTGAATTTGTAATCCTGGACTATCACACACAAACGGGGAATGATAAAACGTATTTGTTTACAAATTATTCTTATAGCAGGGGCCCTTCATGTCATACAAAATTGGGAAATAATGTATGAATTCTAAGATACATATTTCTATTGCTAGTTGAGATGTCCGGAGATGTCCATTTACATACGAACAATTCATGGAAAGATGTCATAACTTTTGCACAGACATGTCAAATTAAACTTAACATCTTAATGATAAAGGTTATCATGAAAAATTTAAGTCAGGCAAATAAGTTCTGGCTCTCGAACGACGTAGTCACCATATTTGAGTTTATATATGCTTTATATACATATATATATATATATATATAACTAGCTGACCCGACGAACTTCGTACCGCCTTACAATTAATAAATGTTGTATTAAATTAATACCTGAGTTTTAGTAACTTGTTTATATTAAGATAAAATTAATTAAGTTGAGTGAAAGTTCAAAAAGGAGCAAATTCACGTGGAAGCAAAGCATTTGCTTTATTGAATGTAAACCAAATGACTCGTGTATCGTTGTAGCACAACTTTCTGTTAACCTATTTGCTGAATGGGTTGCACTCGTGTAGATTATCTTCATTGAAGCACCTTGTGATATACTATATTTTGCGACTTTATCTATTGTCGGAGGGTTGAATTGTCGTTAGTGTGTTCCAGCGGGGCGTTTATTTGCTCTGATCACGACTTTATAGTCATCACTTGGCATGCGATCCAACCCAGTTTTGAACATCCGAATCAATGCATGATGTTCATGAAGTATTTGCTCCAAATCTTGAAAAATTTCTCTTTTCATTGCGTTATTGATCGCTTGACGCCGATCAGGTTGGTCCTCCATATTGGCCATGAAGTAAATTCGTAACAATTTTATGCTGTGCGTCTTCAACTGGCTGCAATGACCCAATTCTATGGTGAATTTGTTCTTGTATCTGTATAGTCGAAAGAGAAGTGATAATTAGTCATTTATGATTACCAAAAATAAAGGTTACTCTCTTATTAACAAACATTACCTTGAATGTCGGAATCCGCGTTCTTCAATAATATTTGCTCCAAATCAAGTCATTTGGAAACATGTGTTGTACCTTTAAGCGTTCGAAAGAAAATGTCGTGATTCTTGAGCTTCGCCAGGAAGCAATGAATGCAATGGCTCAGGTACCGGAGGCAACAGTGGCAATTTAACCTTTCCGCTGAGACAGCACATCCAGGCGTTTCTCTATCGAACTTCAATGTACCGCAATTGACGCACACAACCTCCATAGGGTGAATTCTAACGAAAGGGTACGAGCTGTAGTCAATTGTGAAATCGTATTGAAACGCTCCTCGATTCAAATTAACGCTTGAAGCATTTTTTCTTGCGCCTCGACGTTGCTGATCTCTGTGTTCTGCTTGACGATTTCTCATTATCAACCGAGCCATTTCACGTATGGCCTCTCTTTGTAGAGTGCTTGTGAAGCACGAAGTCGGACCGTACTTACAACGCGCCCTTATCTCGTGCGATTTCTTCTTCATCTGCAGTGGATTGATTCGCAATATTCCGCAGTCTAATTGCATTACGGCTTCGTTGTAAAAGATTTGATCTCGCTCGCAGCATTGTAAATAAGATTATGATAGATATTGCTAACTTTGCTTCTATTATGACATAACAATTATCCATGCGCGCACAATCACAAATGTCATAACCTTAATTGTCTTTGCGCGCACCATGACAACTGTCATAACCTAACACACCAAACGTTGTCAATTTGTTTAATCTCTAATTTTTTTCTTAAATTTTCAAACGTTTTCTTTTCCTAAACCTTCGCGTAGCAATTATGAACAAATCCCCAGAAGGAAGTATCCAATTTGGTGAAGTCGTTTTCAAGTTTTAAGCATTCGAACAAACCACGATCCATTTTCACAAAACTACTGATAACGAAATATTTCAAGTTTCCTTCAATAAGCGAATGTCTGGTCCATTTGAGCAGCCAACTGCAAACACATTCATTTCTGACAAGCTATTTATAAATTGAATGTGCTTCCGGCTATAGGTAATTAACTTTATATAGTATGGGATATATATATATATATATGTATATATATATATATATAAAATCACAGCAAATTGGAAGGAATACGAATAAAGATTTTATAAAATTTATAAGAAAGTGGATACTCAATGCCCCTACACGCTCTAACAAGGGTTGATGGTATACAAACCTTAATTTTAATTATGAAATATTCAGTAGGTACCATTAGTTCCTGAATATGGCATTGTATTCCAAAGAATTAGAATATATTTCATGTGGTGTGATTAAAGTAGCTTTTATTTTAGTAAGTTGTGATGTATTTGTCCTAGGGCACATGCACCCACAGCGTTTTAAGCTAGTAAAAATTTCATAGTCATTACGGACATTATACGGCTACCATCTGTTCTACTCGATATTAAAGTGTAATGCACACTAAGTGGTTCCATTAAATATCTTAGACTTTATACGGATTGTAAACCTTCTAGCGCTGGTTTTGCAGGCTTTTGAGTTGCAAATACATTGCTCCATTTCTGTAGTAATATTGGTATAAACTGCTGCAGTTTTTACATTTATCGTTTATCCTGTAATGTTCAGGAAAATCGTGAGAACAATCCTTAAGATCGTAATTCTTAAAATTTTATAAGTGATTATCTTCATAACCTTATGAGTAAATAGCAAGATAATTTTCACTAACTTAATATAGCTGACGAAAATCAAAGTAATGTTGATGTAAATTAGCTAACAATAAAATAATAAAATAGCGCGATACATGTAAAATATACCCGGTTGCGGAAAGAGGTATTTTCCGGTCAATCTTACAAGTATTAACGGATTTAATTGCATTTTCTATTCGTCGCTCTCTTCATATAGAAACGCAAGTTTTATCATTGCTGATGGAAGCATATGTACTATTGCGGCAACAAAAATGGGACACTTAAAATAATGTAGTTTAAATCTGCCTTTTGCCTTGTCAAAAGTTATGTCATTTTGAAATCATTATTGACATATGTCATTATGCCGCATTTAAGTGCTACTGGAACAATGGAAATAATTACATTACTTGGGGAAGGATGGTCCATAAGAAGACTAGGTAATAAATTTGGAGTGCCCAAAAGCACACACAACATTAAAAAATAAATGACTACAACAGGGAACTGTAGAAAGGCAAAGTGGTTCTGGTCGTAAATTAGTACGGAATTTCATGGAAGAAGAAAATCTTATTCAGTTTTTAAGGAATAATCCATTTGATACCGTGGTAAAAAATAACTAAAAATACTAGATTAATTTATTGTTTCCATTAAAAAAGATTTGTTTCCAAGATTTTTATTTCAAATAAATGCATTTAACAGAATTTTCTTGCGTTTGTGGGTAAACTATTTTTGACATTAGACAAGATGATTGACGTGAACATGACAAATGACTGGTTTACACAGCTAAAGAACAGTCAAAATAGCCTATAAGACTTGTCCCGATTTTTGTTGCCGCAATAGTACATACAGTGAAATGGATTTGATTCAAAAATTCTAATTTGTATTCAAACCGTATTCCCTCAAGAGCGACCGATTTGGTAGCATATAAAAGAAAGCTAAGTCCGTAATTCATCTTGTTCGTAAGAAATCAGATTTGTGTGAGCTGAATCGAGAGAATAAGATATGTACTATTGCGGCAACAAAAATCGGGACAAGTGTTATAGGCTATTTTAATTGTTTTTTAGCTGTATAAACCAGTCGTTTGTCATGTTCACGTCAATCATCTTATCTAATGTCAAAACTAGTTTACCCACGAACGCAAGAAAATTCTGTTAAATGCATTTATTTGAAATAAAAATCTTGGAAACAAATCTTCTCTTAATGGAAACAATAAATTAATCTGGTATTTTTAGTTATTTTTTACCACGGTATCAAATGGACTATTCCTTAAAAATTGAATAAGATTCTCTTCTTCCATGAAATTCCGTACTAATTTACGACCAGAACCACTTTGCCTTTCTACAGTTCCCAGTTGTAGTTATTTATTTCTAATGTTGTGTGCGCTTTTGGGCACTCCAAATCTATTACCTAGCCTTCTTATGGACCATCCTTCCCCAAGTAATGTAATTATTTCCATTTTTGCAGTAGCACTTAAATGCGACATAATGACGTATGTCAATAATGATTTCAAAATGACATAACTTTTGACAAGCCAAAAGCCAGATTTAAACTACATTATTTTAAGTGTCCCATTTTTGTTGCCGCAATAGTACATATGTATGTGTACCGGAGATTTGATGACTTATGTGACAGGCTGTCAAATAATGTATTGAAGACTTGCATATAATAGATTATACTTTACTTTATTTTATCACATCATACTGAATCATATTGAAGGAAAAACAATGTTCGGTAAAAAAATTTTAACGCCAATAGTATTTTAAATAAATTTTGTACGCCATTTAATGGATTGACAGGCCTTAATCGTAAACTTCATAGTAGTAATTTTACTGAATATACATAGTAAGTTAGTATATTAAGGTTGTAAGGTACTTTCTTTGAAGATATGTTAAACTTAAAATTTTTTTATTGGTTCCAAAACTATTTTAAAAATTGTATATCTGTCCTTTAAAAGTAGTGCGATTAAATACTAGTTTCTTACAATATTAAGAGTTTCTACAGCTTTAATTTTTTTGAATAATAAGTGAAGAACCAGTAACTTTACGGGCTCACTATTTTGCATACCGTGTGTTCGTTACGATAGCTACGACTTATCGACGACCTTTTTGTAAATTCCTTGTTTGTTGTGGAATTTAACTTCAAATAAGGAATATAAAAATAACCATGAGCTTACCGTCTTTTTTGAACAAGAAAGCAACGACAACAAAGGAATTTACAAAAATGATCTTTACAAGTCTTAACCACCGTATCGAATATGAGGTATTCAAAATTTCAATCCTGCAAACCTGCTGGTTCTTCACTTATTATTAATAAAAGTTTAGACCTGCCTGAGCTCTTGAAACTGTAAATAATTAGTATTTTATTGTTATACATACATCTTTTAGAGCTAAAACATACAGCTTTCGAAATAGTTTTCCAACCGACCAAAAAAAGAAATTAACTTGAAGCGATCTTGAAAATAAGTACCTTGCAGCGTTAACTTATCTGGAGTCGAATAATGTGTATGACAGTTTTGGGACAAAACTTCTTATTCTTCTGGGTTTTAAACAAGTCTTTATTGTTTTCATTTTTAAATTGATTTACATTTCTCTAAATACAATATCCAAACATTTCTAAGTGTAATATTTCCCGATTATCAGTAGAATATAAATATGTAATTTACTCCCTACAGAACGATTATATTAGGTGTGTTGTTTGGCAGCTCGCAAAGTAGCTGTACCAGAGTTTAATAAACACGCTCAAATTGCATATTCCATTTGTTACCACGGAGAGAATTATGCTTTATTAATCGCGGACAGCAACCGTCGATTATAATTTCTTTCTTATTAGGACGCTTAAAGCACGTATAGTTCCGTTACTTGGAAAAGTATTACTTACTGTGTCCTGGGATTGCGAGAATATTGTTGTAATCTTTTATCTGATCCATTCTTATTGCAACAGGAGAGGACGAACGAATTGCATCGGGAATTGCATCCACATTCACCTTATTCGCTAGATCTAACTCCTGCTAACGTTCATCTGTTCTCACATTTGAAAGAAACCGCTACGGGATATTCGATTTGAGACCTTGGATGAGGTTAACTTGCGATAAATAGGTGAATTGCAGAAACTACGAGAAACTTCTTTAATGACGGTATAATGAAATAGCTTCTCGTTGGGATAAGTGTATTTAATTAAATGGACTTTGAAAATTGACGAAATAGAAATTATAGCCAAATTCCTAGAACTGTGGAAACGTTAGTCGTACTATAGCGTGCTTCAAACTGAATAGCAAATGTGCGGTGGGTTCTATTGCTTTCCAGGATCGCAAATGTTGACATCTCTGCCTATGTTAACCGCTCTCGTTATGATAACTTTCAGAACTCAATGGAATTTATTGCTCATCATACTGATACAGAAAATCATTCGAATTCCCATTCTTACTTCAAAGTTGAAAAATAGTAACACAAGGTTGTGCAGAGTTGCATATTTCCTTATTTAATTTTCTTATGGTAAAGTGGCAATGATATGAAAAGTTATTCGTTGTTTCTCTACTTTGATGCTAATTTATCGATAAAAGGGTCTAAAATTGGTGCTTATCATTCTGAAACGGATTAGTAACTATATAACATTCTTCCTGAAATATTGCTAATGCGTGCGTGTTTTTCATTATTAAACTGATTAAGAACAAATATTAAATCGATGGGGCCACTGAATCTTGTATTACATGCAAACAATATAGGTTTATGCTATTAAACGGCAAGAAGAATGTAAGTAAAACATGAAAATTAGTATAAACAAGAACAAGTGAACAATAAATAAAGAGAAAGTTGTAGGAAATGAAAACAAAGTTATGTAGCATTAAATATTAGCCAATCTCAACTTATGAATACGGTAAGTACCTACTTCGGTAAGGTGAGATTTAATTCATTAATTTTGTGGTGAGAAATTTACCGATGTAATTTAGTGCCAGCAATATTACACCACAGTGCTTGTAATCACTATCTATAATAATCACTCAATTAATGAGTATTAAGGTCAGTAACAAATGGCAACCCATTTGTACTATCTCGCTAGTAACGATGGAAAATTGAACATCCAAATAGCAAAATGAAATTAAAAAGCTAGGCACATTTTTAATATAATTATCAATAGACCAGAATAAACTAATTATAGGTAGAAGTGCGTAGTTAGTGAGGAAACTGAACCGGATAAAATAAGATAAAATTTGACGGGCAATCAATCACCAAAAAAATTAGAAAATAGACAAATAATAGAAGAACAAAATCCGAGGGGGCGAGGATTCTTAATTTGAAAAGGAAGAGTTATAACGCTATTCCTTACAAAAAAAAAATTAAGTGGGCAACTAAGAAATAAATTCTTTTCTTAGTTAAAACGATGTAAATATTTATTATATAATACTTTAGTTGCAAATAAGAATAAGGAGACTGTAGCTAAAATAGTATATTATATACCTGTGTATATAATAAAATTACCTTTACCACACCTTTGGGAAATAATTGGCCAAGTGTGTGTGGGTGTGGTAAAGGTAGGTTTATTTATTTTATATAACTTCTAAACTATAATAACTAATCCCTTTTTACTAACACTAAATGTAAAATAGATAACAAGAATCAAAGCAATATAGCTTATAAAATAAATTGTAAAGATGTTCCATCGGTCAGACAAAACAATATTTAAAGGACAGCGTGCAAGACCAGTACTTCAGCTATTGTATATTTAAAGATTTAGAAAAATCAACTAACTACATTGAAGGAAGGATTAGTCCTAAGACCGAACCTTGGGGTACACCCACATCAAGTTTGGAAGGAGAAGGTTATTGTTTATCATTAACTTTTTCACGTATGTATCGTTCAAGTATGACCAGACCCATTTTAAAGCAATTCCCTTAATATCCTACCTTTCTAATTTGTGAATAAATCTAGTATTCTTCACTAATCACGATGCTCTAAACATTTAAGTAGCTTTCGTTGTTGAATCAACTCAAAGGTTTTCGGGTGCATTGGAATTGCTACCCTTGCTTGTTCGCCAATATATACAATTTTGTATTGCAACGTTTCTGTATATAGGTCCATAAAACTTTAAAGGTAGTTTCAATCACTCACTCTTTAAGGCGCTACTCGACCTTAACATTCGGTAGAATCACACATTCGCATACATAGATTTGAGGTTTCCATTTCAACACCTTACATCACTTTTGTACATTATTAGTATCAAGTCGAAGAAGTCAAGAGTAAAACTTTTTCTTTACAACTGAATACTATTGATACAGTTCCACATAAATGAACAAACATAAATTATGCACGTGTTCATGTGGCGGCTAATTATATTGCATTAGGTGCTTGTGATTAAGCTTGAACGAAAATTGGTGAAGAAATTAACGGAGGATTATTAGTGCAAGGGTAAGTTAACTGTTTTCTTTTCCATTTCCAAATTCTAACCTTCAGAAGACTTACGATTTTCTCAAATTCTTTCTATTGTCTTATTAATCACAATTTCCTCAAAGGAAAAGATAGTGTTCTGACATTTCATTAAAAAAGTAACCGACTTATTGTTAGCTTTTGTTCAAGCTATAGAAATTACAATATTAGGATAAAAGTAGTTTTACTTTGGTGTCTTGCTATTGTACATTATTTTCACGTACCTAACTAATTATATATGTGTTGTTAGACAAATGTTTACATATATGTTTGAATCCATAGAAAAGAGTGTCTACCACAGTTGTATCTCTCATTGCCAGCGTAATTTTCGGATTTCTATTTGACACCATTCAAATCGAGTTTTGTGCAACCTAATCATTCACGTATTGTATGTTCTATACTTTGCTATTCATTTCCTACAAATCCCACCGATCAATGTAGAAACCGGGCTGTTGCTTTAAGCGTTAATTTGGGTCGCTTTAATGTGTACACAAAAGCTGTTTCAAACCCTCACATATATGTAGGTCATATAGAAATCTCTTTGTTATATACATAGATACAAACAGAGCTGATCTAAAGTTTACAATGAAGATAATATACAACTAACTGTCCTAATAGGTTTCCATCTGAAATTCTACGACAATTTTTTTTTTTTCAGATTATTATTTAGTATGCATACGTATGCCTTTGAGAGAAACTCTATTAAGACAACATGTCCAGGAAAACCTCGTCTGCAAAAACTGCATTGTTTTGATTGCACCGTCTTGTTGAAACGAAATATCATTGGCATCAATTTCATCCCATGCAAGCCATTAAAAAGTTAGTTAACATGTTGGGGCAGCTACGACCATTGACAACAACTGCATCGCTGGCCGCATTCAAAAAGAAATACGGGTTAATGACTACGCACGCATCACACAATCACTAGTGGTAAATGCATATGTTGCTGATGGACCCTTCATGGATTTTCGGTCCCCCAAATGCTCGGTACTGCGCATAGTCTGTTGCCTTTAGATGTTATATAAGTTGAATCTTGTAAGCGTCCATATGTAGGCATTTAGTCAAAATTTGATGCAAAAAGTTTTTGGAGATGTTTAATTGTTGAGAACAATGATGAATCGATGTGGATTGGTGTTCGTGTACACTTTTCCCGTGACTTAATCTCAAAGATTGCTGTTGACAACTGCGAAATATCCGCGTTCCATGTTGGATATGACGAACATGATTCGAATTTCAAAATTAAAGTAGTTTGAGATACTCTTTATAATGAGCATAATTCTTGCTATTTCTCAAAGAAAACAATATCACAAATTGAAGTTAAGACACTTAAACCGCTTTATGGTTCTTCTATAGTAGTTTTACCAGTCAAGAGCATCATTTATAATTTATTTAAATAATGCATACGAATATAAAGTATTCAGTTTTATTTTTAATGACTTCCTTCTCTTTTCGCATTTGACAAAGGAGATACGATGGTTTTATTTATGTCCCTGTTTTACATTTCTCCTTAAGTGTCGATATTAATTATCAAGTTTCCGCGAACATTGTAAAGTGAACTGCTATAAGACAAAATATCTGCTTTTAAAGTTTTGCGTAAACTTAGAATTTAAAAATACGTTTCTAAGAAACACTTAGATAATAAAATTGATATTGGCTGTCATGAGATATGATCCATGATATAAGTTTATTTGACCAGCGGACAAAGTTACGATGACTTCTGGCTTTTATATTCGGCCTTTGGACGCAGGAAGGTTCAATATCTACACCACTCTATTAATTGTAGTCGTACATATGTACCTTCATCTAGATATAACGTGGACAAGCATATACTTCACATAACCATCACATTCTTTTTTTTTTGGAAAAGTTCATCAATGCATTTTTCAGTGAAGAGATTCAATCAGTTTCAACAGAATACATGTCAAAACGTTATAGATATGTAACTATGCACACGATCAGGTTACTGCAAAGCATTTTGTTATATTTAAGATATACATACACTCCTTGATATTTATTTTAATGTATGCAATTGACCTTAATGTATATTTTCTCTATTAAGCACTAACGTTACTGTTTTAGAATCGGGTAACATTAAAAGTCCTGATCACGAAAAGATATTCACTTAAATGCATTTATTGTTCTGTAATTGACCATGCATTCTGGTAGAGAGAATTAAAGAGATAAATATGTATATTTTATTATAGAAATTATTAGTTAAGAATAATTTAATTATAAATTAGTAATAGATAAAATGAACTGAATTTGCACTCGAACATAAGACCACTATTGATAGCATCTTCTATTACTTAAACACGTCAAGATCATGAAACCGATTTCATCTGAGTCCCGAGAATAATTCGACAAATACAGGTTGAACAGCCAACAATGGTTTATGTTTTAATCCGTAATTATATCCAATCCAATTTTGAACCACCTCCATTCAATGGGATTTGAAGAAAGACTCGGAGCTTGGGTGCCCCACGAGCTTACCGAAAAATAAACAAGGAAAATCGCACCCAAATTGCGAGATGAGAAATAGTGCATCTACGTCAACATAAAGCAGAGGAAGGAATGGATGCTTAGCCATGAGACACATCAAAGCCAAGAGTGACGCAAGACTATGATCTGCGTTTGATGGAATTGGGAGGATCCAGTTCACTAATCCAGCTTCACTGAGTAAACAAGATCATCAGCTGAAAAGGCCCCATAGACAAGATCAAGTCATCCTGCTCCACCGCAACGTGCGACATCATACCGCAAAGATCGTCAGGGCCGCCCCCAAGAGCTCGAGTGGGAGGTTTTATAGCACCCACTGTACTTTTCGGACCTTGCGCCAACGCATTATAACTTTCTCCGCTCGCCGTCGAACTAAATGAGGGGTGTTATATTCACAAGTGGCAAGAACCTACCAAACTGGATTAACAATTTCTTAGAACGCAGGCCAGGCGATTTTTGGTGAAACGGCATCAACAAATTGGTCGAGAGGTGGGAGTAGGTTGTAAAGGATGATGGACAATACCAGGTGTAGAAGTATGAAATGCGGATTTTAGACAACAGATGCGCACCAATGCAGTTTGTGCTGTAAAGATTTGACACTGCGTCATTTTGTTGTCATCAACAAGTGTCTGACGCGCACAATGATAAATTTAAAAAGTGTGTGCATAGTGTTGCGCTGTTGTGTTCAATATGTTGAAATTTATACCGAACAAAGAGCATTCGCAGACAGCATTAACTTTTCGTTTTCGTTTGAAGAAAACTGCTGCTGAATCACACCGAATACTTATTGAAGAAGTTTATTGTGAACATGCTCCATCGCAAGATACGTGTGAACAATGGTTTCGGTGTTTCAAAAGTGCTGACTCCGATGTTGCAGACAAGGAACGTGGAAAACCGCCACAAAAATACGAAGATGTGGAATTGCAATTACAAGAACAACTCGCCGAGCAATTGGGCGTTAGTCAATAAGCTGTTTCCAATCAGCTACGGGAGATGGTAAAGTTTCAGAAGACCGCATGAGTTGAGTGACAGACAAATGTGTGCGCAAAAACAGATGTAATATTTCGCAAAAAATTATGGGTAGGCGCACCATCCATATCGATCGCAAAACCGAATTGCTTTGGTAGAAAGACGTTGCCCTGTGTTTGTTGGGACCAGAGGAGCGTGGTGCGTATGCGGTGTTAGAACCTTGGGAAACAGTCAATACTAGACGTTACTAACATCAATTGATCGCTTTGAACCGTTCGCTGCTTGAAAAAGGCCAGAATACCGAAAGCGGCAGCACAAAGTTATTTTCTTGCATGAAAATGCACCATCACATACGGCAAACCAGTTCGCGACACGTTGGGAGTACTCAACTAGGTAGTTGTACCCGATGCGGCTTAAGTAGGCGTCCACCTATCCGCATCGTACGTATCGGACGCATCGCATCAAACGGATCGTAGTATTCTTTACATAGGAAGCCATAGAAGTGCGTCCACCTATCCGCATCGTACGGATCGCACGGATCTACCCGTCGGCAATGCCGACGCCGTTGCTCCGAGAGGCAACTTTTGCGATGCGTGCCGATGACTCACTACGAAAGTCCGATAGTTGCATCGGCAAATCCAATAGCTGTCGATACTGTGAACGCATTGGAAAGAAATAATCCGTTTGAGATAGGCGTCCACCTATCCGCATCGTACGTATCGGACGCATCGCATCAAACGGATTATTTTTTCCAATTCATTCACAGTATCGGCAGCGATTGAATTTGCCGACGCAACTATCGGACTTTCGTAGTGAGTCATCGGCACGCATCGCAAAAAGTTGCCTCTCGGAGCAACGGCGTCGGCATTGCCGATGGGCAGATTCGTGCGATCCGTACGATGCGGATAGGTGGACGCGCTTGTATAGATTCCTATATAAAGAATATTACGATCCGTTTGATGCGATGCGTCCGATACGTACGATGCGGATAGGTGGAACTAGCTTTATTCACCAGACTTGGCTCCTTCCGATTACCACTTGTTTGCATCGAAGGGTCACGCACTTGCTGAGCACGCTTTGGTTCGTACGAAGATATGAAAAATGGCTCGATGAATGGTTCGTAGCAAAAGGGGAAAACTTTTACTGGTGTGGTATTCACAAATTGCCCGAAAGATAAGGAAAATGTATAACAAGCGATGGAGCATACTTTGAATAAAGCACTTTTTATCATCGAATTGAACATGTTTTTGAGAAAAATCCACATTTCATACTTGTACACGTGGTACATGTTTGATTAAGTCTTTGTTATAATTGTTGTAAACTAGGATTTCTTGATACGTAGGATCTGTGACAAGTTGTACACCTAATATGTTGCAACTACGCATTGATGCAATACATAAAAATAAACAAATCCTTATATCAAGCAATATTTGTCGAAACCTTAACAATTTTGTTCAAGCACCAGGGAAAATCCAAAAGAAAACCCTAGCCAAAGGTTTCGTTATGAAATGTAAATGTTATTTTAATAAATAACTATATATGTGCATTATTAATAATTAATAAATTAGGTCGTTATACACATATAGAGTCCCCCAGATTTTATTTTATTGCGATTTTGGCTCACGAAAATTGTGTGCTAGCAAAGAAAGTGTTGTTAATAATCAATTGTTACGAATTCAATATACCAGCAGAAATATTGTTAGTAGATTTTAGGAAAATGAGATATTTATGGACAAAGGCTTAATAAAGACAATCTTTGTATAGTTATAATTTCGTATATGAATCTTTTTCTATTTTCCAAATAAAAATAATGACCTAAATCTCTGTAATGTTTTGAAACAGCGGTCATTGCACTAAAACCACTATTTAACTAACACTAAGTGTAAGATAAACAAACAAAAACAAAGCAATATAATTTATAAAATAAACTGTAAATACTGTGATAGATGTTACATCCTTCAAACAAAACAACATCTAAAGAAAAGATTGTATGTACAATCATAAGTATTCTTTGAATAGGGATTTTGGTGCAATGACCGCTGTAACAAAACATTACAGAGATTTTGATTATTACTTTGATTTTAAAAATATAATTATTTAAAAAATGAAATAATTATATAACAAAACTAATATACGATATGATGAATATATATATGAATATACAAAAAGATATTAAAACTATTAGTTTCAGAACCGATCTTCAGCATTTAAGTAATATATACAGTAATTTATTAAAATGACATTTACATTTTATAAGAAAGCAGCTTTTAGATAGGTTTCCCTTTTAGGTTCCACCTAGTGTTTGAACGGATTTGTTGACGTTTCGACAAACATTTCTTGATATAAGGCACGTTTTGTTCCTATTTTTTACATAAATGTGCACTGGTACATTAAAATATTAGATATATAAATTATCACAGATTCTATACATCAAGAAATTGTAGTCGTTAGTTATTTTGTTGATGATACCCAAATAAAAATGAATGTTTATTAATACATAATTATATTTCATTGGCGGTTATAAGAAAACCTTATTTATTAAGGTTCTGAAAATATAGCTATTAACTCCCAATTTGTTGTTTAATTGATTTAAAAGTGACAGAGGGGAGGATATTTGAAAGATTTGTATTTACTTTGCAACTGGTAGTTGCTTCCAAACTTTCCGGCGATAGTGTATGTAGATCGTATATTTTTCAATGTTATTGCATTCTAATTACTTCATTATATCTTAATTGCATATATACTAATTTCCGTGTCAATATGTGATAAAGTTTAGCAGGATATAGTTCGGGCCACGTTACTGTATACAAAGCAGTACAGCTTTTCCTGTTTGTCAAAAAGGAGGATTAATTAAGTATTATATTCGTTCAGTTCCCATTGCGATATTCAAAATTTGCTTTAACTTACTAACAAGAAATCTGGTATTTTGCTGAATTCTTTCAATGCAACAATAATGATGTACTGAAAAGGGATTGACATAGAGGTATAAAAAGCACTGTATTGGTAAATCAGGTAACACCACTACTCCAGAATGAAATGGAAAATAAAATCTTGGATGTACCAGAACTGCTCCTTTGCCAATGGTGTATGGTACTAACCTATACATATACACATGTGTATATTTCGCAAAAGCGTTTGATTGGGTTGCTAAAGTTTTAATTCTAAACTAAACTAAAAACCTAGTGAACTGGTAACAAATTAGAAAATTAAATTATCTTAGTACATACACTTATTTTATTAAACGAACTCTTAACTTGGGGATTCCTCGAGGCAGCATTTTAGACACTCTAGTTTTTGTCATGTACAGTAATAATACACTTTGGTACCGGTGAATAGTAGCAATAAAGGTATAAACTTTTTGAAAGATATAAACTTGCGGGTCAGTGAGTTATTAATGAATCGTGCGCACTAATTGATTTAATATACTTATTTTGCAGGTTTTTCTGGTGATTCTTCAACAATAGACTGTTCTTGAATATCAAAATCGAGTTGTATTATATTTGAAACTATTCACTTAATATGCAAATCAGGTCATAGTTGCAAAGAGTATCGTGATAGATGTCAAATTAACATCGTTGTCTGGAATACATTTCTGACGAAATTAGTAGTGTCTAGTGATTTATTTACAGCTGTACCGGCTATTTATCGTATCTGGCGGCAGTGATTCCTATCCTACCCATCTTGTATATTTCTTTCATTTATTGCTACTTTAATTCGGCGCTGACATCGTTTGTTTAGTCTTTCTCCTTTTTGCGTAGTATCCAGTTTTAAATCGTTTCTGGTAATCATTATGTATAGAAATTAGGGAATCGTACCAAGTCAGTTGTTGCACTTCTATAGCGTCTATCAATGTTTTCTCGATCCCCATTCTTCTGCTACTTTTATGGGTCGGTATATTATCCGCCAACACCATGCAACAGCATCTTTTCTACGACATTTATTTTTGTTTTTATTTCTTTGGTTAAGATCTATATTGAAGAGGAATGGGTTTCGCAGTTCACCACTAGTGGTCTAAATAATTTTATCTTTATTTGGCTGCAGAGTTGACAAATGGAGTCTTTTTATTGATCTTTCCCTGCCTATTCTGTTAAGAATATCGTTGTTGCTTCTCGAGAGTTGTTTATTGTGTCCACTGCAATCATCATATATATTTCGCTCCTCACTACATTGAGCTATATATTGTATTTTACAGGTATTAACATATAAGCCTATTCTACCTATTCGTCTCTGAGGCTTCTAAGCATATTATCATCTTTATCTTGCGCAATAATAAAATATCGACCGTAAATCATGTGTAAAAATGTGTACCTCTGTCGCACAATTTAAACAGAAGCTCTGCTCTGTACTCTTCTCTAATTTAATATGATCTTTTCTCTTTGCTAGATGGTCGTGCAAACCATTGTTTTTGTTTTTGTTTTTTTTTCTTTTCTCCTTTTATTACTGTTCTGCTCTATTATTTTTAATTATTTTGGTATGTATCATCTGGGGCGGGGATCACACTAGCAGGGTTCTAGTTTTTTAGTTTTAATTTTAAGTTCTTCAGTTTTTTTAGTTCTTAGGTACTTAGAGTTTAGGCATTTACTTATTATTTCACTATATTATTCTATTAGTCCATTATATCATGTTGCAAAATCATAATTTTTATTGAGTGTGTTACTGTTGCTCGGAGTTAGGTAAGAGCAGGTACATGTAGTACATGTAACTGGGCCTCGCCCCGCGGTTGTGCATCTGCATTCTATATATATATATAGTTTTTTCTCTTCCTTATGTATACATATTTATTTATTTTTTCCTCTTTATGTAAAAAATGATCGCACGATAAAGCCATTTATTATTATTATTATTATTATTATTAATAAAAAGTATTACTAGTTTTTCCAGTGCTAACCTCTATTGGACATTTAGAATTTAGATGAAACTGAAACAAAGTCAATTACAAAAGACGGAATTGTAGGAGAACCTTTAAGCATATTAACACATTGACTGCCATGGCTATCATATTTGATAGCCAGTAATGTTTTCGTTGAGGTTTTGGCTATCAAATATGTATTCACTTGTCAGGCCACAGCTATCAAAAATTTATCACTAAGACGCAAACTTGTAGAAGTTTGAGTACCCCCCCCACCCCTCGCGAAGTGTTGAAATATAATAGCCATTATCCGCGCTGAAAAAATTTGTGTTTAAGTTTCACGGGGAGCCGCGGTAATCTTTTTTCATTACCATTAAAAATTCAGCCAGTTTAAAAAGACTATTTTACTTAAATTTAATGTTGAATACTACGTATTGCGAAAAAAAAATTATGGAGGCTCCCCAGTGAACATCAGGAAAATTGGTTAGGCAGTCAACGTGTTATTAGTTATCCCGTACTATAAAGTTTTCGTGCTGCAATAGGAATGCTGGTTACTTACAGCACCTCAATTTGCGCACACTTTAATCCTTAAGCGCGCTAAATTTTGTAGGCAGAGTAACCCAGAGTAGCATGATAGAAATTTAAAATATTAGCAATTTCTATAGGACCGCCAGTATTGCTATTTTAAAGAGATGGTTTCACATTTTATGTGTTATCGGTAATTCTTGTAATGTACTGTAATTCGGAATTGTGAGATCGAATTAAATCAAGAGCAGTACCATGAAAAGTTCAATTTGCCTCGTTATATAAAGCACGAGGAAACGTCAAATAATTCGAACCCTTTGGCTTTCACTGTATTCTATCAAATCGAACACACAGTTCAGAAAAGCACGTTCTTGCATATAGTTAATAATTTTTCGTCCTTCTGGTTTTGAAGAATCATTTCCTATTGTTATACATACATATATTATTATCTTAAAATAAAACTAAAAATAGTATAAACGCAATATTTGTTCCAAATGAGAATAGCAACACAAACTTTAATACTCTGGAATGTAGAACTGATAATTGTTCACTCACTCACTCTCTTTGTAGGGTAACTCCGTACAGGCGTGAAATGTTCTTGCTTGCCAAGGGCGTATGCTTCAGTGTCTGCACCTCGTGTCGCGAACCTTTCATTAATTTAAATGTAATGACGATACGTAGTATATTTATATATGAATTATTCTTTTTTATATACCAATACCGAAGCCATTCTAGTTCTAGATTTATTTAAAGTTTGTCGAAGTAATTATCAAGTATCAAAATATACAGCGCGTTCAGGCGGCCTACATCCAAAACTAATAACGTTATTAAAAAAATGCAAAGACACGTCAATCTCTGTTTCGAGGGGGAGCCAGTTTGATTAATATATTATGATACTAAACTTATCCCTTTAATTTTGTTCTAGATACCATTGCTTATTTTAGTACATTTTTTTGTTTGTATTTTCACTTATTATTGTTTGATCCAGCACATTTGTTTGAAAAGTTTCATACTTTGTACTAAAGTGCCAGAAAATATACTTTATTATTATTATGTATTATTAAATTAACTTTGAAAATAATTATTATCTATCAAGGACGATGATGGCAAAAATATCTGTTCTAATAACGTATAATCGTTGCAATGAAAATTACAAGAAAGCTACAATATACATACCCAAGTCAATTACAGCTACAGGCTACATAGGTTTCTCAAGTAAAAAGCTTTTTACTCGTCCAGATGATTCGAATGAACTTAAAATTTACCGAAGTTCTCAAGAATGTGTTACCAATTGTAATTACTTCGGCCAAATATTTGGAAGTTGTTTCATTTTGATATTTATTTTTCGTTGTTTTTATTCCAAATATCACTGACTTCGGTGCCTTCTTTATAAAGTAAACCTTTCACATCATGAGTGTTTAGTCATAACCCAATCCCCAATTTATGGTATTAATTACTCAGGCGATTAAGGCGATTTGTGTATTATTGTAGAGGCAATTTAATAAACCAAAAAATAATTATTAACAATTCAGATGTTACATTTAACATTTCACATACGCAGATGTTTATTTCTTTTTCTAATCATCTAAAATTATAGATTATAGACCATAAAGTATGCAGGCGAAATTTCTTATAGAATGACACATAATCAAACTATATATTTAAGTACACTTTGAGGATAGTCCTGTATATCTAAGAACGTATCGTCTTAATGAGGGTCCAACTTTTAACAATCAACATAGGTGTTGGATATGAGTGAATACATGCACATATTACACATTAGGTTTCACCAAATCTAAGTCACTTCACGTGCTTTTGTGAACGCATAGAGATATTTTCTTTATTTTACATTCAAATTTAAGTGCAAAAATATCCTTTCAAATTACCAGTTACCACGGTGGTTCTTACAGAAGCAAACACGAACTTAATATTTTCCGTGTTTGTAGCACACGTAAAATGGGTATAAACACATTTTGTTGTATCTTTATTCAAGTCCATAAACATCTCCAAAATAAATTCCCTAGCTGCTATAACATCCTGTTGGGGTCCATCATATTCTGGAAAATAATTTGCCAAGTGCGAATCCATAATTTTCTCTTCGAGTATGTCCATTTTGTTTAGAAAAAGAATCATCGAGGACTTAAAAAACCAAGGCGATGTAAGGATGGTTTCGAACAAAGCTTTTGATTCCTCCATTCGATTTTCATTTGCAGATTCAAAGAGGATTTGATCATATTCACTTAAGGCTGTGAGAAATATAATAGAGGTTACGTTCTCAAAACAATGGATCCATTTTCTTCTCTCTGATCTTTGGCCTCCGACGTCTACCATACGAAATTTTACTTCACCTAAATCAAACGCATATTCCAAGATCCCAGTAGTTGGTACACGAAGTCGAAGGATATCTTGTTCAGAAGGCAAGTAATTGGGATCTGCAATTTCATCAATTTTATCTAAGTAGTATTTTGCTGAATCTGTGAGATAATACTCTCTGCGGCGATTGTAACACTTTTGTATACCTGTATCGTTCCACAGTTCTTTGATAACCTTTACGTGGATACTTTCAAATGTTGCTACTGTATCAGTATCGATGCTTCGTAGTAGCTTTGCACTTTCTAAAACAGAATCTTGTCCATATTCGATATGTAATAAATCCATTGCTTCGATCATATTCTGTATCGCTATAAAGACATTGCGATAAACCAACTTTAGGAATGCTTGTTTGTCTTCATTTGAATATCCAGCGCCGTGTATAATTTGCATCTGTTTTATGAAGGTAGATTTACCAGCTTCTCCAGTGCCCAGTAACAATAATTTTATTTCATTTCTTGTGTTACGTTTGTCAAATAGAATCTGTTTTTCAATTCTCCGATTAATACGTTCTTCTTCTATGAATTCCTTTAAACATAGGCAAAACATAATACACTTTTAACGTACAGAACCAGCAATGTAGCTCGATGTTAAAGTAGAACCGCACTTAAACGGTGAATATTAACAATAATGAATGCTTTTGTTTACTGAAGAAAGAACTCCTATCACTATACAATCATAAATTGTATTTGACTGATAATATAGCCAATTATAATTAACAACCGCAATTATCGTTAAATGCAGGAGCTGGATAAACACGGTTTCTTTTATTTGTAACAATGGTGTTAGAATTTTATGTTTATCTTGTATATATAATATAAACACAGTTTGCACTAATTACATGAAATTGAAATATTACTATCAGGTAAGTTGCTGTCATAAATAAGGTGCAGCTTTGCTAATGGCTTAATGTACTGAAATTTTTACACAGGAAAATCTGGGTGCGATCAGGAGGAGCCTTACATTAGATTGGAAAGATATTATATGAAATAATGTAAACAAGAGCAATTGATTTAGTTGTACAATTAGGAACTAATCATATAATCAAACAAGAACAGTAAAAATAAAATTATGGCTCTCGCGGATATAAACCAATTGCGAATATCTATAATAATCAATTGATCATAAATATTCCAAAAGCATCCACTACATTATTGTGCAGCATTGTGAAGCATTGTGCATGTAAACATGGATTTCACATCTTCAGTATCTCTGCCAACGATTCTTTCGCATGGCTAGTAGTTGCTTTTCAAAATAATAATGCCCATTACCTAATTAGGAAATTAGATAATTACTGGAGACACTGTGAAACCCATGTCTTCTTGACATGCCAATAGACTGGATGACTTAAATTTAAAGATGGAAGAATTATTGGGGATTGCAGTCAAGAATGACTTGAAATAAAAGACTCTATTTCGATAACTCTAAGCTTTCGAATTATTTATTTGAAAGCTTGAGTTGGGTGTTTTAATTCTAGGCATAATCTATATACAGTGAATATCCTAAACTACTAGTCGGAGCTGTTATCGTTCCCATTCACCAGAACCTCCATAGAAAAAGCTTCATAAATAATCTTCATATAGCTCTGCAAAAATATACGAAGGCTATTCTCTCGGTAAACCTAATAGGACAGAATCCATTGAGAAAACAGGTTTGTGTAATAATTTTTCAAAGTCTATGCATTCTTGTAGCCGTTAAAACTAAGCTCCAAAATATTAGATCAATTTTCCCGCGTTAGATTATTTATTTCATGAGAAGAAATCATTAGGTAATACCTAGGAATCCCAAGGCATTTTGGCGGTTCATTAGACAGAAGAGGGGAAAGTCTAGGATTCCTGGTTGCTTAAGGCTGGATGATGAAGAGCTGACAGATCCTGGTGTGATAGTTGAAGCATTTGCCAAAACGTTCTCAGATATGTATCAACCACGTACATTATCACTTTCGTCGACACCTAGTGATGGTTTGGATTGTTTTAATGTAGAACCCTTTTCAGAGAATGAGACACTAGTAGCTCTTAAGCAACTAAAAGCGGACCACACGTCAGGTCACGATGACCTTCCAAATTTTCTGATTAAAGATTGCGCATCTATTTTATGCAATCCCTTATGTACGATTTTTAACATCGCACTTCGCACTTCCACATTTCCAGACATCTGGAAGATAAGTAGAATCACTCCTATTTTTAAAAAGGGAAGCAAGTATGAAGTCATTAACTACAGGCCTATCAGCATTTTATCCAGTTGTTCAAAGATTTTCGAACAATTACTTTACAACAGGATTTATAACTGTGTACCGTGTTATATCTCCACACAACAACACTGTTTCATGTCGGGTAGATCAACCTTGACGAATCTGGCTGAAGTAACGCAGTATATCAGTTCCTGTATTGACTCACGGGGTCAGGTCGATGTTTTATATACAGACTTCGCAAAGGCTTTTGATACCTTGGACCATAACATATTACTGTCCAAATTGAGCTCATTTGGCTTTACTTCAACTGTAATAAACTTAATGGCTTCATATCTCAACAATCGAACGTGTTACGTTTATTATAATGGCTTCTACTGCTCCACCTTTACCGCTTCCTCGGGAATTCCACAGGGGTCAAATCTTGGGCCACTTCTGTTTAATGTTTACATAAATGATCTCCTATCTTTGCTTAGATGTCGCGTCCTTGCTTATGCAGATGACTTAAAGATTTTTAGTAAGATATCCTCGTCTTCTGATAGTGAAGCTCTACAAAGAGACTTAGATACTATTTACTCCTGGTGCAACAACAATAACATTAACATTAGCTTAAATAAGTGCGCGGTTGTCACTTACACAACCAAGAAAGATCCAATAATATATTGCTATTCTTTAGACCATTTTGATATCCCCAGGCAGACACAGATCAAGGATCTAGGAGTGTTATTTGATCATCGACTGCCGTTTACCAATCATATAACTGCTATCTGCAGCTCTGCTGTGCGTACACTAAATTTTGTAATACGATCTTGCAGAAAATTTGTTAATGTTGCGACATTAAAGAGGCTTTACTCCACATTAGTTCGGCCCAAGTTGGAATATGCCTCAATTATTTGGTATCCCCACTATGTCTACCAGACTATATTTATGGAGAAGGTACAGAGAAGATTCCTAAAATACTTAACGTACAGGTCAACAGGTAACTATCCGGTCAGGGGTATCGATTATACTGAATTATTGTCAGAACATCAATTCACATCACTTTCGGATCGTAAAGTAATTACTAGTGCAAACTTCATAATCAAACTAGTAAACAATAACATCGATGCTCCGAATTTACTCTCTGCCGTAAACATTATTGTACCTAAATATGGGACTAGATCTAACGATACGTTTTTAGTGGCCAGAGCCAGAACAAATGTCTTCGTTAAAGCACCTATCAACCACATGGCCAGGAACGCAAATAGAATTGCGCGGGATCCTTTTTGTACCTCTGCAATAACCGAGTTTACCTAACCCTTTCCATACCCTTTATCCTCTACACCTAATCAGTTGTTAATTACTGCGTCTTAAGTTTATTACCTCTTATAGTATATTGTATAATTATTGTAAGCACTGCAATATATTATATTATATTGTTAATATTGTCCTCTTAATGGAAATCTCTGTTGGACAATAAAGATATATTATTATTAGATATATTATTATTATTATTAGGTGCTAAGTCTTGACTATGTGGCGAATGATCAATTATTTTAACGCTGTGAATAATCAAATATCCAGTTGTTCAAGCAACAGTGTCAGATTGAGCGTTATCAAAATGCATGATAGTCCTACCCCTTGTGCACTTTTCGCAAACATTTTGGAGCAACCAAATTGTAGTGAATCACTCAGCATTAACAGTATGCCGATCCTCCGGTGAAACATATCCAGTAATTTCAGAAAGCGTGGCGACTACCTTTGAGTACAGCAACAAGAGCCGATTACTGTTATTTTCCTGGATCATAGCAGTATACTCATGTTTCATCGCCTGTAATGATGACGTACACGAGAGTTGTTGAACTGCGGCCAACTTGTGTTAAATCCAACAGGAACAAAGCTGACGTTCAAATGTAAAATGGCGTTAGGTGCTTTTATACCAATTTTTAGGGGTGCTTCAATACTTCTCAGTAAGATGTCGGTCCTCTTCAAACATGTTCCCAACAAGACAAATATCTTTTCAGTGGGCGTTCTTTTTTCTTTTGGTGTAAGAACTTGAAAACTGTAATTGGAAGAAAGTGGGTTATGTTGAAATTCATTTTATGGATCAAGGCGGCATTATTAAGGATTCGCATACGGGGTTGCTCGACAGCTAGACTTTTCTAGAAAACACTTTCCCAATGTCAATTAGTACAACCTGGTAAACAGAGAGAAAAGTGGGTTTTAGAGGTCTGTTATTAAATAAAATAAAATCATTAAAAAGCAAATATGAAGTGATAGATTTTGTGGTTTAATACCAATTATCACGAAATCCAGTCAAATATCAAGCGGGGCGTTTTCTGATGTTTGACGTTTTTATGTGAATACTTATCACATATTGTTTATTCTCACGCTGTTAGGCTACGGACGATACTTCACTGGCAAAAGCAAGTAATCCAAACTAACTTGAAAACTAAATTCTTAAAATTCGAAGAAATCCAAGACAACAATATGAAATTTAATTTGGTGAAAGTGCGCAGCATAGATTAATGGAAAATATAAAAATACCTAATATTGATCCGCAAGAACGAGTATTTACTTTTATGAAGACGCACCATTGACAATTTGAGAATCAACTCCAAGTTATCCTGAATGCCTCAAAATTGTGTACTTAATGTGGCGGTTCGTGGATAGTATCTAGAAGTACACTGAGAAATCCTCATCTAGTATCACTCTAGAGGAGAAAGCAGAAGTAGGAACGCCTGTGGCACAAAACTGACATAAATTAAACCCTATCTTTACTATAACGAGCTTGGAAAAGTACAAACGCGTTTTGCGATTACCAATTAGTCATACTCAACGGAGAACACAAAGCAAAGAAGGCTTTAATGGCGAACTGTGATTATAAATGCTCTTAAAAATGCACTTTATATCATTTCACAATCTGCACGCGAAACGCACATAGTATCTTTTTTTTCACTTACAATTAGTGCCACCTGAATCACTTTATAATCATTTACTTCAAATGTTAAAACATTATCATTCCGCTAATTTAAAACCGTTGCATATTCAACAAGTTTGTCACGATATAGACACTTTTGTAAAATGAAGGTTACAGTTAGTGAATAACGAATCTAGCTTTCTAAACGAATAAATCTAAGTTTTGTTATCTGTAGCGGTATGTATAAATCAAATTTTAAGTACTATTACGTTTTTTGAACTTTGTTTGCCCCAGTTAACACCAACCACTTTTCGAGCTTTGGGCAAATTGTATAAAATCTATCAAACACAACTTTTAAGCGGTCAAATCTTTATCTAGAATCGTCATATCTTTGGTCGATACATTGATCAGTCTGAATCATCTAACGCAGGCCTGGGCAACCTTCTTTTGTGGGGACCAGAAGAAAAAATAGGATGGACCACGGGGCAAAACAAAAACAGTTGATAATAATAGTGTTGGTTAAAAATTCAAATATGTAAGTATACATATCATTGGTTTTACAATAAAATAATAAAAGTATGAAACTAAAATGAATAAACTTTATTAAAGAAATAACCTCTTATAGTCATATAAAGCTATAACTTGGGATTGCTTTTCTTTTGCAAGAAGTTCAATATTTGGTGAAAGCGATGTTGTTGCCACGCGAAAGGAGTTTTCCAAATTAGTATCGATAATCGTTCATCTGTTTTTTGATTTCGTGAAATTCATTTTTGAAAGTAATTGCTTACAGCAATAAATACTGCCAAAGAGAGACATCATTTTACATATAAAATTAATTAAAATTGGATATCCATCGAAATATATCTCTCGTAAAAATGTTTCAGTCATACCTCACGAAACTGACTTTTTAGAATTTCATTCGCTTGAATGTGAATTAATTCTATTTGAAGCGACATTTTCACTTGCTCCACGTCCACGTCGAAAGGAGTCATGAATATTTGGAACAAAAGTTCACATGAATGGAAATCCTCAAATCTGGATGTAAATTCTGTGCTACGCCATTCTTATCGAAATTTTGTGAGCAGCTAGGATTGGAAAAGGATATGTATTTTTCGTATGAGTCTGATTTTCCCACAACCGAAATTTGTTTGAAAAGATTTTACAAGGGTGAATAGATCATCTGCAAATAGTCCTTGTTTTTGCATATTCGTATTTAGTTCGTTCAAGTAATAAGTGACATCAACCAAAAATGCTAAATCAGATAACCATGCATCATCTCCCAAAGGTTGGATCAGTTCGGGTTTGCCCTTCATTTCCATGAAAATCTTCACTTCTCTTAATTCATAAAATCGCTTCAACATTTCGTTCTTACTAAGCCAGCGAACTTCACAACGAAAATTTATGTCCCCATATTCCGTCTTCATGTCCTGCAGGAATTGATGGAACTGGAGATTATTCAAACCTCTTGATTTAATAAAATTTACACACGAAACAACTGCCTCCACAACATGCGAGAATTTTAATAACTTAGCACAGAGGTTTTTCTGATGAATAATATAGTGAAATGTGAACACATTATTAATGTTAGTATTTTCTTTTAATAATTCTGCTTTTATTTTAGACACCACTCTCTCGCCCACCACACCGCTTAACTTTGCCCAGTTAAGTTTGAAACCACTAAAAACATTCACAATTTCTTCAGAAATGTGCTTCCTGCTTACAGTGTATCTTTATGACTGCACGAATGAATATTGCTAGTTGCGCTCAATAATATCGGAGCTTTCGTCCAATGTTATGGAAAATGCAACACATTTTTCCACAATTTCTTCAAGAGCGACTTTTATGGTTTCTGCCATTGCACCTATTCGTCTTGGAACTTCTTCTGTATAAACTAATTTCTGCGAACGTTTTACTTTTTTGTGGACAGAAGATATTTACCACTGCTATTAAGCAGTCTTTCACGAACTCACCTTCTGGAAACGGCTTTGAATGTTTCGTCACTTTCTTTACTGACAATATAACTCGCCCTAACGATATCTTTTATTTCTTTACTGCGTTTTAGAAAAAAAATTGTTGACCGGCTAAATTCTATTTTAACTTTTCCTTTCTGTCTGTCTATTTTTGTAAATGTTTGGTGGTATAATGCCCTTTAAAACCGCGATGGCCTCATTACATATCGGAAAAAATTGGCTTGTCCTTATAAATAACACAAAAATATTCTTCAGTACACTTCTCCTGGAATGTACGACCTTCAGAATCAACGTTCCTGTACTTGTTGAGCAAACTCCACTAAACGTGCTATGCCTGGATATGCATTTCCCAATTGATCTTGACGCAGACTCGCAGTAACCACAGCTACTTCTCCATATATAGCGATTGATCTAATAATCTGGATTATTCTTGAACTTACTAGCGTCTTCTAGTCGGTTGCTTTTACTGATTGTATTGGGAGTTACAAGTACATAAATATTCAACATTCTAGGATTCTACCTTAAGAATATGGCCACTAGAAGTTGTATGCCGCCCGTAATCTTGAAAAATATGGATTTTTGTAGTATGCTAATGAAGCCATTCTAACGACCCGGACAAATTTTACTCGAGGGCCACATATGGCTCGCAGACCGGGCTTTGCCTATGCCTGATGTAAAGCATGAATGTTTCCTCAAAGAACACTAGCTAATAGACGACTTCTACGAAATTCATCACCAGACGAGCAAAAAGTTGTTGATTTCTGTATCCAAACAATACAAAATAATTTTTAGGACAACTATCCGATGCTATCCCAATAATGTTCAATTTTACGACGGTGACATCTACTATAGTCTGACAATGCTAGAAGGTTTAAATATCCGGAAATTTATTTTTCGGCCTACGTAGTCTACTCTGACAACAGATTTTTTGATTTCCAATTTATGTTCATGAATTAACATATACTCATACAGCTTTTTTCTTAATTTATGCAGCAAATTAAAAATTAAATGTTCAAAAGTTCAAACAAAGCAAAACAGAAAAACGAGAAAAAAAGTTTTGCTGCTATTATAAGAAAGTCTTCTACACAAATTTGACGCATAAGTTGTGAAACATTATTTACAACTTGTGCATCGAATTAAAACAGAAGAAAGTTTATATCAAATACAAAATATTTTTAAGAAAGAAATTTTCTGTGGTATTACAAGAGAGCTAGAAACAATTTATACTTTCGGAGGAAAATTATTTTATCAAGGATATCGAGTGAAATGGAGATGTGTTTGCTTACTGTTTAGACAGAGAAATGTAAACGATAGTAAAATTAAGTTAATAAGTTGGTAAGGTCAAGTATATGTTTACTTAAGGCATGTATCATTTATACTTTACGGTGCGGAGAGTCGAGTGTACATCGACAAATTTTGTGGCGATAAATTTGTCAGCGGAACAAATCGGTTAGGTCCGACTTTTTCTTTTTTTCTTTTACATTCATTGACTTGTTTTTATCTCGTTTAATCTTGTAGATAAATTTGAGGCATTAGTTGTGATAAACCTTATATACACACATTTGTCTACTTTGAAAATTATTACAATCACATCCGAAGAGTTGGGAAGTAAATCTTTAATCGTATATCTAATTAAAATTGGGGTACGTTTTCTTATATAAAATATGATCCTACTAAAAGGTTGAACCATGTATGGATGATACAACGAAAATCACTTATTAATACAAAATGCTCAATACTATTCTTTAAAAAAACTTTTCAATGTTCTTTTCGATGTCGAAATACCCATTTGCATTTTATTTCTCTGAAAATTATTGTATTTGTTTAATTTCCTTAATCTTATCTCATATACAAGTTGAAACTGTCCTTCCGCGTTAAGTTTTTTCCTCAACTTTCTAAATAAATTCTTTGTAGTGCTTTGACAAACAGTAGGCGCTTAACTTCTGCATTTCAAAGTGCTCTTAATTCACTTCAAAACTTTAGCGTGACATATATTCTTCTATGGTATGCATTTTGGTAATAAGACTTTTAAATTGTAATATGATTTTTTTGTTTTGTTAATATTCTTGAATCGGTGGTTTTAAGAACAAAAATTTCCGTAATTACTAATTTCAACAATGGCTGTTAAATAATAGCAACCCAAGAAATACGAGAAAGTATCAAAATGTAGTTTTTGTAAAATTCTCATAATTACCTGTGTCAGATCTTTGTAGTTTATTAATAAAGATATGATTACGAAAAAGTTTGACAACAAATTGAAATTAAAAGTTATTCAAACCAGAAGAAACCTAAGAAAAGTTGGGAGCTTTATACTACAATTTTCTTCTCTTTACAAATTTTGTCTATTTATAGATAACTTTGATAATTCAAAGCGTGTTAATTTGCCACGACCAGATTACAATTTCAACAAAAACCGAATGTCTACCTACCGAAGAAATAAAGGTTCCTCTATGTTCACATGGTACTGATATTTGTATTGAAGGAATATGTGGCAAATAAGAAGCTTTATAGTTTGCTAACTGCACTGATAGACGGTTTTAGTATTACAATTCAAACCCATATCCTTTTCTGATCGTTGATATTTCAAACTACCTTTCGAAAAAAGGAAAACAATTTTTTCTAAATGTACGAGGGACGCCTTTTGTGTTTTTAGCAACGATCACTAATTGGAGTTAACTTATACTTTCCAGAGATCTGCGCTCACATTTTCAGTAATTGGTGAAGTACATTCATGGAACACATGGACATGAATTTCAAATATCTTTTGTTGGGCTAACATTTGTTATAAACACACCTATTTGCATTTGATTAAAACTTTATAATAAGCTTCCCAATATTGTCAAGGAATGTACTACTATAGCTCGGTTTCAGTTTAGGTCGAAGAATTATTTGATTGATAAGCTGCACTTACTCGATAAATTTTTGTGATCTAACGATGTTATGACGAGACCCATACATTGTTAGAATATCCACTGGGACAATAAATTATTATTAATAATAATAATATTATTATTGTGAAGGAATCACTTGGAAAGATGCATAAGCGTCCGTTATTACAATAGGACAACACAAGGGGAGTCTCGCTACACGAAAAACCAAGGATGATTGAGCGAATTGTGCTGCGTGAAGTTCTTTCACATCCACTCTATTCAGCAAATGTGACTCTTACAAGTTATTAAATCGTATTAAGGGGTAATATCACCTTGTGACCACCAAATTTAGGGTCAATTTTCTAAGACTTACCACAAACGCAAAAAAAATCATGAAAATATGGGGTTTTAGGCATACAGAAGATCTAGTCTTTAAGTACAAAAACACTCTTAATTTAATTAATTACACTACAAAATGGCGGTTTAGTAGCACACTAAAAAAAAAAAGAAATCGCTGATGATCCACATGGGCGCACTGCTATAGATCACAATTCTTAATCTGGAACAACAACAATATTTCTTAAAATATAGATGAAAATAAAGTGAAAATAAAGTGAACATCGTAGGATTTTTAATAAATGAATTTTTTTAAAAATAGCGCCCATTTGAATTAAAAAAATTTTTTTCGAAAATCAGTTATAAAACCGGTAAAATTCAACGTATCAAAAAAATCCTACGATGTTCATTAGAAAATTATGTTTTTAAGATACAGTTAAAATTTTAAGTTAATCAATTAAAAATTGACAGCGTTACCGGTACACCCAGGTAAGAAAACATGCTTTCGAGAAAAACGCGTTTAAAGTTTCAAGTAGTGCTATTTCAATGAAATATTCGTTTTACCTCTAATCTGTGATGCCTGCTCCATACAATTGACCTTCCATTTGAAGATTTTCCACCTCCTCATCCTTTCTTGGCATACATGCGTCTCTGCGAGCTGTTTTAGCCTCTTTGGTGAGGGAACGTTCGGAAAGCGAGATGCGCGTTGCGTCAGCTTGTACGCAAAAATTGTAACAATTTTCTCCAATGGTGATGCCCAATTGATCCATTACTCGCATAATTCCATTATATCCATCATTGAAATGAAGAACAGCTAAATATACAGCTACAACAAGGACTGTTTTGCCACTGTAAATATTTTTGGGTGCCATGGACCATACTAGCGAATTCAAACTTTCGTTAGAATTCTGTATAAATCCACCCGAACAACGAAAGAGAAGGCTCTTCTCTGCTTAACTCTTCATATACTGGCTTTATAGCTTTAAATATCTCCTTTGGCATAGAAGGGTCGTGCTGAAAATGTGTCATATTTGTACATAACGATTTTGTACTTTTCGTGACGCAACTTTTTCTCTTCGAAACTGATTGACCGTGCTTTTTTCCTTTTTACGACAATGTTCATTTGCATCCATGGTAAAATATAACAATTGAAACACAATCAAATGCACTAGAGCAACGATAGACACGTGAGGAAGCAAAACGCAAACTGTTGTGTATCCTACCGGATTTTATACAAACAGCTGTCTTTTCAGCATTGAAATTTTATCAGTGGAGACGTCTATTAGTCATATTGAAGGCTCGAAGCTAAGACTTGTCGGTACATTTCATACAAATAAGAATATAGACCCGAAACGCATACTTCTCTGCGCAACCGAAATACCGCTAGTTTTGATTAATCACTATGCTCGGAAAATCGAATTTTTCACACACTTAAATGTTTTTCCCCCTCATAATCAACTTTTTATATCATTCTTGGATAGTTTAGGAAGTGTTTAAGCCAATAAAAAAAAACAAAAAGAAAAAGTAATAAGGTGATATTACCCCTTAAGCAATAGAATACAAATAGGTACTTCTAGATGGCATAAAAACAAGAAATATACAATAAGGTGCACACAAAATAAAAAATAAATGAACATTTCTTCCCGAGAAGTTTATATTTAGAAGATTGCTCACATTATTGGATAGTGCTGCTATTATTCTATACTATGGAGATGAGATAACGCCTATTTACAATGTCGCCACTGTACCGATATTTTTGTAAATAATAGGTCAAATCATTTTAAAGCCACATTTTCCAATTCTTGTAACATTATACCAAAGTACACTAGCATTGAAATAATTAGAGATATACCGGTATATTCCCTTTACGTTAACTGAAAAACCAGAAAAAGAAGACTTTACGAAATAGTAGGAAAGTTTCGTGAGGTCAATAAATTTCTTTCTCAACTTTTAACTGATCGTTAACTGGAAAACGCCGCTTTTCTTTGTGACGGTTCTAAAGTTATAATTTTTTGCAAGGTAGATGCAAAAATACAACAATTAAAAGGAACTTTCTCTTCCAAAACGATTCATTACATGTCACCGTAATTTACAATTTTTGTATTGTTTTATAAATTTAACTACATATTTAGCTAGATTACAGGTGATTAATGGGTTCTTTATTTAGTGAACAGTGGCATCCCTGTCTATCTAAATATGGTACATACTAAATGTATTATCTACATACTTCCGATCTAATATGCATCGTTATGTTGTTTTCATGTTTTATACTGAAATAACATAAATAACTCACTAAATTTATCTATAGATTCAAAATATTGATGGATCTGATGCGATCGCATTTGAATTAGAGTTTGTATTTTTGAACGAATTAGTGATTAAAAAACAAGTTACCTTTTCACACCAGTGAAACGAATTGCTTATTATACACATAATACAGTGCACAGCAATTTGGACAAAAATATCAACCAATGGCCTTTGGGCATGGGAGCTCGCATGGCTGAAACAATGGAAGACAGGAATACATAAAAATATTCTGATATGATACAATGTATGCGCAGAATATAAAAAATTATTAATTTAATCACTACTTAGTATATTCGGGATTCTTAGAATTTCTTAGATCATACCTTAATAAGATAATCTATTTACCAACGAATATAGATATAAAACAATAGATGTAATTAATAGAAGACTGTTCTCGGGTTGAAAGTTACAGGTTTTATGGGGTATGTATGGATTCAGTGTATTTGAATATAAGCTAATCAAAACTCCAAATGCCTCTCTTCGGATGGGTGATGAGTATGTGTTTATTGCATGATTACTGGTATTTATAACCAAAATATAAAGTTTTTGCGGTTATTGTGTGCGCTTCCCGTATGCTGTGAAGGTTGTAAGAGCGTCGAATGGTGGTAGATAGAGTGACAAGAAAGTGTTCGAAATCAGAAAGCGGAGCAAAAACAGTGTAGTAAGATCACAGAAATGATACGAAAATCAAATATGCCATGCGATTAAAGATACAAGGATGATACACACAGAAAAATCTTTTCTTAAAAGAAATATGTATATTTATTTGAATATATCATTTTAAATCAAATCTCCTTTAAAAATATTTTGCTTGAATATAAAGTATATTGACTTATAATGAAATAAGGATGCAGTTAAATTATATGTTCAAATTAATAACTATTTCTTTGAACCAAAAATTAGAACGCATATTGCAAATTCCTAGTTGTATCGAAATAAATGTATCGAGACTGTTAACTTAAACATAACAGTATGATCACTATCAACGTAAATGCTTTATGCATATGCTTGATTTTAAAGTTATATTGAAATAAAATATAGCTTGCAGAACAAAGAAATTTCCTTCAAATAAATCAAGGTTGTTGTAATACATAGAGTAATAGTAACACAACCAATATTTCTGGTAATATTTTCATTTGTTTGGTGGCAGCCATATGATACATTTTATTTAAATATATAGTTAGTTCGGGTGCATGTTGAACTTACCTTTTGTTTCATACACACTTTGTATACTTAAATTAATGATTCGTTTTTATGTGTGTATAATGATTGTTCTGGACTGAAAAGTTTAAGACTGAAAACAAAAACCCTTGCCAGATAATTCACCTGCACTATCTAACACAGAACTAATTAAATATGTAATTGAACTCTAAATATAAACTGGAATTACCAGTAGCTGATATATTAGTTGTAACATAAGTTTGTGGTACTATATTGAATTATCAATTAAATCTAAAAACTTTCAGTACGTATGTACATACAAACTAATAACAACAGCTTAGATAAAGTAGACTTAAGCCGAGTAGCTACGAAAGCATCTCCATCCCATGCATGCTAAAGGATGCAAATCCTTGCAGCATATACGAAAATGTTTACCATAAAACAGCTATCCTCGAACGGTAGCTATCCTTCTCCCAGAGAATATGAAGGCTTTCAGACTGCCTATCCTTGATTTTTAAATTACTTCACCTCATGATACCAAATTAACCAAATAAACGCTATTTCTCCTCTTCTAACACATCGTCTAACAGAAATCGTTCCCAAATCGTTTCCATTTGTAGCCGATTACCGTTGTCGATTCTCTCATAAAGATGTCGGTAACAAAACCAAAGAGATTCAAAGATCCACCAACAGAATTAATGTTATTAAGAAGAATGATGCGTCGCCGGTGTTAACAATAATAATAGTAATAATAAACTATATTGCCTAATGGAATAACCAATTACAGGGCAAGATTTGATAGCTAGGGCATGTACAACATGGAGAAAAGAATCAACTGAACGAGAATAATATGCAATATCAGGATATCCTTCATACTATTCATTAACAATTCAGCAGTAGCGAGAAACAGTAGTAATAATAAGTCTACATTCCATTAACAAAAATATCACTATAGTATGTGTGAGCTTACTTACATATTCCAAACAGTGGTTCATTATATGCATAGTTACTTCGAGGTGTATGCAATGCAAATGTAACTAACGATCGAAAGGCGAAACTGGGTACATAATAATATAACTGGGACAGCTCACAACAAACGCAAAATACGGAGACTTCAATAAATTAATGCTACTAAGGTGTTGCGAGTTACGAATAATAAATCCCAGTCTTCTTGATGATAACGTAGCGAGATCTCTAATATAAAGAACAAAACTCTTGTCAAGGGTTACCTCAAGATCACTGACTTATTATTAGATATTCATCAAAATTCTTCTAAAATTCTGCATAACCGTATCAATTGTCGGAACAATGTTACTGAGAGGTGATCACGCAGCATTGTCTAAGTTATCCTATTCTATCCTTACCTTTTAACTTTCCCGCAGAAATAAAATTCCTGTCGTTTCTAAAACCATTATAACTATTTGTAAATATTTCCGGGACCAGAACTATTAAGCCATGTTTGAATAATTACAATTATATCGTAATAATATTGGTAACCAACGTATAAAATTAATGAAGTAACCGCGTTCTGGTAATACATCAAAATTCCAATACATGCAGAGTCAATTGCTTTGGGTGAATTTAGTTGTCTGACGAAGGAAATTGGGGCATTCCGTTTCCATATCTCATGCAAATGTTAGTTTCACCGTCCCTCAAACGTCTGTCGAGTTCAGATTTTGCATTTTTAAAGATTTCTCTCTCTGCATTAAGATACGATCACGATTTATAAATATTCCACGCTATCTCTCCGCAGCCTTCATATTTTTGTATGACTTTAACACCCTAAGAACCACAGACCCTGGCGCAAGAGTGATTTTAAGAGGACGAGATCGATTTTGACTGCTTATATCAATTCGGACAGATTGATTCAGGAAAATTCAGAAAAATACTCAGTCACAGTAATACAATCCATTGTTCAACAAAAGATGCAGACAAAAGGCATCTAGCAATTGCAACGCCATGTAATCATACATTAGCCCAGTTGGGCGAAGTATACATTGCACATATATATGTAATGTACTATAATTGTATCCGCACTCTCTTTCACGGGTAAGTATTGTGGATAGGCACACTCATTGGTAGCCATCTTCTAACACACATTGGTCCGCCAATGCTACTAAAAGTACGGTGATTGTTGAGACTAGACTTTAACTATTATGTCCTGAAACCTGACATCCTGAAAAATTAAGAAATGTATAAGTACATCTAGTGTTTTATTGAACCGAAATTAATCTGTGTTACAGTACCCTTTACAAACTATTCCGTACAATTCCGTTTTTGTTTAGAATAGGTAGATGTTAAAACTAAATTTTGAAAGTATTGTCCTAATATTTACAGCACATCTAAATTATATCTTTCTTTTTGCTTGCAATCTGGGACATTTGCTGTCATATCTATTTTAGTAGAAAGTTATTATTGATAATCAGTGTATTATTTGACATAACAAATGTACCCAAGTACGAAAAGTAATTTCCAAATCTTCTATCGTTTCAGGGCAAGCAACGTTTCCGGCGAGAGGTCTCCCTTCGATGGGTCTTGCTGTGGATCCGGGTATCATACTGTAGATTCAACACCTTTAGGATCCCCTGAGGAAGTAGAAGTGCCAAAGTATCGAGTGGTGATGTTAGGAGATTCCGGCGTTGGAAAGACCGCTCTGGTTTCGCAATTCATGACGTCGGAATACATGAATACGTACGATGCCAGCCTGGGTGAGTGTTCGTGCGATTAGTATTTCAACGATATTTACCACTATTAGATCTAGTTAATTGGCAAATAATGTAGACCACTAAATATTCACGCCAAGAATAATAAGCTTGTTCGATCTTATTGCCACACATATGTAGTCATCTCGAAATTAGAAACATACGATAAGATATTAGTTAAATAGCCACCGTACAAGTTAATTAAAAGCTGGCTTGCATTTACATAATCTTAAGTGTAGTGGTCTACAAAAGCGTTCGAACATTTGCTTTATTATAGGTATATAGAAAGATAAATCGATTTATTTCGTTATTACGCACCAAAGGTGATTATAACAAGTCAAAATAAAGTAAATAAACATAGGTAGACTTAAGACTTAAGACTCGTAAGCATAATAATTGACAAAAAGGAATAACCAACGCAGTTTAATTGCAAACAATTAAAAGGAATCCTACAACAAAATGTAGTGCAATTTTGTAGTAAATACTATAAGCAAAGCAATGACAATTAAAAAGATATTCATTGAGCTAAAATAAATCCTAAGTTCGAAATAAAATAAATAGATAAATAAATAATATTATTAGGATAGTGGATTACTGGAGAACCATTGAAATAATATACTAAAAAAGTTATCAACGACGGAGGGGATGTCATGGACGGTCAAAAGAGAAATATCATCAGCCTAAATAGTTAGGTATACATCGAATACAAATAGCACAATATCATTAATGTAGAAACGAAATAGCACAGGCCCCAGAACCGATCCCTGAGCAACCCCCACCGAACCGACAACAAATCTTACGGTTTTAATTTCGTCAGTAGAAGTAAAACTTTTAAATTGCACAAGTTACTGGCGTTGTTCGGGAAGAAATTTCGTCTTTTTCCCAAGAGAGGGCTTGATTGTATTTTTCACAGCCAACTTCACTCTTAAGTCGCATGGGCGTTATATTGACGCGTTATATTATATATTGACAGCTGATATAGCAAGGCTTGCTTGTGAAAAATTCGATTGATTCTAGATAGCAGTTTTTCGTTGGTAACCTATAAAATCTCTTACTTTTTTACTATAGAAAAGGTAAAAATGCTGTTTAAGCAAGATGCACTGACAGGGCGCTAGTGCTAAAACTGGTTTGCAAAATTTTGAGCCGGCAATGTTGAAAGCCAGTTGAAACTGATGGAGACATAATAAAGGCATTAATTGATGCAAACTGGAGAGTAACAACTGGTGACATCGTTGGGAAATTAAATTTATCGAATTCGACCGTTCATGATCATTTGAAACGTTGTCTACAACAATGTTAAGCGCAAGAAAACATGGAGCAAAAAAGATGATCCGGCTTAAAGCACTTCGAAAGCCGATATTCATAAAAAAGGTGATGCTGTCTATTTGGTGGGATTTTAAGGAAATCATTTTTTTAGCTTCTACCAGACAACAAACGATCAATTCTGAAATCTACTGTGATTAGCTGGACAAATTGAATGATTCATGGGTTTGATGAATAGAAAAGGTGTAGCATTCCACCAAGATAATGCGAGACCTCATACAAGTTTGGTAACTCGCCAAAAGCTTTTACAGCTTAGATGGGATGTACGGCTAGACCCACCATATTCTTCAGATCTGACACCTTCTGATTAGTACTTGTTCCGGTCTCTACACAATGTTTTAGAAGGCAAAATCCGTACTTCAAATGAGGGGCCCAAAAATCACTTAGATCAGTTTTGGAATCATGCTACTGCCAGAAATATGGCAAAAGGCATTGAACCAGAATGGATAACATATAATTCAGTAAAATATTTATTCACTGTAAGAAAATCATCTTTCCTTTTCATTAAAAAAAATGTGGATTTCCCCTTGCGAAAACCGTATTGATATTCACTAGTCCGAGCATACAGCGGTAACACCGTACAATTACGAAATAAATTACGACAGCATCGCCAACTCGCCACTCTAGTCACTACGCTGTACGCGAGTGGTTCTGTGTATATGTAGGTTGTGACTTATTTTGTAATTACCGCTGTAGTGATGTGGAAACGTTGCGTCGCTGGATTGTCACTTCCTCGAACCGCGGGTCGTAAATCCGCGGGAACTAAATAATCGAATTGACCAAACTTGTTTGTTTTCGTGAATCGCGGACTGTCAGCCCGCGAGAACTATATTTTTGGAAAATAAAACTAGAGCGTTTTATTATACAGTTTATTGAGTACACGTTTGTACTGCTCGACACCACTGTTACATTCGAAGTATCGTTGACTTCTTGATGTACAAAGAAAAATGAGAAATGTACTGTAATATGCCCCTCCTCCCGTTACTAAGGGTTGTGACGGAAAGGGGCAGGTAATAAATCAGAGTTATTATCATTCTGTGTTATTTTATCCAACTTATCACAACAACAATAAGCCATTAGCTGTCGCGGGCCGGATTGATGACACTGGCGGGCTGGATTTGGCCCGCGGGCCGTAGTTTGGAGACCTCTGGCCTAAACTGATATTCATTGATAATATTGAATTGGTTTAGAAAGCCGTTGAGTCTATTCCACATGCAATTTTCTAATATCTTAGATATAATTGAAATTAAAGAAATAGGCCGTATAACGCGCCACATTTTTGGCGTCACCGTTTTTAAAAATAAGTGTGACAACCGCTGCCTTTAGATGCTAGGAAAAATAAATTAATAAATATAATTAATATATCACTAATGTAATCCTTAAATTTCTTAGTAATGGTCGCCGATAGTTCATCAATGTCAATTTTTAACTTTTTGAATTACATTACATACTTCAATACTAGAAAAGAGAAACGCAAAGATCGAATTCGTATTTAATTTAATTTTGGGAGGGACAAGCTGAGAGGTAACATCAGCAGAAGACGAAACGAAGAAATTATTCAACTTGCAAGCTATTTCAAGCGAATCTTGTATGGTTTCACTACCATCATTTATTTGTAGATTAGCAGTGTACTTTCCAGGTTTTATAAATTGCTTCATTACCTTCCACATACCGGCACTTTTATTATCGGAGCTATTGATAAAATTAGTATTGCAATCGATCCTAGACGTATTGAGCAATAGGTTATGCTGCCGCTTTCTCTTCATATTAATGCGTTTTAACTAGGCATATTGTTTTCGCAAAATAAAAAGGTCTTTAAGGAAAATTATCATTAATCATTAATTGTCTGATTGGGCCAAACTCCTCTATCGAATTAAGTAACGCTTGCCATTCAGTTGTGCATATAAGGTTGATGTTAAAATTACCACACAGGGAACACCTGTGATGTTGACAAAAACTGTCATGTGATAGGTCGGTAAGCATAAAATAGAAGTGATTAAAGTGTACCTGAGGTGGCTTGTAGATATTAATAGATAAATAATTCTTATGGGCAATAGTACAATTAATTCCTCACACTCCGAAAACACGATCCATAGCGAATCCAGCAACATCCAGTTTCTGAGCATGAAGCCTCTTTCTTGCAAAAAATGCAACACGCCCCATCGATACCGTCGGATTTATTAAATTCACTAACGAGAACAATGTTATCGAGATAGCAGAGTTGATGCTGCTGCGATTTCAGTTGAACATATAAAATAAGTGTCATATTCAGAGATTAAAACATTCAAATTTTTGATGTTGTTAGTTAGACTGTGTATGTTTACTAATAATATAAAATCCACCCAGCTATAGGTTACACTATTGGTACATGCTAACTACGATTCTATATCCAAAAATAGGCTTTAGAAATGAAAAAAATTCGAGAAAGCCAAATTTTTTATATATTGCAGTACGGTGGCACGTGTTCCGTACTTATCATCGAGTACAAAGTTGGCTCGGCTTATACAAAGATCCAGAGGTGTGGGGCTGGCGGAGAACACAACAAGGACTGGAACCGATTACAAGCACAGCCGAGCCCGCGCCAACTGAGCTCCTGAAGCTTCTATCGTGTAAATGTAAACAGAAATGCGGAGCTGCCTGCGGATGTAGGAAAGCATGCATCGCATGTTCCACCATATGCCTAAATTGCAGTGGAGAAGCGTGCGACAACGCCGCCAGATTCGATGCCTTAAACGACAGTGAATCGGACAATGAGGATGATACCACTTTCCTCTCGTTTTCTCTTTCTTTACTGAAAACTAACAATAATAGGGGAAAAGTCCATAGGACTTAAATTGAAGGGCACCGAAAGAGAAACAAAAAAGTACCAAACAATAATTCTTTATTGCGAAGGGGTAGAGTTATGGTAGAAACAAAAACTGACCCTCTTTTCAAGATGGCGGATAAAGCCCGTGGTCGAGGCGGTCGAAAACTCAAAATTAAATTCTGCTGGCACCCCCAACAACATACAAAAACAGTAATGATTTTCTCGATATTTTTTCATTTCCAAATGTATATAATGACTGGACTATGTTTCTATTTCTAAAAAAACATCCTAGATGACTGCTTTCTCCTTATGGTTCTTGTGTACCTTGCGAAGCTTCAAAAAATAGCTTCAGCTTTCCTGTGATAGAAACATATTTTGCTTTGTTTTGTTTCAACTTTCTTCTGTTTTAATTAGACACAAGTTGTGAACAGGATGGTACTATATCAACTACAAAATACTAGCGCAAGAAATCAACTGCAAGGAAAAAGACGGAGAAATGAAATAAAAATTAATGATGGGAAAACTTACGGTTACTTAAATATATGTGTGATGACCAGTGATTAGTTATCATTCCTTCTTGGTTTCTAACAGAAACTAACAACATATCTGTCTAAAAATGAATTTAATTTTCCAAATGAAGGTATGGTAAAATTTTATTTTCTAACTTTAAAACCACATATTTCTCCAAGTGTTATTCTAAAACTATAAAATGTGCATAAATAAAGCATTATTAAACCGTATATTTCTATAGACCACTCCAAAAATATACAGTTTATTACCAACAGTTATTTACATTCACAGTTATTTGCCATTGGCATTGCTAACCAAAACTTCGCGCCTGAGATATGTACGATTACAAAGGCATACAAAAATAAAAGCAAATCAGGTTAGATAATTATTTGGTAGAATAATGAATTTTAACCCATGTTCTAAAGTTACTATTTCACTTGCCTTAAAAAGGGTAAAAATATTCTAATAAAATTAGGAATGAGATGGTAATTCATGTAAAAATTTAGTCGAATCCATACTTCATTTTGTAATTGTACGAGTGTGTATTGGGAACTAATGGCTCCATTGAAGTAACTCTATTAGTAATGAACAAATTATTCAGGTGGTAGTGTAAGATAATAATTTAAACTCTAGGCACTACAAGAAAATCTTAAATCTTTACTTAGTACTTCCACATATCTGCATCTGAAAATAGATACCTGTCTTCTAAAGAAAATGTCGCAGGGAATAAGATTTACGACCAGGTGTTGATCCCAGAATTATGTGAATTATCTAGATACGGAATTAGCACTTATTTTCAGTAATACCTACACTGTCATCGCTGTAGATTTTGTTGGATATAAATATATATTCCTGAATTAAGAGTATTAGTATGTTTCAAGAATTCAATTGCCATTGCAATCCTCAAAATTGGTAATCATTATTTCATTCTACATGACACTTTCGGGTGCAGAGGGCGTTGAATTAGCGCCATGCGAAGACTTCTTCCTTTTCGTGACCCGTTTGCTTAACTCATCGTATCATAAAGTGTGTTGCTGCCAATCGAGGCTGTACAGAAGGATGATAGCATTAGTATGCATAATACTTTCGATCCAGCATTTTATACTTCTACTTAAAGATGCCTATGTTACTACTAGAGTTAAGCATAAGTCAAGTACAAGTTTTAATATATCTTCCTACAATGAGATTTTTTTGTTTCGAATTAATCTCAACAGTAACACCACACGTTTGATTATTATATTTAGTTATTTACATACGTAGTTCGCACGTATTCAATATTTACACAGAACCGAGAGTATGAAATGTTCTCAACAGTCTACAATTCAATAAAGGGATTATCCAGCGAAGCGATGTATGTAGCCCTTTTGCAATATTTGATATTACAATGCTTAATACTTCAACATAGTGTAGTACCAGCACGTATATTATTCATTTGTTTGTTGATTAATACGAAAGATTTAGTAGATATTGATGACAAATTTTGTTGTTATACATATTTAGCTATATATTAGATATTGAAATTAAATGTATATTCTGCATGTATTAAGTTAAATTTAACATTATTTTATATGTACAAGAATTTAACACAGAATCCAGTGTGGCAATAGGAAGTCCCAGTACTTACTATACATTTTCAACATTCTAGTCTTATTTGTACTTTTAAATGTTCATAATTTTTGAGTGGAAGCAAGAGCTGAGTTTTGTTAGAAACATAAAAGAGTGGATGCAACCGGTTGAGATAAAATACCTCAGGAGGATGAAGGGAGTGACTCATTTAAATACGGAGAATACCAAATGCTGTATCTAATGAGTAAAGAAATGAAAGTACAGTCGATTACAGATAAAATAGAAGAGAATCAATTAGAATGGCTTGGAAATCTCCATCTCCATCTGGAGAATTATCGTTTGTCAATTGCAGACCGATATATTGTAGTGACCAGTCCCAATAAAGACGAAATTAATTAGTCTGCAATGGCGGTGTGCGATTGACAAAGCTTAATTGTCCGCACGTATTATTAGCATATGCAAATTGTGCTTACTTTGTACAGTTATCTGCTGCCCATTAACGAACTTAATTTACTAGGTCGTTGTAGAGAGAAATGGCAAAGGCACGAGGCAGATTAGTAAAATGTATTTGGAAAGCAAAGATAAAGAACAACAGAGGAAGAAAAAAGATTGAAGTGAGGTAGTGAATATATTGAAAAAGGAAGGAACAGTTTGAACTTCAGCGAATATGCGGGCACAGAGAAAAAGAAAGAATGAATAAATCATGCTTCAAGTAATTACGAAAATGTTTCCTAGGTTACTGCTAACGTTAATCTCTATTCTGTGAGTTGTATCTCCGCGATCGGTTTACAGCTCTCTTCGGAGCAAATTAGATAATTAAATAAAATTAGAACGGGCCAACATATTTTCGTTGGTCTAAAATAGGCGGCTTTTCTTGTTTCTGGCGGTCCTTCTTCGACCGTAAATGTTAGCTGATCAAGTTAGATGTGGTGACCAGTAAACGTGGACCACCTCAGTCGAACCTTCAATTAATCAGAAAAGAAACAATTGATGTTACCAAATGATAGCTAGGGATGTTTACTTTCTACGGGTTAAAAATCGGTCGCAGATCTCAATGGGAGTCGAGCGGATGGATTAGTATCACTACTGGTACAAGAAAATAACAATAAAATTCCAGGACGTAAAAGAACAGAAAACTCTAATTTAAATCCGTGAAGATTGCGTTACATGCGGCCACTCTAAAGATCAACAAGCTTAACTTTGAAGATATACAACTTACATAATATTGAAAGGGAAAGTTATAAAAGTTAAATTACTACCTTAAGTTTTTGAGAACTTTTCTATCTGTGAAATACAGCAGCTAAATCAGAGGTCGTATCGGAATAGTATTCGAATGTCATTTTTATTCGTACTTTTAAAAATGACCATTCCATATTTGGGATAGATTTAAAGAAGTGTTATGAACTTTGAAAAGACCAATAGCGAATCTCCAAAAAGATCCAACTTACTTAATTTTAAAATCGCTGTTTCAAATACGGGGAAGATATAGAAGGAGAAAACAAGATATTTATAAAACTAGACATGCAATAATCAAGACGGAATCGTTTCTGATAAACTATATTTATTTGCATTATGTAGGGGAAATATTAAAACCGACACCATGAAAAATAATAACGGATTGGATACCTCAGGAAATTAAAATAATTTATTAATTAATAACAACTTGAAAATTAATTTACACAGCAAACGACTAACCTTATAAACATACGTTCCCAATCAGTTTTCCATTTATAACTGCGGTACTATGCAAAATATTAAAGTTTCAAGAACAGAACAGAACAGAATGTAACCAATTACAAATAGATAATGATTTTCAATTATTTGCTAACAGTTTAGTTATTATATAAATCGCTGCTAAGAAATATGTTCGTGAAATGCATTCCCGTATTTTCCTAAATCGAAAAATGAATTTGCTTACTAGCAAAATACGCAAAACAGCCTGCAAAATTACTGTAAATTAATCTCGATGTTCTGTTAATTTGGACCGTATATAGGAATGCAAATTAAATCGCTTTATTTCGCAGTATTTTATGGATTTTAGCGGTGACCGTAAAATCAACGTAATAAATGTATAAATCCTTGCTGGGAAAATAAATTAAATAAATTTATGTCCAAATTAGGGCCAAATTTTAAAGTTATATACATTGTAATCAGCCAACTTGTTAACCATTTAATACTCGTAATAAACTGAATTTGAAACATTTGTTGACTTGTTTTTATTATCTAACTCTAACGTATGGATGTGAAAGCTGGGTGGTAACAAAACAAGTGGCAAATAAAATACAAGCAATGGAAGTGAAATATTTGAGAGGCGTTAGGGAGATAATAAGAATAGACAAATTTAGGAATGACAGAGTGAGGGAAGAGCTACACGTGGAGCCCGTAGTGAACTCAATCAAACGACAGCAACTGAAATGGTTTGGACACCTAGTAAGGATGGAGGAGGGAACAACACCGAACAAAGTATGGCAGGCAAAATCATGGCAGAGAAGAGGGAGAGGAAGACCAAGGAAAACATGGGACAAAGAAATAATGGAAACCCTCCGAGAAAGGGGTTGGAGCTGGAGTGAGGGAAAAACACTGGCGGGGGATAAAAAGAAGTGGGCGACATTGGTATATAGTTAGTACAAATGAATTTGTTATATAAGTTAAGGTTAACCTTAACACCTAACAATATTAATAAGATTTTTGACAATATATACATATATATATATATATAATAGTTTTAATTGGTTATGTGTGTTTCGGATTTTATATATAATGTAAAACGGGAGAGCTTTTTAAGAGGAATCCACGGCGTAAAGAGATTTAATGATTATTGCGCCTGGCGCTTATTACTTATTAACACGGTTAAATCAATACGCAACTGTACATAAATTCGGGCACGTCTGTTAGAAATAGGGATTTAGCTAGTTAAATATGCAAGACGATTTGCAACTGCTTTCCTTTTTATGTACTACATAGGTTACATAAGGCATAAGGATCCGTTTATTTATATACCTTGCTTTTACATCGTCATAAAACATTGTAATATCTGTTGCAGAAACCTTAACGGAACTTCGGAAACGTTCTTGGTCGAGATTTGTGTCTTCCGTATCTGTTTTTCTTAATTTCTATCATACGCGGGATGTTTCAATAAACTTAAGCTTTATAAGATGTAAACACTTAAAGCTATAATCGTAAACTCTTTTCGAAAGTGAAAATCTTAAAATTAAATATGGATGATTCTCGGTTCAACAGCCTAATTAAATTAGGTACGTTAATGGGGAGCTACCAACTAACTGTGTCAAACCTTACTAAAATCTTGTAAGTAACCAGAATTTACATATGCCAATAATCCGTGAGGGGAATTAAGCTTCAACAAATTGCAAAATGCAAGTTGTGCTTACCTTGTAAGTTTTTGCACAATAGCACAGGTAGCTGCCCATTAGTCCTATATGGAAACTCATCCACATTTTATTTTAATTAAATTTGAAATTGAAATTTTTTTTATTTCTCTTAATTAAAATACACAAATACGGTAATATTATTCCATAATTGTAAATGTAATTCAAATGCCGAAAACAGAAATTTCAAGACTATTCATTCAATGATGATTTTGTATGTTATGGATATTTTTTCTATAAGAGTCGACAACTTGCAATATGAACTGAGCTTCTTCAAAATAAATTTTGAAGGAATTCCGAAGCAGATTGATATTCCTCATTGTCTTTCCACAATGCTGGGTCTAAATCGAAGAAGTCAATTTGAAGTTCGTAATTGATAAAGAGACTCTTTGTTTTAAATCAGATAAATCGCATGTCAACAGGTGCTACAAATTTGGATATGTATTTGACAAAATTTACAGCAGGAGCCTTCGCTGTCAAAGGCTTCAACATTTTTGCTTGATTTGAAGTGAAACGCTCGGATCGATAAATACTAGTCCTACTGTTTCGGGAGTCAAATACCACAAATGATTTTTTAATTTTTCAATTACTGCATTAGATACAACTTCATCGATTTTTGAAAACTCGAAAGCGGTGTGCAAAAGATTCAAATCCTGATTAGGACATTCAATAGAATTTGTGCATCCGTACCAGACCTTAATATAAAGTTTAACGACAAAAATTGACAATTAACAATTCAGCTAACTTGCAGTCAACTTGAACTGAGAATGAAGCAAAAAAAAATTGAGACAGTAAATTGCCTTCGACATGAATCTTGCATGAGAAGTTGCTCCAGATGTGCGAAGAGCACCACCATTATCACCAAGGAATGTGATCGTGACTTCCAAGAGTTCTTCGTAATCGCCACGTATCTGTACTTCGCCAAAACTGTTTGATTTGTTCACATTCATCGTCGGAAATGTTCGATTTAACAATTTGATTATCGAGACCACTTCTGAATTCATCTCGTTTCATGTTGTTTCATGATTCAGCGAATCGGTTGCAAATAATTGTTTCCGATGCACTGCTTTTACCGTACTTCTTCTCGAAGACATTTTTTAGGAAAATCTCATACACGTGATGACGGCATGTAAACTTGATGAATTTTTGCCCAGAAGTTCATCCTAAAGAGTACAAGCACCTCGTTCAAGCCCAGAGTTTGTGGAAGTAGTATCAAACCTCGAGGCTGCTTTTTCCGAAATTTCCCATTCGATTAAAGCATCATGCACACCTTCAGCGATGTTTTTTCCGGTACTTGATTCAATTAAAAAAATAAATAAAAAGAGTTGAAGCAATTTTTTTTTTCACCATAACTTTTTTTTTTTTTTATAAGTTCGAAACTATTGATTACTAGCTGTTCAGCCTGTCCCTGCCAGGCAGGAAGAAAAAGAAAATATAAGCTAAAATGTTAAAAAATTGAATTTTGCGCGCTCCTTTTTCGTCTTAATTCTCCGCCCACAGGCCAAAAATCAAAATACGGCTACGTTAGGATTTGGCCTAGGCGTTTTACTATATGCATGCCAATTTTCAGCTTTCTAGCCCATCACTGGGCTTCAAGTTCTGGATAGACAAAAAAGAGGAACATACAAATAAGGAAATTATAGATATAGATATTGAGAAATAGTATATAAATAGACTAAAGGCATTGTAATTAATAATTTTTCTAAATTTATTTGGACAAAATTAGGACAAGTCGTTCTCGAGTAATGATGACATATACATAAGCTTGTCTAAAAAAGACACTTATTCGCGGATTAGCTTCAAACTTTTCAGATTTTTCTTTTAGATAAAATAGAAACTTTTTTAGTCCGGCGCTCATTGATATTATGTGATGTTACAAAACGTGGCCAGAGTACTTCCCATTCTCCTAGTGGTAATGCTCTACGTCATTCAGTGAGTGTGTGTCAGTTCTGTCAGTATAGTGCGTCTTACAACGGTTTAGTTTGATCGCTAAACGACGGTGCCAAAGGTTTCAAAAGGGAACAACGAATTTTAATGACAGGGTTCTTCAACTGGAAGCACGATCTACAACACAGAACACGTGAATAAAATGATTTTGACTGATCGGACCCTAAAAATGAGAGAAATTGCAAGTGCCTTAGACATCTGTTATGCTAGTTAGTTTGCGTTTATTTGCGGTTATCTTGCTTATACTAAAATGTATGCACTCTGGATTTTGATTATTTTGACTAAAAGCTACAAAAACCAACGATTCGATTTTTGCCTTTATGTTCTACCGTTTTTCCAAAGATGTTTCGTAGATTTTGTAGAAAATTATTACGGGAGATGATAACCAAGTGCTCCTTTACACTCCCGGTGGTAAATGCGCATCAAGTGAATGAAAACACAAGGATTCGCCAGTCAAAGATAGTGAAAACAACTCCACAAATAGAAAGGTTATGCTGACGGTCTCTTTAGATTTCAAGGGAGTTGTTTACAATGATTTTATGCCCTCTCAAGCAACAGTTAATGTCGCATCACACTGCGCGACTTAAACGGACTTAAAGACCGAAGACTCCGATTATTAACTAATGATGTCGTTCTTCTTTACGGCAAGACTACTCTTCATTTGGCTCGTGTCACCCAAAAGTAGGAAGTGTGGTCCTATTTGCCTCACGGTCCTGATTTGGCGTACTGAAACTACCAGCTTTTGGTTTTCTCAAGCGAAACCTGAGAATGAAGCGATTCGCTGATGATGAAGTGAAGCAGTCTTTAGACGTCTAAAGGAAATTAGACAAAATTTGTATGAAAGTGGAAAGGAAAAACTTGGCGATTTTGTTGAAAACTAGATAATGTATGTTCTTTTTGGTTAAATAGAAATATTTTTCCAGTAAAAGTATGCTCGCTTTATAGGCAGGAGTGTAACTTAGTTTCTGATCTTTCCTTGTATATGTAAATATTAATGAAATAGGATTTAGGATAGTATCATTAAACCACTAATTCACAAAAAAATTTCGAATCAGTAGGAAGGAATTTGAATTCTTATTGTTCTTTTAATACTTACTTAAGTGAAGACAAGAAATACGGGAAAGACATTAAGAACCAAAGGAAATAAATTTTTCTTCATGTTGCAAAAAGTTCTAGTCAACCTTATTTAGTGACCGATAATGAGTAAAAAAAAGTAGTAATAGTAGTAGTAGTAGTCATAACACGCTACGGTCTTTATTTTTGGTGTTTGGTTGTGAATGTATATAAAACTTTGTAATGTATTTGTGTCGTATTGGCAATGAACACCATTTAAAAAAATTAAATACTCCAGCTTCACTTTTATATGCCTCGTAAGATATTTATACAATAGATAACCAAAATATTTTTGGAGAACGTATGGTTCAATAAGAAGAATATAATTTAAGATAAGTTTTTCGAACCGATTTTTTAAGTTTAACAGCAATCCTGAATTTTACGAACTATAAATTAATCAGGTAGCTTGTACAATACATCATATTTGTACACGTAGTGGTGTGGTGAAGTAGCCATTACCTTCTTCATCTTCTATTATCTATTTCTTGTAAGAGAGGTGGTCATTGTGGATTAAGATGATTTTCTAATTTGTTATGATGCTTGATGTGCGTTTGCGGATAACTTCATAAACATATAAAATTTTGAAATGTGTATGTAGTGTACGGTTGGATGTATACCATGGTGTATCTGCAATACTTCTGAAAAGAGACAGTGCTTGTTGAATAATTGCTGTATCTGACGTGCTTGCGCAACCACAGGGTCCAATCCCGTAAATCCAGATAAGTTTGATTACTGCTTTGTAGACGAGTAGTGTATTTCCTATTGACAGTTTGGGCTTACGTCCAATAATCCAATGAGTTCTCTAGTTTTTATATCCATTTGCTTTCTTTTTCGGATATATGCTGTTTCCAGTTAGGGTTACTATCTAAATGTAATCCTACAACAACTTTGTTTTTGGGTATGAATCACGTACAATAGAGGGTCCAGGATGCTCCCCTGTGGTACCCTTGATTGGTGATGAAATCGACCGTTGCTCCCTTTACCTTAGTTTTGAATTGTTGGTCCGTCAGATACGACTTTAGTAGTGTGTAATATCTTATTGGAAGGGTTCTTTTAATCTTGTATAGAAGATCTGTATGTTATACTTGATCAAAAGCCTGCTTTACGTCCAGAAATGTAGAAGTACAATATTTAGGTTTCTCTACGGATGTATTAATAATATTAGTTATACGATGGCATTGCTGTACAGTGTAGTGGATACGTCGTAAACCAAACTGATGAATAGAGATCCAATCTTTTTGGTTCAAATAATTATTTATTCTATTGAGAATTAGCTTTTCGAGAAGCTTCGATATTGTTGGCAGAGGATTTATTGCTCGGTAGGAAGTGGATCAGTAATAATGTCTTATGATTAAGTGATGAAATAGATATAAATTTCCTTATTCCATATACAGTCTGTCCTCGAATTGACTTCACTATAGCGGCAATTGACCTAAAATTTTTTGAATCTCGTTCAAATGTTTCAGTATGCCGCCCTGTTTGACCTGAAATGAATTTCAAACACATTTTTACTTTTTTAAAATCAAGGCCGCCATGACAATGGAAAAAATAAACATTTTCTATTGAAGTAAATAATACGTCAAAATGTTATTGAGAAAAGTTGGAGAAAATATGGAATTATTACCCTGTGCAAAATTTGTCAAATATCAGATCACTTTGACTAAAGCACTACTTGTTTTGTATTCTTGCACTGTAACTACAGAAAAACAAGTATTCTGTATAAGTTGTCAAAGAAAAGACATGTAAATTTCTAATAAAGCGTTATTAAAAAAAAAAAGGGAAAATACACAACAATTACTATTTGATTTCCTCGAAATGTGTTCGAAATTGTTTTCAGACCGAGTAGGACGACATTTATACAATATTAATTATTATTACTAATACTTTTCTTTTACATTTGATAATATCAATGCATACAATTATTTAGAAAGTATTTCTATAATAAACGTCCGATTCGATGTTAACTAGCGCCATAATTACACGTCCGAAAGTTATTTTTCTACGGGAGTTATAATTGTGGTCTCAATCAGACAGTCGTAACTTAGCGAGTATTAGGCAGTGAAATATAGCTACTATAGGTACCCACTATACCACGGTCTTTCTCTAGGTTCGCCTCAGAAATACGTAGGCGCACACAAGCACACAAATATACAACGCTTGGTAGACACGAGTGGAGAGGCTATTCTATCTCATTCTCTTGCGGAATAAATCCTACGTTTGTTTCTCTTTAGTGTCACTTTTTTCATTTCATCGAATTTCAAATCAGTCACAAGGGTGCTAAAGAAGTTGTCACTTCAAAAGACCCAAGAAACACGTTTTTCCGCATATTACAATCAATCAATCAATCAATCAATGTTATCCATCAGATATCGTTTCAGTTCGACAAAATTTCTTCCAAGTGACGGCAAGACTCGAACATTGGTATAATGGGAAAAAGTTGGATGCTCTTTTAGCAGATATTTGTTGGAATTTGCAAGAAGAACTTATGTAGATATTCTACGTGTTTATTCATTTAACAGTTAGTTTGTGCAATCGTATTACAGCGATTGTAGCTTAGTGAATAGTAATTTATTAGAGCTTTACACCAGTAACCACGTAAATATTGAATGAAATCCCATAGAGATGCATGTTCAGAGGTATTGATCATTGATGGTTTGTGGTATTGATGGGTTAACGTTTGAATTCTATCTAATAATAGACAATGCATTTGAACCCGTGTTTAATTAAGAAGTGACTAGCTGGTTAAATGTATTAAAAGTAATAATTATTATTAAGAAACACACAGAAAATTCCTAAATAAAACTGAACTTTTATATTTAACGATCTAAATAACGCGGATGAAATTGCCGCCCAATTAGTGAGTTGCTCTAATCGTAACGATCAATAAAATTGTTGCAGGTAGAAAGAATATTCAAAGCAAATGTTTGAATAGTAGAAAGAAGCGAATGTTACTGGACAAATGTAATTGGATTTAGCTTTTAAATAATTTCAATCGCCCAAATAAAGCAACAAATAGAGCAATGGGTTCCCATTTTGATCGTTATAGTTAGGAGAGTGTGCTTTTATATATAAGTATATTCGTTGTATGATATATCAAACGTTGAAGGTAAAAATTAAAAAACTAAATAAATAATATATTTCTCGCATTTGATTATAAAAATACTAACAGCATCAGCTACTAAATGTGGCAATAAGAACAATGATTTACAATTCAGTTACGAATTTCAATTTGCCTTTCAATATTTTCATTCCCTAGCGCGAACAAAACCTGTATTTTCATTGATATATAACATGAACCGAGCAATCATGCAAATAAGAAGGACCTAAAGGGAACAGGTAAATTTATGAACAAATACACGGCAAATCGCCGAAAAACACGCGATTATCGTACTTGGTGATTTCAATACACAGTTCGACAAGGAAAGAAGATTTTAGAATATTCTCGGGAATCACCCAGCTTACTCTAGAACTTACCGTAATAGGAAAATAACTACGTAAGGCGTTCTTTCTTGCCATAAGATCTACAAGGTTCTTTCAAGTTCGTGCCCAGGAAACAGAAGACATGTAAGTCCTCAAATATCAAACCTCCGAGATCCATGTTTGACTTGTCATTGCACGGAAAGCGTAACCAGAGGTACAGAATGTAAAAACCTCGAGAAGTGGCTACCTTGACGCGGATCATTATTCCCCTAAGATTAAGATTATACTCCTTTAAAGATACACCAGGACGGTTCAGACAAGAACATGTAGTGGCAGGCTAAGAAATTCACTCGAAGGTTTAAAAAAATCCGTGAAGTGACACATGCTCTCAATGCAAACTACCTGGCACAGATTAAACAACGTTTTAACAATAGTAGCTCCCGGGATTACTATAGAGACTTCAAACGTATTATCAGTAAGTGAGGTTCAAAACGACAAAGCAGTAAACAATGACAAAGATAACTCCCAGATATTAGCAAAATATAAAAACCCCAACACATCGCACGCACAACAAAAGAGAACGGAAAAAATAATACTCTTACATGCTTTTAGAACAGACTGGTATTGCGAAGCCTACATTTTTCTATTATTTCCTTATATCATTATAACATATCTAACGTAATGTGTGATTTTACCATTGCATAGTACAAAGTAATTGATGTACCTAGACTACACATGTTAACGTACCAGTATATTTGATTATCAAACAAACCCTATGCCATGTTGACATTTATAAATAATTTTAGGGTAATTTATATTGGCTCATAGAGTAAGTATGGCTGTTTCAATTTTATATTAATTTACTACTTTTCACTGGTTTCCACCCAATGTATGAATAATAAACTATTAATTACTTAATTAATAATTACTACTTATTTCCTTGTTTATTCACACACACTAAAATCCACCATGTAATTATTTGGTTTAATTCAACAATATGATATGGGCGTCATAAGTCATTTTACTTCCAAGAGTAGTGAATGGCCCACTACTTCCAAAGCATTGGATGGCGATTTATAGCAAGCTGTAGCAAAATTGTCCGAGAGTTCATAGCACCAGCAATTTTGCCCCTATGTATGTACACTGCAGCTTTCCTACATCTTGATTTCCCTAACATTATGATGTCGTTCAGAGACCATTTGTAATAAAGACAGTAGCATGCTGCTTTCCATACATTTGCAACACGTCCCAACTAAGCTACAATAATTTTTGACTAGATATGTGGATGGTCTTGCGTCATCATACTAGAACATAATACTTTCACAATGTAACTATTGTACATTTCAGTTAATTACTCAATTTATCATTTAGTTGAGTAGTAAAATTTCAAAGTGGACAATTTTCTGTAATGTGATCAAACTGATAATATAACCTTCTTTACATAAACATTAGTTTTGGGTACTCTTTCATTTGATTTTTCTCCAAACGTGTTCCTCGACAACCAACTAGTCATTTTCGATGAAGAAAACACAAAGGGCAGAAAATGGCACTTGTGAATTTTAGTTAAGATTATTTCAAATCGATGGGGTAAAGGTAAGAGGTAATTTATTTAACCTATTGTTGCTACCATGAAGATTTGGCAGATCGTTACTACCTACGGATTGCCACTCGGCAGAGAGGTTTCTCGTTTAAAAGCTGTAGTAAGACAATTATAATTGTGATATGTGGTATAAAATGAAGAAAAGAATAGGAATTATTTGTATATAAACATATTTGTTTATTAATATGTATAAAATGAGAAATGCAAGAAATATTTCTGGCAAAAAAATAAAATTTAAGGGAAAACAGTCGACGTAACAATTTATGCAACACACATATACATACACATATGCATATAGATATATATTTATATAAATACATGCTCTTAGAATTTTTATGTACACATTTTAGTCCATGGCACCTCAATAAAATATAAGTCACCAACCGCTGCAGCTGACGTGCACTCCTAAACCATTAGTACAGCCCGCACGTTTAGCCACTAAAACTCGTTAAAATAGTTGGGCAAAAGGCCATCAATAATGTTGAAACCAGGCATTTGAAAAATAAAAAAGCATTGTGGGAAATTGGAGGGATTTTTTATCTATTGCTTATTACTTACTACTAATATAAACTGTACAATATAGTAAAAGAAGTATTACAGCTAAGAGTATTTGGAGAATACTGTGGTTTAAAAGTAAGCAAAGGTGTTTTATTTTATCTCTTACAGGTAACAATTCGATCTAATTGTGTACCGTTAAGAATTACCTTTATCTGACAATAACTCTACATCTATTGATACAAGAAAAAACTGAAAAAGTAATTTCTAAAACACCGTAATGTACGTTTTTGGCCTCGCCTCCAAAAAGAGTGTAAGCTAGACTTTACAAAACTTCAAAATCGTGATTTGTAGCAAACACGGTTTCACACTTTTCTTTAATTTTATATCCTTTATTGCTTGAGACACAACATATTTCTTTTATGGTATTATTAATAAAGTCAACTAAAGCTAATAATAATAATAATAATAATAATAATTTATTGGTTCAAAGTAATATTGTAGAAGCTTACAAATAATTTACAATAAATAATTAACCAATAGGCAACACCTTCATTTAAGCCATTTCGGCGCCCTATTCTTCCAGATGTGCCTGTTGGGTGGAACAAAAGAAAAGAAAAACAAAAATGCAACACATGCAAGCCAAAACTGAACAATAATAATATTAGAAAAAATCTGTTAAATCTGTTTTCCAAACTTACTGTTGCACGAGGAATTACAGCATAATTATTTGATATGAAAGCCAAACCGTTTTGTAAAAACTTTTTCTCTAACAGCTTGTGCTGATCTGATTGGGCCAGCCACACAGTCGTCTAAATTTCTAATTTTTTCTTAATTTTTGTAAAATTTGTAGCGCAGCAATATGCAGCTGAAATTCACTTGTCCTATCTTGTGAGTATTGGTTGATGTGTGAATGGAAACTGCGCAATCTTCGTGGCTCCTAGATGTCGAACTAAGTGCATGATCAGAAGCCTGCTATATGAAATGTGTAAAATCGCTGATGTTTATTATACAGACATTTTTTGAGCATGAAGTAAAGCATGCATGCTCCTTTTTTGTGTTTTTCATTTTTATTTTTGTTTATTAAATATCTTTTGCTGACACTAGATCACTTCGGTTTATACGCTTGTTGACGATACTTGCTTTGAGTTAGCGAAACACGTGTCACCGACTTTATTATAAAACAATTGTGTGGTGAGGAGATTACCGATATGATCTAGTGTCAGTAAATTACACCATAGTCTTTGCAATCACCTTCATTGAATATCTTTTGTTTATTTTATTTAACAATGTTGTACTCTTTGTTTCTTATGTATTCTGATTGAACTCTACACGACCTATGTATATGAATACCTAATTTTGGTTGTTAAACTGTTGAGCATAATAAAGATACTTATTTATTAATTTATTTATGTGGTCAAATACCATTGCTTTAAAATGGCTCATCTTGTATGGTCCTTTAACAAAAATCTTTTTACAAAAGACTAACAAATTCACATCTAAAAGATGTTTACGGATTTACTTTGCCACACAATGAATCCCATGGATGAAGTATGTTAAATGCAACATTACATTTTTATGTAAGGGATCGCTTACGAGCCTACCCATATCGATAGGATACATTTTCTCCGATTGATGTAGTTATAGGAAAGTCGTGAATACTTGCGCGATTGCAGTGCTATTTGCCCTACCGAGACATTCTGAACTTCATTAATAAATGTTTGGTTTGGCTCTAGAGATCCAATAATCACAACCTCTACGTGTCTGCAAAATCAGGTTGTAATTGTACAACGAAGCTAGATTTTGCAATCTGAAACTTACATTCCCGCAGCATCTACTCGTCTCTAGATATAAAATCTTCTTATCTTTCACGTTTCTTTGAATTTCATTCATTATGGATTGATAAGCTCTGTCGAGATAATTCTTCCTCAGTGCTGATTCATTCAGTTAAAAACGATCCTCCAGACGAATTTTATAATTTTCATAAGGGAATTCCAGCAATCACAAATGCTTTATATACGTCAAAAGAAAATTCGGATTATCGATTGGATGTTGACGTAAACGTTTTCAGTAATGGGAGTCGAACAGAAGACATCCACATTTTATATTCGACTGCCTTTTTATATTATGCTCTTTGAGTGAATTGAGTAACAAAATTCTTTCCTCGGAATTCTCACTGATTTTACAAAAAAACCACAGAACCATCACTAGAAAAATGTTAAGTCTCGTACAAATTTATTTAAATTATCGGCAAGTCAAGAACGCCCTTCGAGCATTATGGCAAATACGATTCTTATTGAGAGAAAATCAAACTGAAAACGAGTGAAAGTCATTCGCAGCGTCTTTTATAAACAATGCATACGTGTTTACTGACTAAGATTTTATTTAGGAATGGATATTCATATAACGCAGGCACAGCAAAAACGCAGTACAACCATCTGATATACATATACATATTATATGAAAAAATTTATGACAACATATAACCAAAACAAGGCATCTACAAATGAAAATACAGATCATAAACTGCAGATAAGTATGATGTACTCGAAAAGTATATGACAGACGGGTTTGTAAAAGGTATATGTACATACTTTAGCGGATATTCCAAACTACGTGTCCCTACTTTTATCAAGTTCATCTTGTCTGCTACGCGATCTTTTTAGGTTCACATTGTTAACAATTCACTTTTCTTCGTCAGTTTTCGAAATGGGCCATTTTTCCTGGGTTTTATAAGTCGCAAACCATATACATATATTATTGCGTTGTGCTAAGCGAATGAAGTAAATTCAATTTCTTTAGGTAGTCAAGTTTATTTCACCGGTTTTGAATGCAGCTCATCTTTGTAATTTTAAATGACTTGGTTTGGAAGTTGTTACATCCCTCTTGTCTTGCGTCTCTCATGTTTTTGTTTGTAGGCGAAGAAAATGTAATAACTTAACAAGTAAATGAAGAATATATGGCAAATGGAAAGGTACATATGTTTTAGTAAAATTTCTCGTTCGAGAGTTTTTATTTACAATTATAGTAATTAATCCCTTTGAAATTTTTGTTATTTGCAGGCATGCCACCGACAGAAATGTTCAGATTTTCGAATAAGTTACAAATTCGTAGAACTTAACAAAAGATTCATCTCTATATTATATTAGTTATATATCCATACAGTATGTAATAATCAGAGACCGGATTATATCTTCAAGATTCGATTAAAATTTGTACATATACATATATGTCTTAAATCTCAGCAAAATATGTTGAAAATATTCCTAAAATGTCTAGAATATGTAAAATATGTTCCAAAAATATTTTCAGAGTGCCGAATATATTTTGAAGTAACAACGGAAAGAAACAAACACTAAGAAAATTTAAACAGGTTTTATTAAACAGATACCTATCACTTTCTACATCAAACATGACATTCCTTACTGTAAAAACAATTTACAATCAAATGTTTTTCAATAGTTAAATTATGTCTCCTATCTGTTAGTAGCGATTTATACGTTGAAAAACTTTGTTTGACATCAACTGATATGATTGATGCATCTTTTAAAGAATTAACAACTTCCGGTTTTAACATCAAAATCGCCACGGAGAATTTGGTTTGTTTGCTGCAACAAATTTAAATCGGTATTTTTTTTTAAATATCATTAAATTTTTTATATACTAATTGTCCTACTTTCCGGGAAGTTTTTCCTTAAATTCATCAATCAAATGAAGAGACTCTTATAACGGGAGTGATTCCGTGGCAAAAATAACAATAGTTTTATGAAGAAAATCATAATTTGATTTAATGAAGTTTATAGTGCAGTGAATTATTTTCTAAAATTGATTTGCACTTTAAAATTGCACCAATATTTTCCTCTTCAAAACTTAAAATAAGTTGTTTAGTAGGGTCAAAATTTTCTGCTTAAAAAGTGGCAGCTTTCAACTATGTTCCCCATCTAATAATTTTTGGTTCTGGTAGCAAGAGAGTATTAAATAATTTTTCTCTGTAACACTGAGTCCTCAGAGGAGATTTTAAAAATATTTCCTTTACGTTACTAATTAAACTATTAACTATAGGAAATTAATGTCTAATATTTTCCGCCACTGTTTAAATGCTAAACATCTCACGTGAATTAAATTGGAATACAAAACTTTAAATTGTTGACCAGTTTTGACAAGTTAGTTGAAACAATGGCGGGAAGGAAAAATTCTCGAAAGTTTCATTAATAAACCTAACCATTGTTATTTTAACGACCTATTAATAAATTTGCCGTAAAGTGTCCACAAGTATCTGTGGTTTTATCTACTATAAACTATATAAAACTGTTATTTACAGATTGCTTGATTTCATTAATTACGTCCTTATATACATTTGTAAGATAATTTTTCCTTAAAGTACCTACTTTCGTCAGGTACACTATTTCTGTAATGCTTTTGCAAAAACATTTTAAAATTTGGGTTTTGTAACTTACAAAGTGGGATATTAGCAGTAAGCAAAGTTTTGGTTAATTCCGAATTAAATACTTGTTGTTCACTATGACTTTTTGGAGATGGAGATGAAACCTGGTCATTTTTAACTAATTTTGATTGTCTCACTTTCGTTTATGAAGGTCGAGGTCGAGTAATGCTGAGTAATTTGGGATTTTTTCACATGGAATCTATAACTGAAGAAAATTATAGTAGAAAATGTATACACCCTTTCAGACATAAGATAAGAAAATGATTTTGAAATTAAGGGAAAACATTTTTATTAATGAAAATAATTCAAGTTTTTGACCCAATTGTATGGCAGACTAGAATTTCCAAAATAAACATGTAATTTAAATTAAATAAATAAAATAAAATTGTTTTGTAAAATAATCAACTTATTACTTTACCGCACGCTTTGCAAAATACGTCTTCTTCGTTCAAAAGTAATTCTGGAACGGTCTTGATTTAGGACCATTTTCACTTTTGGCATTTTTGGATAACACTCGGCAACACTCCACTTTATTCGGTGTTTGTAAATGATGAAAATTTTTAAATGATAAATGCTGAAACGAATACACGCTCTAGCTAATTATTTTAAACCCATCAGAACTCGCCCTTAATTGTTTAATTTCTGATTTTTATTGTTAAAAACCGTAACAAAATAATCTTTGTTTTTCGGTATTGCACATGATATTTCGTTTGGAAGTTTAAAAGCAATTAACAATTTCTTAAGAAAAAGTAGAAACATAAATTTCTTGGAAAAAGCATCTATCTAAGTAATGTTTATTTTATTATAATTAACGAAACGTTGGTAATTGTACAATGTAAATTTCCCAAAAAATTGGTTACTATATTTTTTATAAAAATAACGCAATTTTCAAACGGAAGAATATGTCGAATAATTAGAAATATGTTAAAATATTCGAAATAAGTGGAAAAAAGCCAAAATATTCTGAATATGTAAAATTAAATTATTGCTAAACGCTTTTATTTACCCTAATTCGCGCGTTCAATTATAAAAAAACATAATCCGGCCTCTAATAATAATAATATTAATTATCTTTTGAGTTATCTCTGCAACTATCGCCGACGAGAATCAACAAGTTTATTGAATAGAATGTATTTTAAAACTGCCTTCTAAAACTGGCTTCATGATACATCATCGGTTAAATGATATTCTGTTTAAATAAAACATTTTGACGGCTAGTAACATAATAACTATAAACAGAGATTTAGTAATTTTAGTATTTTTTTGCATTTATTGTTTTTATGTCCATACTAGCTGTTAAGCCTGTCCCTGCCAGGCAGGAAGAAAAAGGAAACGTGCTTGGCAGAGGAAAAGCAAAAATTTATTTACAAAATCAAGAAGTTCTTTTTTCTAAATAGGCGAATTTTATAACCCAAAAAAATATCATACAAATGAACTTAATAATTAATTAACGAAATAGTACAAAAATTTTTTATTTCAATTTCTCTTTTAATTATTTTCATTTCAGGATTATTAGGACTATATGCTAGGCTATTTTCAACTTCCTATGTCATTAGGGGCTTTAATATAAGCTAAAATATTAAAAAATTGAATTTTGCCACGCCCCTTTTTCGGCCCAAAATCAAAAATCCGGCTACGTTAGAATTTGGCCTAGACGTTTTACTATATGCATGCCAATTTTCAGCTTTTTAGCTCATCAGTGGGCTTCAAAAAACTCTGGATAGACAAAAAAGGAGGAACACACAAATAAAGAAATTATATATGTAGATGTATGCATATGGATAGCCTAACACCGTACTTACCAAATTAATGTATCCCTATATAAACAATTTTTTTGAAATTCTAACAATTCTGATCAAGGACTCCAGAAAACCATAATGTGAATGGTTTCCCCAATATATGAAGACATCAATACAAGAAATGACTATATACATTATTTAAATTTTCTTTCTTTTCCTTTTTCCAGATTTCCTTATGCCATTAATTGAACACAAATTTTGGGGATAACAAATTTACTGCTTTATTTTCTCCTTTTACGTACATCCAGTCGCAATATTGTAAACATGATATGAGCAAATGTGAACACAAATTTTTACATTATGTATAATAGCGGTACTATTCAATAAAGTGAACAACCTTTTAAATATAAACTTCTAGCGAATAAATGTTCACTTGTTTCTATTTGATTTGCCATACGTTTCCAATATATAAATTAATAGTCAATCTTCGTTCTATATAATTTTGCTTTGAAGTAGTTTCAATATAACTCCGTGCGCTGACATGTGACTCAAGTTTTCCACTTGAATACGATTTTAGATAGAATTACAACGATTGAAGTGTTTGTGTAATCCCTTGCTAAAAGCTGTTTACAAGTTCATATGACCATTCGCAACTTGCTGTGTTGAAACGGGCTGCTACGTTTTTATGTATTTACACATCATTTCAGTGATACTCTAGATTTTAGCAGTTCAGGTAATTAAACAACAACAAGCTAAATACTCATTTGATATTGTTTTACAGTTTTAACCAAACATTACCGAACTGTGCAAGTGAGCTAACACTTCTGTAATTCTATAGTATGTGTCTTTACCTATGTTACTTCATCTTCAGCCTTTATGCGTGAAGATTAAGGCGTATTTCGAGGCATATATTCGACCTCTATGCTTTAAAATGTCGAAAGATATCTTCCCAAAGGACACAACTTCCTGACCGTTAGCAAAGGTTATAAGCCTTTGCGTTATTACTCTTCTGGAGTTTTTTTAGAGATCCGAATCACCAGATCTTTAGCAAAAGCTATAGGTATTCGAGGCAGAATTTCCCACAATGTCGCAGTATTCATGCTTAATACACTTAGAGAACATGTTTCCATAGGATAGCATCTTCATCAATGAAAGTATTTTTGGGGCACGGATAAATTGCACCCTTTTAATTAACTCCTCAGAATAGAGCAACATTTGTATATTGAATATTAAAAGTTGCAATTTATTCAATAAAATTTGCTTGAGTATGCGTTGAGATTAAAATAATTTATAGAGAACTAGTTTCAAATACAAAGGAGGTTAGTTATCAGACAACTTTCTAAGAAGTTATAATGGCTTTCCAAGCAGAAATTTCGTGATTGCGCGAATTATACTTTCGTAATGACAAAACCCAACCGTAGGGTATATTTTTTCACTCACTGCAACTCGCCAGTAGGATGTACTAATTGACCGAAACAATTTCTCCTTTCTTATTAAGCCATTGCTCAGTTTTCTTAGAAACCTGCCTGATAACCAATTTAATTTAATAGATCGTTTCTCTTTCTTTCAATTAGTATGTTTTACGACGATCGTTAGTTTTCAGGATTTGGAGTTAATTAAAATTGATTCTGGCAAGGAGTGAGAAAAGTTAACTAAAACATTTTAAATATACATATGTAGGTGTTTAAAGGACGTAGAAAATCTATAGTTCATTACAATAACTTCGTTAACAGAAAGTCATTTTCAGTTATTGTTTCTCATGTATATTCATCGTTTGTATATATCTTCACTGGAATTCTTGCTTTAGGTGTGATAAGAATGCAAATATTGATGCTTATCGAAAATAATGGAATAGGTACCCCAAATTAATAATTAAATCTCATCACGACAGACCTCGAACTTATATTATATTAAAGTTACGTGGAGAACTCATACAGTTCAATTGGGTTGAATAAACCTTTAATAGCATTTGTGGAGTTACCCATAGAAATTTCTATCTAAATTAAGGAAGGAAGTCAGCCAACTATCGATTTTAAATTTCATCAACCAAGGACTTAGTAGGAAGTATTTTAAAATTAAGAATTTGTAAAAATTTAATGGTGGTAATAACTTTGGCGGGCAACGATTCGATTAACGGATTCAAAAAAGAATTAAATAAAGGTAATGAAGTTCGATCATAATTTGAGAATCTTTTTAAATAATGCCAATTTATTTCGCTTCCGCGATTCTCCCGCTTAGATTAGACAGGGGAGAGAGAGAGAAATTAAATAATCCCGATGTCTGCGACTCCACGATTCTTCGGTCGACTTTGTGTTTCAGCGAGCTGTGCTTAATGATGCAATTAAAGGAACGAGTGAAAGACGCTACTTAGAGAAAGAGATAGCACAGGGATTAAACAAGTTGCTCGTAACGTCATATCTTCAAATAAAACACTTTACCAAATTAGGACTATGGGGCGCTTACTTCCAGTTTATTAACTTATGTACATGAAATGTTGTATTTTACATCAGATAGTTTGATGTGAATTTGTTCTTAGAATAAAATCCGTAGCAATAAGTTATTCTAGCTATCTTGTGGGTTTTCTGATTTTAGTTCGTCCTCTTCATTTGAACCACACGTAAATCATGTAGCCCCAAATGATGTAAACTGGCTGACTGGCGTATAAGGAAGCAAAGGGACGAACCTCGTGATAAGGGAGAAGGCAAAAAGAAAGTTTGTAGGGCGCGAACCTACACGCAGAATTCCTTATACAGTTATGAGGACTAAGATGAGAACTTGCTGAAAGAATGGCACGATAGAGCACCGCACTGGGACTAAGGTAGTTTCGCATGTTCATTGCGGGACCACATTGGAAAGAGTTATTGACAGTCCGACTTAACAAACATTTTCACATCACAAGAATAGCGTTCGTAACGGCAAGACATGTTGTGAGGAATTCTCTATGAATGTCAAAGGCTGACGAGCGTTAGACTTAAACACTTTGGATATTAGGTTCCCATTAGCAAGATGGTATGTTATATCGTGGACACCGATCTGATGGAATAAATATCTAAGGGGCATAATAAGTCAAAGAGCTTCACTGTGGTGGGCGATGAACTACATACTTGAGAAGAAAAACTGTTGATTGCCTTCAATAATTGTTGGTGAAACGAGATAATTAAAGCTAGATAATGTAAATCAGCCATTTTGAAATCGAAGTCGGTTACAAAACGATATTCCTGATTTTAGTTTGGACTATTTAATTTGGATAAGTAACTATTTAGAATTTGTTAATGATATAGTCAGAAATGAGGCAAAGTATTGGCTTAATTACGGAATTTTTGAGGGAGTTGGTAACACAACGTTGTTTTTCTAAAACGTTATCAGTTAGAGTATGTTATCTTTAGTACGTTTGCTCATTTCAATGTGGACCATTCCAATGGGAGATATATGTGATAGCTATTTGAAATGTGCTAATCACGAACCAAAGAAAATTTACAGATCATGTTATTTCAAGCCTTAGAAAGAATAAGTACAGACACATCAAATTTAAGGTAAATGATTAGACAGCACTTAGCAACTTAAACCCGTTTTTCTTTAGTGTCCTGAAAAATAAACAATTTAAATAGCATATGTTGTTGCTCTGACCTATTTTGTAAAAGGATACATTTTTTAATATAACATCAAGAACATTGCTGATGAAAGTTAGTCGAATCCAATAGTTTGTTACGGGAATGTCAATTAAGATTCAATATGTGAAGGGCTGATTTTCTGTCGCTATGATGGAGGCAAGCACACATATATGTATATATTCATCTATTTTCAATTTCCAGAAGTTAGTCACTGAATTGAATGACGAATCTTTTCTTTGATACATGAGAAAATTATTACATCTGCAGTTTTCATGGAACAGACCCATTTACATGTAGGTTTAGAGATTTTATGGATCTAGGGCTTCGGAATAATTTCTTTTGATCTAACTGCTATGAGAAACGTCAATTGCAAATTTACATCATTACAACATCTTAGCTATCGGTTTTTCACCTATCTTTTCAGCACCTTACTCTATCCCTTTACAAGACCAAATAATCTTCCTGAATGGTTGAAGATGTTAGCTGCGTATCCTGGTGAAACATGGTTCCCGAGTAAATCAATCAATATGCTTGTTTGTCTTCTTCGGGTATCCTTAATCTTTGTTCCTTCATATGTTGTCTTCGATGGTTTCTTCTCCAATTATTCGAACATTTATAACTTTTTCGAAACCAATTTCTCAAATACATGTATAACTGTTGATCTAATTATCTTTCTAATTCTTGTTTTTCTCTCGTTCTCTTCCAAATCCTTTTTCCTTGTTCCTCTCGAACTTTTACCTTTGTACTTCCTGCATTTACGCTCTTGGATAACATTCTGTTTCTTGCTTTCTAACAACCATTATCATGCATTTCATACTTTTTAAATATATTTTCAGACGAAGCTTCAGTTACTGATCTCTTTTCGTTCTTTGTGTGTTGGTAATTAACTTATGTTTGTTACTGATTGTTTGCTTAGTTTCCATTTTGTCTTCTCACATCGAAAACCAAGTTTATGTTCTGCTTCAGAATTGTGTGATTGAAACTCTCTCAAGCCCATTTAATTTTTAGCCTATTCTAAAATTACTTATTATTATTTGTTACAAGTGCAACAATCTTCATTGCCCCATGTCACGTGTTGCCTATTTTGCTTTCTTCTTCGATTATGGATGTGTTTAAGATCTATAAATAGTGTATACAAAATTATATTAATAATAGGTGGCTTACATTTCTTCCGACGCAAAAATTTGGTCTAGCATTGCGTCTCTGGCGTCCTATATATGCCTCACTCCATCTGCTTATTCATTCAGTATATTCAGTATCTTGTGTTATCTTACAAAACACTTTCAATAATGCTATACGTTTGTGATGTGTATACAGCATTTTACACCTTATCTTTCGGATTGCCTCCACCACTTTGTATTATTATGTTTCACTGACGAAGTTTAGACGAAAACAGTATAAATTACTGTATAATGAAATATAAGCTGTGAATTTCAAATTTGGCATTGAAAGTGGTGAAGCTAATCCAGAAGGGTCCATTTCTTTTAAGAGTTACATACTTGCATCAGTAATTATCCGCATCCTACCTTTACCATTATTATTGCTAATACTTGTGTTGTCTCCATTCAATAATTTTCCATGTTTCCATTACTCTCTACACTTTATTGAGTAGGTCTTATTTCGATTCTTCTTTGTTTCTTGGTAAATTGATCTGATTTTGTTGTTTGGACTTTCCCTAAATTTCCTTTCATTCATTACCATTATATTCTCTGTTCTTATTCGTGCTGTCTTTCCTACACCAAATACTTTCGTACAATTATCACAACTTGGATTATTAAAATGAATCACATCGGATCACATCTGAACTTATGAATACACAGTACTAGATTGTTTCATTCATCAATTCAAAGCATATCTTTTTAGAACTAACAAGGAGAAGGTAAGGTAATCGGATTTTTGTAATTTTTGATATTTATGGTACGTGTTTGGACCTTAAATAAGAATATTTTGGAGTAGTTCGACCCAGCGTTCATAAATTACCGAGATAATCGATGTTGAAGTTTCTCCAACCATTTAAATCCACTAGATATAATACAATTGTCAAATGGACTTGTTGCCTAGTCGATAGCGTTTTGGTGCGATACTCACGAGATCGCTGGTTCCGATCTCGTCACGGGACATTTCTCTTTCTTCTATTCAAAACGCACCATATGTTTTTTTCATTCTTCTTCTTATATCAAAAATTATGAACAAACGAAATATATGAACTATATGCAGGAACATTCTTCAAGTACTTCATGAAAATGCACAATCGGTTGATAAACAATATTCATTTTGAATTAACAATAAGGTTTCTTCAAAAAAAAAAAAAACCAAAACCGAACGGAGTCAGGTAGGAAATGAAAATTTCTATTATTTTATACCTAGTATGCGACATATTTTACGCAGTGTGGCACGAGCCAGAATAGTAGTTATCATAGAAACATGGGAAGCAACATTTTTTTATTATTACGTTATTCTTAAGTTAATTCAAAATGAATATTGTTTATCAACCGATTGTGCATTTTAATGATGTACTTGAAGATTGTTCCTGCACATAGTTCATATATTTCGTTTGTTCATAATTTTTGATATGAGAACAAGAATGAAAACAACATATGGTGCGTTTTGAATGGAAGAAAATGAAATGTCCCGTGACGACACCCGAACTAGCGATCTCGTGAGTATCGTACCAAAACGCTATCGACTAGGCCACGAATCCATTTGACAATCGTATTATATCTAGTGGATTTAAATGGTGAGAGAAACTTCAACATCGATTATCTCGGTAATTTATGAACGTTGCGTCGAACTACTCCAAAATATTCTCATTTAAGGTCCAAACTACACGTACCATAAATATCAAAAATTACAAAAATCCGATTACCTTACCTTCTCCTTGTCAGACTAACTCGGCAAAATATGGGATCTGTAGGTATTGCTATAGATCCTGTATACAGGATAGGATAGTTTGTGGTATACGACAGTAAGTTCGCAACCAATTCAGCGCTTGTTTGTTTCATTGGTATTGTACAGTTCAATCATCTCGATGGAGATTTGTATATTACAGAAACAAGTTTCACAAATAACAGGATTTACGGTCAAAAATAATTATTTCTGTAGTTTGGAAGACCCGCGCGTCTAGGACTCCCTTACTGTTTCCGGGACGAAACTTATATAAGTACGGGTTAACTTAAGTATCTATAGATTTACTTAGTTGTAGATTTACAAAATAATGTACCTATTTAATTGACGATCTTACAAATTTACAGGCTAATGAAATTACGGATTGTTTTTCGGAAATATTTGGATTCAGTTGATTTCGAAGTTATTTACATGGAAGTTCATGGTGAATTTTTGTTTAGGAATTATAAGCTTTATTTTGAGCCTTAGAAATCACTGTTCCATCAAAATCGAGGTGAATCGAACGGATTCCATTATTTAACAGTAAGATTTTGACAGTTAAGCATTATATAGCATCACTTTGATTTACTTAACCAAAGTAGTCCGTTGTAAGATCAGTCTTTACACATTTCTTTGTAGCACATATATAAGTACAAACTGTTCTTTGAAAGGCACTAGCAGTGAACAATGTTTTCTTGGTGACCTGTGCGATTCCTTTATAAATTTTTGTATTCCAATTTAAATTGAAATTTCACTTACTCACTAGATTAAACATATTTGTTTCAACGAACTACTATTTACATCACTAATTTAAAGTTGTTGATTTGCAAATATGTTTAATAAAGTTAACTATTTTGATACTTTTGAACTATGTCTACATTCTTTAATTAGCTTGCCTAGCTTTCCTGATTTAACATTTCATTTAAAAATCAGATGGTACTCTTTAAATAAATATATATTACACCGTTATATATTAGTCACTCAACGATTACACTAACTCATGTCTCTGCTCGTTACTCTGCTCCATGGATGCTTACCAACGAAAAGCTGCCGTAGCATTTTCAAAATCAAAGCCGGGTTGATTAAAAACAGAAGAATATTTCACGTGGACTTGGAATTTTCTTTGGAATTGATTTCTTTTAATTACCCTAATAGTTCTAGAGAAGAAGTAGAATATAAGTTATAATTACTTTGGAAGGTATAGTTGTTTGGAACCCTTATTGCTCTTTCTATAATGCTCTGGCTTTCTCTGGCATTTTCTCATTTCCTTTAAGTTATACTTAATTCGGTCGGTTTTCATTGATTCCAATCTTCTACGTTTTTCTCTACGGAACTGAATTCAAGTGAGATTATTCCTGTAGTTGATGCCCATATGTACCCATATTATTTTGTTGTTTCAGTTTCAATGAGTACTTTCTGCTTTCAAAAATATTTCTTATCTTATTGAGAAGAGCAGAACCACCATTAGTTTCAATATGTTTTGATTTTATCTCTCTTCTACCTAGTTTCTGTCCCTTTTTTCTTGCAGTAAAGCATCTTCATGTGTTTTTGAATTTTATTATTAATGTATAGTTCAATATTCTCATGACTTCTATGTATATTGCCTAATTCAGCTTACTTCTTCGAAATTAAACCTATTCACGAAAAACGTATGCATTCCATTGATTGTTGCCGCACAGATTTTGTTTTATTTTCATTCGTTATAAGTCCTATTTTCAATACTTTGTTGTGGTTTATGTAGATGAAACTTGGTTCCTCCTTGTTTATAATATTGTAGCTAATTAGTACGTATTAAAATAGCGACATAGGTTTTCTCTTCTAAGTTGAACTTTCTATCACTGAACACTCTGTATAAGGTATCAACCCTAAACGCAAATAAATTGTGTAAGTAAGTTATGTTACCACTATTAGCTCCGTTTTTATAGATTTGAAGAGCCATTTCTTTGTTTATAGATGATGAGTTTGGAGAAAGAACTGTCTCGGTGCTATTGGATGGAGAAGAATCGGAAATGATTTTCATAGACCATCCATCTACAGAGATGTCGGTGAGTATCTTTATATATGCACTTAACGGTACTATTACAATATTTAAAGACGCATATGTAATTGCATTGGAGGTACGACTTTTATAAGATTAGAATTAATTTAAAATGCCATTTTAGCAAATAATATTTCCTTTGATACTTCTGTGTTTGTGTAACCAAACAATAACAATGAAGTATATTAATTGTTGTTGTAGTAAACTTTATATACGTGAGAACTTTTGTTATATTTAGAAAAATATAATGGAACAATTAAACAACAAAATGAAATTATATAAATACACACTAAAAATAAAATGTTGGTCGAGTAGTATTGATCCCGTCAAAGTTCGCGCATACAAGAGAAAAATTCCAGCGAATATACCTTGAAGCAACATGATTTCATAATGGTTCTAAGCGTAAGGGAACGGTGCAAGTAATAAGAAAAATTTTCAAGTTAAATTAACTTCTGCCAACCCGCGGAATTAAATAATAAGATTGAATTAAGTAAGCTCGCAACGCAGAAATCCAGAATACTCACTCTATGACCACCAGTATTCCCACTCCAAGTAATGTCGCCAGATCTGAGTAAATTGTCAAATTAAGACGTTTCTACTCGGATTGCAGGGAAGCTTTGAATGGCATACGAAGTTGTTTGAAATTGGAAGAAAAATTATTTCATTGGTAATTTAAAACGAAATATCGTAACTTTAATGTCTACCTTCTCCACTTTCGCTTTACAATAAAACCAAAAGGATTTTTCATTCCACATAAGTAAATAAATACTGAATTCGGATTTTAATTGGGACTCGGTTCGTAAATAGAATTCTAAGAAAAAGAACCTTGTTATTTTTTCCGCTCATCGATTTTCAAGAGGTTCTATCTTAGATTGTAATGATTGTTTCGCGTTCAAATATACACAGGTAGAAATCAATGTATCCTGCGTAAATATATGAATAAATGTTATTTGTTGATTTATAATTATCTTTATTTTAAAGAATTCATCAAAGGACTCCAAAACATTATATATTTTTGTAGAGACGTTGTCAGCACACAAATTCTTGTTTACTGTGAGGTGTACGGCTTAGAAAGCATCCTACATATATGAAACTAAATAAGTGTATTATTTGATATGCATGGCTCATTGTAAGTCATTTTAATCATTTCCCAAGTAAAATATTTATACAGGGATACCTAGTAGTAGTACATACATGTCATCTGATTGTAACCACTACGTGTATAATTTCATGATGCAAATGATTAACATAAGTATCCATTTTATCCTATAAACTTCTAGTAATATTTTCGTGAGCTTTTACAGTCGGTGTCAATGGTAGAATTTCTTCAAGGTTTGTCACGTGCAGAAGACATTGAACCTTTGCTGTTTATATTGTCAGGTTCTTCAGGAATCTTTAAAGCTTTCTTTGCAGGTAAAACGCCTCTTAGGCACAAAGTCTTTTATCATTTACGGCGGACGAAAATCGAAAATATTTATGGCAATCAATGTAAAGTTGCAAGAATAGGAATCCGTTCCACATTTACTTTAATATAAGAATGGTAAAATTGTACGTATATGAATAAAGAATATTTGAAGGATACGTATAAGTATAATTTTCTACAATATTCTTTGCTATTACTTCCGGTAATAATCATAAATTTCCAAAGCAACGATATAAGAACCGATACAGTCGTAAACGTTGCTATAAATTTTCTATAGGTATGATAATATTAATTCAAATCCAATATGCAAAATGTAGAAGATTTCCATTTTACTGAAATATATTGTTTTATTGCATTTTTATTTTTATACAGGAAAGTATCTCCCACTAAAAATTATTATGTTATTGTTGTTATAAAATATACAATTTTCTTCGCCTATTTTGTATTTACCTCTAAATTAATTTGTTTCGCCTAGAAGTCAAATGAAACTTAGATATGTTGTAACAGAATTTAGATACATATGTACTCGTAATGTTTGAGAACGTTATAAAGCTATTGTTCATTCTTGCTAATTATAAATTTTGAAGTACTCTTGTGTTAGCATTCATGAATATATTAAACGGATGGTACACATCTACCTAAACATAAAAGTGTATAGTGTGATGCACCTCGCTACGCCATTCATTAGACATTTAGTTGACTTTAACAAAATAATCCTTAACGAACGTGATGGTATCCCCACCGCACTGAAGTCAATTGAGTTATTGTGCCCTCTCAAGTAGTACACTCCTACAGGTTTTCAATAAATCCTACTATTCCATTAATGGGAGCCGGCTTTATCTCTTCTAGCTGCAGAAACCAAGATTCAAAGTGCTAAAGTCTTCTACTGCTCAACCCCGGTACTCACAAAAGACGTGTTAGGATGTTTTCTTTTCCACGCAACAGCTTTACAAATGAGATTGCTTACTATTTTTGTGATGCGGAGGTGTTTGCCAAATCAACAGGCCTTACCAATTTGATTCCAGCTTATTATATTCATTTATTATATTATTATATTCCTCGCGTCTTGTCGTCTAAAGATTTCGCTATGAACATAACTACGACGCTATGGCTGCCTTAGGTCCGGTGCGGTGCTCCAATGTTTAACACGCTACTATTTCAGCAAGTTCCTCTTCTCAGTTTATACAGTTTTATAAGGAATTCCATATGTAGGTTCAGGCCCTACAAATCTCCCTTTATTCCCTTCATAGTCAGTAGTGTCGTTTCTTCGATTCCTTCGCAATCGGTCGTAATAAAGATGGATGCATTTCTGGCTGCGGTGGAGCCTTGATATAAAGTACTTAGGCAGCGTACTTTGACCAAAGGATAATCTGAATGAAGCAGGTGCAAGAAGTCCGTTCCGATCCATCACTGCTAGTAACATGTTACTCCCCTCTTACGGCGAAGTATGTCTTTTACCAAGGAAACAAATTGCTTCTCTACACTTCGATGCTTCAACCACTGTTGATCTACGGCGCTATGGTATGATCCTTAGCCGCACCTTCGCACATGAAAAACCGCAAAATAGGGCCCTTCGAGTCATAGTTGACACCCCTATTATGTAATGAACGACATTCATCAACATTTGAACATTCCGACTCTGTAAGAACTTGCTGGAGGTAGCTTGGAAAAGAGCCAACCCCTGCGTTCGGATGGTCATCGATCCCCAAGATCGATCTCCACCTCGATCCGTCGAACAGCAGATTCCTTAAACATCTACTGAGGTTAAAGCCCTAGGTTCCTAGATGGCCATCAACTTTTTAAATAATGATTTGTTGTATTAGTAATAACTTTTTTAAAAGATGTATTCCTAAAGGGGAAAAAGATAACACGTGTTTCCTTTACATTAGATTCTTTTTGGGTATAGGTTTCTTGTCCTAGGTTTTGGTTATATATAATACTTGTATACACAATTTGCTTATCATCGTTTTATGCTGAAACGTTTATCGTTTGCTTAATTCATTTTCATGGAAAGTAATATTCGAAGTAGCGTTTATTAGACTTATCTTACGTCAAGAAAAATAAGTTCTATACGGTGACCTTTCTTTTAAACTTATCACAAGCAAGAGTTCCTAACCAGAAAAATTAAATAAAATCATGAGTTTTATTCCGTCCCTGTTCTCCGTTTGGACCAGTAGGTATGATCATTGCATAAATAGAAATTTGTTGTGCGTTTAGTTTACACAGGACAATTGAAAAGTGTTCGATTGCACGTACTTAAAGACGATACAAAAACTAGACAGTTTCTAAGTTTTATACATATCTCGCATGTCCTGCATCATAAATATTGCTAAAGAGTGTTCTTTGTTTTCTCTCAAAATATTTATTCACTGCCACCTTAGCATCTTCATTGGTTTCAACTTCTTCCACCTACAACTGTGTTTTTAAGTTACTGAATCGAGAAAATCGCCATGGAGGACTGTAGAAGTCAGGACGCTAAGGTGAGTTCTTCTAACTTCGTTTCTTTCAAGACACGTTATTTGATCCAACTAGAATGAATGGGTTCACTGTGCAGCAAAAGCAGGATGAATTTTGTTCTTCTCCTTTCAACAACGGTTTGTGATAGTTTGAACAACGGGTGAGCACAATAGCTCTTATTTATTTCGGTTCAAGTAATCGATGCCTTTGCAATATCAGGAAATTATGACCATATAGTTTGATGTACATTTTTTATTTTCTACTTCTTCAGTGATCTTTTACCTTGCCTTACCCACTGTACCAACTTCTGTCAGAATTCGGATTATACTTCTTTATAAAGAGAATAGGCTTAATTGATGTTGGCTTTGTGAAACTCTTAGAAATTACTGTAACATTAAATTTGCTTGTGGAGTGGAAGTTTAATTTTCATTACCCACTATACTCACCCTTTCTTCTCCTGTAAAGTTGTTTCTCTTTCCTGTCCTTGTTTCTCCTGCTATGTTTTCACTTTAAGAAATCGAATAAGGTGTTTATAGCTTTTGCATTTTTCATCAGTCGACTGTTATTGATGGAGCAGACGAGTTAGTGTTGTCATAAAAGGACATTAATTTTCATCGAAAGAGTTGCCTCCAATATTTTACTGTAGATATTTGATTACAATATAGTATTTAAAATTCCCCTATTCCTCACACTTGTTGATGTTCCTCGTTCAATTACGTACAGTGCGCTGACCCAACTTCTTGTAAGTTTGGTGGCTTGCTAGTAATCTACTGAACAAGTGCATCATCTGGGGTGAACTAGTCACTTGCGCCCGTATGCATTGAATATATACATCTATAAATATTTCGTGATCTAAATGTTAGAACTAATCTAGGTAAGCTTTACTTTATTTGCAGAGTATGTCTTACTAATTCAAAATATTTCCCTTTGTTTTGAACTTTCAGCCGGAAAGTCTCTTTCTGCTAGGCGAATTATGTCTAAGCCTCACCAATTTGTATTTAACTAATTAGAAGTCAACTTAACTCGAAGCGGATTATCATCATTTCACTCCCGTCAAATAATAGAAATTAATAAATGTCAATACTAAAGAAGCAATTTATAAAAGTTTTAAATTGTAACGCAGTTCTTCCTTGCAGGCGTTTATGATTAATTAGAGAACTTTGTACAAAATTGCCTATTCTGTTTTTACAATAAAATATAATCTACGGACAAGGAAATATATAATTAATTAGACTTTATTTATATTAGGTTTCTTCCACACCTATTACATTTATAACCAATTTGAACTTGCTTTCATGGGTATACATGGTATACTAACATGAACTGAACAAGTTTAGGGGTGACCTATTTACATAAATAAACATTAATCTATTATTGTCTTATGTAACAAGAAACATTCGTTTTCTAGTTATTTTGTTGATATTGCTCACACTATCTCTAGAAGCCTTCACGGGAACGTTTGTCTAATGTTATAAAACATATTCTGTTGTGCTGTAGCCAAGTTTCAATTAACCTAAAATTACACTGATGTATTTCTAAAGTCAAGTGTTTGGAGTGAATTCCATTCATTTTGATGAAATTTTGTCCTTCTGGCACGAGGGATTGCCAGTACGTTATTACGGGTTTCTACGAATATGTGAATTTATATTTTAGGTATAAAATAATACTGAAGTGAATGCTTGTTCCATGGCTTTAAATACGTGTTTCTAATATTAGTGACTATTACAGCACCGTTTAAGTATCTACTTTTAATATAAAGGATTAAGAATACTCTTAATTATTTACCACGCCCCGCAAAGAATTGGAAAGCACACTGTTGGATGATGATGTGGGACTTCTACTTTTACCTACGGTCGGACTAAATGCCTTGAACCCTCTTCTCTCATATGGAAACTACTGCAATCGAGTAGTCTTGGGAGTGAAGTTTCATTCAGTTTGCCAAGTAAACTAAATGGGAAAAAGAAGGACATATTTTAGAAAACTTCATTAATAATACATACAACTCATTATTTGGGAAGTTGATACTCGTCGAGAAACCTAGGATTTTACCTCAGCTGATATAGAAAAAGTCTGCAAGGCGACAGATATTTACTTGAGATGGAGCCGACCGTGGGGATCGACGGGCATACGACCGCAAGGATTGTCACTGACGTGGGCTCCTTCCCAACCTGTCTTCAGAGAGTTTTCAAAATGTTTTCTTAGAGCTTCCGGAACCTGGGAAGCAAGAAGAGTTGTTTAATTAACGCCCGCGATTCGCTGGCGCCTGCTGGATGAAAGCAGGTACTTATATTTTGTACGGCTGGGTATTTAGAAGCGTTTTGACGGCATTGCGGTCATACAGTAATTGAGCCTCCAGGTATTAAAGAAACTATAACAATATAATATAACACGTGTAAGCATTTAACACAAAGGCCATAAGTACTTGAATCACTCTAATTACCTCTTCTAACTATAAAACTTTCCAGACTAATGGACATAGTATTCACAGCTCTCTCTATAAAGATATGCATAAATCATAAAAATACAATTATACACACAACTATACAGGGTTTGTCATGACTAGTGCGTTAAATTTATTTACAAAATTATATGAAGTAACAGAAGGTAAATCAGCATATAAAAAAGTGATTGGGGAAAAAAAGTATTGTTTTAGACAGACTAAATTATGTACCGTCGAAACATAATTAAAAAAGCGCGCGGTTATCGAACTTAAATACCGGCATAAGGTATAAGATCCGAACATGAAAGTAAACAGAAAACGTTCTATCAGAAGAACCACTTCACCGTGCTTGACATATGGCTCTGATTTTACTAGTGTTCATATTTCTTTCTCTAAATTGTAAATATTCGCCTTTATTTTTTACATATTTGAAGTTCGACACGTATAATTTATTGTCTGCATGATAATACCAGCACGAAATACTTGACCTTCCTCCAGATATGATCCAAAATTTATTAGTAATCACTAGAGGCCGGATTATATGCAAAAAAAGTGGAAATATGCGCATAAATATGCAGATGTTTTGGCCTAAATATGCACTTTCTTATGTAAAATATGCAGATAAAAAAATAGTAGTAATGCTAGAAAATATAATACTATAGAAAAAACATATTCTATTATGTTTACTACAAGTTTATTTATAATATTTTACAACATAATTAACTATGTAAACAATTTACAATTAAATATTTCCCAAAGTTTTTAATAGAAAAGTTGTGGCGCTTGTCTGATAACATGTATTTATATATTGAAAAGGTTCGTTCTTCGTCCACGCTTGTTATAGGAGCATATTTCAAATTAGAAATATCCTCTATTGTCAACTCAATATTTTGTACTGACCGCACAAGATTTTAGAAATATCCTTTAGCTTTTTAAAACCCTCATTTTTTTCTATTACACTTAAAAATTTTTCATACACGAATTTTCCCACCCTTCCTTTAACATCAAAACATAACTTTTCAAATTTGTTTATTATTTCAACGCTATCAATTAGCGACATAAATTGATTTTCCAATTGCAATATAGAAGTGGAAATAAAACTGTAGTTGGCTTTAATAAACGCCAACGGTTGAGGTATTTCTTTACTCGAATACACCTTTTGGGCGTCTAACACAGATTGTGTATCGCTATCAAGTACCATAATAATTGTCTTTATTTCTTCATAATGATTTGCATGAAAAATAGTAGCTTCCAACCACGTTCCCCATCGTGTGATTACTGGTTGAGGAGGAAGCGGAATACCGGGTAGATGTTGTTTGTAAAACCGAACTCTTAATGGAGCCTTTAAAAACACTTTCTTAACACTACTTCTTCTGCAACACGCGTTAGTCCGTGCGCCAAGCAAGCTGTGTGAAGTAAATTTGGGTAAAAGATTTTGAACTTGCAAGCTGCCTTCACCATGTATGGTGCGGCATCCGTTAAAAATAATAGACTTTTTCTATTGGAATCGATTCCGGTAAGAAAAGGTTGCCAGTTCCTCCTGTATAAACCTTGTTATTGTCAAATTATGTGCCTTTTCCAACTGTTTGGATGAAATTAAATAAGATTTTGCTGGAACTGACACGTTAAGGATACCTATCATTAAATGAACTATGTATCGGCTCACACTATCAGTAGTTTTATCTGCGGATATGTAAAGGTAATTGTTTGACACAGCCTTCTTAATGCTACTCAATGTTTCTGCATAGATACGGTGAATATAATTTTTCTTAAGGTGCTCTCGTCGGGAATATTATATTTGCTGGTGTACTTTTGCAAAAATAACTTGACATTTAAATTGTTTATTTTATGTAGTGGAATATCTGCCGACACAAACATTAGGCACAAATCTTCATTAAATTGTTCTTGTTCGGATTTTTGGAGGTTGATGGCAAACATTGCGGTAATGTTTGCTGACCCTTCTTCGCCAATTTCATCTTTGATAGTTTTGCAGCATGAGATGGAGTTTAATATGCTGGTCGACTTGAAACTTTCTCTCACTTGTAATCTGCATAAAAAATATCACATCATCAGTTGTTTTCTTATAAAATAAGTGTTAGTAAAAGATAAAGGAGTAATAAAAACTAATGTGTAAAGAGTTTGCGAAGCAATATTAATTAATTTTAATTAATATTAATAAAATAACCAACACAACGCTTGGACAAATAATTTTATTTTAAAATGATTTTGATTTAAAAATCAACAGCAGAATATGGAATATCAGATATTCCGTATTGTGCTGATGATATGCGAAAAATACGCATGAAATATACATCTCATTTTACTCATTTTAAAATAAAATTTTAAAATAAAATTATTTGTCGAAACGTTGTATTGGTGATTTTGTTAATGTTTGTTGTTTAAAAACTATAGATTAATAAGAGGAAATAAACTTAAATTTTACTTACAATTTTGCTGCATGCTACGCAAAATACTTTTTCTCCGTCCATACGCAATTCTGAATAAGGTGCAATCCACCCAGGCACAGTCGCTATTTTCGGCGTTTTTGCTATTATAATTAATAACAACCCACAAGTTTACACTTCGAAAAACCAACGTAAAATGACGTTTAAAATTGCTATATAAAATAAGATTGCTTTCGAATATGGGAATAAATTTCTCCGAATAACAAAGAAACACCTGTGCTCCTAATTTTCTGGTGAAATGTATTTTTGTATTTATTTAGAAGTTTCAGGGAATTAGCTTTTCCTTGAATTCTGTCCCGGTCTAGATGTATGGGAACAGCATTAATAAATTTTTGGAAGCACTTATCGGAAAAGTATCGAGAAGAGGCTTCATAGAATGCTATTTTTAATTTATAGAGGGCTGTTTAACTCTTAGTTTAGTTACAGCCACAGCATATTTTTAGTAATGCCTATCCTATAATAAATTACATCCAATAAATAAATAAAACTCGGATACTTCAAATATGCTGAATTACTACAAAATATGCAAATAATATACAAAATACATATATTATGCAAATATGCAAATTTATGCAAAATGCATATTATCCGGCCTTTACTAATCACGTTTCTACGTCTAAAAATAAACATCCCATTTCATCGCATACTGCCAGTGACCCTCAAATGTTCCTTATGCAACATACGAAACTCTTCTCTTGAAAATTAATACTTTTCTGTTTACATTTGTTTACACAAGTTGTGATAAACCCTCTATAAATATAAAGTACACTTCGTAAATGGAGTTTGTGCACTAAAATTGAACAAGAAAATATATTGTCTGCCTGACTTTCAACGTAGTGCGACTAAAAGCAGTAGAACATATATATATATATATATATAATCCTGTTTTACTTCCTATATATATATATATATATATATATATATGTATATGCATGTGTGTATGTATGTATGCATGTACCTTTCCCTGTATTACGGAAATTTGGCATTGTACAGGAGAAATCTTTTCATGGACGGCACTGAATGGTTAATCCATTTTGCAGACATGTGATTAGATGTATGGGATAAAAGCCGGTTTTGTAAAGCGTCTATACCCCCATCTGACATCATAAACAGTACATAAAGAAAACTCATTTTGTCTTGATTGAATTTCGCGTGTAATATAATGCGCAGCGGGGATGTAACGAAATAATAAAAGAAAAAATAGTCACTACAATATGTCTAAAAATAATATGCGTATGCCTAGAGTCTTTTTGACATTGGGAACTTTTTACCCAATCGATATAGAATAGCGATTGTGAGAAAAAAAGTGCTTCAGTAAATAACGAAAATAAATTGAAAAGTTTAATAAATGCTTCTATCTTCTTAGCATTGGAAAACATGGCGCAATGCGGTTGGAGTTATTTTAATCAGTTTGTAAATTTTCACCTCCTTCCTCAACCACCGCCACCCTAAAATTGTAAATGGCGCTATTCCACGCATGATCTGGCATCTTAAAAGGTATAAAATTTTTAATGTCTTACATCAAAGAAAATTAAAATCGGCTAAGCCGTTCATGAACTAGAGACAAAAATGTATTTACTTCAATCATTTAATTTGTGAATTAGGTATATAAAATAAATAAAATTACCCTTACCACACCTTTCGGAAATAATTCCAGATATGTATTTCGACAACTAAGTTGCCATCGTCAGTTGAAAGCTGCAGTGTAATGCATAATGAACGTCACACCATATTGACACAGTTTTTCACCGAGGATGGCAACTTAGTTGCCGAAACAAGTATCTGTAATTATTTCCGAAAGGTGTGGCAGGGGTAATTTTATTTATTTGATACATCTAATCAATCAATAAAATGATAGAATTAAATACATTTTTCTCTAATTCACCAACCGATTTCATTTTTTTAAGTAAAAGATTGAAAATTTTACAAATAGAATTTATAATTAGAATAGGTTATTAAATGTCCCTTTCCAAACCAAAACTAACTTGTCGCTGAAACACGTCGATTTTGATTTGTGATAATTTTACTAATTAAAGGGCTATGTGGGAAGTTTTGAAATGAAAACCCTGTATCATTAGAACAATTTTCAAAAAACAATTTTCTTAACAATTCAATCACAACCAGCATCTGTTTGTTTTTAATTCAGCTTTTAAATGAATTATTATATCTTGGTTTTATTAATCTTTTATTCTGCGTTCTGCTTTATACGTAGTTATTAATAGTAGGGTCAAATTTTGCAAAACAAGATGCTTAAGATACATTAGGTCTTGGTAAGTGACTGCACTGTAGGGGGAACATTTTATAATCGTTATCTAAGCTTCCGTTAAGGCTCTCGAGTTTGAACCTTATTATTGAACAATGGAATTTGTTTTGTAAAATCAATCAAAATCAAATGCACTCAACGCCCACTATGTCGCCTGGATAATGGATACTCCCATTTAGATTAGGTTCAAAAACTATTAAAATGACAAATTCTTACTAGATTCAAGCAAGATCATTCTTTAAATTACTGCAAGCCATCACTATTTACAAATTAGTCATTATTATTTAACCAACTTCTTACATTTTTTGGTATTTTCTTTTAATACACGAATATGTTTTAAATCATAGTTTACGTTAACTCTCCACTTTTCTTCCGTCTACTGCTTAACCGAAAATTCAGCTAACCTAATTAAGTTCTAAGGTCACTGGTTCGTCGACATTAAGCCGCAGCCCTTCAGCAGCGCTAATTGCAAGACTAAATGTGGATGTTAGCTCGGAAAGCGGAAAATTGTTTGGTATTTAGATTTATCGGCAAGGAAATTTCTAAATATATTTTATACAATTATATTCTTTTTTATTCTAAATGTTTCAAGCTTATCCTAACCTTCAGCAAACGATTATTTGTACTACCTAGATGGCATTTAAAGTGTTACTATTTTATAATTATCTCTTTTGCGAATGCGTAGGTAATGTATATACTGGTATGTTTTAACCACTAGCTCTCTTACTTTTGTTGTTTCAAAAATATGTACGGACAATAAAGTCAATATTTTGGATTATTAAAATAAAGGTATTCATAACTCATTTCGCTGGAATTATGATCATTTGCTTCCATCCTAACCATACTGGAGACAAATGCAATAAATACAATTGTACTTCACTATAATAACCAGAAATAAGAAGTGTATCAAATAAAACAGTAGTAAGAGAAATCAATAGAGAACGTTAACCTTTATGACAATGAAAAGCAAAAATATATCTCAGACACATCATGAGAAACACCAAATACCTGATCATTGAAGGAAGGATCGAGAATGACAAAAGAGGAAGCGGCAGAAAGAAGAAACGGAAAGTATGGCAAAGGAAAACAATGGATACGCTCGTTAAGAAGAATAATGTAGTATGGTAATACTCCATTAATAAAATTATCAATAAAAAGATGTAAATTTTATAGAAAGGGGGAGAGAAATATGGGATGGTCGACGAAGAAAGTCAGATAAAAAGTTATACAAAATACCAGGGCTGAAAAGAAGCAGACCACATCAAAAAGAAGTTGTTGTTTACAAACGAAGAACAGACCAAAGAAAAAAGAAGTACAATAAAAGGAAAAGACCAAAGAAAAGAAGTGAAGAAAGAATTCAAGAGGGAGGGAGAAGTTAAGAATTAGAAAACAAATTACACTTATACACACTAGGTAATATATTTTGATTATATTGCTCATTATTTTGTTAATAATAAAATTTTTGTAAATATTAATTGTAATAATTTTTGCTTTCTATAAAATTAACTAAAATTCATACTACAATTTTTGGCGCCCAACGTGGGGCGAACCTAAATTCATTCATTTCTTTGGCGAACCTAAAGGTAGTTTTTAAATTGATTTAATTTCATTTCATTGTATCATACACAAATTTAGAATTTTAAAATGTCAAACAAACATCAAGATGACACAGAGAAGGGTGAAATAGAAAGGGCGTTAGAAAAACTAATGTCTTCGTTAAATAAGTTATCATGTGCTATTAATGGTCGGGAGCACAGTCTGAACAAACAAGTAGAGAGTACAAGTAAATCTAATGAGTTAAATGTTAGGTTAGAAGATATCGAGATTACATATGAAAATGAAAATAGAAGTATAAACGAATGTACAAGGAGAAATATATCTGAATTAAAAGAATTGGTAACTATTGACACTGATTTATCTGAAAATAGGGCATTCAAGGAAGAGAATTCGTTGCAATTAACACATTTGAAAGGTGTCAATGAATCGAACTTTTTAAATGCCAAACAAAGAAGCGAAGCGTTGTGAAATGTAATTGAAAAACCGTGTCCGTCGAAGATCAATCGCACTGAAAGTTATGTCAAAATTTAAATGAATCTACGAATTTAAATATAGCTTTGTTTGAAGAAGTTAATCAACGTAATGACAGGTTATTGCAAAAAGACGCGTACCAGAAGGAAAGGGAACTTGAAACCGAATCAACAATTCAACATCAAACTAAATTAATTGATTTTCCTCAAATAAAACTCCAAATGGAAGAAGAAAAGATAAAAACTATAACAGATAAAATATTTGGGAACTCGGAAAAGGAGAATCACCCACCCTTATCTGTTGCGCTTAACTATAAAGATTTAGAGTACCAATTGAATAAAGAAAGGGAACTTAGAAAGAGCTTAAGACAAGAGATAGTAAATTTGAAATCGCAATTCTGTTCAGATAATTTGGAAAGGACTAATACCACAGGAAATATCAAGGATCATATGAGGGTGTTAGAACAAATCACACAATCTCCTGAGAAGAACGATTTATTTCGGCAGAGTTTCATTCAACGAATACATTACAATATACCGCACAAGTTCGATCCCGGGATATATACCAAACCAATAAGGTGTGCTAATTGCAAAGCTCAGTTTGCGATAGGCCCATATCCAGTCTCTGCAACGAATGCCAAATTGTTGTGCATCCTCAATAGTACATAAAATTTACCAAGAACTGATATCGTAAAAGGCATTTACAATGTAGAGAATATTTATTCATATAAAGTTAATTAAATACGATTGCTATTGAAACGATTTAAAATTAAATATATTAGTTAAATAAAACAATAAATAAATAGAATAGTACATTTTAGAGATTGAAGTCGTGTTAAGTACTTATCTTGTTTATTTGAAACTGTTCTCTTCTTCAGTACCATTTTATACTTACCAATTGTTAATCTACAATAAGACACTAATTTCTTTTAATGATTATCTTCTAGTTTCAATTACATAAATAAAACCTGGATTTCTTAAATGATAGTAAAAATTTTCTGTTACAAGTAACAAAAAAATTTGTTAAGGGGGCGGTAGTATAATTGTAGTATGGTAATACTCCATTAGTAAAATTATCAATAAAAAGATGTAAATTTTATATAAAGCATTCTTTAAGAAATAGAAAAGCGTTGTAAATATATACCACACACATACACTTAAAAGATTTCATAATCTAGAATTCCAAATTGCTATAACGACGGGCAAAAACAAATGAAGTTTGTTTATGACGACGGTATGGGATTGCCGACGAAAAAACTCAGATAAAAAGTTATACAAAATACCAGGGCTGAAAAGAAGCAGACCACATCAAAAAGAAGTTGTTGTTTACAAACGAAGAACAGACCAAAGAAAAAGAAGTACAATAAAAGGAAAAGACCAAAGAAAAGAAGTGAAGAAAGAATTCAAGAAGGAGGGAGAAGTTAAGAATTAGAAAACAAATTACACTTATACACGTTAGGTAATATATTTTGATTATATTGTTCATTATTTTGTTAATATAATACTAAAATTCATACTACAATGACCATAACTTAAAGTTCCTTGTGACAAGATTGGTAGTAATTACCACAAGAGAAACCTAATTTTCAGCATGTAGAAATTTTCAAATATTTTAAGCAGTACCTACCCCACAAGAAATTATCTTGTAAATGATTTAAAAATCTAACTTTGTGAACTTAAGTTTTCATATATATTCCAATTTTAGTTGTGAGCGCTCTCTTATATTTCACTTGAATTAGTTAAATGCATTATGTCACTTTTTAAATAGTTTATTTTTCCGAGAACTCCGATAGTTGTATTGGTTAATCGGGGTAACGTGAAACACTTTGTTGTGGTAGACAATGTAACTTTCCCGAATTACTTAGTTGAATCTAGAAATGTAAATACTCACCGCGACTTTATAATAGTATATTGTAGTATAGTAATACTCGACTGGTTAATTACCATTAGAAAATTGATCATTTATTACAATTCAGTATATCAAAATTCACAGTTAATGTTGGAGTTATGGTCTTCAAGTGACATTCGGTTTATTTTGGGTTCTATTTATACTTTATCGATACCACGCAAACCACCTTTCCAGCATTTTATTACCGTACGGGTGTTAGCTTCTTATTTTAACTCCAGCCAGAGACGTTTAATGGGAGAAAAAAATGTAACTAGAAATAAAATTATTAATTATTATGAACCGCATCGATTAAAAGTTAGAAAAGCATTGTAAACATTCAGACACATACATACAACACTTTCACATTACAAGAATTCATAATAATTACTGGATAAATAACCAAGGATACATCGACATTCAATACAAATTTCTGTAACAACGATATACCTGGATGAACTGGAGTCAAGGTGAATTAAAGTTTTCGTTTCGTGAACAACGGAGAAGTAATGTAGTGTAGTCCTGGTTTCCGAAAAAAATAAAAAGTTTCTTTTGGTTAACGACGAAGAAAATTGACAAGATAGATAAGTCAATACAAAAGTTTATAAATATATTTGGAATAAAAGGGTTTTAAGAAGAAGTACCAGTGTATAAAAGAACCTCACCATACCGGAGAAGATAGAATTTAAAAAGGGAAGAATGCATAGAAAATAGAGCCACACCGAAGAGGAAGAGAGAGGGTAGATTCCATAGAATATAGAGCTGCATTGAGAAAAGAAGTTAAGAAAGGAGACAGGAAGAACCACCATCGAATAAAAGAAATTACGCTCACACACACACAACACTAGGTAATTATCTTGATTTTATGTTAAATATTTCTCAAAATTTATAAATATAATTCGTTATAATTTATGCTTTTACATCATTCATTATGAGCTAGACCGGTGCAATTTTGTTTAAGAAATTAACTAAATTCTCAGTACAATATCAATGCTAAAAAGTAATTTCCCTACATCAATTTTTTAGTTTACTGGCAGGATGCCTTCGCATTTACATCTACTTTCGGCATCAGAGGCCATTTGTACACCCAACTAAAATTTGACCAAACCTTGGCGAATTTCACTTGCAGTAGGGGTTTTCAACTTGCCGAATACTATACTACTGATTGTGAGTCCGGCTAAATTTTTAACATATATAACTTATAAGATATTGAGCATGGTATGTACACCTGCCATTTGTAGTATCTTAGGTCATAATAGTACGAATATATTGTTCTGTGGTAAACGGCATTACTACGACCGGAACCGAAACATATTACGAATGAAAAACTGGCACAACAAGGGGAAGACAGAATTGAAAACTTTAGAAACAAGAATATTCATATTTAGCGTCTTCATTATTGCCAATCCTAAATACTTACAGTTGCTCACTCAGTAGCATATAGGAAGTTAAAATTTGAAATGTAACTTTTCACAGAACATTTAACAATGTTATAAACACCATGACAGTTATCTGTTCTTTATTAAAATTGTGACGGTATGATTCTTTTCACTTTCGTTCTTGAGCAATGTCTACACAGTCTAAGTACAATTAGAAAAACAGTACATTTTACGCTTCATTGAATTAAAGCTAAGAACTGATGTATTGTCCAACAGGACGTGCTCCTACAATCCGATGTACATACATACGTGGTAATAAGAGCAGCACCTCGCATCTCAACCATATATTGGAATAAAGTTAATTGCTCATGGTATTATAAGTATTGATAATTTTTAAATAATTACCAGACGAAAAGCTGCTTTTGCTTTTAATATTAACAAAATTAACAATAATGCTACATAGGTGTACAGTAAAACTTCGTTATAACGCTCTTCTAGGGGCCTAGAGAAAAGAGCGGCACAACCGGAAAATATTAAAAACGGCGAAAATTTATTTCAAAACATATATGTACTACTATATATATTTTACTTCTTTTAAATAAAGTAAAAGTTAACAAAGTCTATTTTATATAAAACTTGTACGTTAAAAAAATAAATACAAAACAAACTATGTACACATTCCTACAAAATTTAATTAAAAACAAGTATTAATTTGTGTTTGTTTATAGTGACAGATGGTTTTTTTAAAACTGCATTTTCTACTTTATCGATATTTTTTAAGGTTTTCTCTACTACCTCCGTACAAGAAAAAATGCTCTGATTGTTTTCAAGGCATTCTCATTTATTTATGGCGTAATTATTTCTGATGAATCTTCATCCTCTTCATTTTCCACTTCTGATGGTGCGTTGTAATCGGCGATTAGTGTCTCAAGGCTTACAACTTCGTTGGTCACTAGCCCATTGTCAAAATTATCAAAACTTTCCAATTCAGTCAATCTTTCTTCCATTTGTAAAAGGTCTCGCCAGTCTTCATCAATTTCTACCTCTTTGGTTTCATCTTTCTTTGTATGTACCAACACCTGCTTTTTTGAAACAATTAAAAATGGTCTCTTTCGTAATGTCCATTCATGCAGCGTATAAAAAGTGGATAGCATCAAAAACAGAAATTGTTGGAGAAGTCGAATTTGAGCTGTCCATAATCGATACAGCAGATAATAGATATCGTTAGACCATCCTTTTCCTGTAACCTTGCTTTAGAACTTTTGTGATGCCTCGATCAAGTGGTTGAAGCTCACTTGTGGTGTTAGGTGGTAGGAAAATCAAGTTGATGTTTTTGTGATTTACCTGTTTCGGATGCGCAGCGCAATGTCGACAAGTAAAAGTACTTTTCAGTCTTTCAATTCGATGTCCCACTCATTAAGCCATTGCACAAATCTATCTCCAGTCATCCATGCACGAGTTTGAGAAGAACAAATGCAGGGAAGGGTTTTGACATTCTTAAAGCAACGTGGCTTAGCGTATTTTCCAATTACGAGTGGTTTTTTCTTGTCTGTGCCTGTGCAATTCGTGCATACGAGGACCGTTAGGTGTTCTTTGCTTAATTTTCCTCCGTGGCATTTTTCATAAAGATTTATCAGGCATCGCTTTAAAAAAACAACGGAATTCATCCGCATTATAAATTTCTGAGGGATTGTAGCCAGAGGTGAGGGTCAAGACTTGATTTTTCAGTCGAATGTTACATCAGGATCTACTGAATTTGACTAACAACAAATTTGTTTGTACACGATAGAATATCTGATTTTAAATCTATCCAGCCATCCAGTTGAAGCGGTCAAGTCTATTATTCCAAAACATCGGCCAGTTGGAGAGCCTTTTTTGTAAAATTCGGCCACCTGCCGGGACGTTGGAGCTCCTGGTCTAAACGAACCACCTTTTCAAAATCGTTTCTAGCTCTTCATATTTCGCGGATCGTATTTTTACGACTGGTTCCTTCCTGCACTGAAGCAAATTCACTCCGCTTCTTTAAAATTGTACCTAAAATTGAAGCATTGATGTTTTTTGACGCCGCAAAATTTTTTGATTTAAATTAGATTTATCAAAATCTTTTATAAGATCAGATTAACGATAAGATTTAACGAAAATGATTTTCGCGACATGTTGCCAGCAGCATAAAAAGTAAAAGACTGAAAGGAAACCTTGATTACGCAACCGCGAAATGAATAAGTTAGATTCTCGGAAAATTGTCTAGCCAAGATTCGTGGAACATCTTGGTGGGATTTGTTGATACAAATATTTCATAGAAATCGTAATGATGTTCACTCCCCAGAAACATGTAAACCATTTCCGTCTACTTTTTAAACATTTATTTTAATTTAGTCATATCCCTTTGTAGTGTTGCAAAAAAGTTAAAAAATTAATAATTGAAGTATGTATGTATATTAAAAATATCCTTCAATAGGGTGTTATAAGCGGAAAATAGGAGCGTTATAACGAATAAAAGTACTACAGAAAATTGGTCGCTGAGACCGGGACCAAAGAAAAAAGCGTTATAGCCGGGAAAACTAAACGGGAGCGTTATAACGAAGTTTTACTGTATTTATATGTAAATACGTTAATCCTACAAATGAAATTCCATCGATACGGCTTAATTCTCATTATTTATTGTAAGGCCTTTTTCCCGTGGATATAGACAAAACGTGAAATTTTGTTTCGCCGTTATCGAGTGAAATATCTCTACCTCTAAACATATCTCCTATTAAAGATACAATGTACATGATTTATCATAAATCATAACTAATGTGTCAAATTCATTTACAAAATTATATGAGATAAAAATAAGTTAAGGAGTGTAAAAGAAAAAAGAGTATTGTATTTTAGAAAGAAATTATATATGTACAGACGAAACATAATTAAACAACACGCGTCGACGAACTCTCCGTTAGATTCGGGCATTTGACCCGGCCCTGAAAGTAAACAAAATATGTACTATCAAGAGGAGCACTTCACCGTGCTTGACATATGGCCCAAATTTTATTAACGTTCATATTTATTTCTCTAAATTGTAAACATTTGCCTTTATTTTCCAATCCCATGTTCGAGGAATATAGACAAATATAATTAACAGTCCATATGGGAGAAATAGAGTACGAAGAAGTTGACTTTGCTCCAGACATGACCCGAAAACTTAAATATCGTCCTCAAAATTTTCCATAGAAAACTTTAATACTAAAAAAATTAATTAAGACTGTTTTATTATAGTAGGCAAATATTTTCTCTTACAAATGTAATTTTGTTTTGTCTGAACTTCCAATTTAGTTTTATGCGCAAGTTGTGAAAAACGGTATATGTGTCCACATTTAATGTTTCGGTCCCCCTGGTTCCATAATGACACAGCTACAACATAAAAGCAATATTTCAAGACAAGTACTTCCTTTCCACTCACCGCAATTTCTGCATAAAAATACTTTTCTAATGGCCTTATAATTGCAGTTACTGTAGCGAAACATCCAATTCCACATAATGGTCGTGAATAAACGCACCTAAATTTCCACTATAAAAGGCACATTAACAAAGCCTACCAGAAAATGTAATTTAGCAAATGTAGGGAACGCTCTCAATATATACACTGCATTAGAAGCCTCTTGTAATTCGATTATTGCCTCAGCTGGCAAACGTATCCATTGCGATTAGGCTGATTTGGGGAGAACTTATTTGCAACAATAATGCGTTCTATTTTATTGTATTGTCTGCCCTACATGTTTCAGATTGATTGTGCGTTCTATTGACAATTATCGACCATACCCTAATTGTAACCTTCTACTGTCTCTGCTTTTCTGTATTGTCTGCATTAAATTTTGCATTGAGACCTGAATTCGACTAGTGCTATGTATGATAGGATTGTTAAAGTCTAGTTTAAAAACGTAGCCGGCAAAAGAATAATACAAAAACATTAGTTAACACACACAAGTTTGAAAAGAGTGGAAACTAATGGAATAGCACAAAATTCATAAAACTGTGAGAAATATAAAAGCAAAACCGGTATGAACCGTCCACAATCAGTAACTAGAAAGAGACGGTGTTGAAAGAGGTGAAATATAGCTTAGGAAATAAATCAGATGTTTTTGGGGCACTGAATGAAGTATTCAAACTTGGGAGTTACATATATTATGTGGAAATAATAAAAATATTAGATATTATACAAAAATTCAAAGACGGATTATCTGAATGAATAGAACCTTAATAGTGATAAAGATAATAAATCTTGGGGACTTTCAAATCAAAAGTGTTTATAGAAACAAACTAGGAGTTTATAAGTGGGCTGTTACATAAACTTAAAGAACGGAGGACTTCTAATATTGTCAGAGTATTGTAAAACTCACTGTAGTCAATATAATATGAGATTTCTTCAGGTTAGATAAAAGCTGTCGGTTGGAAAGAAAATATTTAGCATAATTTATGTATGTATTTTGGTAAGGAACCAATTTGCGCAAACCAATATTACAGTTCATTCTAAGAACGTTAGTTAGGGTCCAATAACGAGTAACATTGACAAGAGACACATAACGCACACACGCTCAATCGACGAAAGTGTGTTTCCATGTCGGTCAAGGCTGTAGCAAAACGCACCGACTCTGACGTTTGCATACCAGTACAGTAGACACCACCAGAAAAAGTGGAATTGGTGCTCCAACATATTCTCTCGATGACTTTCTACCACTTTAAGAATGGTTTAATTATACAATAATGTATGAAACGTCTCTTTTCGACCTATTGTGATCAAGCAAAATCCAAGAATTCAGCTCTAAAAACAATTACAAGAATGCTGGGAAAACTCAGCGGTATTCGATAAAACTTATACCAAGAGATAGACCTGAAGAAAACATGTTGCAAGTTGTACCCAATGGAAGTACTAAGTTAGTGCTGAAGAGGAGAATTACTTGAACATAATTACATCTACGGCCGGTACGATATTCGTTGAGCCTGAATGGCTAGAAGACCGTACGTCATTTCTTGGAATAAACGGTACTAGACGCAAGAATTTACCACGACTAGGTATTTGCAAGCAGTGCCGTGCCTTAAAATTTTCGTCGTTATTTCCATTTTGGTGAATATTTGCAAAACTATTAAATTGATTTTTGGCAAGTGGTCTTTGTTGCGAGAAATTTAATTGCGGGAAATTAAGTGAAAGATAAAACATCGATTTTTTGAAAAAGAAGGAATCTTTTAAGTTTTTGTATTTATAAAAATAATGTACATATAACAATAATAGGTAAATGTTATTATACAACACAAAAATATACACGCTAATCAAAAAAAAGAAGGAATAAACAAGCCTTTATTTGGGTAATCTACTCTGACAATTTTTGTAGTCATCTTCAGTATTACCTGCAGTTTTACTATCAAATCTGTTAGCACATCAACTCGAATCTGCTTTGCAAGTAATTGTGTTCAGCTTGAACAACATATTCATAGCATCTAATTTGCATAAAACCTGTTTCTTTGCTACTTTTTTTTTCCAATTTGAGCCCATATTATTTCGATCGAATTCAAATCGGGATGGTAGGATGGGAACCTTAAACCCACGTGTCCATTTTTTTCTTTTTATTTTTTGGAGCAGACCGAATTTGTAAACTATGTGTTCTTTTATAAGAAAATCTACATAACTCTCCAATGAATGACCTATATTGAGGGTCATTTGGTAGACAACTTTAACACAAAGTTGTGCAACAGCTGCACTGCAGTATATTGCATATACAAGTAATTATCACAGAGGAAATAATAATTTCATAGAGCTGTGGCTTACGCAAATTAGACCCAAAAGGTATGATTTTAATTTATAAAATAAATAAAATTATTTTTACCACACCTTTCGGAAAGAATCCAGATATTTCGGCAACTAAGTTGCCATTCTCAGTGGAAAACTGGAGCATTCAGTGTCATCAGCGAATCCAGCTAATGTCCAAGACAAACACTGTACAACATTAGAGCACTGCGCAATGAACATCACACACTGAACGCGCGAGACACACCAAAACACTGTTGACACTGAACTCCCACTAAGGGGAGCGTGTATTTATACTAATTCTAGCCTAAATTTCATGCTCTATGGAGCGTATCAATACGATTGAATGATCCTAGACAAATCTACAATTTAATTCATTTTATTTTGGGATTTGAAATAGTCTTCCATCTGCATTCATAATTCTTTCTATGCGCTCGTAGCTATCTGGTTATTTTCTATCGCTTTGATTGGTTTAACATTTTCAATTGGCATTTCCCCAGCTTTCTACTGAGGATGGTAATTTAATTGCCGAAATACGTGGCTGAATTTTTTTTTTTGCAAAAGCTGTGGTAAGCGTAATTTTATTTATTTTATATATTATTTTAGCCAGTCTCCTTATTCTTATTTATGATTTTACTTATTAACCAGTCTTCCATATCTGTTTTCTTCGAGTTGCTGGTAGGTGCTTTCTGTATTTATATATTATGATATGGTCTATTATCATTTACAGTAACACAATTCTCATAATTTTATTTATTTCGTGGTATCCTCTCCGGATTTGGTTCCACATTAAAAAATCGGGAGGGATTTATGTATGAAACCCACTTTACCACCGGCGTGAACTATAACCAATCGATTGCCTTTAGATGTGGTTGAAGAAGGAATGAGACGCTGAGTTTTGCTGTGTAAATGTAAAATGCAGCAATATACATTTTCACCGGACGACATCTTGAATGTAAGTTGAGATAAATACGATCACATTTGTGTTCGCGGTGATCTTAACCTGAACTTTAACGCAGAATGCAGTATGGCGGTGCGTACGGTTCACATGTTCGAATGCTATGGATTGACACGTTTGATTAGGGAGAACATTCGAATCACATTGCATACCTACTAAAAAGTGTTATGCTAGATGGTTTCATTATAATTTGATCGAAGCTCAACTCAACTCTTGGTTAAGTATATCACCACGATATGAAAGTTGCATTTGTTCGTACAAGACTGAAAGGAAGCAAACAGCATGTGTTTGGGTATTTCCAGGTCCGTTCACCAAATACATATGTCTAAGCAAACGATTACCGCTTTTTCGGGGTTACGGATCATGTTGCTATGCTCGGCTTCGAAAGTCGTCGAATGATCGTGATCCATTTCATACTTTCCGTATACTTCTACCACTTTTAGGTCAATAAAAGGACAAAATTTTAATTCGACCGATTATACTTCATGACGGTATTTTAAAACTTTTTCGTAGTAACTCCGTGAGTGAAATCTATTTCTGTATAAACAAACCATTTGTTTTTATTTTGGCAACTAGTAAGCACAATAGTTAACAACAAATATATTTAAATTTTTATGTGCATTTCATGCACATGGATAGCATAAAACCGTAGTAATAATATAACCACTAACAATTTAGTAATGACTTTCAGAATTCTGCAATTTAATATACATATTAATATATATTTCTGCTAATCAACGTATACGTGGTTATAACATATTGTACTGAGAATTTAGTTAATTTTTTTAAGTAAATTGCACCGGTCTAGCTCGTAGATAAAATATAAAAGCATAAATTATAACAATTTATATTTATAACTTTTTCGAAATATTGAACATAAAATCAAAAAATTACCTATTTTAGTGTGTGTGAAAGTATAAGTGTATTTTCCGTTGACGGTCCTTCCTGTATCTCTTTATCTGTATCGTGAGGTTCTTTTCTTACTAATACTTCTTCTTCTTACTAATATTTCTTCTTAAAACCTTTCTTTTTTTGGAAATATATTTCAGACTTCTTTATTGACTTTTCTCAATTTGACAATTCAATCGTCGTTAACCAAACAAACTTTTATTTTCTTTTCGAAACCAGGACGACACTGTTTTATTTCTCCGTTGTCTATGAATCCATATATCCTTGGTTATTTCCAATAAATTTATGTATGTGAATTCTTGTAATGCATAATTATTGTAGGAAATGTGTGTTAAAATGTTAACAAAATTCTTTTTATATATTGAATCATGCTTTTATAAAATATTTAACTCTGGTAACATTTGTTACACTACAATATACATATATAATAGCGAGGTTATATCCGTAATCAACACGATTTACGTCCACGACATTCTTTTAAATTTTGTAACAGACTTGTTGGAATACTAACGAGCAACAGGTGTCTGCACTTGGAAACTGAAGAACTCGTACATGAGGGGATAAGATATAAGATATTCCTTCTGAAATACTTATTTTACAATTTTGATTAATTGTTTTAAATCAAAAAATCAAAACACGTCCGCCACATAATGTATTTTTCCGTTCTGTATCACTTTACCAAGTTATTGACAATTATCTAATGATCCTTACACAATGAAACGCAATTCGAAAACTATAAAAACGAGTAGTTGATTTGGTACTTAACCATGAAGTTCTAATATATCTTTATATCTACCTGCTTTATTTATTCAAAGCGTGTGATATCGAACTTTAGTCTCACATCGGCAAAGTTTTTGGCACGAGAGAGCTGAATGTTATCTATAATAATAATGCATGGGGATGGAAATCCAAAATATTTTCAAATAAAATTTTGATGAATTATATGGTCTATGCTGCTTTGTGTCACTATTGATCGAAGACGTGCAAATTCATACATGTAAACGAGAACTTATTTTAATATAGTTGATTGGTCGGAAGTAATGAATGCAAATGAGGTGAACAAGGCCTACAATAAATTCCAAGAAACCTTTAGACCGACAGCAAAAGACGGGTTGTAGAGGTTGCAAATACAAAGAAATGGGGAAACCAATGAAATCAAAGAAATGTCAGCTATGAAAGGGCTATAAAAGAGCATGTATTGGAGTCACACGAAACAAAATATCGAAAAAATTATATACACAATCTTGTGCGCAAAAAATATATATATGTTCAACCAGATGACCTACTCCAACTATATCTTAAAATCAAAGAATAAAGTTAAGACAACGTGGAAATTCGTTACCCAAATTGAAGGGAAAAATTAAACAAATTGTTTGGATTTTATACATGCGATCAGAACTTTAAATAATACGAAAGCTGTGAGAGAATCAGGTACTTGTTGTTCTGAAGAAATGTTCTGTTGAGTTGACTTAGTGTCTAGTATGCTTACATGTCCACACCACAGTAAATTAGATAAATGGTATTAGTACATAGACATATACTGTTCTGATATATATATGTACCTCATTGATTCTTGAAAGCTTTGTGCAAATATGTATATCGATCTAGAATTGAATATTACTTACTCGTAATTAAGCATAATCCGAGCTTAATTTTTGTTTAAATCATAATTATAATTGCTATATTTAAAAGGTTAACTTATATTCAATTTGTGAGGTTCTTGTTGATGTACAAATAAGTGTATTCTTCATAGATAGAATTAACTTTGAATAATTTTAATTCTGAGATATTTCATTATGGCTTTTACATTTCTGAAGTGAAACGACTGGAGATGTTAAGCGGTTGGTAATAAAAAATGAATCAAGGGACGCAAAGCCACAGAAAAAGATGCACGCGAACTTTCCTATTTTCTGGAAATTTGGAACTAAATGGGAATTCAAAAAGTATTCAATTATAGTTTATATGTATCAAAAGACCGCAACATCCATCTAGAACCAAAATTGGGCCAGGGTTTCTAATTGGTACACAGACACGTATTTGCGGAGATCCATCAAGGCGGAATTTTGAAGTTATTTATTAAAGAAACAAATATAAGACTATAACAGTTCAGATGAGAAGGTTAGTCGCTAATAGGAAACTTTAAGGAAATTTAAGGAATCATTTAATATTGGTGAGAAACGGCATTCATCACTCGAGTGTTAAGTTTGTGTTTCCATCGATGCCAAATGCATTCCTTCAATTTGAATTGTTAGAATCCATTTGACCCTGACCTTTTTTGGTTTTCTGAATAGAATTTAAATTGAGTCTCAAAATTTGTTTGTATAAATACCTATACTCCAGTGTTACAGATTTATAATAATTAAGTAAGAGGAATTTAGAATTTAAGAAAGTAAAAAATTTTGTTCGATTACAGTAAATGTTAGTTAATCCAGTAGAAATCTAAATCTAATTTTAATATCTTTTAAAGTTATTAAGAAAGAAACTACATCACAACATATAATTATTTCTGGCTCGCCCCGTTAAAAGAAGATCACTGCATACAATTACTTACGTAAATATAATTTAATAAATAATTTGATAAAACACAACGATATGTAGGTATTCATAAGCAAAAGGAAGAGGGATACAACATAAATCGATTGCTAATATCTTTGCTTCCTTATAATATTTTTTCACTTTCATAGCATGTCACCCTCATTATTTTTAATGTCTCCTAAAAACGATACTCTCTTAACCATTACTAAGCTGCTACCATGGCTGTCAACATCATAGGGATTACACGCGGAAAATCGGTGGTGCTAGTATCCAGTTCCTTTTCGCGTCTCTTCGTGTTTGAGATTCGTCAAGAGCTTAGCACACAACAAAAGCTGAATGTTCAGTAAAAGTTCCCGTTCTCAAGCCGTGATTTGGCAACGCCGTCAAAAATATGAGCAGTAATATAGGGGGACATTTCCACAATGCGACAGAAAAGCGGTTAAATTTGCACTAACATATAAAATAAATGGTCTCATACTCGTACATGTGTTAACAAGAAGTGTGTTTTATCTTTTTAATTAAACATGTTCCTAGTAAAATTTTCGGACGAATATGGAGGAGAAACCTTCCAAATTGCTACCAACTAATAAGGAAATGTGATCAAATAGCATCTAATAGTTCGTATAAAGATATGACGATGATTTTCATACGTACACAGCACATAAATATTCAAGTAGATCCTTTTTAAAATCCTTTCCTTACAATGGGATACATGTATTACTAATACATATAATGATGATAGTCAATCTGATGATGATTACTACATACTTCACAAGAAATTGTATCTTTTAAAGCATAGTTTCACTAATGTAGCGAATATGGCGAGGTAATTTGTTGAAAATTATGTAAAAATCAACTACCATACAAACCGCGGAATAGTTTTGAATGATGATTTACATCCTAGACACTTTGTATCTTTGAAGAAAATTTTTATTTCTGACGAGATTACATCTACTATAAGCGGGAAAGCCAATACTGTCTACAATAACCGCATTCAACGTTCAGAAATAGTAAACACAAACATATTAATGATCATATAGTAGGGCTTATTTTGTTTTAGAAAATTTTGCCGAACAAAAGTTCTTAAAACTTGTCAGGACCGAGGTCGTCTCATCTTTAGGATAGCATCTAGCTCACTCTCTATAAATTACCTAAATGACTAGGTACCTAAATTGGGTAGATACAAGCTACTTTCGCGATAACTTCGTATTCAACATATACATATTGTCTGTAAACCATTTTATATCTTTAACATATGGTGGATGCGCTGGGTGGAGCAAACCTATATAACTCAAATACGACAGTTTCGTATTGTTTATTCTTTTTGTATGATCTGTTTCTGTAACAAAATTTTATTTCCACCTCTAACGTCTAAACATATGGCAAGATGTCGATGGTGTCAAAGTTAATACGAATATTATGGACGAATCTTAAAAATGTAGTTTAAACTTGAACCAAATTGAAAGATATGCATGATATATAAAGCGAACACGCTCTGAATATTATTCCACCCCATGAAACTTAACTTATTGAAGCTTGATAGTGCGTAGTATGAAGTAAAACAGTGGTGATAATTTATAACTTTGCATAATGAAAGCTGGCGTTGAATAGTAATCAAACAAGGTAAAATATTCTTACTTTTAGATGCGTAGGAGTGGGTAATGTGTTTTGTGTTTCTTGATGAAAGCAGTATAGCTTATATGAAAATATCTTGACCAGCATTTCGTGTAGACGTTCAATTCATCGTATGCGGGAGCAGTGATTTCCATGTTCATACATTTGTAAGAAAGTACATACGTGACAAGACATAAGACATAATATGATTAATGGCTCGTCTGCGATATCTATCTAGAGAAAATAAACTGCTGTTTCATTTACTTGGCCAAACCTCGAAGATTAATTTAACTGAAATAAAAAGTATTTAACTGTAGCTGTCTAGAAAATGCATAAATGGATGGAACGGTTAATCACAGTAATTACAATAGTAAATAACTAAAGTTAAACAATACTTATCTGGAAACCATAACCCAAAACGATTGACGTGAGTTGAAGAAAATCCGAGAGCGCTATTTTTATAGACGGAATATTAAAAAACAAAGTAAAAAATCTTTGTTCCCTCGCGAATGAGTTGGCTAGTTATCACAGAAACAATTATCAGATCATTACAAGATCAAAAGTCCCGTCAAAATTATCAAGACTGTTTCAGAGAATATATTTTCAGAAAAGTGAACACTTTAAATCCAATACTGTCATTTCACTTGAAAGTGATATTTTAAATGAAACATATTGATAACAGCTGAGCTGAGGCTGATTCATAATAATCACTATAACACTTATTCCTATTCCCCCTAAGTATTTTTAGTTTCCTCAAAGCAATTAAAAAACCAGGTAATTAAATTTTGACTTTCTTCACTTAGGAAGAAACGATATGTATCAACCCGTGTTCATACTTTAACTAGACTTCGAAAGGTCATATTTTAGTTAATTGTACGGTTTTTGGATAACGTATCACAAAAAGAATACTATAAAAAGACAATTATTTAAAGAAACATGAATGTTATGTTTCTTGGAAGAGTCGGTAGAGCATTTGAGAGCTTATTTAATACAAAGTATGTTGAAAATGTGGAGGCTGGAATGAAAGATGGGCTACAAGGAAGATCTGCGGTTATTTAAAAAAGTTCCTAGGGTAGATATGTATAGATATATTGATTACTCCCAAAATATAGAAAGATTAGTGCAATGTGTGTGTTTCAATATTTTATCAAACAATATTAGCAATTACCAGAGACTAGGACTCCTAATTGCTATTCAAAAGAAACAAGATATTTAACTATACCCGATGCACAGTAAGGTATATTACCGTCCGCCTTTATTACCTAGACAGTATACAGTTTCTATGTCCTTTTATTCAGATCAGAATGAATCTAAAGTAAGAAAATTATATACCAATTCGTCAAACAAATGTGTTCTAATATAACGTTGATACCAATAATTCAAGATAAAATTCTCTTAATTTGTGTAATCGGTTAAATCTTGCAATAAAGATAAACTCTTTCTACTCTCTAAAAAAACGTAGGAAGATAAGGTGGAAGTACAGCTGTATAAGTTAGGTTTAGTTTGAAAAAAGAATAGCGGGGAAATCAGCCTAGACGAAATAAGTTAACTTCTTTTGAAGTTGATCAATAAATAAGACTAAACTTATTTCGTCTAGGCTGCTTTCGCCGTTATTCTCTTTACCAAACTAAAACATAGGGTTTAAGTAAAACTAAAGCTAAATTCATGTTACACAAGGAAAATAAAATTATAGCTCGGTTAATAATGTCGGGGTAAACCTTCCAATAAATTAATTTTGTAGAATCGCTATTATATACATATATTTAATTGTTCAAAAGATAAACTTGACAGAAGCACGTCGCATTTAAATGAATTAGCAACTTATAATTAATTTTTGTTTTGAACTTGCAGCAAAATATGTTACTGTTCTAATAAAAGTCAACATCAAGCCGCGCGTTTGCGAAGCGCCAAAAATCGATAAAGCTCTAGAATTGAGTTTGTGAAGCGTGGTGGTATTACAGTAATGCTTCGATTATCATACATCAACTTTCTCCTCAAATCTAATAAATAAAACAGGGACATGTTAGAACACAATAACTAAATCTACGTATACTTCGTTTTGCAGCTTTTTCCATAAATTTTAAGACTAATAACAACACAAGTTCGCTTGTGTTCAGAAATTAAACATACATATCGGACCAAAAACATTCCGACTGTTAAATTTCAAACTTTACTTTTTAAATGTCGATTTAATAGCGCCGTAAACAGCGAGTTTGTAACTTTACACAAGGATGGTACACGTCAGAGCTTGCTGTCAAAACATGAGAATGTTATAAATTCAACTCTGATTTAGAGAATATTAAAATGAGAATACGCATATATATATATATATACATATATATATATATATATATATATATATTGCTTTGAGTAGTTTTATTTGGTCGAAATGAATTCTATCACTAAGCGATAGTTTAGATGCCTGTTAACATTGTATACGTTTAAGTGAACAATCAATTTACAATCTAGAAAGAGGTGATCCTTTTTAACGATACTTTCGGAATTATTTAGACAGAAATTATTCAAATATGAACAAACCATTTATAGACGTGTCTATTACTGTAAAATTAATCTTCCCACACGTTTCCTCAGTTAGAGGCAAATGCTTTATGTCTACGCCTATGTGACTTTAAAAAGGAACTCATTATATGAGGGCTGGTTTATCAATCAAATGCATAGTGGTATCATAAGTAGACCCGTGCAACATTAGGAATTTTAAGTGAACAGGTGAGATACTATTCTAGCCGTCGTATCACACCTTACAAGCATTATTCTGCTGGTAAAAGTAAATTGCGAATTTGAAAACATTTATTTTTAGCTATTGTAATCAAGTAACCGAATGCACCACATGTTTGAGCAGTTTTGTGCACGTTCGTCGCTGATAGGTATAAAAGAGCGTTTTGCCGTAAACCCATTGTCAGTTACTTTCGAAATTGTCGCTTTCTTGGATAGTTGTGGTAGGTGTTTGTGTAAATTGCAATCAGCAATGGAGTGACATCTCGATTTATCCGAATTAGAGGCTTGAAACTATAGGCCAGATCGAGAGTGGACTTACCCAGTAAGAGTTGCCTGCATTTGTTAAAACCAACCAGTGTTTTTACGGCTATTTCACTGCCGTTTGGGAACTGGTGATGTTCAACAAAGACGGACAAGGCCGGACGTCATCAAGAACGGTCTAAATGGTTTAAACGCAAACCATATGGAATTGGTTACATGACGTGGGACTCTATACACGAACACCAACAGTTCGATTCAGGGAGTAAATGCAAAATAGTTACGTTTTACATTTCATATAAATAAATTTCCTTATATTTTTCCCGAAAAATAAATGCCGTTGTACAAGACAGTAAAATTATGCTCATCGACCTAAACCATTTAACCACAGACCAAATTGCAGCCATGGCTGAAATTGAGTTGTTCTTTAACAGGTCCAATTTTGTCGTTAAGCGTGGAAGGTAAAAAACTTGCAATTTACTATCGAATGACATGCACCACTTTTACACGAGGAGTTATGGTTTGCGATAAAAGTGACCTCTGTTTTTTTTTTATTACTTAAAAATTAAGTATGATATTTTGCATAGAAAATGCATTGCAGTTTATTTATACTTCTATAAATATGAGGGGCAAGTGAACTTTGTTTTCAGCAGAATAGCGTGTATCCTCATACATGAAGGATTACTATAAAGGGTTGATAAGAAAGCAGCGTGAAATTGTTTGCATGACCAGTTAGATTCCTAGAGTACCTATCTAACTAGTGCAGGGTTTAATAAGCTTTTGGCTAATTAAATTATGTCATATGTCAAACAACTATATATGCTAACTTCCATACAAACATCAACAAACGAGATGAGGAAGAAAGCCTACGTTTTTCACTAGGACTCGACAAGTAGTCTTAGACTTAACACTTTACACCAGCAAAGTAAGCGGCTTAATCTGCAACTGGCACCTGTCGAATGGGCCTTCGTGCTCGGACCACATGCAGATTAAGTTTGATCTAGACATCTCCATCACGGACACCAGGCACAGAAACTCAAGAGAGACGGACTAGGAGGGTTATAAAATTTCTCTGAGCGAAATTTTCGAGGGTGGAATGCCTCCGGTCCGTGGGACGGAGAGCTTAGAATTAGCAATGGAACAGATAAATGAAGCTATCAGGGCTGCGTCAAGCGAAGAGGAACTCTTGCTAACCCCCGGGTGTTCTAGAATGCACAGGGTCCTTGCCAAAGAAACGAATACCGTAACTAACGTGGGATTTTTCAGAAAAACTGAATGAACCTATAAACCAACGTATGAGGAGTATTAAGGAACCATTAAAAGTTCACTTTCCGGCTTCATCAATTCTAACACACTGTAAAGGATCAAATGATCTTGGGGAAAGGCTAAAGAAACCAGCCCAACGGGGCCGGAAGCTGGCCACAGGGATGACCAGACTAAGTAGAGTTGGACGGGTTATAAGTAGGTTCCAATCTTTCAAATCTCCGGAGGTGGATGGAATATACCCTGCATTGTTACAAATGGGAGCAGATATATTGACATCACATCTGTGTAAAACCTACAAAGCTTGCATGGTGTAGGGATATATGTATATCGCCGGCATGGCAAAAAGTGAGTCATATACCTACCCAAAGTGGACAGACTAGCAGACCAAACACCAAAGTCGTAGGGACCAATCAGCCTTTTCCTTAAAAATACTTTGGAGAGATTGGTAGACAAATAAATCAAGGAGATATTTCTAGCCGGCAGCCTTTAAGCACACGGTTATATGCATACCAACCGGGAAGATCAACGGACTCGGCGTTGGACGATTTGAATAGGCTACTGCTAAAGTCGATTAGAAACAAAGAAATAGCGGTAGCCACTTTCTTAGACGTAGAAGTAGTATTCGATAATGCTACTATAAACTCAATTGTGGGGGCTTTAAAAAGAAAAGGAGTCGCACCCGAGATAGGCAGATAGATAAGCGCTGGTCTGGAGAAAAGAGTAATAATATCCACCATAGACGAAGTTACCACCGAGGCCAGAACAGGGGGAGGATGTCCACAAGGGAAAGTTCTATCTCCCTTTCTATAGGCCATCCTAGTGGATGATCTCCTTAATAAATTGTCCAAAGAGAGCTTTTACTCCCTAGGATATGTACATTACTGAACGATCGTCGTGTGAGGACGATTCACAAGTGTCCTTTGAGAAAGAACGCAAACCGTTATTAATGTAGTACACAACTGGGGCAGGCAGGAGCAGTTATATATTAACGCTCAAAAAACGTAAACAGTTGCCTTCTCCAAAAAGAAAGCGATGGAAGGCTTACGGTCGCCAGTGTTAGATAAGGTACAAATTCCAATTGTTAAGGAGGCTAAATACCTGGGAGTACCGGTAACAATTGTATTTGGTTTTTTCTTCCCGCAGTCAGTCGGTTTTACTATAGTTTATACTAATATACAATCGCCCTTTCCTAAATTTAATGAGTTGAATCATTTCCTGAGTCGTATCTCTTCCGATAGCTTGTGCTTGCACGGCTATGTACCTATTCTTTAGGCGTGATCGTGGCACGCGGGCAGGCGGTATTGCTGTTTACATTAGAGAGGGTATTAAATTTGATATTATCGAACTAACTAATAACATTGGACAATTTTGGTTTTGTGTAAATGTATCGGCAAGCAAATTTGTTGTTGGTGTGGCCTATAGGCCACATTCCGTAGATTATAAGTTCTTTTTGGATGAATTGGAACTTTCCGTGGCCACTTGTTTACAGTATATTGATAATATTATTTTGGAGGTGACTTCAATATTGATCTACACCCTCTGTCCCAAAAGTAACCGCAATGCGTCTATAAATCAGAAACAAGTGGCGTCATCTCTTGATAGTTGATTGATTATTGTAGTGGGACTCTTCCTTACCAACCTGACAAATTTTCATGACATTTGGTGCATAGTCAGCTGATACATCACGCATCCTGTGAGAGTGTTTTTCGTAAACGGTCAGAAAATGAGTCACGAACAACGAGTCAATATTAAGTTTTGTTTTAAACTTGGAAAAACTGCAACCGAGACGTATGAAATGCTGCAAATTGTTTATGGCGACGATTGTTTGTCGAAGAGGCAAGTGTTCGAGTGGCATCGACGATTTCGTAAAGGCAGAGAAGATGTTAACGATGACGAAAGAGCCGGTCGTCCTTCAACAACTTTGGCCGAGGCAAATGTGGAAAAAGTGCGCGAATTTGTGAAAATTTCGAAGAAATCGTCAGTGAGATTTATGGAAATGGAGCTTGGCATCCCTAAAACAACTATTCAGCGCATTTTGACTGAAATCTTTGGTTTGAAGAAAGTCAATTCGAAGTTTGTTCCGCACAAATTGACCGACGACCAAAAAACGCTTCGAATCGAACACTCCAAAGACATTATTGCACGAGCCCGTGCAGATGAAAACTTCTTGAAAACGATTGTGACTGGTGACGAGACGTGGTGCTTTCAATACGAACCAGAAAGCAAACGTCAAAGCGCAGAGTGGAGGTCACCAGAAGAAGGAAATCCGAAAAAATCACGAATGGAGAAGTCGAAAATCAAGTCAATGCTGATTTCACTCTACGATTCGAAGGGAATTATCCATAAGGAGTTCGTTCCATACGGCTCAACGGTTAATGGTGCATATTACCTCGATGTTATGAGGCGTTTGCTGGGTCGCATTCGTCGTGTTCGGCCCGAATATCGCGAGCCAGGCAGCTGGAGATTACTGCACGATAACGCACCGTGTCATCGAGCAACGATTGTCACCGATTTTTTGGCGAAAAATGAAATATATTCGATACAGCACCCACCGTATTCGCCTGATCTGTCCCCATGCGATTATTTCCTGTTCCCTCGTCTTCATTTGAAGCAGAAAGGAGTTCGTTATGCATCCGTAGACGCCATTCAAAGATCGACGACCGGCATCCTAAAGGCCATCCCAGAGATCGACATGAAAAAGTCGTTTGAAGCACTCGTTGACCGTGCAAATCGATGTATTGTAGCACATGGAGAATATTTCGAATAAATACAATGATTTTTGTGGACATAACATACATAGCGTGCTTTATTTCGAACTATTGCGGTTACTTTTGGGACAGAGGGTGTATTGCAGGCGAATTCTGCACAGGTAAAGTAGTTTGAGGATCATGTGCAGATGCTTGGTGGCGAACAGTTAATTATCGGGCCGACGAGCATTACTCGACACTCACAAACTTTGATCGATGTTATTGTGGCATTGAATCCTACGATTTTGAGTAGTTCTGGAGTCGTCGATTGTTCTTTCTCTGATTATGACATAGTTTTGTGTGCATTATCACTTGAGCGTTCATCTCCGGAGCCTGTATGCAGACATGTTAAGGATTATGGTGGTATAGACAAGAGGCAATTCACGGATGATCTAAAATCCACCTTTCTTCATCATTTATTTCATCTTCGGCCTCCTGAAAGCAAGGTTGAGTATTTCAACAGTTTATTACTCTCTTTTTGATAAACATGCTCCTCTCAAAAAGTATAAGTTCTCCATGCCTTACATGCCATGTATCACTGATAATGTGAAGTTATTGATGTCGTTACGGGACAAAGCTAATACTAAATCTAGGCAGAATCATTTCCCTTCGAGTTGGGAGTATTACAAGTCTTGCATAACTTTACTACGATTTGTATTCCAATGAAAAAAGGCATATTTTAAGTTTATTGAAAGATCTCGTGATGATTCGCTCCTGTGGAGGAATATTACCCGTTTGGGCTGCATCAAAAAGAATAGTTCGTCAATACCCGTGCAACTAAATGATGATAATCTTATTAACAACTTCTTCGTCAATAATAGTAATTACAAACCTGGAGTTATTGATACAACGTCTTATTCGGAGGTGCGATCCGACAATGATTTTGAATTTCAAACAATTAGTACTAGTGAGATGATTAGGCATGTACAAAATATTAAATCCAATTCAGTTGGAGGAGACGGTGTGAGTATTTATATTATTAAGCTTTGTTGTCCATATATAATACCATATGTCACTCACATCATTAACTCTTGTATTGTTGAATGCGTGGTTCCGTCTGCGTGGAAGAAAGCTAGAGTGCTTCCACTGCCGGAAGAGGTAGATATTAAAACTCTCGGTGATCTGAGGCCTAACAGCGTATTACCTGCTATGTCGAAGATTCTGGAGAGCGTCCTACATAGTCAGCTGTGCAATTATATAAATACTATAGGTAAAGTCTGGATTTCGCTCCGGATGTAGCTGTATGACTGCCCTGGCGGCGGTTACTGATGACTTAATTGCAGCAGTTGATGCGGGTCGGATCGCCTTGCTGGTACGTTTGTATTTCAGCAAGGCGTTCGATACGGTTTATCAAGGTCTGCTGGGATGCAGTTTGAAGTATATTGGGTTTGGTCCTGGTGTACTTCACTTATTCATGGACTACTTTGGTGACCGATACCAGAGTATTTTTGTAGGAGATACTGTTTCAAGAGTTACTGGTCTCTACTGGTGTTCCGCAGGGATCGATTCTGGGTCCCATTTTGTTTTCAATTTATACAGCTAATGCTATAAAATTCGGTGATGCTTAAGTCTATGCGGACAATACTCAGGTATATAAGTGTTTTGCTCCTGCTGATTGGCAGGATGCCGTGAAGGAAGTTAATGAGGACTTCAATAATATTTATGGCAAATCAAAAGATCATTTTCTTAAACTAAATCCTGAAAAATCTGTGGTTATTCCATTTGGTAAAAGGAAAACCTGTAAAAATCTGGAAAATGCAGTCGAAATAAAAATCAATAATCGAACCATCCCTATTGCTGAGAGTGCTAAGAGTCTGGGCTTAACCTTGGACAATATCTTTAGGTGCAAGAAACAAATAAAAAATTATACAAAGAGGGCACACGCTAATTTTAAAAATCTACCCATATAGATACTACCTTAGTCCGCAACTCAAGAAGCGCCTTTGTGAACACTTTTTGCTCTCACAGTTCTCCTACTGCTCTCCAATTCACCATTCTGCGATAGACTCTGTAACGGCTCAGCGGATTCAAAGGGTTCAAAACTCTTATTTACGTTTGATTTACGGCATCAGAAAATATCAAAAAATTTCTCATAAACTCAAATATATAGAGTGGTTGACTATGACCAACAGACGTAGTAGGTTAAAGACTATGAATTTCTATCACAATATTATTCTTACTGGAATGCCACCACATCTTTACCGGCGAGTATATTTTCGACATGTTTATATATTATAGGACTGCGTTTTATGAAAGAAGCTTCTCGTACAATGATTTGCGAAATAGCTCAATCAATCATAATTATATAGATTTCGTTGAACTTATTACATATATATTTTTGTTTGCATATCTACAGTATATTTTTCTTCTTTTTCTCTGTTTCTGCTTCAATAAAGATATTTATTATTATTACTGTTATTATTATTATTATTGTTATTATTATTGTTATTATTACTGTTTGACCAAAGCCTTACGAGAAGCTCTCACATACAAAAGACCACCAATAAAGCGATAATTGTCTTTAGCAGTTGTGGGCAAATGTGTGGGAAAACTGGGTCCTAAGATGAGTCTATGGTTATATACAGGGGTAATTAGATCCCCGGTAACGTATAGAGCAGTTGTGTGGTAGCTGAAAACAATGGCCTTGACAGAAGAAACGATATGTATATTATGTCCAATTGAGGAACGTACTGTGCCAATGCAAGGAATTGGCACGGACGCGACTGTCACACATGGAAGACGAATATTCCGAGGCGAGACTATATGCGGAAGAACCGCACTCAAAGCTGTTAAGGCTAATTAAAGGAACAAAGCTGACAAATGCACTCTAAGGAGGCATGAGGACCACAATAGATCTGGAAAGGTAGCAGTGGGACAAGCATCATTGCCACCTCAAGTAATCTAATCTATCTAATCTAATGGTGGCTTCCAACCTTAAATTCCAAAAGAGTGTGGTCATTTTCCGTAACACTCTAGAAATTTCATTATTTTATTTCAAGCACACCTAATGGAATAAATGAACGTACAAGAAATTGCAGCGGGTGCATTGATTATTTATTAAATAACTGCTTTGCTTGTTATTGCTTTATATTAAACGTGTATATTCTACAAAACTGAAATTGGTCTACTATTTCTGGGTGTTTTTTCAAGTCGCTGTATACCTACATATTCTGCTCAATTCCAGTTGAATTAATTTACATTAAATTCCACCTGTCGGCGAATGGAGCTTCCGCAAAACAAAAAGGGCAAGTATCTATAGAACCCCAAATTATGTAAGTGTTTGTTAATATTAGTAATAGTTTATCCAAAACGAAGGAAATTGAGTAAAGGCCATTAAAATGTGAAGAGAATGAGGAATAAAACTTTAGCAAAAGCTAGGAGTTAGAACAATATCAAAGAAAACGAATTGAAATGATTTTAGCACCTAATTAGCATGAATTGCCTCGGACTTAAAATATGGAGAATAATAATTAAAGAGAACAGGAAGAGAGCGATACGTTGAATAATTTAAAATAATGGTCTCAGAATACTAAATGAAGAGGAGGTAAATACGCTGCATCTTGGGAGATGGCGAAAGAAAAGGGCGGTGTAAATTTGAATATAGCATATCGTTTTGAAATTTTAGGAAAAGAATAACAAACATCAATCGATAAATGAATGAATTTATTTTCTTGGTTTTGCTTAAGTAAATATTAAATTTTCATTCAAACTAAATATCAATTTACTTTTCCCGTTTCGGTATTTTACACACTTCCGTTTCTACAAACGCGATTTTCTGGGTAACACCTAAACGAATCAGTTGCTATTTATTCAGTAAACATTAGAAAATCTCGTTATGAAAGAGTGGTGGGAAAATGTCACTCTTGTAATTGGATTCTCTCCGAAGCTTACTCGTATCTGATTCGCATTGACTATGCATGAAGTAGCACGCCACCGTTATCGCTTTATAACTTAATATTGGAAAGATTAAAGCAAATAATCTTCGGGAGACTATGCGGTTTACTAATTTATTTGCCGAGCAATACCTGTTAAATATATGGGAAAAAAGCAAACGGAGTAGATAAGCAAATCTACCACGGATATGTGTAGGCTGGAAGGCTCAGAAAGGTCACAGTGTAATTGAAATTGTATTCAAACTGTAATGTAAGAATATAAACATCAGAGTCTTTACTTTTATGATTAAATATTATTATCCTCAGTATGATCGTTATTTGTTGTTTCTCAGGTTATAAATACTTAATGTCAAGCATTACCCGCAGTTGAACATTTATTGCAGAGCCATGTGGATTGTTAGTGATAGTTCTAATTGTTTAATAGCTGCATGTATTGATTTCTGGATGATATCTGTTGTTCAGATGATGATTAGTATGACTAATATTTTTCTTATTGGAATATATCTTTGGTCACTTTTGCGGGTTGAAGTTATCTTTTCAATTTTTGTGCAGCATATTTCTGTTGTAGGTTAACTGCTTTCTGTACTGAAATTTCAGTGGGTGCATATATAGTTCTCTGGGTTTTGTTTGGAAGCACAGTCTGTTATAGTGGACTATTCTATCTATGATTGTATGTATGTAATTTTTGGGGGTTACATTTTATATCAACTTTTTATATAATCAATTGTTTCTGCTTATTTTCCACATAGTCTGCATTCATGCGCTTAGTTTTTGACCTTTGACTATTTATTTGCAATAATTGCGTCTCTCAAAAGTTTAATCCTATATTTCGATTGTAAAACCAACTGTCTTGCCTGAGATTTTCCCGTGTATGAACCAAACATTTGGGGCTTATAAATCTACGTGTAGGTTTATTAAGTAGTTCACGTATTTGCCGTGTAGCCCCTGTTCTTTTTATAATTCCTTGTTTCGATTCAAAGGGACTGTTAAATTCTAGGAGTGTACCAGTTGCGTTTGGAGTTATTATTGTTTAATAAAGTTGACTGCTTTTAGCTTTTTATATGAAATACTCTTTTAGATTTACTATTACTATGTCCCTGATTCTTCGTTTTTGCTGTTGCTGTATTTGTGGCATGTTGTGCGGTTTATTAGTATTGTTCTTGCTATATTTTCATTACGAACTTATTAGGCATATTACATTACCGACTAGACCAAACATATACAAACTAGTTGCTTTTATGGATTGTGTTACCGGCGAGCTCACCGAATACTCCAACTATAATCTCTAGAGACGTGTATCGATACATGAATAATCACGATGTACATTACATCGAAGAGCTTGTTTGTTTCATGGAGTGTGGTAGCCTATCTCGTGCTTCGAGTGAATTAGTTATGAATTAATATAAAATTATTCGTTTTTAGATTTGTCAGCCATCAGGAAAATCAATACCATCCTAATGAAATGGAAAATTAAAAAAATTGGTATGCATTAAATATTTTGAATTGGAACAGAAAGAAAAAGAAGTCGAATAGGATTATGTGTAGAATCTATACCAATTTGTGAGTTTAAATGTTTCAATTATTATACAATCACAGAGTATCTGTACCCCATTTTCATTATTTCCTTTGATTAATGGGTTATAGTTTTCTAACTATACTGAACAATGCAATTTGCGTATTCTCGTCGTTCTACATACACTTTCATTTTGTTTATCGATCATTTCGTCTGCAGTTGTCACAGTCTCTGTTTCACTTTCTCTATTTTTCGTCGTGTATTGTTCTCACTTCATCACCCCTATTATATCGTTTCTCGTCAATAGATTTTTATAGTATTTTATAGTATCTCATACTCTAAACAGTGGTTTAATAACTTGTCACCATTTGTATCTTTTTCTCAACCTCTTGCCTGGGCATCACCCTATTCGTCCATTATTACTATCAACTCTATCAATTAAATCTGTCATAATAATTATGCTTCGTAGATCTTCAAACAATGTTTCTTTCTTTTCTTTCCTTGCATCTTCAATTGTAGCATAAACTACTGCTTTTCCTTATCCGTGAGACTCCTTACATTCCACGTTCTTGTCTTGCCAGTCATATGGTGTTGCGTTCTCGTTGTCTTTCCCTTTCTTTCTCATCTCGTTCATCCCGTGTACATTTCTAGTTCGTTTATGTATATTCCTCATTTTCATTTCATTTTTCTTAGCCTGATCGTTATAGTTGCTCCTTAATATTATTACGTAACGAATTGGTATTTTATTGAATCGTATTTTCACTTCTCTCCTCTTCCTCTTTTTCTCTTATCCTTGCTCTAATGGCATTCAGATTGTCTTAAATAATTTAAAACTAATCTTTCTGTCTCTAATTTAAATTAGTAAGCATCAATTCCTCATTATTGTTGGATTATTTAAGCGGTAATCAATACTATTTACATCTTGCCGCGACTATTTACATACATACATGTGTTACTTCCTACGCTCAATAGTTGTCACATAGTCTTCATCCAACAGAAAGCTTTCTGTACTAATTGATGAGGATACCAATGGTAATAAAGCCATTGCCTGGTAGATCATTTTATAATAAATGCATCTAATATACGAGGGCTGTTCTCTTTCCTTTGAGTATAGTAAAGTAATTTGCAATATAATTGACGTAACACAATTATTTATATTTTTAAGTATTGTAAATTGAGTTTTGTTCGGGGTCGAGAGCGGTTGTGTTTCGAACGGCTGCGAATATATCTTCGCTTTGCAAACTGCACCAAGTATGTATGAACGCCAACTTTAAACAATAGAGAGACTAAAGTGATAGGATAGTATGAACTATATAAATAAAATTGGTGAAGGACTTCAGTGGCTGCGTACGTTGGGCGAAAGGTAAATACTACAATACACGAATAATGCGAGTGCAGTGCTTACCACAGCAATAACAAGATAACAGACATAAAGGTAAAGCAATAAAGAATGGTGTTAAAATAGCCATACGGGGTAAAGCGAACAGTTACGTAGTGAAACATGAATCAGGACAGCGAGGACTACACGTCGGAGGAAGCAAAAAAGACAACCTTAGAGTTAAAGGGAATATTCGGGAAAAGTAAAGATACAGAGAACACTTCACAAGAAAAAGAAATGATTGATGCTTCAGTGGATCTGATGAAACCACTGGTAGCCGATATGAAAAAGATAAAACAAGACAGTTTATCAACAGGAAATACGAGAGCTGAAAAGAGAAAATGAAATCTTAGCAATGGAAAATCAAAGAACTGGGAAAAATTTAAGGGACATAGGAAGAAACATAAATAACATGAAAAAAAAATCAGGTAAAATATAATATAGTGATAACCAGATTAAAATTAGAAACAGATAATAAATCGGATTTAAAAACTGGAATGGAGATGTTTATAGAGATAAATATGGACACAAAAATACAAATAAATAAAGGATAAATAATCTAATGGGGAAAGAAGTAGTAATGAAAAAATAAATTAAAAGATCTACAAGAAAAATTCTACGTAACCAACGAATTAACAAAAAAATGAGCAGGATACCATAAAGATACTGAAAGAAATTGTTGATACTGGGGAAAAGAAGGAGAAGAACGTGAAAATGGGCTACAACAAAATAATAATCGATTAACGAGAATATAAGTGGGGCTGGGAAGATGGAGTGTTAAAAGGGCATAAAAGGTCCGCTACATCCTCTGGAACAAAAAACTAGCAAAACAGGAAAGACGAAGACAAACGAAGACCCAGGCAATAAATAAAGACATTATTATACAAATTCATAAAACAGGAGAAAAGACAAAAACAAACAAGAAACTGGGAATAACATAAAGAAAGTGAAAAGATGATCACAGAAAAGAAAATGGTTGAGAGTACACATGATAAGATAGCCAAAAAGTTTTGTGTATGGAACGTAAGAGGTATCACTGGGAAACAGAAGAACTAATACAAGAAGTGAAGAAGGTGAATATAACAATACCAGGTATAACTGAAGCCAAAAACAAGAACAATGAAATAATTAAATTATGAGATGAATGGTATGGGTGGGGAGAATGTGAACATGTGGGCTTGGCACATGTTAAGGCGGGTGAAGCGATAGTAATAAGTAAAAGAAAGAGTATGTTATGATAGATATTAAATATATAAAAAGAATTCTAACATTGGAAATCATTATTGAATCGGAAAAAATTTATTTTCAAGTAATACATGCTCCAAACGATATTGAAGTATACAAGAAAAATTGTATGTAAAACTGCAAAAAGTGGCAGATAAACCACAAAATTGTAAGTGATAATAATAGGAAACCTACATGGGAGAGTTGGAAGAAATAATAAGGCGCGGGAAAGATGGCTAGAAAAAGCAGGCGAAGAAACTAGAAATGACAATGAGACTAGAATTATTGATTACTACAGGAAGAATGATTACATAATCACAACTGCAAAGTTCAAGCACAAGGAAATACACAAAATTACAAGAGAAGAACAAAAAAGAAGACAAACATCGATAATAGCTATTTATAGATATTTTATAGTGAGCGCTAAAAAATGGAAAGAATAAAAGATATAGAAAGTAAAGCGGTAGGAAGTGATCACTGTTTGGTTGGATTAGAACCTAAAGATGAAAAACAACAAAAAGAATCAAGGAAAAGAAAAATGGAATAAGTATTTATGAACAAGAAAACCTGGACATTATGAGATATATAAAAATATAAGAAAATTGGTCAAGGACCTACTAAAAAGCTAAACTAAATACATGGGAAAAGTCTGGACAACAGAATGGTAGGGGCGTACGGAGAGAATCAAAAATTATTTATGGAATGCTATACATCTGGAATGAATTTTTCGAAGATTTATTGGAGGAATAAGAACGTAGAGAAAATTACCATAAGCTAAAGATAGATACACAACATCGCGGAGCAATAGAACAACAGAAAAATGAGGAAATACATAAAATTGCAGTCGGAAAAGATCTAGAACACGATAAAATAACTGGTGAAATGACTAAGTTCCTAACAAAGAAAGCTAAACCAGAATTGCTAGGCTTACTAAACAAATTAGAAGTTAGTTAGAAGAAAGAAGAGAACACCGAAAGACTGGAACATTGCCATCATAACACCGATATGTAAGAATGGGGACAGTAACGATTGCAGTAACTACAGAGGAATTAGCTTAACAAGCACAGTTGGAAAGTTATATGCGAAAATATTACAAACAATATTAATCGAGAAAGTAGAAGAACGACTACACAAAAATCAGACGGGCTTCAGAGAAGAAAGAGGAGTACAAGATCAACTCTTTATATTAAGGCAACTGAGAAGAAATCAATTTGAAAGGACAAGTACACATCTGTTTCCTAAACTTGGAAAAAGCGTTTGAAGAATAAATAGAGAGAACATGCGGGAGACACTAGAAGCGAAAAAGAATAGGACGTGGAATTATAGAAACACGAGCAGCTATGTACGGGTAAAAAATGAAAGCTAAGAAAAATTATAAGTAGAATAGGATTGTAAGAAGGATGTATACTAAGCCCATTACTATTTATCGTGGTCCTAAATGAAATGTTGAAAAGACGTAGAAATAGGCTAAGAAAGTTAAATATTGGAAATTGGAGAATGGAGAATGGAGAATGGAACGTATAGAAATGGCTGAACTACATACACTACGCTGATGACCTAGTTATTGTAGGGAAATACAAACAGCAGAATATACATGTCCGGAATTAATACCTATGGAAGGTAAAGAAGATAAAGTCAATGATAATAGGAACAAATAAAGAGAAATACCGAATTATCATTACAGGAGAGAATATAGAACAAGTTGAAAAATTCACCTATCTAGAAACGATCATAATTAGAAAAGTAGTGAAGCCAACACTTATATTTGCCTGCGAAAGCTGGACGATAACGGAAAGACAGAAAATCCAACTAACAGCAACAGAGGTGAGTTTTTCTTTTAGGAAGATACAAGGGAAAACAAGAAGGGAGAGTTTAGAGAACAACTACGTATACCAGTGGCACGGACGATACAACAACGACAACTAAGATGGATGAGATATATACAATGAATGGTACAAGACAGACTATTGAAAAAAGTGTACAAAACAAGAGACGAAGAGGAAGATCACGGAAAACATGGAACGGCGAAGTAAAAGGAGCAGCAGAGGAATAAAATAGCAGTTGCGAATATTTTGGTTAGAATGGAGTCACGTGCACTAGTTTCACAAATTCGTTTATTTTTCATCCTTCTCATTTCTAACCTTAATGTAATTTAACGCAAGGATTTGTGAAGGAAAAGTATGAAATAGTAAGATAATTATTAATTGGTTAAAATGATTTCCGACTCTAATAAAATATAGAGAAATTATTATTCAGTAAAAGATCTTTATTTATTTAATATTGGTGAAATTTAGTCAAAAGGAATGCAATTCATTTTATTGGTCTTCAGTTGGGTGCTGTAGGTCATATACAATTCAGCGTTAAATATTTACGCAAACAACGATAAATTTATATTTCCATTAGTGGATTATATCTTCTTAGTTAATTGTCAGGATATCGTATCTTTACTCTCTAAACCGGAGAGGCAACCTGGAACAGTCAAAACTCAACAGTATTTTAAGTTTGATATGGATTTTAGTTTTTGTATTTTATTTTAGTCTTCCTTTCCGAACATAACCCAAGAAGCTATAAGTACGTTTATCTTTTACTATTCCAAATAAAAAAATATATTCTTGTCAAATTTATTTCTAATAAAATTAGTTCAGAGTATGCGTATTTATTCTCAATATACATACTACATACAATTACCCACTCATTATTAAACTGACTCCCATCAGAGGTTATTTCGGACAAAAGACATCAGGTCTTAAAATTATGAATACATACAAACTAATGGTTATTAAAAAAGTGCACCGTTATCTATAGTTACCCAGAATAAATAGTTTAAAGATGGTCATAGATTCATTACTCTCATTCCTTTATAATCCGGTACACTTTAGTTAAAGCAAAATGTGTACCGAAGTGACCCCACTCTCTCCTACATACTTTTTAGTGAACTCAGATAATTAAATATTATTATTTGAAAAATGTCTTCGTTGACTATTTTGCCTTCTTGTACACTTTGGGTATTTTAAAATTGGTAACTAATTTCAGAGGCATACCATTTATGGTGATGAATATTGAGCAGTATGTAGATTGCACTAACGGAAGTTTGCTGATTTCACTGATTAATGATCACACCCTTAATTTTCTAAACGCTCCTGAGCATGTTAGAAATTATGATGAAATATTGGCAAAATTAAAGGAATTACTCTTTGAATTATTGCCCCAATTTTTATATATTTATGTGAATTTGACAATGATATATTTATGCTTGTATGTAGTTATCAACTTCGCTGTTTGATTTTTTTGAATTGAAACTAATTCATATCTAGCGTGTTACCAATAAATCCAATTTCGGAATGTAGACACCAAGAAACAATCCGATAAGTTTAATCTCGCCAAAGATTCAGTTACACTTTAAACGTATATACAAGTGTGTGAATCACACACTTCAATCTCCAAAAGTATGCTGAGAACTGATCATGGCTAACTCAAGTCTGGTTATTTATGTGTAGCAAAATCTCGAGACACTGTATCCTTTGCAGTACCATTATTTAAAATAGATCTAGAAGTGAATCAAAACATACTGTGATACCGTCTTTTTCGGATGACTTCCAATTCCTCTCCCATTGTTGGTGGAAGATTTTCGTTTTTATCTCAGCAAGAATATAATTTTTTGGAATCGTATTATTGGTTAGACGGCTGTTAAATATCGCTTAGGGCTAATTATTATATATCTTTATACCCAATACAATTCTACTTGACGGTTATGTTATTTTAACGTAATGATCTGAGTTCCAATTAATAATAATAATCAAGTTTTCTTTATTGTTCAGATTTCTATTTTCTAAACCTTGTAATATGCGCTTGGCATCATAATTATTAATCATGTGTTTTGTATCCTTAGATTAACGGACAGTAGGTAATTGATAAAGGGATATAGTAATCAGTAGAATTTATCTTTGGCCCTAATTTCTTACTAATATTTTTTCCGTACCTTGTTGCATCTCTATATGTTTCTACTACTAAAGGTGATTGTTTGAAGATCCTATGAGCGAGATCGAATATGGTTAGATGATGTATTTCTGACTGAATTTGTTCACGAGCAGGCTCACAAGATTGCGCATGTAAAACATCAATAGGCGTTGTATTCATAGCATCCACGCATATTCTGAGTGCATTGTTTTCCACATTTAGACGATGTGTGTGGTCTGATCTTATACCTATCAATTTTTATTGAAGTAGTAACATTTGTACCCGATTTAACTTTAGTCAGTAGGCGTGAAACGTTCATGGATCTTTCACATTTCTTATGAGACTGGTTAATTTTAAGTATATGTACATTAAGAGCGCAAGATTTGAATTTTACGTAAAACATGGTTTCCTGTAGCGAAGTATTGAAATATTTATTGATTTATAATGTGAACATTTGTCATCAAGTATGCTCGGTATAACTAAACTTTCAATAACGGTTCTGCATAAATTTGGTGGTGTTTCGTTGATACATCGTTTATTTTCGGCGTTCAATGCTTGGGTGGTCGTGGTCTTGTTGGCATAAACCCGAGACGTCAGAAGACCCCGTAGAAAAAATCTGAAGGTTGTAAATCGCACGACCTTGGCGGCCAATTTTTGTCACCAAAATGGTAGATGTTTAATGATCTAATTGGCAAACTCTCTTCGCTGTGCATGGTCTGTTGCCAAACGTTAGTTGGATTTTGTAAGCATGAAGACGCAAACCATTAATGAGAATATGGCGAAGGGTGACTGTTAAAATGAGCAAGTCTAGTGGACGATGACGAACTGAGGTTTCTGGACTCTCGCCCACACTCTCGCGAACTGCCGCGATGTTTTGTTCTGAACGTTGACTTTGAGCTCGTGCCGTCTGACATCACTAATTGAACCAGTACTTGAGATGATAAATTATTTCTACCGAAAATTGGACGCACTTTACGAATCGTAGCAACCAAACTTTCACTATTTTGATAGATAGGACGCATTGCTGTATCGTGTAGCACTCGGTGTTTACGGTGGAGGTATCCAATATGTCTGCTACCGACTTGTTGTAATTATCGACCTATTAAATCATGTCAGCCAAAATGGCGTGCGTCCCTAATGAAGTGAAAGCCGGAATTCTAATCTATGTCGCCTGGTTTATTATTTGCACATTAATATCGCTTAGCAGTTATTATTATAATAGACCTGACCCTTTCCAAGCAATATTATTATTCTTAAGATATCTAATGAATTCACATTCACATTCGTTGTATTTGCATTTACGATTGTGGTCTACGTAATACAAGCACTTACACTTATCAGCTCCGATATTCAAAGAGGAAAATATCCCTTCTAAGATCTTTAATTCTTTGTATTAATTAGTTACGGGAAATTTTTCTTGGCCATTGTGACGAGTCTTTGAGGTTAAAGAAAGGAGATTACCGCCCATTTTCGAGCATAAAAGCCCCTCATAGGATTAATATGAATTCGGGGCGATCGGAATGTTACAATACTCGGATATAAACGGATTAGTAGAAGCATGCCAATGCGGTAATTTATTATGGTAGTACAGTTAAAGCTTTTCCTTAATATTAAGCGTTGAATACATAGTTACGAAGTTAAACCGTGTTATACTTCTCGGGTTACTCATACTTAAAGCAAGCGCAGCGATTTCGTGAAACTAGCAGTGTATATATCCTTACAACCCGTGCACAGTGGTGAGACAATCTTTAGTGTATTTAGGATTAAATTTTCTGGTATGTCAACTTTAATAGAACTCTTCCTATACCTATGTATGTCCTTATTCAGGTAGATTATAGTCGTTTCTTCTATCCAAAAAAAAATTACACCCTTACATTTTATTTTCAGTAATACGCTTTTGCCGGTTAGTTATCATATCCGCGAAAACATCTGTTGTACCCGCATCCTTTCTAGAAACCTACGGAGTAATATGAGGACGAGTCCCGGTCGATTTTCGCAAAAAAAATTATAGCGCCGTAAAGGTGACCTAAAAAGTGATAAATTATCTTAATAAAAGTTTTGCGAGACGTGCCTACCAGAGTCACAATTTCAGAAAAACGGTCTTACCTTAAAGTGTTTACGTTACGTTAAAACGAAATCTTCTTATGTATTTAATCCCATAAGTATAATTTATAATACATTTATAATAACTTTTACCCTTTTTCTACAAATATACGTTCCATTATTAATATAATTTTGAGTAATTTACCAATAATTTAACATTTTCTGAGATGTTAAAATGTATGACTTTCTAAATGACATTTGACTAGTAGCAACCAGTACCAATTTAAATAGATGTATATTCATGTAAATCTTCTTATTCTTCTTCGAAGCGGTCCATTATTGAAGTTAAACGTTGGTTAAACGAATCATTGCCGTACACGCAAAAATTGAATGATGCACGAACTTGCGTATTCTTATGATTTTTTCTGTATTTACTAGTCGATAATTAAAGCAAATTTTTGTGTTAATTTATCTGTTATTTTACTGATTTAGATCATTGACTATCAGATGTGCGTATATATATATATATATTCTTGGTTCGTTTAGTTGCTTGTTTACGTTTGTAAATGAATAATTGCCATATATGGAAAAAATGATTCATACACGAACTAGGGTATTCTTATGATTCCTTCTGAACATATTTATGTCTTTTTGTCGCGAGGTTGTTTTGGATGCGTATATCATACAGAAAGAAAAGTTAAACTATCCCACACCAGCAGACCCAAACCAACCCCACACCATCTGGTCCAAACTATCCCACACCACTAGACCCAAACCCATACCACACCAACAGACCCAAACACACGCCACACCACCAGACCCAAACACCCCCACACCGTCCGGCCCAAATCATCCCACACCACCGGAGCCAAATTAACTCCATTACCACCAGACTCAAACCCACATCATACCACCAGACCCAATCCTAATCACACCACCAGACCGAAACCCACGCCACACCATCCGCCCTAACTATACCACACCACCAGACCGAAACCCACTCCACACCATCCGGCACTAATTATACCACACCACGAAACCCAAACCCACACCGCACCACCCGGCCCAAACCCACACCGCTACCACCGGACTCAAATCCACACCATACCACCAGACCCAAACCCAATCACGCCACCAGACCGAAACCCACACCACACCATTCGGCCCTAACTATACCACACCACCAGACCGAAACCTACCCACACCATCCGGCACTAATTATACCACACCACGAAACTCAAACCCACACCACACCACACCACACCACCCGGCCCAAACTATCCCACACCACCAGACCCAAACCCACACCATACCACCAGACCCAATCCTAATCACACCACTAGACCGAAACCCACGCCACACCATCCGCCCTAACTATACCACACCACCAGACCGAAACCCACTCCACACCATCCGGCACTAATTATACCACACCACGAAACCCAAACCCACACCACACCACACCACCCGGCCCAAACTATCCGACACCACCAGGCCCAAACCCACACCGCTACCACCACATTCAAATCCACACCATACCACCAGACCCAAACCCAATCACACCACCAGACCGAAACCCACCCCATAACATCCGGCCATAACTATCCCACATCACTAGACCCAAACCCATACCACACCAACAGACCCAAACACACGCCACACCACCAGACCCAAACACCCCCCACACCATCCGCCCCAAATCATCCCACACCACCAGACTCAAATCCACACCATACCACCAGACCCAAACCCAATCACGCCACCAGACCGAAACCCACACCACACCATTCGGCCCTAACTATACGACACCACCAAACCGAAACCCACCCACACCATCCGGCCCTAACTATACCACACCACCAAACCCAAACCCAAACCCAAACCCAAACCCACACTACACCACCCGGCCCAAACTATCCCACACCACCAGACCCAAACCCACACCACACTACACCACACCAGCTCTTGCCCCTCTACAAAATAGCCAGGATGATACTTTCTTTTCCAAATTTGGATTCGTCTATCTCTACGATTTTAGTTGGCCCCCTTAACTTTTCTTTATGTATGATATACGCATCCAAAACAACCTCGCGACAAAAAATTAATAAATATGTACAGGAAAAATCATAAGAATACGCAAGTTCGTGCATCATTCAATTTTTGTGTGTACGGCAACGATTCGTTTAACCAACGTTTAACTTCAATAATAGACCGCTTCGAAGAAGAATAAGAAGAATGACATGAATATACATCTATTTAAGTTGGTACTGGTTGCTACTAGTCAAATGTCATTTAAAAAGTCATACATTTTAACATCTCAGAAAATGTAAAATTATTGGTAAATAACTGAAAATTATATTAATAATGGAAGGCATATTTGTAGAAAAAGGATAAAAGTTATTATAAATGTATTATAAATTATACTTATGGGATTAAATACATAAGAAGATTTCGTTTGAACGTAACGTAAACACTTCAAGGTAAGACCGTTTTTCTGAAATTGTGACTCTGGTAGACACGTCTCGCAAAACTTTTATTAAGATAATTTATCACTTTTTAGGTCATCTTTACGGCGCTATAATTTTTTTGCGAAAATCGACCGAGACTCGTCCTCATATTTAGCCGAAACCTACTCCCTTGAAGGAAGTGTACTGGTTTCTTCTACTCCCTGGCGTCTAGTCACAGAACAACAGACGGGAATAGGTATCAATGCTATCCTTCGAAATTTATGTTGTTATTGACCAAGATTGGGATGCTTCCATAATCACCTGAAAGATAAGCTCAACATGATAAATGATAACTTTCCAAGAATATATAATAATTAAATTTATTCCAGGTCCGTATAATTAGGGTTGTATTGACAGAAAAATCTGCATCTGTCAAATAATCTAGTGATGACTAATTGTAAGTTCTATTTGACTAGCATCTTGATTTGTAATAAGTTTTGTTTGGAATTTCTTGACTAGCCTTTACAATCATGATTTCAAACCATTTGTTTTAACAGATGTTATTACTATTATTAATAATTTTATAGAAACATGTTTGTCAGGAGTGTATTTTTGTATAATCATGTCGGAATGTTCCATTCATCTAATTGCTGGTATCAGAGCTGTAACTTGATACTAATTTTGTGGATGTGCTCCTTGATCAAATATATATTTAAATTATTAGGAAACTGGACTATCATTAGCAATATCAGCAAGAACTTTCTTCTTTTTGGGTTTTGGTCTAATAAAACCATTCTCGTCATCGTCTAAGTTTTGAGGGGATAAAAGCGCCTGTCTTATTTGGAGGGATGTCTGAATCGGTTACTTTAATATTAAAATCTGTTTGGGAGGGATGACTGGGGATTGGGAAGGGGGTAGGCTGGTTTCAGGTCTGTCAGCACGTTAATGAACCTCCTCTGACACGGTTTCAACGCTTGGGATTTGCACGTAACAATTGTTAGCAATATAACCGATTTTCCTGTACCTGAAACGTCATCATTAAGAACTATTCTAAAATAATAGTGTTATGTACGTGTGATACCTGAAATAAAATTACACGTTTACTTGCTGAGACTCATTTGCGTGGCGGAATAAAATTATTATTTAATGTCTTTTTCCCATTGCAAAGCAAAACAAACTTGTCCACACGCCTTTCTCTTAGTATTTTAGCAAATGTAAAAGCTTTAATATTAGTACGATCACGTTACCAAGAATCTCTCTCAAAAGAAGTTTCTGAGTATTGATCAAGTAAAGGATCGACAGATCTAACGCATACATCAATGCCTCCCCCACGTGCAGGGCATCATAAGTAACTCAATTAAACTAAAAAAATTTCTTCTACTGCTGACTCTATCAGCAATTGTAGCTACTCGTAATCAAGAAAAACACATTTAACAAGGAAAAACAAAACAAAAATGAAGCATAAATCGATGTGCTGATTGTTCCATATCCATTTAGAAGTAAATTGATCGATGGAAATTTCTTTAAGCATATGACAATTATATGAAACAGTTTTCAGAAATAGTTTCATATTGAATAACAAATTATCTCGAGTGTATGCTACTTTCGTAGAATTTGAAACGAACTAAACGTAATTCATGAACCCATGGACGATAACAGAATTTTCTTAGAAAGCTTTCGCCGTAAGCTGGAAGAAGAAGTAGGTTAAATCAATAGAACCGGTAGGTCGATGTATTTGCAATTTAAAAGAATTCTGTTTTGTTGTGGTGAAAATGCAAGACAGATTGGAATAGTTTTTGTCATGTAATTTATTATTTATTTCTAAATATTTGGAACCAGTAAGGTCGAAGCACCAATAAAGCGGATTAAACCTCGTTTTATTGATGAAATGAATGCAATATTATATATGTATATAATTTAAATTCAGTAATAATTAAGTAAAAATAAATTATAATTTTTATCTTACTGTATATATGTATATCTACCGATGATTTTTATGTTACTTAAAAATGAGCTACTAGAATGAAAATCAATTCTAAAAGTGATACCTGTTTGCCGTCTCCGTCAAATTCCTCGAATGCAATTGCTCGAAATCAGTTGCCCGAATTCAATTGCTCGAAAGTGAAAATGCTCGAATATGTCTTTCCTCGAAATACAAGTTCCTCGAATGGCAATTTCTCGTGCTTGTAGGTACCTATATGGTTAAGTTAAATATTATGAAAAACATAACGTGTTTTTAATATATGTTATGTGCTATTCCACTTTTTACAATAAAACCAATCTGATGTTACTTCCTCCTTTGCAATAACAATCACCGCATTATTTGAGTAATTACTTTCGAGCAAAACATTTTCGAGAAATTGCCGTTCGAGGAACTTGCAGTTCGAGGAAAGACATATTCGAGCAACTGACTTCGAGCAATTGCTTTCGCGCAATTGCATTCGAGCAATTTACCTAGAACCCCTGTTTGCTATATAATCCGATAAACTAAAAATGTAGCACTTACCAAAGTTATACATTTTGTCCATCTTTATCAATGCTTTATTAATGCTACAATCAGAATTTAACTAAAAAGTCAACGTTTGTCAATCCTCACAGCATACAATCCACAATGCATTTTACGCTGCATTTATTATAATTTATATATATATATATATATATATATATATATATATATATATAATGAATTATTAAGGAACAGTTCTTGGACCTCATTCTAATTCTTTTTAAGAACCGTAGATTTTAAACAAAACATTACAACTTAATATAAATAAAAATACTCAAAACATTTTTTTCTCAAAAATCGTGTGATGTAACATACCTCAGAAATCATCGTTCTATATGCAGAAAAACGTTCTCCTCCAAATGGCTAATTCGAATTACCATTTAACAGAAATAGAGGTCATATCTGTGACAATAATGACGGTTTGTAAAAATTTCAAGCGTTTAAACATTAAGGTTAACACGTCCGTGTTTCATTTTCACTATTTACGGATTGCAACCTACACGTCCACACTGTATGTGATATGTATGGAATAAATTCAATAAAAACAAAATAAAATTTTATTGGAAGAAATTCTTAAACTGGTCGATTTTATTTGATAACAATACACCTTTCTGCATGCGAGTGGATTTTCAACCAATCAGTTGTTTTTGGCTAATGATGTTATAACTTTTACACTTTTAAACAGCCACCCCAAGGGTATTTTTTTGTATTTTGAGAGACCTCTTCATTGCTAAACTGAAAATGTCGCAATCTTACACAATAAATTATATAATAAAAGTAATTGACATTTGTATGTTAGAAAGCGAAAATTTTATTGTTAACCCAAAATAAAAACAATTCTTTGATAAGCAAATACAATTTTAAAGAAAGTGTTTTAACTACCATCCATTATATACAGTGTGGACGTATAAGTTGAAACAAAGTCAATAAAATCTGTAAATAGTGAAAATGAGAAAAAGATCGAACATGTCAACCTTAATGTTTAAATGCGCACAATTTTTACAAAACGTCATTATTGTGCTTCTTCTTGTTCGTCCAAAATACAAATACATACACAACACACCTTTAGATTACCGATAAGCGCTATTTGCTTTCGTATTTATGTCCCACATAAAATTTCACGAATCAAATTTCCTCATTCAACGTGTGATCAAGGAAATATAAAACGACAGTTTTATTGTATTACAACGTAAATCTAATTCTCATGAAAACTTTTATTTTCTCCCGTGTACATGGCGTCGTATTTATTTTAAAGTGCTGTAATAAATCCATGAGTTCGATGAGGTGCGTTGTTAAAACGTAAGAGCATCTGGGACTCAAGAATAAAAGCTTTTCGTCGGAAAATAAGCAAATATATGTATGTATACGTATGCATATATGTATAAAGTATCACTGGTAAAGCAAATAAGAATTGTGCTTTTCCGGTGCGATACTGGCATATGCAATAAAGTCGTCACCACATATAACGGGCCTTTAACTTACGAACTCTAATATACGGAATTTTTGTCAGTACCCGAAAATTACTTATCAAAGTACACATAGTTTGCTTTTACATAACATTTTTGAATATATAATTAAACTGTAGTTTATATAATGATAAATCCTATTTAACATTTTTAGTAATAAACCCCTGGAAATAATAAATTCTATTCTTATTTTGGTAAGTTGATCTAACAATAAATATAATACGTCATCTCTTCCAATTTTTCGCAGCATTTGGAGTACGTACATTTTTCTAGAATAATAGCCGCATTTCTATAAATTAAAATATGAATTAAATTAGGTGAAAATGGAAACTACTCAAAAGAAAACTCTAAAAAGATAATTTATCATTATCTATAGTGCTAGTGATTGCAAGGACTCAGGTGTATTTATTGCCACATCATATCGGTAAACTCCTCACCATACAGTTGTTTAATAATAAATTCGGTGACACGTGTTTCGCTAGCCCGAGGCAAGCATTATCAAACATGTTACCGAATTTATTATTAAACAATTGTGTGGTGAGTAGTTTACCGATGTCATATTGTGTTATTATCTATAATAAGACTTATCTACTCTTAGCATTTTATATAGCATTAATAAACTGAAACTTGGAGTAGTTTATTTCGCCTGCAGAATCCAAATGTGTTTCCACATTTAATTTGTCATCCTTACCAAGCAAATCCGCATTAACCATATACTGTACAGAATTAATATTTTGTGGACCCCTAATGTTACGATTATACAGCGTTAAACACCCAAAATCCAGTACCTACTAGTGTAGAGTACTCATTTAATATTTTATTATTTATAATCTTATATGATAGATCTCTACCACTAATAGGTCAATAAAACAAGGCTAGTTTGAACGATAGTTATATTTTATTTATAATTCTACCCTTTCACCCTTAATGTCTCTCAAAATGTGAAATTATTGTTGTTTCGACATCAATTGGCTTAAATAATGCTAGAATATCTTTGTAGATAGTTTAAAACTTAGTAAGTTACTGTCTCTATCAAATATTTATATACAGCAAGGGCAAAATTATTTTTAGGAATATGTTTCTTTGAAGCGAAGCAAGGAGATGTAAGGATGACTGAGATAGTTTGCTGTGCATTAAGAAGTCCCCACTTTAGAATGGGATACATTGCGAAGAGAAGGGGATGGAGTTTTACAGTAATGGCTGGAGACCAAATACTTATTGTCCCTTATTTGTACCGTCTTTATAACACTCTTTATAAAATTACCCATAGTGTATATATATATACATATATATACATATATCTACAGGTGGCCCACGACTAGCGCCTCGAACTGTAGCTCCCAAATTAATAATTTTTTAAAATCTTTTTTAACAAGATGATATACGTTTATAATGGCCATAATTAGAAAATATTGTTATTTATACAGGGTGCCCCAAAAAGTATCAAATTTATGCCTTTTAAATGGAACAGTATATATTTTTTGCTTTTTTCGAATTGTATAGAAAAAGGTGAATTACTTCAATGTTGTCTATACCTATCGTTTACCGTTTTCGAGATATTTGAGAATTTTCAAAAAAGCAAGATGTTTTGAAAATAGACATAACAGACAAACTGATTGAAATTTTCAAATCATGTATTTAGCCTTGAAAAGGAAATCAGTCGTTGACAACGAGGAACATAGATTTCTAGTATTAGGTTCAATTGCTAATAATCCTAGTACCAATTCACGGAAAATTACCCAACAAACCGATATAAATAGTTCGGGAATACGTAAATTGGGTCCCAAGAAATATTAGACCCAAAATAAGGAGTAAATTGGGTCCCAAACTTTGTTTCTACCTGATACTGCATATGTAAATTCGGTCCCGGAATGTAAAGAGTAGAGATTATACCAACAAAATTAAAAAAAAATAATTAAACACTTAGTTTGGTGGATTATATTTATAATTTTTTGTTTGATAAAATATATCGGGGATAATTTTGCTTAATACTTAAGGAAAAGGAAACAATTTTCTTGCAAACTTAACTAATTTTATTAAGGTAGTTTTAGTTCAATAGGTAACAAAGGAGCAAAATACAGAAGATATAATAAAAATTGTTATAAAATACATCAAAATATTCTCTCTTTCATATCTTAAAAACAGATTTAATAACTATAATATGTTTCAAAGGTACTAATTGCACAATTAAAATTATTATTCAAAAGGCACAAAAAGTCATAATGAAACCGCACAGTGAAATGAGACACATTTAATGAAATGCAAACGACTGATTTCGTTTTTAACATATGAATCGATCATTTTTGCAATAAATTTTTACGATTTCTAACTTTGCTGTTAATAATTGTGGCATTCAAATGTACACTCTGTATTTTTACATAAGTTTCAACCTGAAACTCTTCAAGTTTATCAACAAAAACAAGAATGTTTGGATGAGACTTGTAAAATGAATCGTTAAAGTGTCTATGAAAAGACTCACAAGTATTGGTAGTCCTTGTAAGTTCTGCTGAGTTTTCAGCCCAAACTATAGGAGGGAATAGTGACTCCTCAGATATGTAATTATCTATTAAATAATCGCAATACATCTGAATTTTTTCATCGTTCGAAGGTGCAATAGAGAGCAAGTCAAATACAAAGCAATCACTCACTTCAACAGGATTTAGAAAGGTAAGCGCAAAAGTCATTCTTAGCCATCGTCCCGCGTCGGAACTTTCATCTTTGTACACAGCTGTTAGACCACTTTGTTGAATTTTTCTATACCATGCTTGCAAAAGATGAAATCGGCAGCCTATTACTTGAGCTAAAGGCCAAACTTGTTTTGCAGCCTTATGGATACTTTTTCAAAGTCGACAACAATTTCACAAATATCTAATGTAACGCTATTGTTGTTACAGATTTCTTTAACAATATTAAATAACTTTTGATATGTTTCGCTACTTTTGTTAGGTAGTAACGAAAAATTAATGGGATATAGTGGCCGTTATAATACCCGTGTATGGTAAAAAACTGGCAAAAAAATTGTGGGCAGTAGTTAAATGTGCCATCTAAATATAATCTTTTGACTCTTCCGATAAACTCAATATTTGTTTGACAAGAAAATACCATAATTTCATCAGTTGAATCTTTGAAGAGTAAAAAATTTTCACCTTTAGATGTCTGAATGTTCATGTTCGCCAGAATGTCAAAAGTTTGTCCAATACTAGTCGGCAATGTTGGAAGCAGTTTTCGTCGGGCGTTGTAGAGATTCCTCCTTATCAATGCAACGTCCGTTGTTTTAATCGCTGCAGGCAGGTCATTTTGAAGTTCCTTCCGAATGATTTTTGAAGGCTTCTCGGATAAATCGTCAGTTGCCTTCCTTTTGCAAGCACCACTTATAATTTGACGCTGTAACTGTTCCACATTGGCACTGTGGCAATGCTCCTGTACATGCTTTGTTATAGTTAAAGTTTCCACCTCGCCCACAGTAAGCACATATGATTTACATTTACTTTTGTTAGTGCAAATCCACCGTTTTTCCCCACTTTTCAAGCTTTTTTGAAAACTATACTTATAGTTATTTATAACTGCTAAGGGCTTTCCCTTTTCGCTTAAAATAATTTTAAGATCCATCGCAAATCGAAAATATTCTTTTAAACAACACACACCGAAAACACTGTTTAGCTCAATTCGAATTCACAACAGAAATGAATTAAAATAGGAAATATTGCATATTTATGGGAAACACGAGATCGATTAAGCAGCAATTAAGATGGTACCCGTAATAATCGTAATTACTTCTTTCCACGAAATCGATTAAGCAGCAATTAAGATGGTTGGGACCGAATTTACTCATCCACAAAAGGGTACAAAATTTTAAATTTAATCTGCTACCTGCTGGGACCCAATTTACGAACACCCAATAGTTCTAGTGTATAGAGGATCCTAAAGAAAACATAAGTAGGGCCTATATCATAAACAAATACAGCAACATTTACATGGGATGAACTTTAACCATCGCCTGAAACTTTGTGGTCTTTTGTGGTCTCTGGCTCGTGTTGAAGAAGACCAGGATATTTCCTAATATATTTTATTCACTGATGAACCTACATGCCACAATAATGGATTGGTATGTAGACAGAATTTTCGTTACTATGATACAAAAAATCCACACATATTTGGGACTGTTGATCATCAAAATTTTCGGTGATTATGCTATTGTACGTTACTTCTTCGAAGAACGATTGAATGGGCACCGTCTGTTACAATCTTTCCAAGGAAATTTCTGGACTCTTTTAGAAGATGTCTCCTTATTTATAAGAGGCAACACGTGGCAGCAGCTAGACAGAGCTCCTGCACATTTTCACGTAGCTGTTAGAAACGATCTAAAATTAATGTTGCCAAATAAATGAATTAGAAGGCAAGTACCCTATAAATAGCCACCCAGGTCAACCAATTTGACATGCGTACATTTTTTTTTTGTGGAGATATATAAAAAATATTGTTTACAATTCGACACCAGCTACACCAGACGATATGAAAATAGGAATAACAAATGCATTTGCCACCATTACCCCGGAAATGTTAAGAAGAGTTAGAAGATCGTTTGAAGATAGAGTTAGAATATGTATAAAAGAAAATGGCGATCATGTAGAACATTTATTATAATACTTGTCATTTAAAGGTTGTGTTTTATTAGCAACTTTTTCAGATAGTTGAAATAAAAAATGCATTTCCAGATTCAGCAGCTTCGATTTAATTTCAATCTAAGTAAAATTTAAAATACACTCAAATTTCTCCGAAACCATAAGGAATAGGTATAGGGAAACCTAATACAGTTTGGGTAAGAGTTGAAAAACCTTCCTCTGAGTCTGAAAATATACAGGATGTTCCATTTGAAATAACAAAGTTATACGCTATTGAAGTTCAGACAAATAAAGCCGATCTATGGAATCATCCTGTACATTATTGCAAAATTACATACCTAAAGATAAGTAGCCCAAGATATACCAAATCAAGGCTAAAAACATGATTTGAAAATTTCAATTAGTTTGTTCGTTATGTCTATTTTCAAAACATCTTACTTTCTCGAAAATCATCAAATTCTTCGAAAACGGTAAACAATAGTTATACGGAAAGTTGAAGTAACTCACCTTTAATTTTTCTACACAATTCGAAAGAAGCAAAAATATATATTGTTCCATTTAAAAGAACATAACTTTGATACTTAGCGCTGTTTTGGGACATTCTGTATAAATGACAATATTTTCTAGTTATGTCTTATATAAACACACACCATCTTGTAAAAGGAATTTCAAAAATATATATTTTGCTAGTCGTTGGCCACCTGTATGTGCAAGAAAAAGCTCGGAGTATTTTATTTAAGGAGGTGCTTCCTAAGAATCTTACTATTCAACTCTCTGAATCTAGATATGTTGAAATCCAAGAAAGATGGGTAGACTTGCTCATCCTTGCAGCGTAATAGGAAATTCAAGATGTTGGACGTCCTCTTCAACGACTCTACGGCTTCCGATCCATGCGACTATTCGACTTGTTTATAAAAAGACATGTTGATCAAACAAGAAAGGCACCAGAACTCTGGGTAATTATGATTAAAGGATTCTTGCCTGATGATAAGTGTGCAGGAAAAATGCTCGGAGTATTTTTCTTGCACATTTATCATCAGTCAAGAACCTTTTTCATCATACATGTGTGTATATATATTATACAGGGTGATCATTTGAAAACTTCCCACCTTGAAGAACTCTTTAATTAATAAAATTATCAAAAATCACTAAAACAGGTCAATGTTATTTTGAAGGGGGACATTTAATAACCTATTCCAATCAGTTGGGAAACGTTCACTCTCCCCTTCAGCTACCCCCATCCCAAAATTTTAAATGGCACTACCCCATATGTGATACATCATTTTAAAGGATATAAAATTCTCAATATTTTAAAGCAAAGAAAATTAAAATCGGCCGAGCCGTTCATGAATTAGAGACAAAAATGTATTAAACCGGAAAATTAACTGACAAACGTTGACGATATCGATAACAATCACCTATTTATGAACACAACAGTTGCAAATAATTAACTACAACAATGCAAAATAAACTTTCATTAATTAACAAGAGTTTACAAATTACCTAAAACTAAAACTCAAAAACGTAAACAATTAAATTTATCGTAATAGATGCTCGAATTGCGCTCCATTGGTTGCTAGGCAATGATAAAGCCTATGTTCAAACTCTCTTCTAACATTTTCGAAAACTCGCCGCGGAATCAATCGGCATTCGGATGTTATTCGTTGTTTCAGTTCGTCGATGTTGGCTGGGGGAGTTTTATAGACGACGGATTTAAGGTGCCCCCAAAGGAAAAAGTCGAGGGGGAAAGGTCAGGAGATCTTGCTGGCCACTCTACTGCTCCTCTTCTTCCAATCCACTTCTCTGGAAACTTGTTATTCAACCAGTTTCGAACTGGTACCACAAAATGTGGTGGGGCACCATCTTGCTGAAAATAAACTTGATTTTTATTTGCTACTGATCCAGTTTCTTTAAATTTTCCTACCAAATCTAAAACGTATCGATGGGATACATGGTTATTTGGATGTCTTGCATTAAATTCCTTGGCTGTTCGTCGAGCACACTGACTTTCAGCTCCATAAATGAAAATTATTTCAATTTTCTCTTCTAAAGTGTATGTCATTTTAGTGACACAATTAGCACAAACGCTACCCCAAATCAAAGGAATCTAAAGTTATCTGAAGCGGCGATATTTAATTCCTGAATTCTACAACAATTGACACTTTGAACTTGTACGACGCAAGTTCTTTTGTTTCAAAGCAAAACGTAGGTAGATGGCCTGATCAACCACTCAAAATGGGCATTATCAAGACACGTAATCTGACACTTAATTAGATAGATTAAATAATCAGGTAGATTAAATAAGTGTTGTGTTCATAAATAGGTGATTGTTATCGATATCGTCAACGTTTGTCAGTTAATTTTCCGGTTTAATACATTTTTGTCTCTAATTCATGAACGGCTCGGCCGATTTTAATTTTCTTTGCTTTAAAATATTGAGAATTTTATACCCTTTAAAATGATGTATCACATATGGGGTAGTGCCATTTAAAATTTTGGGATGGGGGTAGCTGAAAGGGAGGGTGAACGTTTCCCAACTGATTGGAATAGGTTATTAAATGTCCCCCTTCAAAATAACATTGACCTGTTTTAGTGATTTTTGATAATTTTATTAATTAAAGAGTTCTTCAAGGTGGGAAGTTTTCAAATGATCATATATATGTATATACAAACTTTATAGTACGCCAAAACTTTTTCTCTCCCACTCATTGTGTTATAATAACTTTCTTTTTCTATTTCTCATAATAATGTATTGGATGTCCTTTCTCTTTTCTATAACTTCATTTCGTTTAGGGTGCAGCCGAGACATCTCACAGCTTCGTCTTAAGCAACTCACTTCCATTACCTCTATTCTACTTCCTATTCGTGAACAATGGAGTTGTTTGTTCCCTTTTCTGTTTTCATTTCTTTTTGACCATAGCAGTACTGTACCTAGATATTTGTACTTCTTGATTATGTTTCCGTCTAAATTTAAGTCTCCATCATTGTCTGCTGCCACCAAACTACTCGCTTTCTAAAAATTCACTTTCAATCCCCATTTTTTGTAAAATATGTATATATAAGTGCGTCTACATTTAGCTTTCCATTCTTTCAGCACTTCATCGATATTGATTGTATTGGACGAGGGACAACTTTTTATATTCAATCAAAATAGCAAATAAGTTAATAAGGAAACATCGTGACGTGATTGATAGTTATATCGAGCATTTTCGGGTAAAGGGAAACGATGAGACACTCAAGCGTTGTTGAGAAAAATCAAATTAACAACCAATAAACATACATAGGATGAGAATCACAACCCGTAAATTACTGGTCGGGGGCACTACCTCCCTTTAGTTAACGCTAGAGTCTAGACGCACTTAGTAACTTAAATACAGAAAATGCAAAGTATTCAAATATTTAACCATAAAATTAAATAGTATCAATAATCCCTCTAAAAATATGCAAATGTGACTACTAATTTAGAACGGAAGAAGTATACCTATAACTGTGTAAACATAATTACATATCAATAAGCGCCCACATATCTTTTTATAATGGTTTTCACTTTATTCTTCTTCATAATATTATTCCATGAAATTAAATAAAATTAAAATATCGCTGTAATCTGATCTATCTTACCTTGCTCAATTCAATGCATCATTAAAAGGCTACACAGCTTGTGCATAATGGGTTATATTAGATGTATCTGTTGCTTCGACAGGGGTTCTATCCCTACTATCTGCGTCATTTCTAATATGCTATATCTTCATTCTTCAAATTAATGTCTTCGTGTATAATCTATAGCGTCAGGTAGTACTGAATCATATTGTTTACCTCAGTTTGTACTAAACTGACTGTGATTCTATACTAGATCTTAATTGTTCTCTTATTACAGTTAGCGTAGGCCGGCTCCATCGACGTCTTCATTATGCAGTAACATAGCAGGCGAACATCGCTGTATTATATGTAATTAAGTGTACGGATATACATATATATACATATCAAACTGTATAGCGACCTATGTACTTCTTTTAAATACTTTCACCTCTACCACTTTTACGTGAATTAAACAACAAATTGGGAGTTACATAGCTTAATAGCAATATTTTCACATTAGTATATAACGTGTAATGTTATTCCGTCGATTAGACCACCGAATGTATTACATAAGACATTTGGAATTCATGGCTTTGCTATTTACATCTAGAAAATCTGATTACATAGTAATAGCAAACAGCGTAGAGCTGGTATGGAATCCTAAAACGACTTACTGATACGTAGCTTCTGCCTTTCTACAGTGTACAAATGTTTCTGTAAGCGTAAGCTCTGACTAGTCTTATTAACCGATACCGGGGAATTGAGTAAAACCGCTATTAATTGTATCACAACACTGAAACCCCACTAATACGAAGCAGGCATTCTTACCGTTACACCCACGAGCCGTTAAAGTGATCCACTGGCGCAAAGAACCATATAGATAGAAAGGGAGACTAACGAAAAGAGGAAATCCTGGCTCAGAAACATTAGGAAGTGAATCAACATGAAAGTAGATTTGTTTCACGTTAAGAAGTATAATGATTCAGGTTAAAAACTGTACGCAAAAGTTTTATATAGGCATTTATACCGTCTTTGAGGAGAAATCTCGGATCTTGATCGGTATCCGAAGCTGATTAGTTCGATGTTTTCAAAGCCACAAAAATGTCAATAAATGAATCCACGTGAACGCATGTTTTTAGAGAACTTCTGTCCATAGGGATTGAATCCTGGAAACTTCAAATAAAATGATGTGAACACTCATCGACAATTATCTCTTTGCTTTTATTTACAAATATATGTATGTTTCTTTGAACTATTATCTCTACCACGTTCAGGTCAATTAAACAATAAATTGGGGTTAATAACTACATTTTCCGAACGTTAAAATAAATTTTCCGGATAACCTTCTTTAATTAAAATATAACTAAGTATACATATGTATGTCTAAACAAACATTTGTTTTTATTCGAGCATTAACAACAAAATAACTAACGACTAAGATTTCTAGAAGTGTTTTTTAAGCCCTATAGAATTTACGAAATGGTTAATTGCCAAAGTAACTGTCACACTGCGCTCACTTTTTGACATTTATGATCAGTATACTCTGGCAAATCATCATGAATAGATTGACGCTTGAACAGCGCTACCAAATTATCCAGATTTACTTTGAAAATCAGGCACCAATTCGCGCAACTTATAGACGACTGAGCAAGCCATCCGTCGAACTGTGGATAGATTTCATACCACATACTCTCTAAATGATGCAATAACACCAACACGTCGAAAGAATGTGCGTACTGAAGAGAATATCGCCGCTGTAGACAAAAGTGTGGACGAAGATCCAGATTTATCGATTCGTTGTCGGTCACAGGAATTGAGGCTCTGTTCGTCCACTACGTGGACAATTTTGCGCAAAGATCTTGGTCTGCGCCCGTTTAAGGTCCAGCTGGTGCAGGAATTAAATAATAATAATAATAATAATGATCTCTATTGTCCAACAGACAGAATCCATTTACAGGACAAAACAATATAGACATTACAGTACAGTACAAAAGTTAATATTATCTAAATTATGAGAACAAGCTATTTATTAATCAGCGTAAATTAAAAAGGAAAAACAAAGAAACCAAATATAGACATTAAATATAATGTACCTATTGTAACATTACAATATAAATATATAATAAAAGAATATATAATAAAAATAATAGAGGCATGACGGCAAGAATATTATCTCCGAAAATGGTCATGAAAGTGAGTATTGGCATTTCTGGTCATAAGAGTTATTGGTGCTTTAAACAAAATATTTGTTCTTGGTATGGCAACTAGGAAAGTATCAGTAGAACGCGTAGCATAGGTCGGGACCAAAAATCTATGGCAGATAGAAGATAGGGTGAATCAATTTGATTATCAATTAGTTTCATTAGGTATCTTGCACTAGCCATCTCCCGCCGTGAATTTAAGCTTATGAAATTATGCTGATTCAAAAGTGTTAGATAGTCAGTTCCACGGGGAGGAAAAACACTTCTCTTTCTGTAAGAGACGTACTTCAGGAATCTTCTCTGTACTCTTTCTAGTTCTAGTTGCTGGTAAACGTAGTAAGGATACCATATTATCGATGCGAACTCAAGTTTTGACCGAACCAGTGTGTAAAACAGGGTCGTAAACGTTGTCAAATTAGAAAAGCTTCTACATGACCTTATTAAAAAGCCCAGTGCGCGTGATGCAGAAGAACAAATGGAGTGAATGTAGCCGGTGAATTCCAAGCGAGAGTCAAACAATACACCTAGATCTTTAATGCTATTACTTCTTGATATTAGTACTGAACCCAGACAGTAGTCATATAAGATCGGTTTGCTACACCCTGAAAAAGTTACAACTGCGTATTTATTAATACTGAGCTTAATTTTGTTTTCCTGACACCCCAGTTGTTAATAATTGCCAAATTTCGTTGCAATTGGTGGCAATCGGACAGGTTGGTAATCCTCGAAAATATTTTCATATCGTCAGCATATGCAAGAACCCTACAATCTAGTTTATTTAATAGATCATTGATGTATACATTGAACAGTAAAGGGCTAAGGTTAGATCTCTGGGGTATTGTATTGTATTGTATTGTATTGTATTGTATTGTAATGAGGTGGGGTCTGGCCCAAAATGGCCCTTTGCACTGCGACCACGTTGATCTATTGTGCTTCCTCTTGTTTGTTTTATTTATTTATTTAATACGCTGAGGAACAGGATCAGCTCCTTCAATGGGAGTGTAAATAGGTCCTCCTCACTCAGCGGGGTACTCCCGAGGAAATCGTAAAGATGCTAGAACTGAAACCATTATAATGCATGTAACTCGATCTATTCTCAAGATAGGAAGCAATTAATTCAATAAGAGCAAGTGAAAAACCAGTAGAGCTCAGTTTGTTCAACAGTACACCATAATCTATGGTGTCGAATGCCTTGGCGAAGTCACGAGACCATCATATGCGTCGTTCTTTCGCCGATGGGGCTCTAGAGTAGTTGGAAACTGGTCCGATGTTTTATCGCAAAAAAATGTTCAGCGATCAGGCTCATTTTTGGCTTAACGAGTTTGTTAATAAACGAAATTGCCGCATATGGAGTGAAACCAATCCACAACAGACCCTACAGACATTACATCCAGAAAAATGCGGTTTACACGCTGGTGGCATCATTCGACCTTATTTCTTCAAAAACGAAGCCGGAGTTCGGGTTACGGTTCATGGAGATTGTTACTACACCACGATCAATGATCAATGCAATGATCCGGGCGAGATGTGGTTTCAACAGGTTCTACGTGCCATACGCCGACCGCAACCATCGACTTATTGAAATCAAAATTTAGCGATAAGCTGATTTCGAGAAATGGACCTGTCGATTGGCCTCTAAGGTCGTTCGATTCCACACCTCTCGATTATTTCCTGTGGGGCCGCGTGAAGTCACTGGTTTACGCTGATAACCACAACAACAGCAACCAGCAACAATTGACACCTTGGAGGCCAACATTATTCGTGTTATTCGTGACATACGGCCAGCAATGCTCGAAAAAGTGGTCCAAAATTGGACGTGCAGAATGCGGTTCGTCAAGAACAGGCGCGGTAGCCATGTGCCCGAAATCATTTTCAAATGTTAATGCCATGTATTGATCTTTTTTGATTTTGGAATAAAATTTAATTTTTGTGTTATTTTTACAATTTAAAGTTTTATCGGGCTTAAAAACATCTTTTAGATATATATTATTATTTATTGTGTTAGTGTGCAACTACACATTTATGCAAACCATAATTCAGCAAAGAGAGAACTCTTATATCAATAAATCTTTGTCGATTTCAAAATCAAAACAGCGAATCAAATTTCTGTACGGTTTTGTTATATCGTCCATCGCACCAAAATAACTATGTAAAGAATACTTATGATTCTAAAATCTTTTCTTTAAATATTCTTTTGCCTGATTGATGTAACATCCATCACAGTCTTTACAGTTTATTTTCTAAACTACATTGCTTTGAGTTCGTTTGTTTATTTTACTTTTAATGTTAGTAAAAAGACATTTGTTACTATAATTTGGAATAAAATTTATGTTTGCATAGTTAGTTATTTAGTCGTTAGTTATTTTGTTGATAGTGTCCAAATAAACACAAATGTTTGTTTATACATATACGTTGTTATATTTTCATTGGCGAAGGTTATCCGAAAACGTTATTTTAACATTCCTAAAATGTAGCTGTTAACTGCCGATTTATTGTTTGCTTCACCTGAAAATGGTAGAAAGGATATTTCAAAGATAAATTTGCACAATACCAGGAATCCTAGTAGTACTACAGCGATACGCAAGTTGCCAAATATTCTTGGGGTCAGTGTTGATAGATAATTCTGCACGGTGTAGATAATGGATGTGTGCATGATTTATTTAATACTTAACCTCTGTCCTCAATCTTCGAAAATTGTCCATATCCTCTTGGACACATGTTTGTTTTTGTACTTCACGTATTTTGTATTTCAATCTTATTCATATTATTATACCATAGGTTTTGCCAACAATTATGGCAACAGATTGGAACAAATATCTCAAAGAAATTGTTGAGTTGCCGAAAACCCCCGACTTGAAGCATTATTACAAACATATATAAACCAACATTTTTGTCGAATTTAGAAGCATGCCGAAATTTTCTGTTCACATGAATAGTGATGTAGTCCGAATGAACCACAAGAGCTATTTAATATATTAGTTTGTTTGCAAAGTCCGGTGCTGTTATATAGAAGCTAGGTAAATTGAAATCTCCAACAATCAGTAAGTATTAACTATTCAAATGATAAAGTACGAAATAATTCAGTAAACATTCAAGATCCCCACTGAGGCCCTAAAAGGTATACATATTACAAAGATTTAAAGATTCCGTACACAGAGCCTGCATATCCCACCACGCCAATCATTTCAAACTCTAGCAGAAACCAAGACAAATCCAATTAATTGATACAGAAATTACACCTGCACGCCAACACAGTATCCGCACTGCGGTTTAGGTCGCTTATTCCTGTCGGATCGCACAACAATATACATAACTTGATGAAAAACATTCAGTGTTAGATACACCTGGAGTTAGTCAAGTTTCAATAAGTGCTTTGAAATTATTCTCGCAACCACTTATACTACTTACTTATACATCAGTTTTGTTTTTGGTGCTATTAGCGATTTGATAACACAAGCAAAAATCGAATCCCATTAATATATTTTATCCTTAAATTGCTGTCTCCCTTTTGCGCACGAATTTCAGCAACTCCTCACATTTCTTTATCAAATCCCTGAGATATTCAGTCTCGTCATTTTTTGAACGAAATGCCCTTAAAGTCTTTCACCTATTTTAGTTTATTATTGTTTTCTAGTATAGTTTTGACGATTGTTAGAGATGACACGAATAGTATGTAATTTACTTCCGAATGATTTGCCCAAATGCTTTGAATTTGTACCATAAATATCATTTAATCGGTTCTAATGGTTGTTACCACTTTGTGAAGAAATATTTTAAATTTACCACGAAAAGAGAAAATCCAGTGAATTTAATGCAATACTTTTTGTTATCGATGAAAAGAAAACAAAAGAAAAAATTGCATTGCAATGAAATATCTTAATTTTATATTCTGCTCATATTACGAGTAACTACCTAACCCAAGAAACGTAAACACCCCAATAGCATTTTGGTCTGCACGTTCTTCATGTAAACAAAATAAGGTAAAATACAGTTTCAACAAGAAATTAAATGCTTCACTTATAATATTCAATATTTGTGTAGGTACTTTATTATTTCCGACAGAATTGAACTCGACATTAATTTCGGAGAGGGTAAATGTTTCTGTAATATATCTAGAACTTTTATTAAAGTAGTGAGCAAACTAATCGAATGTTTGCCTTTATTATAGAGTTTCACTGATTCAAACATTAACGAGTAAATATGTATAGAATAAGAAATGAATTACTTTAATTAAAATGGGTGTGTACCCAAATGTTATTCGTAATTCTTCTCGTCCTAAAAGAGTAACATCCGTTGGTATTTTCAGTTCCAAACGTTGAAATTATATCTTAAAACGACGGAATAAAATGTATATGTAATATGTACGTTAGCATCTAACGAGGAATAAATGTGATACTTCAAGCACGGCGTTTTCTTGGCAATACACATAAACGAATTTAATCTATTTCTTAATTGTAAATAAAATAGATTTAGATTACATCTGTACTAAAGAAAACAATATTTCAATATATTGTTTTTATTGACAACTCCCTTTTCCGCATTATAGTTTTGTACATTATCGTCAGAAGTTGCAAATCTTCAATTTCAAGATTTATAAATGGTAAATACACATCTGTCTGAAAACTTCCCTTTTGCAAGAATGTTATTCGGTTGCTTCCTTTACCTCAAACGTAAATAGAATTCGTTCCGAACATTCCTCAATGTCTCAGGTGAAATAGAACTTTGTGTTTTATGTCCAACACTTTCCAATCTTTGATTTCCCAAATCTCGAGAATGGTTAAACATATAAATCTCAAAACAATTTACCTACAACCCTTAGTGTCCCTTAGGCTTTCCAAATTTAGGAGAAAGGCAAATCGTAATTAATGACATCATAAATCGCGTAAGTTCTATTTTTGTACTCTGTACAACGTACATTCGTTTTAATATAATTATGACACTTTCCGTAATCTTTATTAGCTTCTATCTATAGATACAGCTAGCCAATTAATAATAAAAGTTAATAAAATTAAATTAAAATTATCACATGCTTATAATATTGATTACTGTATACGAAGCCGATTCCTAAAGCAAGATCCGTTTTCGCCTAGTGAGCAGTCTTGTTCAATGTGAGTCTGACAGTGCTAATGAGAGAATCCTTCGGGCATTTTTTCGTGGTATTTTGGTCATATGAAACGGTTGCTGCAATTGAAAATCCCGCAGACTGTGAACTGCGTGCTGTTATGCTGAATATGAGAGCTGCTGGGATTCAGCGTAAACGTTGTTCTGTTTATGGAGAAAATTCCATGAGTGACAGTGTGGTTAGAAGATGGTGCTGTATGTTTCGCGAAAGACGAACGTGATGAAGAAGGAGTGGCAGACCAATAAACATACTTTTGGCGATTCACAATCACAGTTCTTTTTCCCTCGAATTTGACGTACACTGCTAGAGCATGGCTTAATGCACAAGCGGCAGGGTTCTATCAACAGCAACTATGTAGAAAAATTACTAAAAGTAGTAGCTTTAACCTCTTGGCCTACACGCTATCTGTCGATCACGCGAGCCATAGTAAACAAGAAGTTCGGTCACGTGCCGTACCATTCAGCTGTTGAGCCGTGTGCCCGAACTGGCGCGAGATGTATACTCCTTATAACATGTATATTTTGGGGCTACAAAAGGAATTGTGAAATAATAAACAAACCGAATGCTTACATTCCAAGGAAAGACACTCGATGTGAAATACCTCCAATCGCTTGTTCAAATAATAATACGCGGCATTTTATGCATCAATTCCTCACCACGAGTAAGACTCGTGATTTTCGTTTATGGCACAAATTCTTTACCACGAGTCAAACTCGTGGTTTTCGCTTATAGCACAAATCCCTTACCACGAGTCTCGCTCGTGGTTATAAGCCAAGGGGTTAAGTTGTATATAATAAAAAAACTCTTCATGTGTTGGAGTCTTTTTTAATAACTGAACGGAACTTACTTTACGAATTGCCCTCCTATTAAATTGTTTGCTTAAATTTTTTTTTTTGCGGATTATGGGTACTACTTATAGTAGGGCACGTTTGGGACGTAGCGAAGCACTTTTTCCCATTCACCATCAATTTGTATTGGTCACCGCCAAGTGTGAGCGTTAAATTTAGTCAAAAAAGCATGATTGGAGAAGACCATTAAACGTTTTAAGTTAAAACAAATATTAGTGGGAATTCAACATCGGCGATCAATTATCATGAAAGAAATCAAATTTAGGGTTATCAGAGGAGTCTTGACTAAACATTTTACTCAAAAAATTGTTCCTCAAAGATTAATAGAAAGAAGACATAAATTACTATCTTAAATAGATTCGTAAAAGTTACTCTGAACGAGGACGACTTTTTGATAATATAAGGAATACATTTCTGGGGAAAAAAAGATACCAAAAGATGTTAGAGTACAGGTAAAAGTAGCGATGCCAATATTTTTATACGGTGGGAAAACATGGACCATGACTGAGAAACAGAAAAGAAAAATAACAACTACAGAAATGAGATTTGTGAGAAAAATAGTAAATAAAACAAGGAAGGTCAGGATTAGAAACGTAACACTTAGAAATAATCTGAAACTGAGACCGATGGAGGGAGAGATTGAAGAATACAGATGAAACGGTACGGGCACGTGAAAAGGATGCCGGAACAAAGAATAGTCAAACAGGTATTTGAAGCCAGGACGAACAAGAAGAGACCAAGAGGAAAGCCAAGATGGACGTGGCTGGATAACGTGAGCGGTGCATTAGGCAAAAGAGGAGTATCGTGGGAGGAAGCACAACAAGCCATACCAGATAGGAAGAGATATACAATATAGAGAGTTCAACTCCACACGCTCTATTCCCCATGGAAAGGGTTAGAAAAGGCTTAAGGATTATGTAAGTAACTAAATAGCTGGTCGGAAGTTATTAAAAGAAAAAGTAATATGTCTTCATTGGTATTTATCCTACTCGTTTTTCTTAAACCATACTCTCTAGAATTTCTAAAATCTTTATTTCTTGCCTCTTGCACTTCTTCATATAATTGTCCACTCTAAAGTAAGGCTATTTGGATTATGTCTTTCCGACGCCAAAGTATTTTATGCACAATAACTGACATATAATACCAAAGATGTTTTTATAAATAGTTTTGCAGTTTTCCTTACAGGTTCCCCAAGATTTTTAGAATTAATATTTTGGCTTCACGCATTAGCGTGTGTAATAACTGCAAATCTTCCTTTTGTCGATGCCGGTTATTTCTGCACTATTTTGGATTGTGGCAAAGTCTTATTGCCGTATTACCATAACATAATATCCCTGATCCTTGTTTTACTCTATTAACATGAAGTCCTAACTGAGACCGAATTTTTTCATGAATTTACTTTTTCTCCAAAGTGGAAGCTGCTAAAATTCTGTAGTTGAAGCCGACCATTTTCTAAAGTCTAAATTGTATGAAAGATGTGGGAGACATTCGAAAAAACTAAATTTTCGCATGTAGGAGAGATATTCCAAATGGATGGTACTCTTTATTGTACAGTTTCTAATATACTAGTTCCAAATTGGTAATTTCTTTAGAAGTTGTAGGTCAAATATAGCAATGCATAGATTTACTCATCTCCGTGAGAAGATTACAAATTTTACCGTCAATCATTGTTAATAACAGGAAGTGACGTATTTCTGTCGAACTCAATAAGGTCAGAATGAGCGAAGAAATTTCAGTCTGTACGCGTCCTACTTCGTGTTTAATTACGTTCAGAGTTTCTGTACAATATGTAAATCGAAGTGTTTTTTTATGTTTTGGATTTTACCATGTAACTTCTGAAGTTATGTCAGCTGTTTATTGTGTGTTAATTCACTTCTCATGTTGGGTATTAAAGGGAATCGCGATATTATGTGATCAATGAGCGTTATTTTTGCTTCCTGTCATCAGTTCGTATATATTCTTATGGGAGATAATATTCCCATTTTGCTGCTTAGATTTATAATACGTGGGGAAATATTCATATCATTTATTTTAGTTACATCTCCTAGAATCATGTGCTTTGATTTCCGTACATATTGGGAGAATATATTGTTATCAGGACTATCATCATTTAAACAAGTCTTTTTATTCTGTTTGCCTCAGAGTTTGCTAGTAAATATATAAATATGTATTTCAAAATTGTTGCAATTGCACCAAATAGTAGTTCTTCTCCAATAAACTGGTCTTTCTGGCCATCGCTTCTTCCAATTATCCGTCATTCAGAACATTATATTGATTTCGGTTATTAATTTTTCCAAATAAGTGAGCCCTTATGAAGCCATAATTAATTTCTGTTCCGAAATTTGTTTATATTTCGATGACACTCATACAATCTTTATGTTACATGTTAAGAGTACTTACCTAGCTGGTGGAAAAGTAAATCTTAATTCGTCCTACAATACCACCAAAACGAGCTTTACACTTATTTTGTGCATTTCCTTTTTGCATTTTGTGCACTTCTCACCACACAAAAGACTTAATTAAATCCAGTGGCAGGTATTTCTTCAGCAACAAGGTAAGATAGCGAATGATAAGGTATGGTTTAAAAATGCTAGCCTTATTGCTGTTATCGGATTTAATTAAATAAATGTGTAGAAAGAATTTACCAATGTAATACAGTACCAGTGCTACTACACCACAGTCCTTGCAATCGTTATCAATGCAAACAGCAAGTAGCCAGTTTATGTAGTATATTACGCTGTAACAATATATAAAACGGAAAAGTTTAGGTGAAGTTTAGGTATTTTATTATATTTGATCCCATAATCTGAATTGCCACATATTTCAGGGACTGCTGAAATTACTACATATCTGACATCAGTAACGAGAAATTTAAATCTTACAAAAGAACCCCGTAGATAATATGTATTTTACTGAGTGGAATATTATATTTGTACCTATTTATAATAAACAATTCTTATGTAGATTATGGGAACGGTAGTGAGGTATAATATTTATGTAGTATTCTTCAAGTAATTAGCGTAGTAGAATGGGGTATTCTGTGAACTGTAGTTAAACCGACTATGTTGCTTATAATTATTCTATGAAGAACAAAATTTATCTTATATGATAGAGATCTACCACTAATAGGTCAATAAAACAAGGCTGGTTTGAGCGATAGTTATATTTTCAGAACGTTTACAAACGTTTTCGGAACACCTTCGTCAGTGAAAATATAACTAGATAAATATATAAACAAACTTTTGTTTTTATTTGGGACTATCAACAAAATAACTAGTGACTAGGATTTCTTGATATAGAGGATGTATAACCAACTTTTATATATATATAAATTATAAAAACTAAATTAATGTGTAAACATACATGCAAATTAAGTAAAACCTTATATCAAAAAATCTTTGTCGAAACCTTAACAATTCTGTTCAAGGACTAGGGAAAACCAAATTCAAAAACCTAGCCAAAGGTTTCCTTCTTAAGAAATGCAAATGTCATTTTAATAAATTGCTATATACATTACTTAAATTTTGAATATCGGTCCTGAAATTAATAGTTTTAGTGTCTTTCTGTATATTTATCATTTCATATATTAGTCTTTTTTATAATTATTCTCTGTTTTTAATATAATTGTGTTTTCAAAATCAAAGTAATGCCCAAGATCTTTGTAATGTTTTGTTACAGCGGTCATTGCACCAAAATCATTATTTAAAGAATACTTATGGCTATACAACCTTTTCTTTAAATATTGTTTCGTCTGACCGATGTAACAACCATCACAGTCTTTACAGTTTATTTTATAAACTACATTACTCTGATTTTGTTTTATTATTTTGGATTTAGTATTAGTAAAAGAGATCTGTTACTATAATTTGGAATGAAAGTAATGTTTATGTTTTATTTTTATATAATTTTATTCCTTTTTATAAGGAATAGCGCTATTCCTTATAAAAAGGTTTAAGCGAAAAAAATAAAAAAGAATTTAATAAAAACAACATAAACATTACTTTCATTCCAAATTATAGTAACAGATCTCTTTTACTAATACTAAATCCAAAATAATTAAACAAAATCAGAGTAATGTAGTTTATAAAATAAACTGTAAAGACTGTGATGGTTGTTACATCGGTCAGACGAAACAATATTTAAAGAAAAGGTTGTATAGCCATAAGTATTCTTTAAATAATGATTTTGGTGCAATGACCGCTGTAACAAAACATTACAAAGATCTTGGGCATTACTTTGATTTTGAAAACACAATTATATTAAAAACAGAGAATAATTATAAAAGACTAATATATGAAATGATAAATATACAGAAAGACACTAAAACTATTAATTTCAGGACCGATATTCAAAATTTAAGTAATGTATATAGCAATTTGTTAAAATGACATTTGCATTTCTTAAGAAGGAAACCTTTGGCTAGGTTTTTGAATTTGGTTTTCCTAGTCCTTGAACAGAATTGTTAAGGTTTCGACAAAGATTTTTGATATAAGGTTTTACTTAATTTGCATGTATGTTTACACATTAATTTAGTTTTTATAATTTATATATATATAAAAGTTGGTTATACATCCTCTATATCAAGAAATCCTAGTCACTAGTTATTTTGTTGATAGTCCCAAATAAAAACAAAAGTTTGTTTATATATTTATCTAGTTATATTTTCACTGACGAAGGTGTTCCGAAAACGTTTGTAAACGTTCTGAAAATATAACTATCGCTCAAACCAGCCTTGTTTTATTGACCTATTAGTGGTAGATCTCTATCATATAAGATAAGTATAAAAAGGTCACGAAATATATATATATATATACATTTAACAAAATTTATAGCAAAATAATTATTTATACGCAACAAAACATTTACAAATAAAATAAGCAAATAGGCATTTCGGGTATTTTGCCTGAACATCCGGGCTCTACTTATAATAATACCAACTACTGTTTTTCCACGTATGTCTGCCAATCAACACAATCGTGTGACCGGTGGACAGGAGGGGGATTCTTCTTTGACATCCGGAGTTGTTAGTTGTTTCTTATTATCTGCAATCTTTGGTTTCCTCGATGTTTCGGTTTCTTCCCGATGCTGTCTGATTCTTCTTTCCTTTTCCCAGGAGTTCTACTTCTTTTCTAACGGATATGCGACTAATACAAAACAAAACAAAATATGTATTTTGAACGAGCATCCCCAAGTCTGGCCTGTCCGTCGTAATGCTCTTGATGGTAACCTAGTATTCCGTTTGTTCTTCGTTCAGTTACATCTCCCTATCTGAACTTAGAATCAGGTTATTTTCCCGCCAGGGCACCATAGTTGTCCCAAACAATAAAATCGCAAACAATTAAGAATAAACATAAGCTATCGCATGCAAAATAATAATAATTTAAAACGATCTCACCAAATCTTGGTTTTACCGTTGTATGTGACAATCAGTTTGTACACGGACTGAGTTTGGAACGATATGTCCACCCATAGTCGGACACGTTCGTCGGCGACAAGCGCTCTCAACCAACTTGTACAAACGAGAAATTTGTAACGTACACCACTCTCATAATGTTTGGAAACAGAGCAAGCAAATTTCAAGGAAAATTATGAAATATCAATACTTTCCAGAAACGCTTAATCGAGGATCTGTGGTGTGGTATCAGGCTGAGGAATGCCACTAAAGCCTCTTCATTGGCTGGTAAGCAGCTTACTTCCTGCAGCGAACTGATGGTGATATGCAGAGGATCTTGTTCGATCAACACTATTTAAAAAATATATATATGTATATATATATATATATATGTTCTTCGCTCCGAGAATCACGGGGTTCGGGTCAGGTTGATCTTCAAGACATCATGCACCCGCCTGGTTGTCGAAATCTTCAACCCTCTGAATGGCCGATTTGTCCAAATGGAAAAAAGTGTCACCATGGGGAACTGTGATTGCCATCTGTGTGTATTAGGATCTTCTTTGAACCTTCAACGCTATCAGAATTTTTAGAACTACATGTCCACTGCCAAAAAGATAAGTTTCGTTATATTTAAAGTTTCACCAATTTCTATATCGCATTTTTCCACAATTGCACATCATCAATTTTTGAGAACGTTATCAGAAAGTTACACCTTGCAGAGTACTACATGTGCACTACACATTGTTGTAGTTCAGGTTGTATATAATTGGTGGTAAGAAACAGTGATGAATGTACTCAGACGACTTAATTTAACATATGTATGAGGTACGGCAATTAAATAACGAGACTTTTTATTGAATAGAGTATATTAAGCAGTATAATGGAATTAAGATTATAAAGCTTCGCGATGGATCCCTCCTAACTCGATGCAGCGGTTCCAATGAGGTTTGAAAAAGATAAATATGAGTTGTAAGGGTGCAACTCATATTTATCTCCTTAATGACACTTGTCGCTCTTGTTTGGATCTCCTCAACTTCTTCGAAAAGGGTTCCTTTGATCTGACTTTTCATTTTCGTGGAGAGGAGGATGTAGCGTGAACCAAAGCTAGGGCTGTATGAGAGGTGGGGAAGCGTAGTAATCCTTTTCACAGTCAAAAACTCCCGAATAATTAACGCAGAATGCAATGGCGCGTGGTCATAATGTAGTAACCATTTTTCTTTATACAATTCCGCGCGAACGCGAGCCACTTTCATTCTGAAACGCTTCAATACTTCGAGATATACGCAGAACTGACTGCCTTACCAGCAGATACAAATTCCCGATCAATTGCACCTCGAATATCGAACAATCGTTTTGATTTTCGGTTTTTACATGCTGGCCCTTGTTGGTCGCAGTTCTCCTACTGTCACCCATTGATTGTTCCGTCTTTTAATTTCAGCATCGTACTGCAAGACCCACGATTCATCATCAATCCCGATCGTTTCTAACCAGTCTCACTCTGCGCGGCATTTCTTCGCTTGTCGCTAACCGCTGTGCTTTCTGGTCGTCGGTGAACATTTTGGACACGAATTCGTGCATAGTTTTCTCCTCCTTAAATTGTTATTCAACATGATTGGAATTACTGCTTTAGTAATACTGAATGCTGCTGATAACATGCGAAGCGGTAGTCGATGATCGCTGCTGACACACGCAAGCAAACACTCCATATTGCGTCCCGTGCGTTCCTGTTGGTCCACTTTTTCCCACATCATCATCAACAGATTCTCGGATATTTTTGAACTATTCACTCATTTTTAAACACTTGCTTTTGATAAACATTCAGCTGTTTTTTCACCTAATTTTACGAGAAATTTGATCTTAATCGTTGCTCTTTCTTCATATCTTTTATTATCCCAAGCGGAAACAAAAAGTCTTGTTATTTAATTGCTACACCCCGTACTACAGCCGGTCTACTTGAAAAGTAATTTAGGATGCAACATCCTGTTAGTCCCACAAGGGTTGAAACAATAGCAATTCTACTATGCTATATCACTACAACAAAATCATATTGCACCTCCCAAGTCAGTTGAACTTCTGTTTGAAACGCCTTTTTCGTATTCCAATTATGTGTAAAAATTGTTATAGTCTCCAGTGTTATCTGATATCACATATCTGCTTGCAAATATTAGTCACATGGTACATAGTACATGGTATTCTAGCTTCAAACATACAATTCTGAATATGATAATTTTTCTGTTACTAGAGATTATAATATTATAGTCTCGTATATGTACTTCAGATTAACTGTGATGGAACTACTAAAAAAATATCGAAAAAATGATTGTGTTTATGACAAAATACTTAATACCCTTTATTTCTTGTAGGTTGAAAATTCCTTAAGCACATACGAACCACATGCCTGCGTGGTCGTCTATTCTATTGTGACGAGGCCCAGTTTTCAACATGCTGAAGAAACTCTAAATTACCTTTGGAGAGAAGGATACACACAGGAGAAGAGCGTCATAGTTGTAGGTAATAAGGCAGATCTAGCTAGGTCACGAGTAATATCAGCTAACGGTGAGTGCATTCTAAACCTAGCTAACTTCAATTTCAATAAAAATGTAAAATTAAGAATTAGACATTACTCAGAAGTACTAAGTATACCATGATACCTAATATTTGCACTTGTAGACTTAAACAAACATATTACGATAATTATACGTCACAACAGTGAATGATGGGGAAAGCTTTTATAGCAAATACAAAAAGTAGTTCACATTCTCCGTTGCTGAAATTCGATGTATTTTGTGTGAAATGTAATAATTGAGCCTGTACTACGACGCACCTTTATAAAACTGTAGAAAATATTGCAAGTTAAAACAGTGCAAATACATAGGATTCGTAGGATACTTCACATGATACTCAAAGCGACCAGTAATAATATGAGCAAGGAATTCTTTCTTCATAAGTAAGCCAATGTATTTTAGAAAGCGACTAACTATACTGCTGTAATATATCTACAATATGTCCCCGGATTGAGCTACAATAGGTATAATTGACCAAAAATATTCGAATTGGAATTTCATATTTTGGGATTCCACCCTGCTGGATGTGAAACTTACTTTTAGTTTACTTTCGATTTTTAAAGTCAAGTGGGCCTTTACGGTTGAGCAAACACTATTTTACTTCTAGATAGACTATCTTTTCCGTTCACAGTGCGCCAAAGTATTACTAAGAAAAGTTGTTCAGAATGAAAAGTTATGGCGTTATACAAATTTTCAGAATGATCGGCCTACTTTGATAAAATCCAGTATTGGTCAGTTTCCTTTTGTATCAACTTCATTTTCAACTTCGTTTTGTGTCAACTTTGTGTCAGCTTGACTTTAAAGAAACAAATCTGCAATTGAAACTGCAATCATACCTTGAGATGGGTTAATGATCTCAAAAACAAAAAATATGTATAAGAAATTTTCAATTAAATTATTAAAACAAAAAACATTATTCACAAATTATTGTGAATTGGTTCAACCGTAAATTTGGTCACCGTTGGATGGGTAGGAATGGTCCAGTTTAATGGTCCGCAAGGAGCCCAGATTTGACTATTGCCGATTTTTATTTGTGGGGACGTTTAAAACAAGTAGTGTATGCAGAAAATTTACCCAATGATGCCGAAGTATTAAAAAATCGCATAAAAGATGCTATATCTGCCTTACTAATTCAGGAAATTCGGAATAGCTTTAAGGAAGTGCGACGGAGGATTGAACTATGCAGCGACGAAGGTGAAGGGTTAATAGAATAACTTAATACTTGTTTTTATTTTAATAATTTAATTGAAAATTTGTTATACATATTTTTTGTTTTTGTGATCATTAACCCCTCTTAAGGTATGATTGTAGTTTTAATTGCAGATTTGTTTCTTTAAAGTCAAGCTGACACAAAGTTGACACAAAACGAAATTGAAAATGAAGTTGACACAAAAGGGAACTGACCCATACTGCATTTTATTAAAATAGGCCGATCATTCTGAAAATTTGTATAACGCCATGGCTTTTCATTCTCAACAACTTTTCTTAGTAACACTTTGGCGCACTGTGAACGAAAAAGGTAGTTTACCTAGAACTAAAATAGTATTTGCTCAGCTGTAAAGGCCTACTTGACTTTAGAACATCGAACGTAAACTAAAAATAAGTTTCACACCAAGCAGGGCGGAATCCCAAAATATGAAATTCCAATTCGAAAATTTTTAGTCAATTATACCTATTGTAAACTCAATCCGGGGACATACTGTACATAATTGTTAATGTTATTTTTGAGACTAATAGCCAAATTCTGCACATACATGAAATAATCTGCAAGATACTATAGAAAAATATAATATATATATATACATCTGTATATATAAAAATTGATCGTGGTTTGCCAGCAAGGAACGAAAGATGCTAGTTTCGTTGCTAGCGAAGCACGTGTTTTCCGCATTTTATTGAGTAATTGAGTGGTGAGGAATTTTTCCAATGAGATATAGTGTCAGTAATACTACACCACGCACTTCTCAATAGTTATTAACTTAAATAAATATATTGAAAAACGCAAGCTGCAAACGCAACTAGGTTTAGATTTTGTGCAGCAGAGGCAATACATTTCTTAAACGGCGACCTCCAGAGTTCTAACGTGGTCGACCCTAATTAGAGTTAAAGGTTACAGTTAAGTAGCGAATATACAGTTGAAATGCCCGCGCTCGAGGAGGATGCTTGAATAGATGGATTTCGCACAACTCTAGTTATTACCTAATGTTATAATCAAGTAGTGGAAAGGTGTCGTACGTAAAATAACTACTACCCGTAAAAAGCGCCGTCGCGTCGGTGAAAACTTTGGACCAGAAAGCAAAACCGATTTTTACTCACGACTGGTTCAATGGAATTCCCACCCCTAATTAGTTAGCAATTGCTTACGCTGTAGCAAGTTGTCGCAAAATTTTTCAATTGTATATAATTCAATGACCGACGCTGATTTTATACGAATTGTACGACAGTTCGCTATATCCACCTAACTATAAAATTGTAGGTATACGAAAATCCAGGTATTTATTAGTGAGTATATATTTAGGTGATGTACGAGTGTGGATCAAAAACGAATCGGAACTGTTTTTTACCAGATTTTATTTAGGAAAATAAAAGATAAATATGGAAATCACACAAAGACAAATCCCGACTGTAAGAAGGTTGTTACAAAACTGTCCCGTGAATTTGCTGAAGCTTTTGAGTTGTCACAGCGATCGCATAGGGTCGAGTATTACCATGCAGCAAAATCACGTTTCCGATGAGAAGGTTCTTCTCAATGACAAGTGAAGTTGATTTTATCTAACAAATGGCAATAGTAGGCATGATTTCTCTGATATGAAGAAAATAGTCCTAGAATATGGTCGCAAGAACCTTTTCTTGTATTTGCCTTGACATGGTGCTACTGACTCATGTCAAGGAAAAAGGAAACCAACACATACTAGACCGTCGGCAACTCGGTAATGAGCGTTGCACTATTGACAGATCCTCTTTGTTAATCTCTTCTCAAGAAGGCTCTTCTTTTTCGAAAGAATTTGGAACAATATCTTCTCTAATTTTGTGAACTTCATGTTTGTATTATACAATTATTTGTTCTTTCTTAGGGTTATATGTCAGTCACGAAAATATTGTAGTATATTAAGTGTCACTATAAATAGAATTATTAATTTTATAAAAAGCATATATTAATGGATAAAAAAATATTGTTAACATTCAAAACGCATTACATACAACATTTTACATTACAAGAATTCATATAAATTTACTGGAAATAACCAAGGATACATCTACATACAGTACAGGTTTCTATAACAGCAATATACTTGGATGAACTAAAGTCAAGGTGAATTAAAGTTTTCGTTTCGGGGACAACGGGGAAAGACAGCAGTGTAGTCCTGGTTTCAAGTAGAAATAAAAGTTTGTTTGGTTAACGACGTATGAATTGACAATATAGAAAAGTCAATAAATAAGTCTAAAAATATATTTCGAATAAAAGTGCTAGTGAAAAAAAGAACCTCCCGTAACGTAAGAATAAAGAATTTATAAAAGGGAAGAATCCATAAGGCTGCATCGAGAAAAGAAGTGAAGAGAGGAACCGTCAACGGAAAAGAAATTACACTTACACATTAGGTAAATATTTCGATTTTATGTTCAATATTTCCCAAAATTTATAAATATAATGCGTTATAATTTATGCTTTTTATATCATTATTTACGAGCTAGACCGGTGCAATTTACTTTGAAGAAAATTAACTAAATTCTCAGTACAATATCCTTTGCATATATGTGCACCAGAATTTGGTCGAACCTGAGGCAGTTCCACCTCCAATAGAAATTTTCAACATACTGAGTATTGTAGTAGCACGGAGCCTACGATTTTACTTTCTATCCGAGAAAAATACATGTCTAGGATTGGTTATTATTGTGTTATGTTAATAATTTCCCATTTCACTCAGGTTTTAAACCGCGACCTTCAATTACATACATTTGTTATTAGAAGACATTCCAAGCAATAGATTGTTTACAAGTTCTCATGATGTTGAAACCAAATGAAAATCTCAAGATGAGACACCGAACCAACATTATTTTTCAAATGACGCACGGCAAAGATTAACTTATACAGAAATAAAGAAAATGAATGCAAAGTGACTAAAGCACCTCCCACTCACAGCCTAGCAGATAGGAGTATAATGTTTAACCAAAGGAAAACCAAAGAATCTCAAAATGATACAGTCACAAATCTAGATGACGAATTTGAAAATGTGATTGTGAATGTTTGAAAAATAATGATCAGACATTAGGCATACAAAGAAAAATTTTATTAGCATTAATTTATGATGTCGACTTTTCTCTTTTCCTAAACCTTCGCGTTGCAATTACGAACAAACCCGCAGAACGACGTATCCAATTTGGTCCAGTCGTTTTCAAGTTTTAAGCATCCGAACAAACCATGATCCATTTTTATTTATACAGATTCACTATATGCAAAATTAAAAATGATTGGAATAAATTAAATCAAACGACTTTGTACGTTTCAAAAATATTTAATCATAGTATCACTATAATATTGTTTCACCACACTGTGGCTTCATCAGGCGGATGAGTTTCAACAAGTGATTTCCGCATCAATCAATTATACAAAGGATTGGTCCAAATTCACTCAGAAACTCTACAATTAACCGAGAACATAGACGCAGTATCTTTAAAAGAACTTGCTGGCCTGTTACGAAATACTGAAAACAAAGAAACCTTCCTCATACCCCGATATTTAATTAATAAATTAGTGGATTTAGTAGTTCAAACAACCAATTGTTCCTAACTATTGAAGTGCACATAGCTATCTATTTATAGCTTTAAAACTAATCAAGTAAGCACTTACTGTTCCGCCAACTGAAAATTTAAAACTTGCGTTTTACTGGAAACAGCTTCGTTTACCAGAATACCCGCCGTCATATTTTACTGTATCTTTAAATAATTTGGGAAATTATTATTCCCACTTTTATACAAGTCCACGGTTTTTTTCTTGCGAAAAAGCTTGTATCCCATTTTCAAGCGGTTGTTTAATCGAAACAGGTTTCTTTGATATGATGATTTGAAACTTGAAGGACTAAATTTTACTGAAGAAAACAATTAAAGATGTAAACAACAACTAGTATAATAGAAAATGTGTACGATATGATTACTTAATGTTAACGTTTCTTCAGTATAACTAAAACTAGGAACACATATATTAAACAAGGTGATGCCATCTTTTAATAAAGCTTATAATTTCAACAAAAAGCAAATACCAAGTACTAACAAGTTTGCATGTTAAGATGCATCACAATTTTGTAACGCAAACAGAAGAGAAACCACAATTTAAATACCGTTTCAGATTTTAAATGTGAGTTCGGTAATTTCGACACGTCCGATACGCCTTTCCATGTCGTTAATTATAACAGTGAGCCAATTGATTTTCGATAAAAAGAAAATAACAATAATCGGTCTAACCAGCTCCAAACGATAATTTATATGCAGGTACAACCGAGGAACATATTGAGTAACGTGAATTTGCTGGTGAACTAGTCAGTTCGCTGTTTTCATAAACATTTCTGACTTTTGCAGCACCTCGTTTTGGTTGGTTTTTGTTACGTCTTTGTACTAAACTCACTCAAGAATACCCCAATTTCATTGAAAAATAATGGCAATGGTATTCGTTAATATTTTCCAATATGTTAATCACCTTCACTTACATATTGATCGTCAACTTCAGAAATTAATTTCGATTTGTATGTAACTAGCTACATCATATTGATTTAAAATGTATGTATACGTATTTTTCAAATCAAAGAGTAAACATGAATCAAGATTTATTTTTATATAGATTACAAAATATTCGTTTTCATATCTTGTCATCGTGTTTGAACTAAATGCCATCATAGATTAGAACTTAATAGTGCAATTATCTTAGTTGTCATTTATTATTTCTTTTACCTAACGTATATAGATATGTTTTATTTTATATATCTTACGACACTAACTTATTTTTTAAACTTAGTTGTGTTGGATCTAGTCTAGTCTGTAAAATTCATCTGACACTCACTCACTACGAAACCACAAGATTGACTGCTCTAGGCGTCCCAAGCCTATATTATATCTGCTGCTAACAATGTCTTTGGCTAAGCAGAGTCTTGTTTCTTTGATTAAATTTAAGATACTCGTTTATGCAATATTTTCTTGTTTTTCTTTTTTCTAGTTACGTCTCGTGTTTTCTCTTATTTATTTTTCTGTACGTGCGTACTTTGTGTATGCATGATTATAAGGTACTTCCTATAATTCGGTGTTTTCTACCTTTTCGAAATAAATTATTATTATTATCTTAATAATGCGTTTAGAAAATCTTGATAGATATTATCCAAGAAAGTACTATTATTCACGCAGAAGTGTTATACAAAAGAAATGAATTCCTTTGCTTGTATTTGGAGTAAAATTGCATTAATTTAAAGTCCCGTTTAAGTTCGTAGATCTTTTGATGTGCAGCAATGAAAATCTTTTGATAAAATTCTCGCAATTATCAAACCGCTATGAATAAGATTGACCTTTTATTTAAATTTCCCATTCTTCCATTCTTTTTCCTCTAGATATAAATAATGAAAAAAAATGATAAATTTCATAATGTCGGAAATTATACATTTTCGCTGACATAAGGGGGAACTGCGATATTAGACAAACTCTGTAGTAAATTTCTAAATCCTCTTTAACAAAATAATGAGCCTGTTGAAGCAAAATTTAATCTCGTAATTCCGCGTAAATGAATCGTTCTACCTTCGCGTTATATATTAAAACAGGTTACGTTTACTGAGTTCAACGTATAGTTAGTTATTGATTTATCACTCTCTAGTCTTTCATTTTCTATATGTATACATATATGTATGTAGTAGGTACATATCTGCCGCGCCACACTGTAATAGAAGTTCTGAAATGGTTCCCGCCTCTAGACTAAGATTTATTTTGCACCGAATGTTTGCATACATCGTTTGCCCCATGTGGCTCCGCTTCCATTCAGCGAATAATCATGAATGCTTAATCTTACTTTTTGCTCAGGTATTCTCATGAGGTGACGTTTGTCTTGCAGCGTAATTAATTATAGCACTTTCTTAGATTAAACGGGAAACATATGGGCATTGGAACTTAATTATTTAGAAAGTAAAACGATGCAGTCGCAGAATAACGCTCATGAAACTTTGGCATTTTGTCCAGTTGCATACGTATCATTAAATTTGAATAAAATATGAATATTGCCATTAATATGACACATAAAGAAGCAATTAGAATACTTTTAGCGTATAAAGTTTTCTGCTGTAAGAACCATCAAATGAGAGACATTAGATTTGGTGAGGTACACACCTTGACATTACAATGTGATAATTAGAAAATTACAAATTAACTATTAGTAGGTTAAAGACAATATTTTAAAGCAGGGCCGGCTCCTCCACCAGTACTGCTGAGCTGCAGAACCACCAGAATAAAGCCTCAATGTATGCATTAAGCATTAAATATTAACATTTAGCATTTACTGAGTATGTTGGTAAAATTTGTGGAAAAACTTGTTTTCTGTGTGTATTGTTCGGAACTGATTACGAAGAAAAAAAATTGTCCGGAAAAGGCGTACGTGATTTAATACATTAAAGCGACAAAACGTGAAACAAGCCGTGCGCATATCAGCAATCAAATGAAATTTGCATTATTTGGAAAAATATATATGTATATATTTCGTGACCTTTTGATACTTATCTTATATGATAGATCTCTACCACTAATAGGTCAATAAAACAAGGCTGGTTTGAACGATATTTGGAAAAGTGAATATTCAAGCTCAACTTGATTCTGCTTATTGGAAACGCACAACGAGGAAGTAACGAACAACAGGTATGTGTTAACAAACTTTATTGACCGCATAAAATTTTGTGGGGCTTTCGAGCTAGTCTTAAGACGACATGACGACGAATCATCCGAAAATTCCGGTATTTTTCGGGGTTTGGTGAATTTTACGTCAGAACTTGATAAAACACTTAGTGAATATCTTGAAAATGCAACGGTTTTCAAAGGCACCTAAAAAATAATACAAAATGAGATTTTTAAATTGCATGCTGGAAGTGCATCGTAAGGAAATTCTTTGCGAAATAAATAAAGCCTCGTTTTTAGCAGTGATGGCTGATGAAACTACATACTTTTCCTCTAAATTTCAAATGGTGATTGTTCTTCGTTATGTTACCAAGGAGGGAAACCGGTAGAAAGGTTCTGGACGTTTTTGCTTCCCGAAAATCATAATGCTGTGTCATTAGCTAACAATATTTTCAATGTTACTAACACTATTTTTAAAAATGATTAAAAAATGCTTATTGCTGACGGGATAGCTGTAATGAGTGGAATACATACCGGAGTTCAGGAAAATAATCAAAGAAAAATACGAAAATGCACACTTTGTACACTGCTATGCTCCTCAATTAAATTTGGTGATGTCACGGGCGTGTTCAATTAATTCTCAGGTACGTGTCCTCTTTGGAGATTTACATGACATACCTAGATTTTTAGTCATTCGTCGCAAAGACTCGCGGTTCTGAAGCAATTCATAGGAAAAAAATGTACGCCATTCTGCACTTACGCGTTGGAATTTCAGTATTCGTACGGTTAATGTGGTTTACGAACACAGAAATTCTGTTATAGAATGACCGAAACATCTGCAAGAAGATTCAAATGCCGTGACGCGCAGAGAAGCAAGAGGTATTCGACGTATTCTGAAAGATCCAAATTTTAGTTTTCGGCTGACTGTTTTTCATTATATTATGCCACATGTTGAAGTTCTATATAAGCAATTGCCAAAGAGGACATGAATCCAATAAATACACCAAACGCGGTAAATAATTTTGAGAAGAACATTAATAACGTTAGAAATAAACTAGATTCTATCATACAGCAAGCTTTAAATTTTGGTGCAGTCCCTTGTGATGCAGAAAGGAAACGTTTAAATAAAGGCGAAGAAGACCACCGTATTGTATGTATAGAAGTTTGCGATGTTATTATAAATAATGCCACTTGGTTGCCGCATCGTTCTTGAATTCAGATAATTTTGAAAATTATAACCATTCATTTCCTGAATATAACTTGGACTTAACATGTGTAGCTTATAATTTTTGGAAAAACAACGTCTGCGAACAGAGCTGTCAGATTTGTACTAAAATGTTCAGTGCAGGACATTGAAAGGTGCAGTGCCTTTGTTAAAGTTTTTAATTTCTAACAATTTGGAAGAAACAATGGCAGAAACTAAAAAGTTGTTGGAAATTCTGACGAAAACTCCCATGACCACTGCTGAAGCCGAACGTAATTTCTCCACCTTGAAGCACATAAAAACTTTTCTTAGGAATTGAATATGTGAAGATCGTCTACTTGCCTTATCGATGCTTTCAATAGAAGAAGAATTCGTGACCTCAGTACCGAATTTCAACGAAAAAGTAATTAAAAAGTTTGCCTCCAAAAAACACCGCCGTATTGAACTCCAGCTTAGGAAAATGAAACAGGGTAAGTTTAATTGACTTTGAAATTTTCCACATTATTGTAAATTTTGTTACTGATATTTTTTGTATTTGGTTATAAATATTATATATTGTTTATTATCGGGTTATTATTATTATTATTATTATTATTATTATTACTTTAAGGTGGTTGTGGTTCATGCGAACCACCCACCTTGAAATGTCAGGAGCCTGTTTTAAAGCAATTTACACCTTTAATACAACCTCAGTGAGTTAGTTAGGCCTTGCCTTCGCTAAGCTAGTTATTATAAATGGATTTTGTACCCTAGTTACTTAAAATTTGAGAATAATTGCGAAATAGGTATTACATTAAAGTTAAAATACTCATTATGATGATTTCATGCGCTATAATCCGAAAACTCGTGTATAACGTTTAGAAATTAGTTCGTTGTCGTTTGGTTAGAGTCTAGAGCAGGTATGGGCAACCTCCGGCCCGCTACTGAATTCTTTCATTGCATCGTTCAAACCAGCCTTGTTTTATTGACCTATTAGTGGTAGAGATCTATCATATAGGATAAGTATAAAAAGGTCACGAAATATATATATATATATACATTGCATATTAGCACGGCTCGTCTAAACTTAATTCATAATGAGTCATAAGGATACCACAAAAATGTATATCTTTCAAGATTACTCGCAGCATAAAACTTCTACAAAAAAGGTTGCCCATGCCTGGTCTAGAGCATATACTAACCACACGTTACTATCACTCGCACAAAACTTTATATTCGTCAGAAAATGCGTTACAGGAGTATTGGCAACTTTTACTAGTTTAAAAGGTAGAGATAGAGAGGTTTTCCCGATAAAAACATATTGCAGCCTCTGTTTATAATAGAAGAATGTGGTGAATCTAAATCATATACGGAGGTTCAAGAAGATAATGAAAGTTTGGAAAGAAAAATAGAAAACAAATAATAAGCAATTTGAAATAAAAGATTAGATTTTCGTAGAACAACTAGCTTAAATCAAGCTTTAACAACATTAGTTTTATATAAACAACGAGGAACTAACTAGAGTCTAAAATCAAACGCGTCGTTGAATACAACCAGTTTGTAATTGTAAGTTGTAAGACAAGGAACCTCTCAAGTTCATTCATCAACCATCGTGTTAATACGCTCGCTGTCGACAACGCGGCATCACTTCCAATTCAGTTTTAGATTGCACGCAATGGCTAAAAATCGGCGAGCGCGTTAAAGTCATTTTGTTTTATAAAAAAGAGTTACGAAAACATTTATCGTAAGAAGAAATTGATAAAATCAAAGCATTACATTAAAATAAACTGCTTTAACATTACTACTGAAAAAATTGGGCACTTGAGCAGTTTTATTAGGATTGCAAAAGCTGTAGGAAATGTTTGAAAGATCACAAAGTAGAAACGATAACGGAATGTGTGTGTGTATGTACCTATGTACCGGAGCACTGAAAATATTCGTAGTTTTAAACTGCCTGAAAGTCAAAATATACTGAACTTTGAAAGAGACACATTGTGTGAGGTGCCTTCATTTCACCGAATCTAGAATAGACTGATACATGAAGTCCTAACGATTGTTTTACGTTGCCAATGATTAAGAATGGATTGCGTGGGTACCGATTCTAGTCGACAGAAGAACGATCCCTTGTGTAGGATCTATAGTTTGTCCTTAACAGTGTCTCCTTTTTCCGATTCAAGGAAAATAACTAGTATTTGTCGTATACATAAGGAGTGATATTGCTGATATTACAGACTAATAACAATTCCGCCAAAATTTGCTAAAGTTTTTGGGACGATAATCTATTAATGGTACAGTAACAGTAATATCAAATTATTCTTATCGCCTAATCAGCACGGCTTTATAAGCAAAGCTTCACAATCACCAACCTGGCAACCTTATCTCAAAATTTATGATATATTAAAATGATGAAAAAGACATATCTACTTCAAGTGAATCTGAATATCATATATGGTTGGTGTTTGCAAAATAGATTGAGCATAAAACCTGTGCTAGCGATATAGGAATTATGTTTGATTAGAAACTTTGCTTGTCGAATCAAATCTTCCTTACCACTGTATCTTTGATTATTAGAACCTGTAAGCCCTTTAATAACATGGCATCTCCCAAATGGTTCTTCTTTGCTTGGGTGGTCAGCAAGTTGGAGTATGGTGTGATGTGGTATCGCATTTATGAAATGTATATCGATCCAATTGAGCGCATTTGCTTGTGTGGTTCGGAACAATAATCAAACATGTGAATAGAGAACAGATATCCAATGTATAACCATACTACAAAGTATCGTATAAGATATACTTCAAGAGTAAAACTTGGTATGTATGTACGTCACTCTCACTTTTTTATTCATGGTTGCAAGAAGACGGAAGTAGTAATTACAAACACCAAGATTAAGCTTTAATAGTTTTAACCTCACACACTGCGTCTGATATGTACACGGGGCTTTCTGCATTTAATTTTTATATCCCATGTTGACCTTCTTTAGATCAAAATTGTATGGTCTACGTGTTCAATGAATAAATGAAAAGATATATGTGACAACAAAACACAATTATTTTCCAAATATCCCAATAATTATGTGCCATAACTGCAGTGTATGTATATGAGGCTTAAACATAGATTTGAAAAATGTGGCAATAGTGCCTTTTTAACTAAATCATATATATTTATTATGGATATAACTTTATTTAGCAAAGTATTATCAATTTCTATAAATGGCTTTTATCATACTTTAGGCAATATTATAATTGCATGTTCATAAAACTTCCAACTCTCGACTTGTAACTGAAGTCAGTGCGATGTACTATTATCAGCACTATCTAAATGGTCAGTATTCAAAAGATATACAAAATGAAATAGATGGTGTTCTGACGGAGCAATCTCAACTGTAACTGTATGGCAGATTGGTTGTCCATCCCAATCAAGCTCCGATAAATATTCCGCTCAGTCACTAAAGATGAAAATAGCCTTGCTTCTTCATAGTAGAACACAATATCTGCATCATTTGCTACTTCGATTAACTTCTCATAATTTAACATAGCAAGTTAACCATACAATGGACACATAAATTTGAATTTTGGTCATTCGCTGGTTCAAACTTACATTTCCTAATGCTTCTGTATTACTGCGTGAATTTCAAAATAGATCCGACAGACCCCACTTTTTGTTAGAGCATTATCCATGTTAACGTGGAACTTTCGGTGTTGTAATTAGGTGATTGGCAATTTCAACCTAGAAAACAACTACTACCCGAATGGAAGCTCCAACTGCCATTGGATTTTGTTTAGGCCGAAGATTGTGCGCCAGCTTGCGATGTGGTAGTTGCTATTTTTTAGACGAAAGCTATCCAGCACTCGATTACATTATATGTATATATATATTTCTTATCTTTTGCGTTGTTTCTAGCACTTTTTATGTAAAAAACAACAAAATTTGAATTTAGCATTACAAAACTATAATCTGCTAAATTGAAATTTTGTTTTTTATTTGATCTGAAAGTAGCAGAAGCAATCCGAAAGATGAATATTACAACCTTTCCTGGAGACACGCCGAAAATTTTATGTCTATGATCGTAAATAGTATTAGTCTTGGAGAAAACATAAACTGGAGTCTGTGAAATCAGAAATTAAATATTTTTGATAATAAAAGTCAATCCTACAAAAAGTTGCTTTTGTAACGTTTGAATTTTTTTTTTTCTGAAGGAAACAGCACAGATAAATCGATTTATATTCCATCCAATGGAACCTCCATTGTAAATAACAGACTTCTTTAAATATAGGAATTTTTATACTAGCACTTTGTGAAATCTGCCTCGTTTTATATGTATAGGTTGGTATTGTGGATTCTTAGTTTGCTCGGCTTACAAAAAAACTGAACCATAATGACCTAGGTGCTATAATTAGGATTCGGATTTAGTAGCTGTGCATTATATACCTTAACGTTTTGATATTTAACAGTGCTTTTTTAACTAATCCCCAGTGTGCAGTAGAAACTAATTTCATAGCCTGGAATATAACCATAATATCCAGCCTCACATATTTCTCTTAAATTCCCTCTCTCGCAAAATGTAATTTAGCTTTTCCTTAAGCTTCACATGCCGCCAATGTTTTCGTTTTGCATAGTTGTAACATTATGCTAATGCTTGCTTAAGAAAATGTTGTTAGTGCAGATACAATGCCAGAAGATGTTTTCTAATTTTTTGTTTGAATATAATAATATTAATAATAATAATATATTTTAATAACTCCGGAAAATGTGAATGTATGTACATGCAAATATAAAATTTGTTTAAAGATATCGCTATTACACACATACAGATGAAATCAGCATAAGTATACACTACTGCTGATTTGAATTTGGGGCACCTCAAATTTCAAATCATTTCAATCATTAAATATTTACATAGAAATATTAAAATATGTATTAGGTATTTAAGTATACACAAGTATATAACTTTAGCAATCAAAACTATTTATTAGAGCGAAACTCTTCTAGTGAGGGTCTGTGGCGAAAGTTAACTGGGAAAAGTGAGATTCTTGAAATCGTCAAATAGACGCTTTTTAGTTCTTTCTTCTTTCATTAGTTCCTTCTCTCTCACACACACACATACGCATCGAAGGAGCAAAATGTGCCGTATTTGCGTCTGCCCCCATCAGATGGCATTTTCTTTATTCGGACTCGAACTTACTTCAAATTGAACTTGAACTGATTTACAATCGGTTTTGAAATAAAATACTTCCTCTTTTACTTTGTTTATTTTTATTCGATTTTAGAATTCAAATAAGCACCAAATGCTTAATTGTTTCATTCTTTTCTTTTATTTGCTCTATTATTCGGACTCCAATTTACTTCAAATTCAACTTCAACTTATTTACCATCGGTTAAGGAATGAAATGCTTTTTCTTTTTCTTTATACATTGTTTATTCAATTACAGAATTTCAACTTTTATTCAAATAAGCATCAAATGCGTAAAGAGCTTCGCTCTTGTCAAATGTCCCACGACACTTTTCCTCTTTTTATCTACATTTTAGATTCGTCTATGTGACCTCCTTTACTTTTAATGATTCCTCCGTATAATCGGGGCAATTAATTTGAACAATGTTTCCGAAGTTATTCGATCCCATGCTGCTATGTATTGCTTGTATAATTTTGAAATGTATTTTAGATCGTTGCCTTGTTGGAATATAAAATTCTGACCCAAAATTTTTACACCAGGTAGTATTGCATTTTCCTCTAAGATGCGTTTCTATCGCTCTTTTCTCATTATACCTTGAATATTTACGGCATTACCTGGGGATGTATCAGCAAAACAACCTCAAATCATTACCGAAGCGCCGCCGTGTTTTGACGGTAGAGACTGTGCATTGCTCTAGTGCACGTTCACCTACAAATCTTCTTACAAAAAATCCTGAATTTGGATTTGCCGGTCCACAGTACGTTGCTCCCATCTTCTACCGTCCAACTTCGATCTTCACGTGCCCATTGCCCTTTTTTTTTATTAATTTGGCTTTTGCATTGGAAATCGTCCGTGAAGGCCTGCTAAAAAGCAGACGTTTCACCGTGAACATGTTAAGCGGCTTCGGAAGTACAGTATTGATTTCTGCGAAGATTTCTGGAGCTGTTTTTCTTCTGTTTTCACTTGCTGGACACCACGATTGCAATATCTTCGAGCTGCTGTCGCCCTTGTTCTACCACTTCTTATTTTATTTAGAAAACTGCCATTTTCACGGAATTTTTGATGTTATAATCAACAGTAGATGAAATTAAATGACATTTTCTAGCAATTTGACGATTGATTATGCCTAAGTTATGTTTTGCTATTATCGGAGCAAGCGTTTCAACACTAATTTCTTTGCTCTTCGGCATGTTTTATAGTTTTAAACGAAATTATAAATAGTATTCGTTAAGAGATGTTGTCGCTACTAACATGGAACCATAACTGATCGTAATTTAAAAATATTACTTCAGATGGCTTTACTATAGCTTCATAATTCATTTAGTAAAATAACCGACTGTTATATTTTTCTGTAATTTCAAGAAATACGCTCTTTGTCGTCGTTACTACCTACGCTTCTATGACGGTAGTACCTCTCATACAGGTAAAAGAAGTATAGAGACCGACATTATTTAATGAATTTAAGTTGATCGTACTGATTATTAGTGTATTTTCCAATAATGCTGGGATGTATTTCCTAAATACATTATTTGTATACAAAAATCTAAAATCCAATGGTACCCAAATACTTAGGAGCGGTAGTGTATATAAAATACACTATATACCAAACAATACACCACAAACGAGCAACAAACAAGTTTTAAAAACCATCTTCCAAGTAGAGGAGAGTAACTCAAGATGGGACGGTTTTAATTTGAGAATAAATATTTTAAAAACTAATTGTAACAAAACGAAATTTAATCACAATAAAAACAACTTTTAGTGTTAAATATTGCCACAAATGAATAAAAAGACTTACTTTCTACATTACAAAAAATAATGCAAATGGTCCATCTTGAGAAGCCATAGTCTTAAAATAGGTCGATGGGTTACCTAAGAAGAGACATCATATTTCGCAACCTGCACATGTGAAATGCAACTTATCCATGACCCCACAACACTCGTGAGCCCGTTTTAAACATCCCTGGCAGTTGTACCAGTCAGTGAAAATATAACTAGATAAATATATAAACAAACATTTGTTTTTTATTTGGGAACTATCAACAAAATAACAAATGACTAGGATTTCTTGATATGGAGGATGTGTAAAAAACTTTTATACAGCGTTGGCCATATGTATTAGACACCTTAGTCCTACGTACGAAAAACTTTAAATTATTGTTACCCGTAGTACAAAATCAAGAAATGAAATCAAAATCACAAACAGGAATGTATTCATCAGTAATTTATTAAAGAATGTTAGTTTATTTTAATATTTAGTAGCACCTCCACCTGCTTTTATAACAGCACGCACTCTTCTCGGCATACTTGCTACCAGGTTATGGCACATTTCACTGGATATTTTTGACCATTCCTCGATTATTCTTTGTTTAAGAATGTTTTTATTGTTGCATTTATGTTTTACCACCTTAGTTTTTAAAATATTCCATAAATGTTCAATTGGGGAGAGGTCCGGAGACTGAGCTGGCCAGTCTAGAATCTCTACGTTATTTTCGTTGAACCACCCCATTGTTTGCCGTGATTTATGGCAAGGCGCATTGTCCTGTTGAAAATAATATTCAGGTACATCTGTATCAAACAATTTTCATACCGATGGCTCCAATACCTCCCCCAGCATATCAATACAAGTACCACTGTTCATACGACCTTTGCACAAGAAGAGTTCACCGACGCCGGATGCAGACATGCACCCCCAAATCATAATACTGCCTCCACCGTGTTTTACTGTAGGTACTATACAATCCGGGTGATATACCTCTCCTCGTCGTCGTCGAATGTACTGCGCCCCAGGTTGACCGAAAAGCTGGAAAATAAAGTAATAAAATATACTTTAAATTGGCTGTCTTTTTTGAAAAACTTTAAGCGGTAATTTAACTTATCTACGTTTACTAACATTATAAATATCTATTCGTACATACCTCTATATTAGATTCATCGGACCATAATACTTTGGCCCAGTCTTCGACGGACCAATTTTTATATTTTCTAGCCCACTGAAGTCGCTTTTTCTTGTGTTCTGCAGTTAAGTATGGTTTTCGTCGAGCTCTACATCCACGTAAACCAACTGCCATAAGCCTTCTCCTAACTGTCCATGCAGAAATATCAATTGCATGATGCAGGACTAATTCGCTGGCGAGATCTTTCGACATTTTTGTCCGATTCCGTATGGCTGTTCTTTCTAAAATTCGATCTTCTCTTGCAGTTGTTAGGCGTTTTCTTCCATTTTTAGGCTGATTAGTGAATGATCTCGTCTCCTCGTACCTTTTTAGCGTGGTACGAACCGCACATCGCGAACACTTCATTTGTCTTGCGATCGCTGACAGTGTCATCCCTTGCGAACTGAGCAGAAGGATCTAGCCGCGCTGCACTTCCGTTAATTCACGAACTTTTGGCATTATTTTATACTTTACTGTATACACACTAATAATAAAAAATACACACTTGAATGAATGAATATAATTTCGCAACAAACTCCTTTTCGTTAGCGTGTCGGAAATAAAGTGATACTCAAAACTGTAAAATGACCCCTTACTTCAAAACTACCTGCTTAAGTACACGCGACCCTCGTTAAAATTACATTAAGGAGTTTTATCGAAAGTATTTCCGAGTACTATTTATCTGTAAATATAAATGTATTCATAATACGGCATTTTCACAGAGGTGTCTAATACATATGGCCAACGCTGTATATATATAAATTATAAAAACTAAATCAATATGTAAACATACATGCAAATTAAGTAAAACCTTATATCAAAAAATTTTTGTCGAAACCTTAACAATTCTTTTCAAGGACCTAGAGCAAACTTGTTTGGCAAAACTAAATTCTAGTGTAAGTTTTTACAGACGTTATTTGGATGACTGTTTTTGTTCCGTAAGAAAGGATAGTATTGATGAGATATTAGATTCATTTAATAGTTATCATAATAGATTAAAATTTACATATGAGAGGGAATCTAATAACTCATTGAATTTCCTGAACGTGACAGTCATGCATATTATCGGTATTGTGAAAACAAATTGGCATATAAAGTCTACCAATACAGGAAGACATTTAAATTATTTTTCAGAAACATCAAAATTACATAAAATTAATGTAGTTACCGGTTTAGTTGATCAAGCGGTTAGATTAGCTAATCCTGAATTTAGGGAAAAGAATTTAAACAAAGTCAAAGAAATCTTAAATAAAAATAATTATCCAAATAGTTCTTATAAAAAAATAATAAAAAACAGAATTAACAAATTATACAATAGAGGAATTAAAAATAATAATAATAAATGTTATAACGCTATTCCTTATAAAAAGGTTTAAGCGAAGAAATAAAAAAGGAATTTAATAAAAACAACATAAACATTACTTTCATTCCAAATTATAGTAACAGATCTCTTTTTACTAATACTAAATCTAAAATAATTAAACAAAATCAGAGTAATGTAGTTTATAAAATAAACTGTAAAGACTGTGATGGTTGTTACATCGGTCAGACGAAACAATATTTAAAGAAAAGGTTGTATAGCCATAAGTATTCTTTAAATAATGATTTTGGTGAAATGACCGCTGTAACAAAGCATTACAAAGATCTTGGGCATTACTTTGATTTTGAAAACACAATTATATTAAAAACAGAGAATAATTATAAAAAACGACTAATATATGAAATGATAAATATACAGAAAAACACTAAAACTATTAATTTCAGGACCGATATTCAAAATTTAAGTAATGTATATAGCAATTTGTTAAAATGACATTTGCATTTCTTAAGAAGGAAACCTTTGGCTAGGTTTTTAAATTTGGGTTTTCCCTAGTCCTTGAACAGAATTGTTAAGGTTTCGACAAAGATTTTTTGATATAAGGTTTTACTTAATTTGCATGTATGTTTGCACATTAATTTAGTTTTTATAATTTATATATATATATATATATATATATATATAAAAGTTGTTTACACATCCTCTATATCAAGAAATCGTAGTCATTAGTTATTTTGTTGATAGTTCCCAAATAAAAAACAAATGTTTGTTTATATATTTATCTAGTTATATTTTCACTGAAGAAGGTGTTCCGAAAACGTTTGTAAACGTTCTGAAAATATAACTATCGTTCAAACCAGCCTTGTTTTATTGACCTATTAGTGGTAGAGATCTATCATATAAGATGAGTATCAAAAGGTTACGAAATATATATATATACATCTACTTGGTTTGAGTAAGAATTCTTGGCAATTTTTTGACGATTGTTACACCGGTTTCATCGGCATTACATATTTGATTTGGAATAACTGGTAAATCCATTTCTTAGAAGCCATTCCAGTGTCTTTATTGAATTCATGAGGCATCTTATTTGCATTGGCAAAATCGAATGCCAAAGAGCGCTTCTTTGCAATGTGCTCTTGGGAATGTTGTATCTTTTTGCCGCTTGTCGAACGGATAACTTATTGCTACGGATTCTTTGTATAGCATCTAATATGTCTTCACCCGACCATTTTCCGCGATCTGTTTTTCTTTTATAATAACCATCTATTTGATGCATCTGTAATCGCCAAATAGAAGGGAATAATCACCAATTTCAAATAGTTCTAGAACAGTTTCTCAAGATGAGATGTCCTAACTTAGGAATCTCTACTATGTCTCATCTTGAGAAATATTGCCAATTAACAGTGTTGCTTAACCTAAGAAATTCAACAGGCCAAATGTGTAGCAAATTTATGGCAAACTACATTGAAACTACAAACAAACTACATCCAAGGCAGTCATTGAAAACGGTCATTATAATTAATGACCGTTTTCAATGACTCCCTTGGATCGTTTAACATAACTTGCGTTTTTTGTTGTAGAATTAACAACCCTTCTGCCTTACACGCTGTACGTATCCGAACTGGCTTAACCCCATATATGTATGTGTACCATATCCTTACTTTGAGAAGTCAACTGACAAATACTTGCTTGGCGCTGTAATGCTAAACTTTTTAATTTATAAACGTGTCTCATCTTAGAATAGCCATTTTGGGTGTAATAGCAGTTCTGAATTAGTAGTTGCCACACATGTAATTGAGATTGTTTAAACTTCATATTTTTATAATAATTTGGAAATTTATTGCACACTTTCATAGCTTGGTACTTACAGCTCCCTTCAAAAGAAAACTAAACTACTTAAAGCATTCATATGTATTTATATATAAACGCAAAGCATAAGTCATAATTTTTAGATCTACAACTTTAGCAGTTTAAATGCTCGATCAAAACAATTACTCGCAGCCCAGGCTATTATTCCATTCGATGCCATCCCATAAAAATGAGCAAGGTAGTACATTCTTAAGCAGTTTTTACCCACTACCAACTGCAGTTGTAGTCAATGTTTAATCCCAAGAGCTGTGTCTGATCTACCTGTTTAGTACTTTTGCTGTTAATTTTAAAAGATAAGAGTGAGTCCCACTTTATTTCAACTGTTTAAGTTCTACAAAAGCGGTTTTCTCACTTATTAGATGTAACTTATTGCTACGAAAGGACGCGTTCACTTGCTTCAAAGAATTTTCTGCTTTACTAGTCAAGGTCTCAATATTTAGATGCATACCAGCAAAGATGTATCATTGGTAAACACCATCGGTACTCCATAGGTACTGCATACGCAGCTAGACTTTTTCTATATATCTCTACATAGTTGATTCTATTTTGTAGATAGCTTTCAAACCAATGCAGTGGTCGAACACCATACAAACACAGTTTCTTCCTCAGAATTATATGATTCACTAGATCAAAAGCTTTGCTGAGATATAAGAATATTTAAATACATCAATGACTATCAATATTTTCATATAAAGAATTTAGGAATTGTACTATAGTAGATATCGTATTGTGCCCACTACTAAAACCATGTTGTCAAGAGTTAAAGAGATTGCATTTCCCCAGAAAATCTATTAGTGTTGATTCAACATGCTTTTCTGATTTGTCTGATGAGTTTTAAGAACGTACATAATAAATAAATGGGTCTGTAGTTATTTACCTCCCTTGTGGAATCCTCTTCATGTATTGGTGTTATCTTAACTACTTTCAATTTATCCAGAAAAATACTTCGCAGAAATGAATCATTAGCCAGAGAGGTCAACCGCACAACAAGCTCCTTGGCACGCTGTCTTATTAAGTATGCACTGAGTTGGTTATAGCCATAAAAATATCTTCTTTAAACTAAGAATTTTAAAACGAACCTCTTTGGGTTTGCATATTGCGAATATAATTTGCATTAATACCCGTTCTTATTGAACTATCTGCAAGTTTGTTAAAATATTCGTTGAAATATTCCATAATAATTTCAGAATAACCTGCTAAGTTGCTATTCACGTTTAGTGTTAATTGATGTGAATTTTTGTTCCCTTTAGTATTTGTATTGATTTCCATCCACACAGCTTGTGATTTATTTTGTGATTATAAGTGGTAATTTATAGTTTTTATAACTTATATTTGTTATGCGATAAATTTTGTTAATAATTATGATGATAACGTTTCTGCTCTGTACATACTCCCATATCTTGTCTATATTTACAGTTATTTTTTTTTTTGGAAAAAGTGTGGATTGCTGGAGTTATCCACTTCTTTTCAATCTGCAAAGGTATGCTTTTGATTATTTGTGGAAATGCTAGATCAAAGTTGTATGTGATGATGCCTATATAATTATCGTATTGAAGATATGAATCTTAATTATTGAACACTTTTGACCAATTCTCGTTTCTCAGATATCGCTTAAAGTTGCTTACGGTATATTCAATTACTAGGTGCATATTGTTAATTTTATGGTTTTCTTGCACGATCGGTTCAAGAAATTTATTTTCTGTGCCGACTGATCTGATATTCTGTTCTGAATTACTGCAGTTGTGTAATTGGAGGTTGCTTCATTGATGCATATATTATCCAAATAATAAGTCTTGCGTGTAAGTTCCGCGATAGTGGAGGACTTATCCAATGTGCAAGAAATTAATATTAAAATTTCCACAGATTACTAATCTGCAGTTCCTATATTCAAGGGGAAAAGTTTAAAAGTTCTTCCAGTTTTTGCAAAAAGATTTCAAAGCTTTCACCTGTATATTACAGCTACAATATAGCTTTTATAATAAAACTGAAATTTTGTTGCCACACATTCAAAATGGAGTTTTTTCGCATAAGTGATTCACCTTGTCTAAATTTTCATGATAATTACTAGCGCTCGTAGCTTGCTTTATAAGCATGGGTACACATTTCCATGTATTGTTGTTTTCAGAGATTCTATTGTTTAGATACTGAGAGTTTTCATGTACCCTCGATACTTAAGCCCTATTGGATGTTCTATTTCTTTTGGTAAGAATTACGTCATTGTCACACCATGATTTCCTTACCACAAAATGTTTGATCATAATTAGTTTCAGTTTGTGTGGTCATTCAATGCTATATTCTCTTATGTCTAACTTGATCGCTTATTGTAGAAGTAAATGTATCAATTGTGGATCGTAAGCTGGAAATCAGAGTAAGCTCCTGTTTCCTTATAGAACTTGTTTTAAAGATCTCTACTATATTCACATAATTCTACATATTTGTGTTCCGCTTTTGCCAATTTCATCTCGCATATCTTGAATTATTTCTGTCTTAGTTTGCTTTTCATTAAAACATTTTTCGTTAAAATCATCACACGATATAAGAAAATAATATAACTATTGCTTTTGTTCGATTTTAATTCTTCGACCTTGATTTTCGAGGGAGTTACCTTCTGAAGCATTGTTGCAAACACCTCAAAGAAAATAAATATAGTGGTAGTGAAGCCAGAAAGGAACAGGAGAAAGCCAGGGACACATACTTCACACCAGTCTCGGTAACTAACCATACACACACAAGAAGACCCCGGAAAGGAAAACAAAAGATGTATTTTACAGTCATCTGTACCCATTGCGTATATTTCATAAAACAGAGTAGAGTTATGTAAATATAAACATAAAAATTTTATAGAAACACAGAAACCTACATACACATACAAAACAGGAAAGTAAGTGGGGATAGTTTGTTACTAATTTTGAGAGAATATAAATTTATTAAAAATTTAGTTTTAAAATGATATGCAATAGATGTTATTGCAATAACATTTGCTCGAAAAAATACAATAAAATACTCAAGACACAATACACACCATCTTAACCAAACGCACGCACGTATAAAACTGGAAGAGCAAATACTGTTATTCTCATTAATTTAAAATTAAACCGAACGACAGCAATAATGAATATACATATCTACTATTTGATATTAATCTAGCAAAAGCAGGCGTACATAGTAACTTGCTCACTTGGCGCTTGTTGACATTTGAGAAGTTCCACCAAAGCAATTTTTATTATTATTTCCCGGAAAGTTTCTTCTGCAAATTCTGCTTGATTCAAGAGCTTAATGATAGAACTTCCGACAAGACCCTGAAACTTGGTTAGGGCAAACTTTCTGACGTAATCCAATAAAATTAATGCAATTAAGTTTCAGTCCGTACGTTCGTCTTTGTTCGAGACATATTCCTTTCGAGAAAGGGGTTCTATTAAAACCGAAGTTTAGATTCTTTCCCAACATTTAATCACAATTTCGAACTAATAAATATTCCGATGAACTTTGTTCTATTTTTCATAAAAGATCTATTGTTAGGTTTAGTTATAAATATTGGGAATATTCTTTCTACTTCTAGAATTTCCTAGTTGATTCGTTAGTTAATTTTAATTGTTATTACAATTATGGTTGTTATTACATATTATGATTATTATTATATTACTATTAGGAATACTGTCAAATTATGATCTACTTGAATGATTTTAGAATACGCTTCTGGTATTCTTGTATTCTATCTTATATCATTTACGTAAGAATTCGATAGGAAGATGTTAGTGTCTTTTGTTCTTTTCTTTTTTATTTTGTATATTATTTCTGATATATGTATAGGTACATTAGCCTACTTATTACAATAACACAACTACATTCCACCCTGCCTGGCCTCTTACCTTGTGTGTGTTACATATGTATGTATTATAGTTTCTATATCATCTTCACTTGTCTGTGAGTATATATATATATCGTGACCTTTTTATACTTATCTTATATGATAGATCTCTACCTGTGAGGTGACGTTCTTATCAGGTGTGTATTGTTTGCTTCTAGTACTTTTCTAACAAATCCATTTCTTTTCCTGTTTAACTTTCGGTATTCTACTAATCTCCTTGAGAACGTTATACCTGTCCCTTGCATCTTGCTTTTCTGTCTATCAGTAAGCATCGCTACTTCACATCACTCTAATAAAGTTGGCGTATGCAGTAAGTTACACATTATTACTTTAGTTCTCTTGAAATCTTGTTATAATTGGTATAACCATTTCTTAGACTCTGATGTAGCTTAACTGTAATTTCTGTTCTGTTGTTCATTTCGCTTTTGATCCTTCCAATATTGTTGAGTATAGTACCTCCGAATTTCTACTTTAACTCCATTTACATACTCGCATATTCTGCCCTTTTACTTTCTCTAAACTTTTGTTTTATTTATATGACGAGTTAGGTTCTAAATCAAGATAACCCTAACATTACTTGGTTAAGCGCCGAAATTTATTTTCAAGCTCGAAACTTACTCGATTAAATTGTACACTATTGGCCGCTTCAATAAAATTGTATATCACATTTTGCTCATGAGTGGATTAGTTTACAAAAATGGGTGCTGAGGCCGAAGCATGTGTCTGAAACGTTTCGATCTGAATTCAACAGAATGAATTGAAATGTTTATGGCTTTTGTTGTTCCAACTCAATCTATTATGTTTTGCGTATAATGAGGAGATATTCGATATTTTTCACCCCATGTATACTTTAATCTAATACAGTGGTAAATATAGAATAAAAAACCATATTAAGAAGAAATACAGAAATTTGATTCAGAGAGTGGTTAAATTGTATTCAAAATTGTGAAAACTTAAGGAAACATATAGTAAATCTCAGAAGAAAGATGTAGTGCGTTTAATTATTTCAAATTATAGTTGCGCTCAAATAATGTAGGTGATTTGCACTGTACCGGGCAATATAGACTCATTATGATTTACCAAGATCATCTCACTAAATTCGTTCAATTACGTACAGTACAATCAAAAACAGCAGAATAGATTGCAAAATGCGTTATTGACACCTATAATTTTGGAGAATACGAAATTAAGTAACAAACTTCATGGGAGAGAAATATGCGAAATGTGTGAGAAGAGAAAAACAAAAATTAAACTCACAATCAGAAAATCCTGGAAGGCTTTCCTTAGTCTCACCAAGCAGAGAAAACGAAATGCCTACCGAAAGCTAGATTTCTTGCAACTAAAATTGAAAATGCTGTCAGATTTAGATAAAGGATGAGGTTCACTAAGACGCAATAAGTGGCGTGAAGGTGTTAGATCTAAAAATGAACGAAGCAACATATGTATGTATTTAATAGGCAGAAGGTCCTGTTGTCGTTGAGAAAGAAATGACTACATCTATGTAGAAGTCAACAGTTATTCTGTGGGAAATAACGCTGCTCTAGATGCAACTGTAAACTTGAGTGAAGTACCAGAAACTGTGGATGCAAAAAGAGTATCGATCAGGTTGGTATGTCTAATCAAAAAACAAATATATTCACTCACTTGATCTCGGTGACGTGACAAGCAGTTGTATGTTGCTGTATTTAATCATGTTTTACCAAGTTACGTTAAGTTACCTTAGGTTCACAGGCAGATTGCTTTATTAAGGTATTCACTTTTTATCTTTTAATGTTTAGTATCTAAATTAGATCAAAAGATATGTTTTCAATTTTTCTAATCTTATTAGAGTTTACATTGCTTTTCAGAAATTAATGAAATTTACATAATAACCAGACAATTGAGAATGAAGCACGCACATCAATAATGTGTTCAATTATTACTTTACCCACGTTATCCATTTGGACTTGAATAAACCGAGGACTACCCGAATACTAAATTTACACAGTGACACAGTGAACAATTCCAGGTGATACGTCGAAATCTCGGCGAGATGGATACGGTCAAAATAATGACCCCATCTTCCGAGCAGGAACGATATACTGTACTGACGAGTCTTAATGAGGACGAAACTAATTAGTCTGCAGTTGCGTTTTGCGATTGACATAGTCAACATTTCCTACAGGATTATTGGCATATGCAAATTGTGCTTACTTTGTAGGCTTTTGCACGGTTACTTGTTAACTGCCCATTAACGAACCTAATTTTAGTATTAGGTCGTTTATAGAGAGTCTTCTACATTTAATATATTATATTATATTATATTGTATTGTATTATATTTTATTAAATTTTGGCTCTCGAAAACACGATGGCTATTTTTAATAATAATTATACCCGTATAATTCACAAACCACATTTAAGCCTATTACACACATATATTGTAATGTACATACATATATTGATTTACCAATATCGGATCCTAAGTGTGAAAATAACATCTGTTAGAATTATTTACAGAGTGCTATGATGTGATACAAATGAAAATAAAATGGCAAGGATGAAATTCAAACTAAATATGAAAAGGCGAACAGACACGAAAGTACCGCAGAAAGAAATTCTACACAAACTGAAAGAGATAAAATATGTAAGTGAACGGCTTCTGCTATCTAGAGAGCTACAATCAATACGGGAAACCGAGCAGGAGGACGTATAGATGTATATAGACAATAAAGGATGAGAAAAGGGATATGTCTTCATTATCAGAGAATAATAATAAACAAAAAATTGAATATTTAACACCGATAAATTTATACTAGTTATTTATTCTAGATGTAACCATAACTTTGACCGACGAATGTCTGATGATAGTTATTTGCAACCTGCAGTTGTGAGACAAAACAAGAATAAATAAAGAAATGATGTCCGGCAAATTTCCAGAAATGCTTTTTTCAAGGTGAACTTTTAAATAATCAAATGAACCATGGGCCACATAGACAATCGCTGCAATTTATTTTCATGCTGCAGAGCATGCGACTCACAAATATCTCCATTGTTCTCCAATGCACGCAATGTATGTATGATGTATTTCGATATTATTTCATTATTTCTATTGAAAGTTTATGCATAATAGCAGCTCAAGTTTAAACTTGGGTTAATTGCTGTCCTTAGATGGTCCTGATTAAACCAGTAGTAAACAAGTGGGGTGTATTACACCTTAACGAATTCGAAATTTATGTCGTCTTACATTGCATCCTCGAGCATACATATGCTATAAGTATCTGTCAGAAATTTCATATTCACTGATTATTCAACTAAAACCAATAGGGCAATGTAATATATATATGTTCATATACAGGATGTAACTGTGAAAATGCTGGATAATTAAAATATATTCAATATTTGCTTAATAAACATAGGTCCCCAAACGTACCGTTCGCAAGATATTTATAATTGCAGTTTTGAGTCCGGCCCTGTTATACAATTATAACGAGTTTCCAATACGACTAACGATCGGATCATTGATAGAGTAAGCATAAAGAATGTATGAACAAGCGGCCTACTTCAAATTTGCGAATTTTCACACTGCTTGCACAATACATACATGTTATCTATGGTTTATTAATCATTTTACTTTAAACATTTTTACACAGCGATCACATAAACATATAACTGTCAAATAGGTCTAATGTTAGCTATTTCTTGTGAAACTTTCTTTGTTTTCTTGACTTTACATTGTTTACCAATAAATTAATCTTTTTGAAAGGAAACATTTCATCATTACCGATAAAAAATCATCGAACTTTTCAAATATAGGCCAAGTTCGTACAAGGGCAGCGAAATAAAACAGCTGTTTATTTTTCTGTAATAGTGACAGAGAAACATTATTTACCTGTTGATAATATGCTATTTACTGGTGACGCTATTTCAATCAAACCACCTGCTTACATTGCAGAATACCCGAATTCTGACTGAATGTCTAATTATTCATTTCGACTTTTAAAAACCCCTTAGCTCTCAAATAAACGTCTACGAGAAACACAGTATCGTAATGTAAAAATGTAGGGGGCAACATTCTATTAAAATTAAGCAAAAACGTTACGCGTGATTTGCCATTAATTACGTTAACTATACCATACCAGGTTTACCATATGAATGGTTCCTTGAGTATGTATTAGCCAAAATCAGGTACCATTTACTTAACGTTTTATACATTAGATTTTTTAGATTATACTTTTTTTCTTCATTAGAAAATCATATTACAATATCTGCTTTTCGTCATTACTCTTATTTCCGATGGATTTCTGGTAATTTTGTAATAATCCTAAAGATTGGCAAATGATCTTTGCGTGTTATTTATGTATTTATCTTTTTACCTCAGCGCTATCATACTACAAAATTAAGCAAACTGAGCTACTGAATTTATAGGAAGAATTTTAAATGGAGATAGAATTTACCGAATCTGAATGGGCCAGTGAATACCCAAGTTCATGAAGCTTTGCAAGAAAATGAAAATTAGGAGGACGAGTGGATTATCAACACTACCGACAACAGTAAATATTTTGTATCAAAACATGGCTGGAAAATATTACCAAATTTAGTAAACTCGTTCTGAAAACGTTTGAAGATTTGAGTTTGCCCTATGCAGAGTGGAAATCGAAGGAAGGAAAAATAATTCATCTCGAAACCATAGAAACTAGAGACAGCTCAATAAGCTACGGAGATTGGCTTATATGGAAACATTTAGAGCTTTGAGAACAACACCTACACTAGGCTCTACATGGTCGTGAAGCTTGAGACTCAAACGGTTTGCATCTGAATGACCAGGGAATGCGATCATCTTCTATTAAGCAGATGTACGATCTCCGTCATTTCACCCTTTGCATGTTCCTAGGAAAAGGCAATAGTTAGTCCCTCTAACACACCCTTTCTCAAGATAAGGGTGTCCGACCCGGTAAGCAGAGGGAGCGATATATGGGAACCGACCGAGGACATTATTTAAAATTATACATAAATATATTATATAATATAATATTTATGTATATAAATATATAATTATATATAGAAAGGGTAGTAGGAAAGTTTTGCAATACAACTTCATTTATTTAATTTTTCAAAATAATTTTCACCACATTCAACACATCTCTCCATCCTCCGAAACCAATCTTAGGGAGTAAGACACACTCCTTGTACCAACCCCTTAGGAAGTCCTCTTCACTGGAAAACCGCATCCCTTTCAGCTTCATTTCCACGTGCGGGAACAGTGCAAAGTCGCATGGAACAAAGTCTGAACTATAAGGAGGATGGTGATGAAGTTGCAGGTTTTCGCGCGGTGAGCTGGAGCGTTGTCATGATATAGGAATCAGGTATTCACTCTTGAATTTGGTCGTAGGTTCTTCATAGATTGAATGACTTTAGGCAGGCGCTGTTCAGTGTATCACTTAACTGTGACTATCTTCTGTGTATCGAAAATGACACGCTCCACAATTCCACTCGATTTGAAAAATAAAGCTATCAAATTTTTCTTTACTGATCGAGATTTTCTGACAGCTACGGGTGTATCCTCGTCATCAAAGACCCAAAATTTTTTTGAAACTTGGTCGGCACATCATTATAGTACAGCCAAGTCTTGTCACCTGCCAGGATGTTGTTCACAAACCGACATTGTCCCTTATTAAAAATTTATCTCCCAGCACCATCTTACACGTCGTGTCATCTGCCCTTGGGCAGACTATGCTGCACTCAGAGATAACAAAAGTTTCTTCACGTGCAAGTGACTGTGCAGAATCGAAGGAATTGTGCTGGTGCATAAGGGCCTAGAGTATCCTAAATTTCCCGGCAAGTCACTTGCCTATCTTCGTCAAACATTTTCCTCACAGCAGTATATTTTTGCTCCATAGCTGACGTTCGTGGTCTTCCCGCCTTCTCAGCGTCCTTCAGAGTAAAATTCTCCCTTCTGAATTCTCTACCACCTGAATATAGTCGTATGATATGGACAAACATCACCTAGTGCAAGAGTCATTTTTTTAAACTACGCCTGAAGTTATATCGCAAAACTGCCCGTATCTCATTCGATACCACTGCAAGGACTTTACACTTATCTCTGCTAAAGCATAACTGAGCCCACCGACTTGACGCAGTGCAAACTGTGCAAGTATGAACACGTCTCAGCATGCAACAAGCGGACTCCTGCGACAATTAGTTGTGTCATACTGCAAAACTTTCCTAGTACTCTTTGTGTAATTATATCTATAATAGAATTAGTGTATCACTGGATTTACGCTGCCACACAGTCTACCAAGCTGAGATAGTTGATATAATAGCTTGTGCCTAAGAGACAGGCATTAAGGAATCCACAAAATTCATAGAACAGCCTTTGGTTTGCAAGAAGACCATAAACCTTCTCAAACTAACGCAAGGTCAGTGTCATGGCCAACTATTATCTACGTAAAACCAGACAGGAATGAGTCTGAGTGCAGACTCTCTGACGAAATAAATTAAACTACTGAGCATCTATGTGTCGCTGCGAAATTCTAATTAACAGTAGGCTTCTATACTTAGAGGACACTTATCTGGAACTTACTAATGTACTACTAATGTAAAACGTGTTCCCCAGAAAGCTCCTTTCGGCCTTCCTCCTACTGACACTAAACTATCTACAGACCACGATGTTTTGGATTATGCCAAAAACGTGTTTTTATTTTACGAGCAATAATAAATCTGATATATATTAAATGCCATCTAACTCAATTAGTAAACTTTCTTTATTTGCATCCTATATTATCTAAATGTCTTAAACCAATTCCACGCTCTTCTGTTATACACTGTTGTATGCTTCGCGTATTGATGAAGTCTGATCCCAGTTCCAAATTTAATTTCTATCTGGTGCAATAGCGTAAGAGCCAAAACAACTGAAATGCAATTTGTGTCAACCCGCACAATAATTGAAGTTGTAGATTAATTTGGCATTTAAAAATCAATTCATTAATTTATTTATGGGTCTTTGCTGCAATCTTTCCGGCTATACAAAAATGTATTTATTAACTTCCTGTGCAATAAATAATATCTAATACATACGGAAACTGAACATCACATTATTATTGATTAGTAGACAAAAAGTAATTTATACAATTGAAAATCGTTCGTTATTCGTGAAGTGTCTGCGTAATGAGAATACACCAGATCTACTGTACACTTCTTGGCGGATTAAAGAAACTTTCTTCATTATTATTAGGTTTTAACTTCAAACGTAAAAGGAATTTGCGTATTAATAAGAAGCAAATATATACTGAAAAATATGGTCGATTTACAAAATACTATTGTATTGGTGTTGTTCGAAGTTTCTACAGTTTATGAAAATAAAAATCGGTGTTTCAGCAAAGCCCTTTGTTAGGAATTCGATATATACCAGTCTAGTCATAACACAACTGTATAACGTCATTAAAGATTCAATAAAAAAGAGAGTGCGGGTGATATCGAAAAAGTGTTTTCGCATCCAAACTACATAAGAATGGCTTCATTGAAGTCATGTTCATTTGAAGTTTCTAAAAATGGCTTCACGAACAAACAAAACCATTCAACACTTTCTAATTTATTTACAAATGGAAAGCTGTTCAAGTCTTTCATTTAATTATTCAATACACTTGTCGTTCAAAAGAGTGTCTAGATTCTAAAGCAATTATTCAATATTTTAATATTTACGTTGTAAGTATAAAAAGGTAGCAAGTAACGCAGGATTAGAATTAGCAAATTTGATATGGCACGCTATTTAATGTAGGAAAATATTTTATTAAAACTTTATTAGAAGTTTAATGGGAAATATTGATGAAAAAGTGAACAGGTGGGTAGAATATTTTAGAGAAACCCTAAATGATGAAATGGAAGAAAGTTACACTGACTCTTCAGTGTAACTTTCTTTGACTGTTATTGATGACGAAAAATAAGAGAAGTAATTAGAAACCTAAAGGACAACGAAAGCCCTGGAGAGAATGGAGTATCAGTAGAAATGCTAAAAGAAAGAAATTCATAGAAGTATATCCTAGGCCTAATTAAAGAAATATGGATAAAAGACCAACTGCCTGATTAGTAGACAAACGTATTGCTGTGTCAGATACATACATCAAAATAGATTGCCAAAACTATAGCGTGATGGCAATGCAAAATATAACGTATAAGGTGTTAGCAAAGTTGCTAGAAAAAGATCAAAGTTTAAGAACTAAATACTTAGAATTGCAAGTAGTTGATGATTCTAATGAGAACGAAATAAATACTCAGAGTAACTCTGGTCAAAGATACGTTTTCGAAAAGTACCTAGTAGTGGTAGAAAAACTATCTATAAGATTAGAAAGCAATTAAAAATAAAACAGCAGAATTCCACTGCCATCGGTTTTAATCGAAAAATATTTCCATTGTTAGGGTCCGCCCTGTACAATTCTTCTAACAATAAGTACATCGCAGACGTACCATCTGCTACTACAACCGACATTTACTCCGAAAATGTCTACTGGAACTTAAATTATTGTGCTTTTACATCATCAGTTCTCTTTCTACGAACAATTTCGTTATTTTGGATGATTGTTTCATTCAAGTGCCAACAACTCTAAGTCGTTCCTAACACACTTACCCATTGAATTTAGGTATACCTATATATGTATGTACGAGAATGTTTTGGGATAAGATGCAAGCAATCAAAGCAATATACATATATTATAAAAGAAAACACCATCCTTAAAGATCTGATAACGTAAAAGTGCCTTTTTTCGTTTTTGATACTAAGATGATGGTAATGACTTACAATACAGGAAAATTAATATTGGCTCGCTTTTCGTAGAAGAACTGAAATGCGATGATAAATGATAAATAAATGCAAAAATAATGGAAATAGAAATTACAAGAAAACTAATCTGTCAATTTGACTGAGCCCATTAGTAATGGATATCAAAAAGTTCGGTGAGAAATACCAGTACTAAAATCAGTCAGCTAGGTACAGTAGTCACATGGGTTTCGTTGGTTACTGAATTCCCTCTTCTGCAAGCATTTGCCATTAGATAAACGTCTTGTAATACCAGTGGGGTATGTATTAAATTTTAAACACTACTGTGTAATTAATTCATCGTCACCAGTAAGTACCAGAAGGTTACAGAGATAAATGCTCTGGAACATTATAGAGCTTAAATAAAGCTATCAATTAGAATATCGTGATATCAACTAGTACTCTGCTGTACAATTGTGTTTTGTATACAGATATGCATTAAATCAATTCGAATTAATACGAAATTGTTTTTCGTTTTTACATTGGGCAGTTTAACAATCTTACAGATTACAACCACTAACGATTTCTTATTTTTCTTATCGAATACTTGAAAATTGTCCTGATGCTAATTACGCTGAAAAATGTTAAACTTTCTGAAACCAACTAGGCAGTAGTTTCAGCACTGATTTCTAAAGTGTTGAAATAACCCGATTTTGCTTGTAGCAAAACAGTAATAAAATAATATGGAACTTATTTTTTTACCAACTGTAATACTAAGTTTAGTTCTTTCAGATGGGATTTTAAAATTGAGGCACATACATTCGTTGAAAACACTCCATGAATGTTCCTTTCATTAACTTGAAAAGAATACGCAAAGGAGTTCATCTTCAATTTAGCGACGTAACCTAAACACTACCAAGATATTATCTTTGTTGAAGCACATAATCTTCAAGAATATTGCAGATATATTAATCAGTAATCTGTAAACTATGGCGTATGTAATAAATTTTACAAGAGACGCTTCCTAGATACTTACTTCGTTTCAAATCTTCAATTGATACATGTTATATATACATATATATATGTATATATATATATATATATATATATATATATATAATGAACTTTATTACCCAACGGAAACCAATTACAGGGTAATTTAATAGAAATGATTACACGTATTAACATAATTATACAGATAGAAAAAATAACCTAAACAAATTAATTATATTACTGTAAATAGAAAAAAAAAAAATATTTTAAACAAAAAAAAATCCAATAATAATAAATACATATAAAAATACAAAACTTGAGAACTAAACAAAAATATCTTCAAAGTATAAATTCGCAATATTGAGCATCTGGTTCATCGGTGCATTTCTCAAAATATTAGTTTTAGCTGTTTTTAATGAAAACGTCACAGATAAACGAACAAATGAGATGAGTCGACGTCGCAATGAAGCAAAATATATAAATCGAGCACCTGTACATTACGACGCTCAGATAACGATGTTATATTATGCCTGTCCAAGAATGATGTGTAGTCAATACTTCTGGGAGAATACATAGCATCAATTTTGAAGGAAACAAATTTCAAGAATTTGCGTTGGACACGTTCAATTACTAATTGATAGCAGAGATAATAAGGTGCCCAAACAATAGACGCATATTCCAGAGAGCTAAGAACAAAGGCAAAATATATTGACTTCAGAGTAGAAGAGCAGGTAAAATATTTAGCACAGCGTATAACGAAGCCTAAGTTTCTCAATGCTCGCCAACAAAGTTGATCTTTATGAGGTGAAAATGTAAGGCAAACATCAAATAACACACCAAAGTCTTTAGAACTGTTACACTTTTCTATGCTGAAGTCATTGATACTTTTAATTAACAGAACACCAGCCAACAAAAACATCCAAACTAGACTGAAGGAGACTAATGTCAGTTACAGAATTATATATATATATATATATATATATATATATATATATGCAAACTAAAATTAAACCGAATATACGTAAAGGACTAAAGATGTTCTTCAGATCAATACAACTGTATCGATTTTGAAACCAAAAATTTTAATGAAGTGTGAGAGCCACGCTTTTACCATTGATTTTGCGAGTTAGTCTGAAATTTTATAATTTTCTGAGCAATATCTATGACTTGTTGGAATTCGATATATCACGCGTGACACTAGCAGAAAGCAGACATAATGTATCGCTTTCTCGGGAATAATCTTAGAAAATTGAAAATCACGGATACATATAACATCGAAGTACCAGTTTTGCAAAGACATTGCTACTGAAATGAATGTCGTACTCGTATTACCCAAAACCTTCGTCACTATACCGTACTTAATTGTTAACTATATGTACGCGTATATGTATCCAAGGAAAGTAGTTACCCATGATAAATATCATCATCATTAATATTTATATTTCAAAATATGTGTAAAAACAGATACAGATATTATTTTGCAAAGTATTCTCCCTTATAACGACGGGAAGAATGTTTTAACTACCTCCAGAACCTCTAAGTGTTAAAAAACATTTTTTATATTTTTGACAAATGGGCAGAAAGACGGATATTTTAGTCCTAAATCCATCTGAACAATAATTTGGTAATTCGACGTTCTGCCGCTTTAAATAATCGTTGGTTTGTGATACTCTATAAGATGCATTGTTATAGGGAAGGGTGATCCGACATTTTGTATTAGGTATCTGAATTCTATTAATCTACATGCTTAACTTTAATTTATGTTATTCATCTAGCATCCTGAATTGATGATATTGGAGTGAATTATTATCCAGAAATCTGTAAATTACACAAAATTAATGCAGTTAATGGATTAGCTGATGTACCTGCTAGGTTAGCTAATCCAGGGTTCAGAGAAAAGGATTGAAACAAAGTTAGAGAAGTTTTAAGTAAAAATAATTATCCAAAAATTGTTTGTTATATTTTTTGTTAATATGTGTATCATGTCATCACTTACTGTCAATATAGTATTCATTTAATTCGGAACGCAAGTGTGTCTTTTTCTTCCGAGCTGCGATCTCTTCAACAAATTTGATAATAAAAGTATAAAATAAATAAATTGTATAATAAAGGTAATTACCGTTATAATGGTATTCTTTATAAGAAAAGGTTTAAGCGAGCAAATAAAAAAGAAATTGAAGAAAAAAACAATGTAAATATAACTTTTATTCCAATATATAGTAACAAATAACACTAAACGTAAAATAGATAAACAAAGCAATGTTATTAATAAAATCAATTGGAGACTGTAATGGATGTTAGATCAGTCAGAAAACAATATTTAAAGAAAAGATTGTATAATTAAGCATTCTTTAAATAGTGGTTTTGGTTCAATAGCCGCTATAACAAAACGTTACAGAAATTTAGGTCAATGATTGGTAGTCAGCGGCTAGTGATTTTGAAAACAGAATTATTAAATAAAAATTATTATAAAAAAATTATAAACCTACAAAAAGATATTACTTAAAACTATTCATTTCAGAACCGATATTCATAATTTAACTAATGTACGTATATAGTAATTTAATAAAATGGCATTCACATTTCGTAAGGAGGAAGAAACTTTTGGCTAGCTTTTCATTTGAGTTTTCTCTAGTCTTTTTGAAGTCAGAATTGTTAAGGTTTCGATAAAGGGTTTTTTTATATAAGGATTTATTTTGTATTTATATTTTGCATAAGTAGAAGGTAGGTAAGGTAGAATATTAGCGAGTATTATAGAAAAAAGAATAAGAAAAATAACTGAGGAGAGCATAGAAGACACTCAATGTGGATTTAGAAAAGAAAGAAGTACACAAGATTTAATATTTGTGATAAGACAAGCAAGTGAAAAGATAATTAACAAGGAAAAACAAATACATATATGTTTTATAGACTTAGAAAAAGCTTTCGACCGGATAAGAAGGGAAGACATATGGAATGTCCTAGAAAAGAGAAATATAGACAAACGAACAATAGAGTTAATAAAAGCGATGTATAGGAATAACACAAATATAGTAAGAACCAACAACGAAGAATCTAAAGAGTTTACAACAAAGATTGGGGTAAAGCAGGGCTGTGTGCTCAGTCCACTGCTGTTTTCTATGGTACTAGATGAGGCCATAAAAAGTGCTAAAAAACAAATGAAACCACTAAAAATGGGTCACTGGAAAATAAAAGAGACTAACTTGTGTGAACTGATGTTTGCGGATGATATGGTAATTCTGGCTGAATCAGAAGAAGCGCTACAAAGGAACCTTGAAATCCTAAATAAGGAAATAAAGAATATAAACATGAAAATAAACATCGAAAAGACCAAATCAATGATAATAGCTGGAGAAAGGAAAAGACATAACATCAAAATCGAAGGGAGGACAATAGAACAGGTGAATAACTACAAATATTTAGGAACAATAATTCAATGGGACGGAAAAATGGAACAAGAAATTAATGAAAGAATGAAAAAAGCGGCAAGAATGTTTTATATGATGGGAACTACGTTTCTGGGGAAAAAGGAAGTGCCAAAACGGATTAAAACGGAAATTGTGAAAAAGTGATAAGACCAACAATAACATATAGTAGTGAGTCCTGGACAAGGTCAGAAAAGGTAAAATCGCGGGTGAACGCCATGGATATGAGATTCCTAAGACGAATAGAAAACAAGACCAAGAAAGACAAGATAAGAAACGAAAATTACTGGCAAAACCTAGGAATAAAACCCATATGGAGAATAGTGGAGGAGAGTCAGCTGAGATGGTTCGGCCATGTGTGTCGTAGGAGTGATGATAGACTGACAAAGAGAGTGTATGAGACACGAGTGATAGGAAAAAACAAAAAGAGGAAGGCCAAGAAGAAGATGGAATGATGATATCAGGGGAGCAGCGACAGAGAGGGGAATTGAGTGGGAGGGAATAAAGGATCAGACCGGAGACAGAAAACGGTGGAGAGAACTATATGGAAAATAGGAAACTTGACCCCATCCAAGCCTTACACCGAAAGGTAGATAGGAATATGATTAAGAAGAAGAAGATTTTGCATAAGTGTGCAGACGCACATAAAATTAATATTGAAAATATTAGATGGATAAATTATTACAGGTCCTTTGTTAACACATAAGGTTGTTTTTCACCGACGAATGTTATACGGAAACGTTATTTATTACCGTTTTGGAAATATAGCTGTTGATTTCCAATCCGTTGTTTGACCTAAAAGTGATAATATATGAAAAATATATGGAACATAAGATATAGGATAGAATAAACATAGAGGTATGAAATAATTAAGAATAGATATAAACGAATTTTGTAACTTTGTATATACCACTTTTTTCAAACAGTTTGAAAATGACCGTTCTCGGTTAAAACTCCAGTCACTGTGTGATTTAAATAAAGTGGTACGTACAAAGCTACAAACTTCGTTTATTTCTATTCATAATGAAATACCACAAGGTAACGGCTGAAATTATTAATTTTTTATAAAATAATTCTTAGCACATACAAGTAAAGTACAACAAGTAGTCATCCTTAGCAGCATAAAAGTTAAATGGCCAAATAACAGATAGAGGCGATATTTGATTGCCAGTTCAGTAGCTATATAAACATATTTAAAAACTTTATTTTCAATTATATAATGCTATCTTTGACATAAATATATGTATTACTGTAAATATTATACAAAAGGCAATGTTAAATTCTGGAAGATGAAAGAGATAAATGTGCTTCAGATACAATCTAATCATATATATATATATATATATATATATATATATATATATGTCTGTGTGTGTATAACTGCGAGGGTAGATTGAAAAATTTTCGCAATGACAATGAAAACAAAATAATACGGATCCCAGTTCTATTTTATTTTTCAACACAATCACCTCGAAGCTCAACACGCTTGGTCCAAAGTCTCTCTAGTTTTCTCGATTCCCTCCCGGAAGTGACTTTCGTCGAAGTTCCCAAAACAATTGTTTACAGCCTCTATCAGTTCTACATTCGACCAAAAGCTCTTTCTACACAGAAATGTTTTGAGTTTCGGGACCAAGTGGAAGTCTGATGAAGCCAAATCAGGCGAATACGGCGCATACGGAAAGATTGGATTTCAATTGTGTCCATTTTTACAAAACCATTGCATTTGAATGGGCGGACGCATTGTCGTAATGAAACAACACTTTCTTCTTAACCATTCCCGGGCGCTTTTTCTGAGTTGCTGCTTTCAATTTGTCCAAAAGTGTAATATTGACCTGTAATAGTTTTGCCTTTTTCAATTAGCAAAATTCCTTTTACGTCCCAAAAAACCAGTGGCATCACCTTTCCAGTTGAGCGAATAGTCTTTGCCTTCTTCGGAACCGATTCACCGCATGCAATCCACTGTTCTGATTGCATTTTTGCTTCTGGTGTGCAGTGATAAGTCCAGGTCTTATCCATGACCACGAATCGTCCGTTGTATTCGTCGTAAATACTTCCAAACAATGGGCTGAGGTTCGAGCTCGAATACGTTTCTGCTCTAAATTGGGCGGCACCCATCTTGCAGAAAGCCTTTCTAAAGCCCATCATGTAAAATACGAACTACATAACTTCATAACGGTCATTTTTTCCACAATTTCTGACGTTGTAGCCTTTTTCGGACATCCGGAATCACTTGTATGCGTGCGTCCACATTTGAATTTCGAAACCCACAAACTCACACTGGGAAAATAAAGGTGATAAATCCCTGAGAACGGCATCTAACCTTGATTTGATTTTGGTTGAGGTTTCCCTTTCGAAATAGAAAAATTTGTTGACCGCTCGAACTACGATTTTATCCATAATTGAAAACACTGACTTAAATGCTTTTCAAAACTAGACTCAACAGATCGATTTAACATTTGCAGTCAATTAATATGAAAGAGTTGCCAACACCGACATAACGTATTTGGAATAATTGCAACCTCGTAGCAACGACTGCGGAGACTTGTCACTCTACCCCGTATATGCTTGAAATCATTTTGCAGTATACCATATTAAAACCTTATTTCGTTTTTCATTATAGACGGAAAATCGCTGGCCGTTTCAAGAGATTGCAAATTCATAGAGACATCTAGTGGTATCCAGCATAACGTAGATGAACTATTGGTGGGAATTCTGAAGCAAATACGTCTCAGGGAATCTCGGGATAAAAAGAGATCCACGGCGAAAAAGGATAATCACAAGCTGCACGGATCAAAGACGAGTTTAAGTTTAAACATTGCCAGAGAAATACTACAGAAAATTTGTATGAACGACATAAGTAAATCGAAATCTTGTGAAAATCTACATGTTTTATAAAAAATCCTTCTTCTGTTTTAGTTGAACGAATTTGAATAGGTTAAAATATATGTATATAAGTGTAAACTTATTGTTACACACATTCCTTCCCCACGCCGCTGGTGATGGGGTTTATCTATCATTACACACGTTCATTCTTCTTGCTCTTTTCATATCTTACATACATAATTACATATGTAAAAAGAGTGACAACTATTAATTACATCTCAGTTTGGATATCACCAGGTCTGGTAAATAGAATATAACTATTATCAGATTATCACATATCTGAAAATACGAAATGTTTGCTTAAACTACTCCGAGTTTATCTTGGAAAGTATACTTTTCGAAGCGACTCCAATATATTGAACTTAAGTTAGAAATGCTGGAGTTTTGTCAATTAGTAGGATCTCTTTCCTAAACTTTCGATTGATCGAAACTACTTTGAAGATTTGTTGTAAATTGTCAATGAATAATCAATATTCAAGACAATAACAATGATTAATAACGACTCATAGGTACTTATACGTACTTATGCGGAAAAATCCGTATTCTTTAACATCTTCCATATATATTTATTCAAAGTACTTATTAACTGATATAAATCCAAAGATAACAATAGCATATCAATATCTATATACATATGTATATGTATATAGCTAACAAAAAGTATTTTGATTTCAGAGTTTCAAGAGTAAACCTAAAATAAATCCTTTGAAATCAGTGTCTCGTAATTTCTGTAGAATTGGATGTATTGACAATATGTATGTTATACCTTTTAGTTACTGTGATATGCGTATTATTGGACACTAGGTTTCAGTAATACGTAACACTGCAGGTAATAAAGCTTTACTTGGGTATAATATTCACTTTCAAACTAGGAAAGACGTAAGAAGATTTTATTCTTAAAGAATCGAAAAATAACTAACATCATATTATTCCAGTGTAGCCGTACAACGACGGAAAAATGGAAATGATTACGTTTAGATACGCTTATGAATTTTCAGTAGTTTTGAAGAAATCTATAATATATACTATATAAATCTATTGTATATTTACTATCTGTGAATAAAAATATTTCTTGTGATATTTACTGAATACATTTCTGTGAACGACTTTGCAGTATCTTAAATGATATTTATACTTATTTTTAGAAAATGGATAATATATGTATGTCACATAATAAATTCCTATACGAACATACCTATATACCAAGATTGTAATTGTCCTACCAAACTAATTGTAAATATATTAGGGTTACCCTGAAGAGAGTAGTTAAGGCCTAATTTAACATGTAACGGCTTACCATGTTTAATGTAAATATGTAAGTGTGCTTTAGAAGCTCCTAGTTTAGCTTAAATAGACGTACGTACATATATAGATGAGATAATATATTACTGTATTCAATGCATATCCAGATTCATATATATATATATATATACAGTGCGCGCCTAAAGTAAATTTAGTAAAAGCGAAATAAAATTATGTTTATCGATTATATTATTTATTATTATATTATATTATCGATTTTATTTGACAAAATACACATTTTTTCATGGCAGACGATTTTCAGCCATTAGTTGTTTTTGAGTAATGACATAATTTTTTAAATGGCAACCTCCGATTATTTTTCTTGATTTTGAGAGACGCTGTCATTGTCCAACCGACAGTATAAAAATGTTGCCATCTTACATAAAATATTCTTTGAGTAAATGACAATTGAATGTTAGAAAACTATTTGCTAAGCAAATACAATTTCCGAAGAATACGCAGGCCTATGTAGAAATTCTTCTTGTACATTTTAAATTGTTTCCGGGCTAATTCTATGAATTTCATCTCTAATGCGATGTTCTCGTCCAGCTAAATTTTGTAGTCGGGTCACGTAGACCTTGGACTTATAACCCTATAAAGAGTAATTGAGAGGTATAAAGTATGGGGATTTCGCGAGCCACCTTCTCGGGAAGTAGTTGTCTGCAGAAACTGGAACAAACTGCGCATAGTGCGGGGATGTGCCGTTATGCTTAAACCATATTGTATTATCTGGGAGGTCTTGATCATTGTCATTTGGAAAAATTACTGCAAACGCTGCAACAAGGTCATTTTGCAAAAACTGTATATGTCTTGCTCCTTGCAGCGTTCCTTCAAAGAAGAAAGCTCTTACTATTCTGTTATCAATTATTCCAGCCCACACATTTAATTTCTGCCGGTGTTGCGTATGTGCCTCAACTATCCAATGAGGATTTACCCGACCTCAATACCTGCAATTTCGACGATTCACTATGTCATTGAGACAAAACATTGCCTCATCCGAAAAAGGAATTGACGATGCAAACGGGGGTAGTTAGGTAGCCGCCGTTCCGGATCGTCGAGTTCATGTACGAGTTGAATTTTAAAGGGATATTTTTCCTTCCTCATAATAAATAACACTGTTGTCTGACTAATTTCAGTGTCTAATGCAACCAATCGAGACGTATTGTAAGGATTCTCTTCCATACTTGACAAAATGTTGAGTTTCAGATCTTCACTATCTTTTCGATGTCCAGGTTTTCTAATGCCTTAATATAACTAGTATCTCGAAATTTAAACTCAATCTTACTGACTGTAGATTGGCTAACAGGGCGATTTGGATATCTTCTATTACACAAATTGCAAACTTTCTTCTGAGTTCTTGTCTTATCCGTGCATCCGATGAGAATTAAAATCTCAATTCTATGTGTAAGAATTAAATGTGCCATAATACTTGAATGCAATAAGATTTCTGTACCGAAAATGTTAAGAAGTCAGTGTAATACTCACACTTTGTAATGATCTCTAGCAAATATCTGGCACTTCGAAAAACAAACTTGGCGAACATTTACTCCAAGAAATTCTTATGTATGATGGCATCTTTTTTATACTGTCAGTTCGGCAATGAAAAGATGTGTATTATATATAAAGTCTGTTCTCTTTCCATTGTGCCTAGTAAAGTAATAAGTGCACAATATATTGACAAGACACATCTACTTACAATCTTTCGAAGCATTCTCCTTTACGATTTATGCACTTTTGTATCCGTAATAACCAATTTCTAAAACATTCAATCTTTCCGCGTTAAATTGTTTCATGCATTTTTGAGTAATTGCAGCGATACGATATAAAACGTAAACCTCCAGACTTACCCTTTATACGTGGAAGCAAATGATTGTTAGGTGTTTGGTCTGGACTTTATGGCGAATGACCTATTATTTTATTGCTTTGAGCGTTTAAATACGCAATTCTTCCAGCAGCAATGTAAGCTAAAGCATTATCGAAATGCAAGATGATCCTACTGCTTTGTCGCTTTTCCATAAGTAACTTTTGTTGAACCCGAATTATTCACAAAGATTCACAGTGCCGATTGTTGCACTTTTTTCGGGAACATAGCAGTATACCCATACTTCAGCATCTACACTGATGTCCACCAGAGGAGGTGACCCATTGAACCGTAGTCAAATTGTGGGAAATTTGCTTTTTCACCAACCTTTAGAGTCGCCAAACAACATGTAAGTCCTCGTCAATCATGTTCTGAATAACATCAATATTTCTTTCGGGCATGACTACTTTTGTTTGGCCACTTAGTGTTCAAGGATTCTCATTTAATAAAAGTCGACTACTTTGAAATTCATTCACCAAACACTCGACTGACTTCCTCAATACTTTCCGCTTTATCAAATTTGTAATTGCAAAAATCCTAGCTTGATAATGCTCTCTGTTCAATTCTATGATTTCTTATGCAAATGATCACTTCAAACTTATGTATTTTAGATATTTGTTAAAAAATACCTTGACCTGCTAGAGAGGCTCAGCGGAAAGAGAATATACCTCGTATATTTCTGACAAGGAACAAATATTTGTAGAATGAATTATGGTAGTGACTTACTTATCCGATTAAACCGGTCGGTAAACGTCGGATAAGCTAAAATGTCGTATGATAGGGCTGAATTTAAAAAATACCTATTAAACGACAAACTACATAATTTCACACATTAAACACCTAAATATCGCGTTTTACAAAAACTCGAAAGAAAAAAACAATTCAATACACGATAATGACCGACACCTGAAGCACAGGTTAGAGTGTTAAGGCACACGCTCAGGCGGTCAGCCCGGTTGGTCTGAACAGGACAGCTTGTATAGTAAGTGAAGTACATAATTATTTAAACAGTGAACAGTCGAGTTGTTGCACATGTAATGTGCTACGGTTTGCCTGCACAGGCCGGGAAGTTTTCTCGAATCATCAAATTTGTGTTAATGTATCGGTTATCTAAAGAGTTGGCAAGGTACATTATACTTACAATCAATTACACATTTTAGCCATCGCGCTGATATAAATTGCCAATTTCTCCCATAAATTTTGCGCGTCCCTTTACGTAAACAAAGGTAAAAATGTCCTCTTTACTAAAAGGTGATGCTGATCTAAAAATTCGAAATTCAAATTAATTGACACATTGAAATTACTCGGTGTGGTATTTAACCCGCTGCTTGGTTCGAATGATTGTTATTTACTAGAAAGACATTCCCTATTCTACTTAAACGTTAACATTCTAGCTGTCGACTTGCTCGCAGTGCTCGCACCGCACACGTAATATAATGTTTCGAGCTGTATATTAGCAGTCTTCAGTCTTGGGACCAACAGGATATGCCACTGGGAGCGTGGAGTAGATTAAGAACCGACAGACTGCTTGTTGTCGTCGATTTAAGGTTGGTTTGTACAGTGACGTAACGAGAACAACACGACGCCGTTAAAAAGTATATTTTCCTCCTTTTCAATGGAAGTGTTTGTACTCGTGGTCCATTGTTATGCGCTCGTGTCATCCTCTTTACGTCGCAGTATAAGCCAGCTTTTATGCGTTATGTGTTTGTGGAGCGCCGGATAAGAAGAAATGTTAGATAAGGGGAAGGTCGGTTAAACAAGACTCTACTGTATTTAATTTGTTGAATAGATATAGCATGTAAAATTATAAATACATTCAAAAGCAACCTCAAATAAAACTGCTTTTACCTTGTAAATATTACATAATTGATAATTCTACAACATAGGTAACAATTAACATATATCCCCTTCATTAATTCTCGATGGTAAATATGTAATATCTGTGTATATTCTTTTAGGATTAGCGCAAAGATATACCATATGTAAATTAAACTTAGATATGTCGTGAATATCAATAAGAATTGAGTAAAATGTATTCACTTCGAATACTATAACGTTTGGTTTTACTAATAGGTACAACATCAAATTGTTGCAAAGGATGTATCTTTTATACTGGTCTATAGAAGTATCGCCTGTTCATGACTAAAATTTTCAATTTTCAAAGAATTTAACAAGTGTTTACTACAATAACTGCTTTCTTCCACACGTTTGTGAATACAAACATTGGTAATATGCACATCACTTAAAATTTAGTGAAGTGCTCTTACAACCCAATATATTGTTCGTTCTGACGTTATATACTCTACTGAACTCTTTATGGTGATTAATGTATTTACCTTATATCTTTTAAATTAAATGTGAATAACTATACAATTTCCTTTGTGTATTCACTCAGCGCAACATGAATATGACCAAGCATATGGGTTCAATGTTAAGTTGAAATAAGACATACTTTTGAGACTATGAAAGTGAAAAGTGGGAGAAAAAAGGGAATAATATAAATGTATGTTCATTTATGCAATAGCCGTTTGCAAATAAAGATTGTGACATAAAACAGACGATACAACACAGAATATTGATATTGATATGATTTTATATAATAGCGGGCACTTGTTCTATAGTCCCTTATCGGTTCAAAAGCACGAGACGGTATCGAGTTGTATAGCTTCCATAAGAGTCAAAGGATAATTTAACCCAACTGTATTTTAGTGTCTGCTACAGTTTTCTAGTTGTTGTATCAATCATTGGTCAATACCAACAGATTCCCAAACACATTCTATAATGAATCAACAAATTGAATCAATTTACTTCTTCTAGAAATAATAAGAAAAAAACCGATTGGCCGCTTTGGTGTTGCGCGGATTGATAAATATGATTGAAATTATGCAAGACTACGAATTGTAATTTACTGGCCTACTTACCTATGTACAATAAATTATTTGCTTGTGAAGGTAGTTGAAATCTGGGACGAATTCTTGTGAAAAGACTGAATGTGAACTTGAATAAATAATTAATCTTTTGCCCTTATAACCTTGAAACTTTTAGTGACGCTTTCGTAAATAGCATTAATGTTACTTTTAAGAAAAATTTTGCAGATATACAGTATGGGAAAATACAGGCCAACACATGGGTGAAACACATTACGTGTTAAATTGGTAACGCTGTATGTGAAAAATAAAGAGCAGCCACTCATATCAGCCAATAGCTGTAGATAATACTGTGATGCACGTCCCTACTCTTCATATACCACGTTATCGATTTAATATCTAATGCATTCCCCTGTATCAGTCCATGTTTTTCTATATTACTCTGTATTATTATGGTTCGGAGTATCTGGCTGAAACAGATCACCGTTGCCAGATTCGTTTTGAAGAGCATCGGTGCTGTTAGACTCGGAAATCCCGTTTCTGCTCTTGCATCACTATTTCGTTTCAACGCAATATTCGTAAAGTCATCGAAATTCAGAAACACCCACAGAACTTAAATTCTGTACATGGTTACCCTTTTCCGTCTCTTTCGAAATCACTAATATTACCGGACACCGCCATATATTCCACCCCACTGGGTTCTCATTCTCATCACTTGAAATTGAAAATCACATGATGATGTATTATCGTATGCTCTTAAGAAATCTAAACTAGCGTAAAACCAAGTTATATGAATATCCTCTTTGTATGTAAATGTTTCGCCTTCTACGCTCAAGGTTTTCGCTAAGATAAACCAGGTAAAGCAACTCGAGGCTTAATTGAAAATACAACATATTCCGAAAAGAAAACATAAAAATTAATGTTGATATCGAGTAAACTGCTATAAAAAAATACCTACAATAGTTGTGTTCATTCAATACTATTAGGTACTACCTTTTTCACATAAAAAGAGGATTTCTAGTTCATCTGAGAATCAATTAGGTAAACAGTTTCCACAAAATTTGAAAAGATATACATGGTTTAGTTTCCAACCTTCCAAGTATAACCTTTAATTTCAATGAAACATTTAAAATGGGTTGATAATGCAACCCATTAGCTTGTGCCAAATATAGTTGAGGCATGCACAGCATCTATGTAAGTAAATATCAACGATTTCATTCTTCTTGTCGTTTGGATAATTAACTTATCTCTATATTCATCAGAAATGTAAAGTTTTAAAGGAATTACATATCAAAATCAAAATAAAACCCTTACACGCCCTTACGTAAATCTCTCGTTTCATTCCCAATTCAGATTTACAGTTACACCAGCTAGTAGCTTCACAAATTGATTAAAATCAAATAAATAACTTGTACAAATTTGTATGGCGAACATATTATTTTGCAAGATATCTCGGATTTCTCCTACCTCAGTCCAATATCCTACGCGTATATTGTAAAATTTAGGAGATAGTTATTTAACCTTTCTATACTCACGCATACGGTCTGTGAGACCGATTTATATAGTATAGTATACGTCTTTCATTTTGGCGTGAGTATAGGAAGGTTAAACTAGTAATAGTAATAGAGCTACCATGTTATACCTGTGTATCCACATTTTCTTCCAATGTTCCCATTTCTCCCTATTGTTGATGATAGTTTTAGATGTAGGCTTAACTCTAAGGTTATCAACAGAACGTAGAGTAGATCTTTTTAAATGTTGCATATCCAATACCGTATACATACATATATTTATATACTTCTGGAAAATATATTTTATCTACAATTTTTACTTGTGACAATCACATGATATAAGATATATATATATAATATGTGTTTAATTCTGCTCGTAGATATTTGTAATGTGTAAAACAATAAAACAAGCAATAAGAATCATCGCAGTTTTATTTAGATTGCCTATATTTGCTGAAGCTGTGCGAATACTTAATTTGCTAAATTAGTCCTTCAAGTATTTACAATACGTAAGCTTATAGATTTTGTTCGAAAAGCAGCAGCGTGACCCCTTCGCGGTACAGTAAATAGTTCAGATAGAAGACTCAATCTATTTTCCATTGCTAATATTCTGACTTTGACTGAGATAACCTATGGACACTACAACAGGAGCTCTAGAATTGCATTCAAAAGCATTTCTATACAACTTTTTACTTGTATCAATATGATTAACTATCACGAAGTAACGGCTTTCACAATCAAATTCTTTAACTTCGATTATCTCACGCCCTATGTTGAAATTTGTGCAATTGAAAACCACGAAACCATTGCTGGCCCAGCAAGTACCACCGACCATTAAATTACATGTAAAAGGACTACTGACTAAGTAAGGATTATCCCATGTGCTAATTTAAGGAAAGGTGTGGAGTTGCGCTTTATTTGAAGACGACAAACAACGGTGGACTTGAGCCGTCCTACTTCATGCCCATGAGCACGAGACAAAGAGTCTAGAGAGTACTTTTTCTACTCCTTCTTCATTAGTAGCACATACAAATAGTAGTAAGTTTCAGTTCACATACAGGTAATTTGTACGGCTAGTTGTTTTGTGAGCAAAATGAATACATATTAACTTTCAGCGAAATTTCGCATTTACTGTAGAAAGGTACTCTTTTCTATATGCATTTAATAAAATCTTTTGCCGTTGTGGTTACATTAAAGAAAACCCAAATTGGTTCAGTAGAATATAAAGCAGTTTTGCCTCTACTAGACTCATTAAATTTTTTAAATTGGGATAAAACACTGTGAGCTAATAATTTTAGATGTTTTATAAAATCTAATTTGTAGTAGGTACCATAACATTTCTTACAAAACAATTCTTTATCTTTATTTCAAAGAACCTAGAATTACGATACATGCAAATTTTCACAAGAATGAAGTTGAGGGGATATATCCAGTTTGTCGCATCCACCAAATAATTCAGGGGGATCTATCTTCAAGAACTAAAGAGATCCAATAGTGGTTAAAACAGGAATGACTGGTCACCCCGTTAGAGGTAATCTAATATCTATACTTTGCCAATGCACACTATATCACATCAGTATACTCCAACTTAACATATCAGCAAATCGTCACGATTTTAAACAATAATTCTTTATTATGAATAATGAAGCCCGTATCCGTATACTACTATTAAGAATGAATATAACAGTATTACTGATGAATGTTACTAAAATTTTAATATTGAATTCGTTCCTCGGGTTCTAGCTTTACTTTAAAATTGCAATTACAATAAACGTTATGGTATTAAAACGTAAAATTTATATTTTTGCAGCAAAAACAAATCCATGCTAATCCGTTTCTGTGTACAGTAGCGTTTCAAATTCTTTACTCTTGCCATCCTCCTCGCAATTATTCCACCTAATCTTTTTTGAAAACCTGGTTGGGCAGACAGATTTCGAACGAGTTGTATAGATCTATTTCCAAAATAAGCAATATAGTAGAGGGATGTGAAAACGAAAATAAATAACTGATAAAAATCTATTTCAACTTAGTTGTATAATCAACTTTTATTGTATGTATCTATAAATTTTTCATTTTTCTGACATATTCAAAATAATTAATTTTGATACATAGGCATAAGTCATCACAAAGAGGATATATATTTTGGTATGTGCAATAAACATATTTGTAATACAAACATTTCTATAAATATCATCTATTCCACATAAACATATCCCTTATAAGAGTATTGCAACAATGCAGAAAAACTTTCAAATTGTGTCACGAAATTAAAACTACATTGTGAAGAGTTATGTTTTTCTTTGTCCATTACAGAGACAATGTATATAAAATATCTCATATTTTACAAGCTAAAAAATAAACAATACCCAAAATACAAATCAAGCACGATTCTTTCCCCTAGTCTGTAGCATGGAAAGTTAAGATAACAAAAGAGAAGACTGGTAACACAATGGTAATAAACAGTATAAAGTAATTAATAAATTCTGCTTCATAAATAATAATCTGTATAAAGGAAAATATATACTAAAGGTACAACTTTCGAAAATCTTAAAACTATACAGTTACGATTACATATATAAAAATCTTTTTTTTAGTACAAAAATGAACTTAATTAATCAATAATTAATAAATAACCCAGCATACAAATACACGATTCGTTATGAAAATTTTGGAATCATCAACTTTTATACTATTAAAATATAGTTTTGTGGTGTTTCATCTTTAAAATAATGGAAATCGTTTACTGAAAATTAAGAACTATTTTGTTAATTTATTGAGATGCAATCGTCGAGACAATCATTATTCTCTTTTTATGGCTTGTGGTGCTTCAGCTAATCCTTTCACTTTAAGTCGATCTGCAGTCTTGAGAAATGCCGGTAATTGTTCTTGACTCACATTCACTTCCCTGCATACATAAACTCTAAAATTGCTTGTAGATGGCTGTACGCAACATCCTTTAGTATGATTATAGGATGTTTCGAAGGATTTTCCTAAGAACAGAAAACGATTAAAAGTATGTTTACAGCAAGGTGAGAGGATTTAAATCATTTAAATAAAATCCGAATTTAAATCAGTGATTTTTATTTTATAAAAATCATAATTTCTTTTTGTAATTGTCTTTTATCTGTACAGGTATTTTGTCTATTTTTGTACTATGTATTCCCACAATTAATTGTTTTACAAAATAAAACATTTAAAAAAATACTGACTTGTAATTAACTGCAATTTCCTTTTAGAAGCTCCCCAATAAATTTTAAGCCTGTCGAGAAATCCCTGCATGTCTTTAATGAATTTTTACAGACAGCGCGACATCCAAGTTTGCCACAGCTACCTTAACAAAATTGCCAAACACGATCTTCTTTTGTGCCTCCACTTGTTGATTTAGCTTGTTAATTTAACCCGGCAACTAGCGGCGCCAAGACTCACAGACAAAAAATTTATATTTAAGAAACTAAATATAGTTTTAGTATTTTACATATGCTTAAACATTGCCGATTCTCTTCGCGGTTATATATATCATTTCTGAGGTTCTTGATTTGGTTTTACTTTGGAAGATTATGAAATTATAAAATGACTGTAAGATACTAAAAATAATCTTTTCTACATAGATAGCACCGTTTTCTTTGTAACGACTGCGTCGTTATCACCTTTAGTTCTAGCCACTTTTTGTCGTTTTTTCGAATTTCTGGTGGAATATTGGTGATCATAGAACGATATTTCTACTCTTGATCTACCAATTCGATTGCCAACCGTTTGAAAGACATTCTGCCAACAACATTTCCAAGTTTATTGTTTGTTATCAAAATTATTTATGAATTTATTCCTACGACGTTCATCACTAGAAAAGTACCATAGGTCGCTTTCTAGTATACCGGGCAACATTATAAGGCATTGTAGGCGAAAGCTCGTCGACTGTAGAATTTGATAATTTTGGGTTTATTTCTATAGTCCGTTGAATCATCTATTTGATCATTAAGGTGCAAGCTCGATGCCAATATGACATTGCTACCTTTCTTAGGAACGCAGGATACTATTGTTCTGCTTTCTTGAAACCCAAATACACTGGAATTTGCGGGGCGGTGTTTAGTATTTACAGACTCTGTATGAAGTGATTTTGGCGATTGTTCAAAACTCGTTAAGCAATTATGACACGTTCTTACATTTTGCTGTGGGCGATGCGTTTTCCAGATCGATCCGTTTTTCTCGATAAAATTAGAATACCCGTTGAATTTTTACTGCCAATGGAACATCTTCAATATCGCTCTCTGCTTCTTGTTCTGCGTCAGACGCAGATAATTGTTCTTCTACCTTATCCTCCAGTAAACAAAATAAACGGGGCTGTCCTTTCGCGCACCGCATTCTTCTCAAATTAATCTATTTCCTATTTGCTTTTCTACTGAAGATTGTAACACTGATCTCCAAAACAATAAATTACACGAAATATAAAACTAATTGAAAATTTTTAGGACATAACTGTTGGCGCCAAATCCTATAGACCCAAAATGTTCAGTGTGCGTAAGTGAGAAATGACATCAATCCATTGATACTGTACTAAATGCTATGAAAGTACTGAGACACTCGATCTCATAGTTTCAACGCCATCTCTTTTATAAGCAAAACTATGCACGAGGTCAAGTCTAAGAAACTAAGCGTCACCACTGCCGGGTTAATACGACAGATAAGCTGAATTTATTGAGAATAAGAAGATCTAGTAGACTGTGAAAAACAGTTCAAGTTACGTTCGTTATAACTTAACTACTTATTTTTTAAAAGTACAATAAAATGGAATTAACCAGAGTGCACTTTCGAATCATAATTTACTATGATTTTAAAATCGGTTTAAACGCTTATGAGTGCAAAGAGAGTTTAGATTCCGTTTTTAGTGAAAAAGCACCTTCCTTGCCTACAATTTACCGATGATATAAGAAATTTGAATACGAAAAGAATTCTGTTCAACATCAAAAAGAAGTAGGGCGTCCTCCTACGGTTGTTAACGATAAAAACATTGCTGCTGTTACAAAAAAATAATTGAAACAACAAATATTTTGTGGATTTCTCATCTATTTCAGATTGTTGCGGAATACTAGAAAAATTAGCTAGTATGTCTATTATAAAGATATAGACTTCTAACCTTAGAATACTATATTGGGTACCTTCAAATACGTATATATTTTGATAACAACATTGTTATCCCTAGTTAAGAAAAGCAGAAAGGAAAGGAAACTAGTCTTACTTAAAGTTCAGAGTAACCTTCTCTTCCTTTTTTATTTCCTTGATTAAGAATTTATCTTTCGGATAATCTCCCCACGTCTATCAGTCAATCAAATTGTGATCTTTGATTGACCTAGAAAAATGGTGGAAGTGATCCAAACAATAACTATTTCAACAGAACCCGATTTATATATACATTTAATTAAAAGGTGATTACGAATCACAATTTTCGGAATCTACAAGGATGATTTGATGGGAAGTGAAACTAGACCAGTAGCACCAACCAAAATTAACGACATTGTTTAAAACGACCTAAGAATTGACATCATTTTTTTAAATAGCTACCATCGTAAACATATGGACTTAACGTATACATCACATTCTACACGTAGAATTAGGCTGTCAGCAAGATGGGTGCCATAAATTGTGATCAACAACTTGAAATAATGCGGACATCATGCGATAATTTGATACTATTCAACAATAACCGAGCTGATTTTTTGCGAGGACTGGTATTTAAAATGATTTGCAAAAAAAAGAGAATCTGATCATCTAGGAGCAACAAATTTAGGAGTATCCAGCACGTAGTGTAGCAGTAGCACTGCAGTCGCAGAATAGACAGAACCGACAAAGCGTGTCGGCAGCTTTGATGTTCATGTGGTTGATTTGAATGTCCTCGAAATAGCTCAGAAGTTAGCTAACGCCATTTTGAAAAAATATTAGAGTTTTGGATATGTTAAAAGAATAGTATTTGCTAAAAAGTTAAATCAGTGATACACAACAATAAACGTATATTTTAATTTCAATATGCACACACCATCCCAGAATAATAACATTAATGAAGTTAGCCAAACATAACAGTGTCGTCGTATTTAGAACATGGTTCCCGGCCATGCGCATACAGAATTTACCACAAGATTCTCTAGCTTTGTCGCTTCTGTCTATTCTGTGCTGCAGTGTTGGTTTGTAGAAGAAGTCCATTTACTCGATGCCTCTGTACTTGACGAAGTTTCCATAACAGTCAACTGATGAACGACTTTATAACACAGAATCTCTGTGGTATCAATATATAGAAAAATAAAGCCATTTAGACATTGTTTTTATAAACTACATTGTGCCTCCTACTAACTTCCCAACAAAGCGTATGGTACAATGGCATATCCAACTGTACTTATAAATAGTCTGGGCAAACAGCGGTAACAGCATACAATTACGAAATGAAACAGCATCGCCGACTCCCCATTCTCATCAGTACGCTGTATATGAGTAGTTCTGCGTATAAGTAGGCTGTTATAACTTATTTCGTAATTACCGCTGTTTGCCCAGACTACTCATAAATGGAATAGGGTTATTAGATTATCGTCTTAGTTAGATGCATGCCCAGGCGAGTGGCAAACTGTATTCGTTTACGTGGAGCGGTAACTTATTGCTAAATTGTCTCTATAGGATACGAATTTTACAATGAAAATTTAATCATTTATTATTCCCAACGAAGTAAACATTTGTACAAAATTTGGTCCAAAACTATATTCTTTTCACTGGCGGACTCATTTTTTGAGTAACAAAGTATAGGCGTAAATGAATGGTGATCCTTATCCAGGTCTCAAAAGACCTCTAGAGGTAAATCTCAGAAGCACGTGTCTTCACAATTTTTATTTATTTTATATTTATATTTAGGGTGTACACCTTATCAACAAGTAAGAATTAGTACCTTTTATCTCAAAAAGTTGAAATTAAATATAAAGATTGCTATCAAGTAATTCATAGATCTCTATAATAATAGTTTTATTTATATTTATGTTAAATAAAAATGGAAGCTGATGGTGTGTTCCAAGTATGTCTTTTTATATTTATTTCATGAACCCACATTTCCGGTTTTCGTTTCTTCGACTCTTTCTTATTCTGCTTCCATGACTGTAACCGGAAATAACACTTCTTCGTCAGCATCACTCATCATTACCCATCATTTCGCAATGCACACTTCTGAAATGCTGATTGACTGATGCACACTGCACAAAGTGGGTAGAGAACTTGTTTTGATTTTTTATTAAAATACGGGGATGAAAGTGCAATTAAAATACAATTTTTGGGATGTCATTTCTTAAATTCGCCGATAAAATTCTTTTTGTCAAAAAACTGTTACTAGCCAAGAAACGCATTTGTCAAAAAGGTGGCGCTAGTCAAAAAATACTTATTTCTCAAAAAACTTGTTTGGTAAAGCTTGTCATTTACCACAATGCTGTCACTTGTCCAAAAGCTGCAAATTTGTCAAACTATGCGTTTTTCAAAAAGGTGTCACTTGTCATAAAACTGTTAGTTGTCGAACGGTCGATGTTTGTCCAAGTGCTTGTCATTTATCAAAAAGCTGTCACTTGTAAAAGAAAACTATTTTTAAAAAAGTTGTCACTCATCATAAAACACGTTTTTCAAAACGCTCTTAGTTGCCAGAATCTTATTTGTCAAAAACCTGTTACTTGTCGAATGGTCGATATTTATCAAAATGCTTGTCATCAGAAAATTGTCACTTCTAAAAGAAAACTAGTTTTTCAAAAAGCTGTCAGTGTCCCAAACTCATTCTTCCAAAAGCTGGCATTTGTCAAAAGGAAAACTCGTATTTCAAGAAGCCATCACTTGTGAAAAACTCATTTATCAAAAACCTGTTCTTTGTCGAATTTTTCGATATTTGTCAAATAATTTCTCATTCATCAGGAAGCTGTCAGTTGTTTAGTCATTTTTTCAAAAGCTGACCTTTGCCAAAAAACTGTCACTTGTCAAAAATGTCCAAAAACTGACACTTATTTAAAAAAGCACCTATTTAAAAGAGCTGTCACTTGTCAAGAAACGGTTGAAGTTTTCTGTTAATAGTTACAATACAAAATGAAAAAAAAACCTTACAATCTGTTAACAAAAATATTCGATAATTAATTGAAAACCAAATGCAACTGGGAATACATTAAAAACCAAGCAACTAATTATTCTAAACATAATACATTATAAATACATGGAGCAAAGATATGCCAATAGGGAATGAAGGTGGTTCTAGATTGAACTGCAATAAGCAATAGATGTATGCCAACATTTCTATTTTGTTAAATAATTTACTAAATAAGTTTCTGATGCAACTCAGAACTAGTTGTCTACATGAAATATGCATACTAAATATTTATTATTCTTAAAACCGTCGAATAAATTCATAAAAAAACATTCCAAAGGAGCTGTGTAGTGCTGCAGCAAAAAATAAAAAATAAAAGAAAAAAAGTCTGATGCACAAGCATGAAAAACATCAAATGCCAAACAAGTACTATAAAAATAGGCATACTAGACAGTGCAACTGTAGTCAATGACATAATCATTGCAAAAAGAATAGAGTTCAGGGTTATATTGCATATGCTGGTGAAGCTTCGAATGATTATAAATTATTCGTGAACTACAAAGCAAATTTTTAATACATATTCTCTGCATGACAACAGACTTATAATTGATAAATATAACTTGTTTATATATTATAAGGAAACACATGATGTTTTAACATTTCAGCAAACTGTTTTTAAACGAGTTTGTAATTCAATATGTTCCACATATCGAACTATTTATCAACTTCGCTTAGTAATTGTAAGGTTGTATCTAAAGTGACTAAACAATAATTTTTACCTCTAATAAACTTTTAAAATACGGACTGCACGCTGATAAGACCATTTTATGTGCCTTACATGTCTGACCCTCACAAGCTAACGTAACATCTGTAAAACTCTTCTCATCTCGTAAATGTCTAAAGGAGGTTACCATGTTACTTTGGAAATCGTTCCATTTCAAAAAAAACTGTTGTTGATCTGCCATTTTTACACTGAAAATAAATGTATGAAATATCTTTGTGTGCAATATTTTTTGGTCTGTAATATCAATTTACATAACCCTATTTATCAACATAAGGAATGAATACGATCATTAACAGAGTCACCTAAAATTTATCATATATGTTTATGAAATGAATACGTACCCCAAAAATTAATCAAAACAGTAAGAATTCAGTGAAAAATGGAAAAAAAAATTAAGCAGTCATTAGCATTCTGCTAAACAATGTTATTACGCAAGCGCTATTGCTTTTTAAACTACCAACGTTTTATTATATGCACTTTCTATTCTTTGTGCTATTGCAATTTGGTGCAACCATTGAGGTGGACAACCTGATTAGCAAGTGGCGGTAAACTTTAAATCTCTTGTAACTTGTATCTAAAGAAAAGCATTTAATTAATGTTCGTTCGCTTCTTAATTAGTATAAATTGAAATATACTGTAACATAATGCACTACAAAACAATTTATAGATCTTCGGTGCAATATAATCGGGAATCAAAAATATGCTATTCAAAATCATAAACAAATACTTTTTGTACCTATATAGGATTTATGGTGTGCACGTTACATGCACATGTAGATTACATGTTGGGTCACTCAGCTACATGTACCTCTTGTTTATCTCCACCTTCACAAGACATTTTATAATTATAAGTACCTACAATGTACAGGTAATTGAGCGTCTCTCCTATATTTTATTCTTGACTGAAGCGTTGCTGAAACCCGCCTACATATTCATATGTATATAGTAGAGCGTCGAATATCCCAAATTAATGTTGTCAGGGATGATTCGGTTCATCAAAATTCACTAAATGAAAAAAAGGAAGGCAGAAAATAATCAACTACGTTTTTACACACACAAAAAAAAACATCTTTACTCAACTATAGTACATAGCGGAAACAAGGAAACGACACAAAGAACATATACATAGGTGGATATCTAAGGTGAATTTGGCATAAAAAGTTGTGGTACTGGTCTGCTTCAATGATAATTTCCTCTGGATAGTAGCTAGGTCCCTATTTTTTTGTCTGGTTTTGAACTGCAATACTGGGTGTGATCGGATCCTTTTTCCCATTCAAACCACCGGAATGCCAAATCCAATGCCTGAAAGGCATCAGCATGAGATCGTTCAGAGTCCATTCGGATCGTCATTTCTATCACCATCCTCTCTATGATCGTTGTCATGAAATAATTCCTCAACAATGTCGTCGTCTGTCAGCATCTGACACTCTGGATTACCACTATCCACAAGTAGCCACTCATTCACGTTCTCTTCATCACAATCAACAAAAACACCAATATGGCTCAACGCCTCCAATATTTTGGCGGGTTCATTGCCTGGTTCGTCGATCTGTATTTTATCGTTAGATGGTTTCAGTAGCTTATTCCACAATTTATGCAAGGTACCGTTTCTTTACTTCGTTCAATGGTTTGATCTACATATAACAATACTCTTTTAAATGCTTTTTTTTTTTCTGTACATAGAAATAATTGTTTCTTCATTATCTTAATCCCCTGAAAGCAGACGACGCATGAACTGCTTTCGGTATAGTTTCTTCAATGTTTCGATGACGCTCTGGGTTACAGGTTGAATTACAGAAGTGACATTATTCAAGATTCAAGCGATGGATATGACAGAGCATTGTCCAACAGGAGTAACACCTTGCCTTATTTGCAGCAATGGTGCTGAATAAATGCAGGAATGAAATTGTGTTCGAACAATTTCGTGAATAAATCGCTGTTCATCCACGCTCGTGTGTATTAACGGAACTTTTACATTTTTAAAATAACGTGGGTTTTCGATATCCCTATCAAAAGCAGTGGAAATCCGTGTGTTCCAGTTGAATTAGCACACACAGTTTCATTGGGGGCTTATGTAGTAGTTATTTCTAATAGATACTAAGCATAGGTGTCCCAGATCGAGTGGGACTGCATGAATAACTTTCTTGTTATTGAAGATAGAAGTTTGATTTTCTTTATTTGAATAGCACTTAAGTTACTATCTTGTAAATCCGGAACTGCAGCAAAATTGAAAAATCATTAATAAATTGCTTAAGAAATAGGAAATTAGTTTCAAAAGATACTTGAGAGAGTGAACATTACAAATGAATAAAAAGTAGGATATCTACATAAGTCTCCAATGAATGACCTACAATGAAGTTCATTTGTTAGGCAACTCTCACAGAAAGTTGTGCAATGGCTGCAGTGCAGGCTACAATGCATATCCCAATAATTACCACGGAGGTAGTCGTGCTTTATTAATTGTAGACTGCAACCGTAGACTTGTTTCGTCCTTATTAGGACAACAAATTAACAAATATTGATCATTTCGGGAATTTACATTTAACGTGTGTATTCCAGAAAAGATTATAAATCGGTGTAAAGAGACTGAGATTAAAATAATATAGAAAATAGGTACATAAAATTACTCTTACCATATCTGTCGGAAATAATACTAGATACGTATTTCTAAGTTGTCATCCTCAATGGAAAACTGGGGGAATTAAGTGTCACCAGCGATATCCGGTCAACTGCCGAAACGAACATTGTACAACTTTAAATCACTGCACCATGAATAAATCTCAGTCAGCACAAGCTACATCAAAACACTATTGACACTGTGTGTTGCTTTGTGTTCGTTTTGGGTGTTGGACAGATATCGCAGATGGCAATTAATTCTCCACTGAGGATAGCTTAGTTGCCGACATATGTATTTAGAACTATTTCCAAAAGGTGTGGCAAGGGCAATTATATTTTTGATATAAAAAAGATTATAATACAATACATTACATTACCCAACATTACGGCAAGAATTTCTGCGTTAGGATACCACGCCATTATTTGTTTTTATGTATGTACTTGCATATTGCAAAATATTTCTGTACGGTACTGAAATCGCAAAACAAAGATAAAACAGACACACTAATGCGCGCATATAAGCTGCATTGGTATGCTTACGAAAGGTAGAACAGAATAAGATTTCTGGGCGAAAGAATTCGCAAAGGCAAATATAATTTGGAAACTTCAGAAGTAGTTAAAAGAATTTTCTTTTACTTTTCAATGAGCAAAACTAAAAATTGAACATTGTAGATTGTAAAATATGCGGGTTCTTATTTTGTGGAAGCCGCACGTACTTGCATTAATCCACAAACAGCATAATTACACCACCAGATTGTTTTGTAATTCACTTCAGTATAATGGCAATCGGTCGAGTATGTATATTTGCACCATTACTTTTGGAGTAGTTTCATAGAAAAAGCAAAAATTAAGTTAAAAGGTTTGTGTAGTTTTCAGACCAAATTTTATACACAGTGATCCAGAATGATTAACGGTCACGTGAGAACTATACACAACTATATTGCCCTTTTATTATCAAAACTACTTTCCAAGGGAAAATTGATAGTTCAGTTATGATTTATGTCGATGATCAACGCCCTCATCATAGGCGTGCAGATAAAATCTCACTTGTCATTTTAGTGGTCATTTTATTACCGTTTTCGTGCGGATTATTCCGATCGTTTTCCACTTATTTTATCACAAACATTCTTCTTCAAGACTAAAACAGTGAAAGTATTATATTTTAGTAAGTTTACTAACTGCAAATGTCAATCAGTATTAACTCCCAACTTTTATGGTTTTGACTACCGATTACTTGAAGTTCAGCTTAATTCTATATTTGGGCAAATAAAGTAATAATCTTCGTTACTTTTTTCTTTCTTTCATCGTTTTAATTCGCAGTTTTTAAGAATTTTATATAAATTTTGTTTTAAAATTCGACAAAAGCAATGCATTGTCGGCACGACAATGGAATTTTCGTTAAACGCATGCATATGGAGCGGCAAATATATTAGTATATAGCAGCACACGTCAACCATTCTGGATCACTATGTATCATAAAGTACCGTGCAAAGATGTTTTACAAATTTTCGGGCTAGTGGCTGGGGGCTTTGTGGTAATGAAGTTAATTGTGGTCAAGTAGAAAATACTTTTAAACCTATAATAAATAGAGTTGCTCATGAGAGCCAAATTTGTCAAGATCGGAGTTATTCGCACACACACTCGATCCGTCCTAGCAACTTGCGATCGCTCCCGATTAAACACTGATCTTGACAAAAAGCAAAGTTTTAAGGCTCGCATGAGCACCTCTAATAATAAATGATAAAAATATTTATTTTACTTAATTTTCAGCGTGCTTCTGATTACTGAAGATGAAAAGTGGAATGTCTTCAAAAATGTGATACAAAACAGGAGTTATTGTACGCTAGATATGTGATTTGTTTTATGTTAAGAGGGCAAAATTCTTAAAAGATTTTTTGAGCTAAGAGATGAAGTTCAGACATTCCTTTTAGAAACAAAACTTTCAAATTCACTTCAAAAACTCTTGAAGTGAATTTGAAAGTTTGGTTTTGCACAGTGGCTTATTTAACAAATATGTTTAAGCATTCAATTGTGCTGAATTTGAGTTTACAAGGAAATTACTTAGATATCTTTACAGTAGAAGATCATATTGAAGCAACAATTAAGAAGTTTGCGGAATGGTCCAAACGAGTTGAAAAGGTTTCGTTTACAAACTTTCCCGGGGAGGGGAGGGAGGCTCCTAGTTAGTGCTGCTGAGCAGCTGAACCACCAGAAAAATCCTCACTTTATGCATTAAGCATTAAATATTAACATTTACCATTTATTGAGTATTTCATTAAAAATATTAAATTTTCATAATTTCATTGTGCATAACTGACATTTTAATAATTATTTGCTTCTACGAAAAAAGCCACAGCTGTACAATCATACAATCGCAGACGCACGCACCCATAATTTTCGAGAAAGTCGTCTCTGCAGTGCCGCTCTTTGCAATACAGATAAGTTCATACACAAAGTAAATCGAGAATGGCCGACGGTCTTTGGCACTCGGGCGCGAGAACGTCAAGATGAACTGCATTTTCGGCCAGCAGTGTTCAGTGGGAGTCGGTCGATGTTAATGTACGCATCGTGGGCGTTTAAAATTACAATTACGTATCAGTGTGATTTAAAAATGAATATTGTTTTTAAACTTGGCGAAACTAAGTTTCAAAACCTTAACTTTCAACAACCGGTAGTAAAGAGCGCGGACGTCCTCTTCCTGTACTCAATATTGAAGTGACCGGAAAAAGTCGTGGAAAAACTTATAAAAGACAATTTAATAAAGACATATACCTTCGTAATAATTGGATTTGTGGCTGTGGCGAAGAAAAACGAAATAGAGTAAGTTCAATTGACCTCTAAATTTTCTATACTATTGTAAATTTTGTTACCGATATTTTTTGTTTTTGGTTACACATATTATATATATTTTTATTATCGGGTGATTATTATTATTAGTTTAAACTGGTTGTGATTCGTGCAGACCACTCACTTTGAAGTTCAGGAGCCGCCACTGATTATAATAAATATGTTATTGTTGTGACCAATTTTGGCGCTCAACTTATAGAATTCTTCTCGCGATCCACATACTTGGAGGAACCTCTAAACCATGATTCTAAACATGTTTCTAAACTAAGATTAAATGCATATATAACAACCATTAGGTTTTTGGCACATGTAACCTCCACGGCATTTGTTCACCTATTTTAAAAAAGGTGCTTGTTTTTACGATTGTTAATTTGAATCTAAATATATCAGTTGAAAAATATACATAGAGGAAAACTTTTAAACTTTGTTTATATACTATCGTTACATCATGGACATATGTATATGCTTTAGAACTGAAATGATTTCCAGACTGGTTGCACATATCCGAATAGATCGGGTTTGCAGGTTTCAATTCCAGAGTACTCTTCAGCATTTCACAACATTTCAGCTGTTATTGGTACGGTGGAGGTACGGGAGTACCACCGTCAACCATCTGGACACGAACGACTAAATCTGCCACAGTTAGTCATTCATATGCAAATGCTTCAGTCGTTCGATTTATTTTATAAACAGTTGAAGAATCGACAATATGAACTACTATACTGTCGAAACTGAACTGAATAGGATTAAGCTACATTACGGTGATAATTCGGCTGAAACAATACGAGACTTATTTGCAGTTGAAATGAACCTGTAGCGAGTTATTTATTCAAGGATGAAGTATCTTTTTATCTTCACGGGCATCAAAATTTGGCTATATGTAGTGTGATAGTAGTTACAAAACCATCTACATTTTAATATACCTACACGAACGCTATAAGTTGAACCACAATTAACGGTTGGTCTGGAATTTTGGGTAATAGAATTTATTTCTTTTAATTCCAGACATTGAAACAACAATTTGGTTTCAACAAGGTGGTTGACCAGGCTATAACTCTAGAGCATAAATTGATTTCTTAACCAATAACTTTCCCAATTGGTGAATTGATAGACGGTATGTTTGAATGACTAGTGAAGTCACTGAATCGATACCTGAAAGAGCTTGTTTATGGGGTCAAAAATTCGGTTTACGGCTGTGATGATGAACATGCAACAACTTTAGATTAGCTGGGAGCTGAACAAGTGGAAGGCATATCTCTATTTACTATTAGTTACTTGTTTAATTTTCATTTATTATGTATAGGAAGAATGAATGTTATACTAGAGATTGAGTTGTGTTGTATGTACATATATTTATTAGACTGTCACGTTCATTTAATATTATAATGAGGTAATCTTTTCTTTACTGGAATATCTTAAGTTTTGGTTTTCTTATTTTTAGTTGGAAAGACACATTTTATTTAGTAAATAATCTGTTCTTGCCTACTCTTAATAATACAAAAAATATGGAACTTCCAAGTTCATAGAGCCGATGTTAATGCATAAAAGTGCTATATGTAAACAAAATTATAAATACAACTACGTAGATATATACATAAGTACATATTAACAACTGGCATGCATGCAACCATATTTACACTCGAAATGACAACTAACCAAATATATGTCCCAACCTAATTAATTAATTGGTGATCAAGACAGAGTTTCTATCCAGACTGTATATATTCACAAATAACTAAACTTACATTCAGGAGCGCGGCTTCTGAAAAATGCGTTGTCTCAAAATAACCATTTTCTTTCAAATGACATTAATAAGTTGGTTCAACCCATGGCGAAAAAAACTTGTTTCTCGATCAACCCAATATTTTCGTCACTTTGATAATAATTTGCTGTAGACATACGTTCATTTTAACAAAGCCAATTACGAGAGTGAATAAATACTCCTACTTGTCAATTACATAGTAATTTGCTTGAAACTTGTTTTATATGTAAGTATAAGAATTCGTCGAAATGATTTATGATGTTGCTTTTATTTCTTTATAACTGACGTATTTAGCACATATGTCTTCGGAATCCTGAGATGTATAACTTAACATGCGCTATAGGTATTTAGTTTCCTTTTTGTTTGTTTTTATCTTTTTGCATTTGAAGAAGTGTTTGCGGTTTAGTCTGCTTGAAGAACCATGACACAAACTTACTGCTTGTATCAGTTCTAGTTTTTATTTAACTTAATAATTCCTTTGCCGAAAACTTTGATTCAGTGCGTAAGTATCGAATAGTAATAATGTCTAATTTTGAAGATTTGTTTCTTGTCCCTTTGTTTAATATATATTTTTGGATTTTTCTCTTGGTATTAAAGGCCTTGTTTTATTAAAATTGAATACTGATTATAAATATTTTGACATTTCGAAATTATGTATTTGGTTATCATCGATTTATCTAAAAATAGGAAGGTATGAATAGATGAGTTTTACGAGGAAATCATGACAATATATTTAAGATAGTACTTTTAAGTTTTAGTAATAGACGTAAGAAAATAAATTCTAAGTTTTGATATAGGACTACTAATTAATAGTGGAGAAATACAAGACAAATTCGTCCCATTTCATGTTAAAAGACCGATAATAGTACAAAGAATAAGTGTAATAGAGGTAATACATAAAATGTACATTGCGAACAAAATGATGAAGTTTGTTTTTGAAAAATGAATAGTCTCAAAACAAGTTGTTGGAACCAAGCTAATTACAGTAGACGCTCGATAACGTGAACTAATTCAGACCAAGGGTGTTTTACATTATCGAAAGGTTTACATTAGCGAAGGTGATTATTAACAAGCAAATTATTAAAAGAAACTTTTAATACGTCAAAATAAAATACAAGAGAATATTCGAACAACTTTTTGTAAACACTAAGGATAACAATAAATCAAAATAGTGTTTTATAATCGTATATTAAAGAATGAAGCTCTGCCAACAAAGTTGTTATTAAGACTACTTTTGCAAGATCAAAACTACATAATAATAATAATAATATTTATTTCAGATCGGCAAAAGTACAGAAATGAAATAATGTCAGAAAGTTTAATATCTATATATAGTCTAATATCTAAAATATCTAGATGATAAGTAATCAGTGATACAATAAGGCTCTAAATCTAAATGAAATTTCTTAAGAGCTAATTTAAAATTAATTATGTTTTTAGAAATTTTAATAGTATCTGGTAATTGATTATAAAATCTAATACAATTGTAATAGGGGCTTCTCTCCGTTAACATCAATCTATGTTTGGGGTAATTAAGGTGACGCGCCCTTGTGTTGTAGCTATGTTGACCCTGCATTTGGAATTCATTTTTATATAAGAAACAAAACATTAGACATTCATAAATGTACAAAGCGTACACTGTCATAATCCCCAATGATTTGAATACCCCTCGACAAGTCTGGTTGTGTGACATTCTATTCATAATCCTTATTGTTCTTTTTTGAATAACAAATATATTTTGTGTTCCACTGCTACTTCCCCAAAAAATTATACCGTATTTTAGTAACGACATGAAATTAGCATGATAAAGGATTTTTAGAGATTCGATATTCATATATTTTGTGATTGTTCGAAAACTGTAGCATACTCTATTTAACTTCGCACAGAGATATTCTGTGTGAGGCAGCCAGTTACAGTATTCATCCAGAAACATGCCAAGCACCTTAACGTTCTCAGAAAAAGCAATTGGGATGTCGTTTACAAGAATTTCTTCAGGCATCTCAAAGTTGCTCTGTCTAGTTCTAAAGACCATTGCCTGAGTTTTTGCATTATTCAGAACTAAATTTTTAGATGACAACCATTCACCAATCTTGTGATAATTTTCATTTGCTTGCATGTTTATGCTTTCGAAATTAGGTCCTGAGGTCAGAAAACTTATGTCATCGGCCTACAAAACCATTGTAGCATCTATCAGTGTATTAATGTCATTTATGTATATAACAAATAGAATCGGTCCCAGCACACTACCCTGAGGTATTCCCTAACTGCTATATGCTGACTTCGATCGGTAAGTGTAGTTGTTTCGTTTAATCTCTACCACTTGTGGTCTGTTTTCCAAGTACGATTTTATCCATCTATTAGCCATCCCTCGTATACCGTAATTATCTAGTTTTTTTATTAATAGGTTATGATCTAAAGAATCGTATGCTTTCGACAAGTCCAGGAAAATACCTAATAAAATATAGCGATTTTCCAGGCTCTTCAATATTTTCTGTGTGAACTCGTAAATAGCAGTTGTGGTAGACTTACCCCTCATGTATCCATGTTGCGAATCACATAATGTTATTTTCATTTATAAAATTCAAAAGACGTGTACTCATTACTAATTCAAATAGCTTTGAAAAGCTTGACAGTACACTGATTGGTCTGTAATTGCTTAGATCCAAGTAAGATCCATTTTTGTGGATCGGTGTTACAATGGAAAATTTAAGTTGCTCCGGAAACAAACCATATTTTAAAGAGTTGTTGAATATGTAACAGAGTACTTCTTCTACATCTGGTACACATCCTTTTAACAGACTAGTCGGAACTTCATCATGGCCTGAGCTATGCTCTTTTTTAAGCTTTCTTGACATATTTCTTAATTCGTCACCGGTGATAGGATATAGAAACATGGAAACGTTATTATACGGAATGCTTTCAGGGCTGACACAGCATGTGTGTCGCAGGTGTCTGAGTAGTTCTGGAACTGCATTAAGGATATATTCGTTATATTTATCAGCAAAGTTATGAAGATTTCCATTTATTTGATTTTCGGATTTTTTGTTCTTACCTGTGATCTCGTTAGATATTGACCACATCGTTTTGTTTTTATTATCAGACTGTCTGATTCTGTCTTCATATATTTTTCGACGTCTTTCAATTAGGAGATGAGATACGTTTTCTTCAAGACAGTATATTGCTCTTTGTACGCAACATTAAAATTACACAGAATGTGTAACACGTCAAGATGACGTTTACATTTATTTATCTCTTCGTCAGTAGGGTGTATTTTGTGTTTATTTCGGGTGTATACCTTCCTAGAGGGGAAGTTTTCGTCCAACATATGCAAAAAGTATACTAAGAAAGTATTCCATTGACTGTTTACATCATTTGCAGGCAATTTATTTACACGGGCCCAATTTTCTTGTCTCAGATTATCCCTAACATACATATCCTTACATATGCATGTATATGCAACTAAAAGCATCTGTGTTTGCTATAGCAATGAGTTATCCCGGGAATGTACAACATTAAGTTCAAATATGGATATATACTACATAAATCGGGAACTCTCCTACATAATTGGATAACTCGGGGATTGATCAAAGTGGGCTTTTGATAGATAACTTCTAACGCTGGAAGTTATTCGCAGACGATCGGAAAGCGTGTTGTTTACGTTATCGAGCTATCGAACTTACAATACTTTTACGTTATCGAGCGTTCCGTATAATCCTATACCACAAATTTTGTGTTCACATTAGCGCAATGTTTCTAATATCGGATATTTACGTTATCGAGCGTTACCTGTATATTATTTTTAGTATCACTAAAAATGTAGATTTGAGTAGTTGGTTCCAATGAACTTCATAATTTTGGTGATCCATCAATCCATCAGTGAAAAGATTATCCCCACTGTCGATGTTTCCTTCCTATGATATTCGCCAGTCTCCTAAAGGCACAACTGTACTGGTATTACTGGAAATCATGTACTGATTCTTGCAATAGTAATTATTTACTGCAACATGTAATCACAAGACAGTGGTAAGAAGATCAGGCGGAAGTCATAATATTTTTCGTCGGATTCTACTGATAGTACACATAATTTGCACCAGAAGAAATCAATTAGATTTTGGTATACCTTTCCATTTAAATTACTAATTAACCAAGATTCCTAAAAGTTTGTCTAGAAAAATGCGTTCAGCTCCTACATCTGTAAAACGGTTGTTGTATTTGTCTTAACCGATATCAAAAAAAAATTGTATAGGAACAATTTTATTAATGCAGTTTCTTAATTTATAGTTCTGTTCTCAGGCCGCTTACATCAAATCCAGTTAATACATACATGAAATCATATCTTTATGGCAAAAATCCAAATACGCATATAAACACTATAAAATAAATGTCGTACATGACACTACACCAGTGGCGGCTTGTGATACCGTGTATTCGAGCTGCTGTGTAGATAATATTAGTTCGTATATGCTCGTGTATCGACGGCAATTGCAGGATTGCAAACACCGGCGGTATATGACTATATACGAACGACTGCTATCTTCGCTGCAGCTCCGAATATACGGTATCACGAGCCGCCGCTACACTACACTATACACTACGAACACCGCACAATAATTTTGTGATCATTCACATACCATGCATGTAAGCATAAACAGATTACTATTGACATTGTACAGTAGACATCCATTATGCGGTGATCTTTTAAATCCGTTGTGCGGTATTTGTTTGTTCGGTGTTCATGACGGGGTAGCAAATATGATGTAATTTCATTTCTTTACTATATCCACTGAAAATAAGTAGTGAGTTGTCGAAATACATATTTGGATTTTTAAAATAAAGATGTGGTAAGAAGACATACATATATGGGAGCAACACAATTGCGGTAAAAAAATTTCAGAACTATAATAACCTCCCATTCATCTTTACCTGAACTGCGGCTATACTAATATTTGAATTTTAAATAGGGTCCGCATTTACTGTCAGAAATGAACAATGATATATTCAAATTTAAAAAAGCACTTAACAAAGTTTTTGTAATGATAACAAGCACGAAATTCAAGTGTTAGTGTAGCTGCAATTGATCAAAATTACGCTTTCCCAATCACTGTTATTCAATTTTCGGCCCGTGAAAAATTAGTACAATTAATAAGTTTTATATTTCGTACATTGTCAACATCTTTAATCACCGAATCCCAAAACAATATCTTTTCTTTCTAGTTTTTTTGTTGTTTGAGTTTTAAATTAAATAATTAAATAATATTTTAGGGAAATGGACGTCTTAAGAGGTCATCAAGAGCTATCAATTTTCCGATGTGAGCTATGCAAACTTAGACTAGACTATCCGATTATGAAAGTACAGCAATTAGGAACCATTTGTGGCAGTTGTTACAAAAGAGGTGTGTTTACACATGCAACTCAAAATCTTCTATTAGAGGAAGACACATACAAGCTTACTTTCCCATGCCGGTATCAACGCAGAGGATGTATTTTCGAAGCATCACTTTTAATTACTTGTTATCACGAAAGTAGATGTAAGTTTAGAGATAGAATATGTCCGCTGGTATACGAAAATTTGTGTGAACCCATGTTAATACCTAACTTACAATTAATATGGCATTTCGAAAATCATCACAGTGATCGTATTTTGAAATTTGGAAAGCAATGAGATGATTGTTGAAAATCCGTCCAAATCATGTGACATGTTTTATTTAATATTACTAAAAGACAGATATTTTCTACTACGTATAAAATTAGACACTTATCAGCGGTTGTTTTGGTATGCTTTCTATTATTTCAATAATGCCAAAGATCCTTACACTTTTAGTCTGTGTGTTAGGACAAACAATTTTAATGTAATATGTAGAAGTTTCGAAGCTTTAGATGAATCCGAAATATCATACATTTTCAGCAAAACCATTGTTTGGAAATTGATTCTTCTATACTGAATTTAAATTTTGAAGACAAGATCGTGTTTACCACTAATTATGAGCACACATATTCGCAGGAAGAATTAAAATCATTCGAATGCCTCGTTTGTTTTGATTACATGCTTGCTGAAATTAATATATGTACCAGAGGACACAGTATATGTCACGAGTGTAAGAAGAAATTAGTTAAATGCCCAACTTGTCAATCATATTTTTCTGGTAGAAACTATTCTCTTGAATCTTTAGTTGGGGTAACCAAATTTCCATGCAAAAATTCCATCTTGTGTAATAAATATGTCGCAGGTGCAGAATATAAATGTCATAGTCTTAACTGTTCGTACAAGTCACACAAATGTCCATTTGTTAACACTTCTGATCGATGTACTTGGCAAGGTTTTCATCATTCGTTGTTAGATCATTTGGTAACTGATTATGAAGGTTTAGTCCACAATAATGGTGATAGTTTAATAATGCCTTTTACCGTAGAAGTCAGGTACGTTCGATGTTTTATTTTAGAGAACGATGTAGCAATTTTTGCATATGAACTGAATAATGATAGTACTATATCTTTGGAGGCATCATTACTAGAGCCCATAGATAATAACAATGAATTAATATGTGCCTTTTTAATTGGAGAACAGACCAATACAAGTATATGCCTTACTCAGCTTTCATTGCCATTTTCTATTCCCTATTATGTACATGTTGGAAATTATATCACAAATGAGGCATTAGAATTAAAGGTATGTTTCACACGAAACTCTGTGTAATCTGTTAGGATATATTCACATTATTGTTTCATTAATACATGTTTATAACCACATTTTACATAATTAGATCTTGTATTTTTAATTTGTATTAATAAAGTTATTTCGGAAGTACTATTATGGTAGGCACTACAAAAACTTACAAACAGGATCGATAATGACATTCATATGTAAATATATTTTTAACAGATAAATCCTAATTTCTAGAGTTTCTTATTCAATAACAATAATTTATTGATTATTCAGACAAGAATATAATAATTCAAAAAAAGAGACGGTAATCAAAGAGAATTTGAAGAACAACAAATAACATAAGCATTACATATACACTGAGAATTAAAAATATATAACTTTGTTACTTTCACTCATATTTTATTCTTGTTGTGCATTAATAAATATTTAGTTGAATTTGTCTTGTATTATTGTCACTATAAACAACGTGGGTTAGAAAGAGAATTACAGTTTGGACCGAAAATGGCGGTTATGATTACGAGAAGAATAACCTTACTCAGTAAATAAAACTAAGGGAATATAAAGGGATCAAAGTTTATGTTATCGAAATACAAAACTTTTCAACTATATATATATATACATATTTATATCAATGGGAAATAAAGTTTCGAACGAATGAAGAGTTAATTTTAAACAAGTAACAACTTTTAAAACATTTCAAGAACAAATGCAATAATCACTAGAACTATATGGTGTTCCCAATTGTCATAATATTAGAAAGGGTAGTAGGGAGGACGAAAATAGGCGAGTGACTTCTCAGGAGATTTAAGACACCTTAAGCCTAAATGCACCAGTAATTCGTTCGATTCTGCACAATCACTTGCACGTGAAGAAACTTTGTTGTCTCTGAGTGGCACATAGTCCGACCGAAGAGCAGATGATACGACGTGTGAGATGGTGCTGTGATGCTAAAAATGTTTGACAAAGGACAATCTAGGTTTGTGAACAACATCCTGGCAAGTAACGAGACTTGGCTGTACTATAATGATGTGCCGACTAAGATTCAAAACAAGGTTTGGGTCTTTGATGGTGAGGATACACCCGTAGCTGTCAGAAAATCCCGATCAGCAAAGAAGAAAATGATAGCTGTACTTTCCAAATCGAGTGGAATTGTGGAGCGTGTCATTTTGAATACACAGAAGACAGCCAGAGCTATGTGGTACAGGCACTGTTCAGTCTGTCCAAAGTCATTAAATCTATCAAGAACCTATGACCAAATTCAAGAATGAGCACCTAACTCCTCCATCATGACAACGCTCCAGCTCACCGCGCGAAAGCCTGTGCCGAATGTCTGACCACTACAGGACTGAAACTTCTTGAGTATCCTCCTTACAGTCCAGACCTTGCTCCCTGAAACTTTACACTGATCCCGCATGTGAAAATGAAGCTGAAAGGGATATGGTTCTCCAGTGATGAGGATCTTCCGGGACAACGAGTGTGCCTTGCTCCCTAGTAAAACTTGGCAGATCTGGTTTAAAGATTTAGAAAAATTAAATAAAGCCGTATTGCAAACTTTTCCTAGTAGCCCTTGCATATACAAAGTCCTTTATATATAAACAATAGAATATATACATATAAAGTTAGAAGATTGGCAGCAAAAATAGTTGCAGTGTAGCAGTAAAGCTATCGTTATAAATTCAATCATAAATATTATACTATGTATATAATATGAAACTTGAAAAGTAGGTATTATTCATTTCCATTGTTATATTTTGCTATGGAAATGTTTTTAAATTTGAATTTGCCGCGAAAATTAGTGACAAATCGGTCGACAAGAGCAGTGAAGTTAACTTTAATTAGTTTTGTTAGTTTTCAGCAAGGATGTTATCATGGATGTTATAAGGAAAGGATAGGACATTGACTATGAATGGTATTTGAAATCTGCGTAATCAGAAGATTGACGGAGATGAACTGAGAGAGACAGAGATTGGTACTACTCAAAGAGGAGAGGATACGCTATTTTAGATCAAATATCGCGTTATCGAAAGATTGACAAAGATAGACGGACAAGTGTATACAATTTACGCATAATGTATCTCTTGATAGGGCTGTGTGTAATGCTGTAGTAGTACCAATCTATTTGTCTCTCTCAGTTCATCTCCGTCAATCTTCTGATTACGCAGATTTCAAATACCATTCATAGTCAATGTCCTATCCTTTCCTTATAACATCAATGACAACATCCTTGCTGAAAACTAACAAAACTAATTAAAGTTAACTTCACTGCTCTTGTCGACCGATTTGTCACTAATTCCTAAATCCTCTCCTTATAACATCCTTGGTACTATTAAAGCAAGGATGTTATAAGGAAAGGATAGGACATTGACTATGAACCAAACACGATTTTCTGCTGTTGATTCAAAATTCTGACCTTTGTTCGTACTGATTGACTCAAAGCATTTCGATTGTATTTTCGTTCTCGTTCAAATTTTCGATTGAATGCATCGTGCATGGGGCGAATCGGCGCTGTCATTTCTAATTCGTGCAACATCTTGCCAGACATTATCAGACACAAATCCTCTATAGAAATCAACGCCTCGTTGTGAATCTCCGCCTTAAATTCAAGTATTCAGTATTCGCTGTTGTTGTACGCACTCGATGCAAAATGTCTTCAGTCATATTGTTTTTGTATTTGTTCCACAAATGAAGAGGGTTAAATGGAAAACACGTGGAAATGATATGGCAAAACTGATCTAATTTCATGTGTAGGAGATGAAATAATAGCATCGGCAAGTGTGTGATCCTAATGAATGTCATCCTCGAGTAAATGTAAACGCTGACACGCTTCTCGATATGTTGCGCAACAACTCACCGTTGACAGTTGATACAAATTCAAATGAAGTTGGTTCACGAACATTAACCAATAATAAACGCAAGTAAAAAATTTGTCATTGCTCGGTCGAACTGTGTAAATGCGCCCTAATACATCGGTTGGATATACATTCACGTATCCAAGAACAGGCTTTCCCTGTTTCCGACGTTGGCATTTTTGATCATGCGTTCCATGTAAAATATCTTGGCATCTCCGAGTAAAGTGAAGAAACTTGTCAGCGTTGTCGCTCACAAGTTTCAAGCTGGTTGTTCAGCTCTCTGCGCTACGTTTGCTGCCGTAAAATAAACTCGTTGTCCATTCTTCAGCTGCACAGCTAAATGGACGACAGTGGGATAACGTTCGTGTATGACGAAAGAAAAGATTCTCCAAATCGCCTCATTGCTGCTGACATTTTTCTATTTGATATTGCGGAACTTCATCGTTGGCATCAGAAGTTGCAATACCAAATACAGCCACGTCGTTTCCTTTCGTGACGTCCTTGCAAAGATATTTGATGGACTTGATAGAATTGCAATACTCAACATTGTAATAAGCTTTGAATGTTTTGGAAAGCAGCGGCGACTACGGAAGAATCCAGATGTTGTCGACTACAACGTCCTTATTCTTGACTTTCAACGTTATCATTCTGCCGTTATCGTCTACAGAGCGACGACGATACAGGAGGTAACCGTCATTACCTGTGATTGCCAACAAAGTACGCGGATGTTTGGAGCATTTTTTCGGTCATACACGGTGATTCCTGGTTGTGATTGCCACATGGTCCATGAATCATATTCGTCGTCACAACTTCATACAACTTTGGATCTGTTTCTTGATCTGGAATTTCTGCGCAAATGATTGCGTCAATTTCATCCGGTCCTATTTTCTCGACCATCCTCAGGAGAATATGCGCATGAGGCAGTCCTCTTTTCTGCAACTCCACAGAGTATATTCAACATCGCACATCTCCGAAGACATGATACTTCAAAATGAAGTTCTTGAGCGCATTAAGTTTCTGCTTGAATACTCGTGCCGTAATGTCATGGCGATCACTGGATGATTGACCGGGTAATAACGGCTGCGTGATTTCGATACATTTTGGGTTGCAAATGAAAGTGATGAATAAATCTGGTCGACCGTATTGGCGCACGTAGGTCATTGAATCTTGCGCATATTTGTGTATGTACCTTAGTCTTCCAATATACGTCGCTGGCAAAATGGTAAGTCGGCCGACATTGTTTTCATTTCCATCTATATTCATGGCATCATGCAGATGGATGTATTCCTCTGAACGCAATTTTTGCTGATTTAGACGTATAAGTACATATCAAAGACGAACTGATGAAACAGTCGGCGGCATTTTAATATGTGACTGTTCAAAATTTTCGACTTTTTCGCTGAGTTCTCTAAAAAATTGTTTCATGCAAATCGTGTCCTGATAGTTACGAACACAACAAAAAAAAACACACAACCAAATCAGTATATATATGTGTATATATATGTACACAAAGTTGAGTGAAACTCTATGAGGGTGATCGGTCAGTAAATTATAGAAAACTCATTCGTTCATTAACTCTATATTTCGTTGCTTAGATTTTGCAACTTCATCAGGAGAAATGCTGAAAATGCATAACCACAAATTACAACTTAAGAAGATCGAGACAAAATTGAAACTCACAAATGTTAAACACTAGGCTGCGTGTACATATTAAAGTAGCATCAAACCATGAGAAGCAAACATCTGTTATTATACATTTAACAACATAGAAGAATGATGTGTGTATGAATCTGTATTTTCAAATCACATTAACAACTTTTCCTGCTTAAAGCAGGTGAGACAAAAACAGATTCATTTTTGTTAACGTGTAAATATTTTATGTGAACAACGAATAAACTAAAATTTATACAGTTCTGTCCTAAAACAAATGAAAATTGAAAACTTACAAATATATCAAAAATTCAATAATCAAAATATATTATCAGTCTTAAAATTGATAGTTCTATTATCCTTGTTGATGTGTATCATTTCTAATAATAATCTTGTTTTGTAGTTATTTTCTTTTTCTAAGGTCTTCACATCATCATAATCAAGAATATGGTCAAAATGTTTAGAATGAACTGCCAACGCACACGAACCCTTTTCCACTCTACAGTCGCTTTTGTGTTGAGTTAATCTTTGTTTCAATAACTGTGATGTGTCGTTGGAGTTATAAATTAATTTGTTCAAAATGTGTTTGGGATATCCATTGTTTCGGAAAATATTAAACAATTGTTTCAAATTAACATCAATAAAGGAGCTGATATGTGTAATTCTGTTTTTCATTGCTATTACTGTATTATATTTTTGTGCAAGTGGGTGACTGGAGTGGTAGTTGACGAATCTACTAGAAGCCATGAGGTTTTGATACCAAATCATTATTAATTTACCATTGTCAACTCTTAAGACTCGCGTGTCTATAAAGGGAATGGATCTATATGTTTCTGTTTCCATAGTAAATTGTAGATCAACATTAAATGAATTAAAATTGTGTAATGTTGTCTCTTTCATATTGTGAGGTATAGCACAAACTACATCATCAACATATTTGTAAATAAATGGTAATTGAAAAGGAAGATTATTAATCACATTATCAAATAAATAATCAAATACGATAAGAGCCAGGATTGGACTAATTGGTGATCCCATAGGTACACAAACTGCTGATAAAAAGTGAAATAACAGTTATAAAAAGGAATTGTAATAACTCTAAAAAACTTGGTTTTGTAATACTACAATGTAGTTCTATCAAATTCCAATATGAATTTACTATTTCTACAATGAGTGTGAATGGCATGTTAGTAAATAAGGAGAGAACATCTAACAAAATCAACTCATAATTTTCGAGTAATATTAAACCCTCCATGGCATTTACAAATGAAAACGTATCTTTTATATTGTAATCTGTTCTATCAGCACGAGTAATGGTGAGGATATCTAACAAGAATTTTGATAAATTGTATGTTACGGAGTCTATTGAGCCAACAATAGGACGAAGGGGATGCCTTCCTTATGGATTTTGGGAAGACATTATAGTTTGGAAGGTATAGAACTGTAAGAAGTAAGTCTTTTGGCTGTGGGTTGTGTAATTTCATTATTATTTTTTGATTTCTTTTTAGATTATTATGTTTGTTTTGTATTGTAATTGTAGCGTCTCTTGTTAAGGGTGTGTAACTATTTATGTCGTTCAGAAATTCTTTAGGGTTTTGGATGTAATCCGATTTATCCAAAGCTAGAGTAAAACCTCCCTTATCAGCTTGTGTAATGTACAATGATGGATTATTCCTTAAAATAATTTAGTTTCAATGTAAATGGATAAGAATGGTGACTTTAATGTGTGATTGTCCGAATTATAAACATAATTAGTAATAAAGTTAGTTATCTTAGCTCGTACTTTATTCTGTTGGTCAACTAGAATGTCATTTATTACAATTTCTACTTCAGCTATTAATCTATCGACATTTATTTTGTTATTGCTGGGGTCAATGCTAAATTTTGGTCCTAGGGATACAAAATCTTTAATGTGAGAAGGTATTGTAACACTAGATAGATTTTGAACCATTTACTGTTATCAACAAAAGGAATATCAGGCTCGTATACGTTGCCAATCAACACGTTAAATTTATGTACTTGTATCTTTTTTGCCTTATTTAATTGTTTTTTAAATGATAAATGAAGTCTACGTTTAAATTCATCAAGGATAAAATTAGGTACAGGTTTATGAGTGATGCCTATTTCAAAATTAAGAATTTTTAATCTAACCTATAGTTGAAAGTAGTTGCTTCCCTGGTATATCTTCTGTTACCATCGGTTGATATGTTCTGAATATACTTGGAACTGTCCATTATGTGTCTTGGTAGTATTCGTGATTTCCTGCATCCGAGTAAGAATATTCTTCTATTTGTTTTATTTGCTAGCTTGATGTTCAAAGATGCCCATCTCTTAAGCTTCTTTGATTTCAGCGCCAAAACTATTCGTGATTTGGAGATAAAACCACATACCGTGTATGCAAAATTTCGAGTTCGTAAACTTATAGGTTCTTCACTTATTACTGAAAAAAAAGTAAAGCTGTAGAAGTTCTTAAAATTGTAAAAAACTAGTATTTTATCGTTACACACACTACTTTTAAAGGTCAGATACACATTTTTCAAAATAGTTTTGGAACCAATAAAAAAAAAATTAAGTTTAACCGATCTTGAAAAAACTATCGAACATTCTTAATGTCTTTTGAGCAATTTTGTCAATTCCAAGGCGAGCACGATGATGATATACGTAAGAAGGATAACGTTAATATAAATAGCTTCGAAATGAACGCGATGATCGCAGTCATGGATGTCATTTTACAACAAAACCAACTTTCACGAAGAATTATAAAATTATACCGGACTTTTCGAAGACAATTACTTCGTTCTTCGCAAATTTAAATATTAACTCGCTTGAGTTTCTGTTGAGCGCCAGATATATCCCCCGGATGTTACTCGTTCTAGTTCTACGATACCTTCTTCCTTGATTTCTGTAATTCTATTGAACCAAGGCAATTTAATAATATTATGAACTATGATAATGGTCTGCTTGACTTGGTGTTATCTAATTTACTTTTTAATCTCGAAATTATGGGATAAGCGGCCCTTCATTGAGGAGTATCCATATTATTTGGCGCTTTGTATTATGACTGCTCTTATGTGCTTACGAAGGGCATTCAATTTCCAGCGAATCGTGATGCACGTTGACTTCCCGAAGGCTGACTTTAACAGACTCCATAAAGATGTCCTTTCACTTCGATCGAACCTTTCTCGACAGTTGTGATAACATCCGACGCTGCAGTTAATCAGTTTTATTGCGTGTTATACAGAATTTTGATGTCTCCATTCGTAAATTTACATTATCTGATTCACATTTTTGTCCATGATTCTCTCTAGCAGGCTTGTATCAATAACTAAAAATCAAATATCAAATGCTTCCAATGCTTATGTGTCGTCAGTTGAGAATGCACTCAAAGTTGATCCGAGGCGCTGTGATCATTTGTACACAACACGAAAGGAACTACAGGAATACCTGGATGTTTAATAACATTGCCCTTAATCATCTATGAAAAATTGTGGACGCCTTTGCTTCAAAATTTTTTGTAGTCTATAGGTCCTCTAGGATTTGTTTTGACCATGGTAGTCTTCCACAATAGCATTTATTTTTCCTTTCGTTTGTATCTGTCGATACTCTTATTGAAATGGTGGTTACTTTTTGAGACAAACTTACTGCCGGCGATGATTTAGTGCTTGGTTTTTTGGTTCAAAGAATGCGTGATGCTTTTACTACACCGTTTTCGATAAAATGATCTACTACCAAATAAACTTGGTTCATTTGGATTAGCACCTACTCTTAGATGAATTCTCACTTAGTCAATAGGTCTAAGTACGTATTTTATGAGGAATTGAAGTCGTTTGAATTCACATGTTCAAGTAGTGTGGCTCAAGGATCTAATCTTGGTCCTTTACGTAAATGATCTTCTTGTGTTCTTATCCTGTCGTGTACTTGCATATGCAGATGACATTCAGTTACTTTCCTTTATTTTTACCAGTTATGACGTTAGTAATCTATAGGAGAATTTGAATAGGTTGGTGGAATGGTCTGTTGCTAATAATTTAATACTTCTCGTTAGTAAATCCCATTTTATCACCTTTACCTGCAAGACCAGTTCCGCGCTGTTTCAGTTATTTTATTCGCGAGCGGGTGCTTTCTAGAATCCGTTATATTAAAGACCTTGGATTTCTTTTCGATCCAACTTTATCTTATAATTTGCACATCAAGAGGACTTGTTTACCTGCTTGGAAGATATTGGGATTCGCTATGAGAACATCTAAATATTCTAAGAAGGTTATGGTATTCAAAGCCTTGTTTTCGGCATATGTTTGGCATAATTTGGAATATGCTTCCACTATTTGGTTTCCGTTTTGATTGTCATTCATCAGATGTGTTTGTTGTCTAACCGAAATAATCTACTTATTAGTGCTCGATTTTTATATGAGTTGTTAAATAACAGTATTGATTGCGAACAACTGGTTTCTTATTTAACGTTCAATGTACTCTCGTATAGCGCGGCGTTGCATTTTGACATTCAACCCATAACCACCCAATGGTCGACAATGAGGTCAAATCTTATGCTGTCATCCATGTATCACGTGACTAACTCCAAGGGGTACAGCGACATCTGTAGGAAGTTTACGTCCGGAGTTTCCAGGCATTCTATGTGTGTTTATAAATGATAAAAGGTAAACGTAGAAAAATGATGTATTATAATGTATAATGTATCATTTTTTCCGCCTGGTATACGTATTAGTAGGTATATATTTTTTGAATTTTTGTGTAATTTTGTTCACTTGTATTATTATTATTATCGTTATTTGTATTCACTTGTATTTATCCTGTTATTGGAGTAACCTGTAGGGTAATAAATGCTTATTATTGTTATTAACTCCATTATGGTCTCCGTTATATTCATAAAAATAATCTATTCCTATCTCGTTGTCAATACCAAAAATGCCCCCTTATTAAAGCCTTTTTACTCATTTATTTTTTCGCATTGCTTATATTAAAATTGCATCGTGTTACTTATAGACTAAATTAAAGATGTATATGTTATTATCTGGTAGGACTCACCAGAAATGAAAACATTTGAACGGGTTCGCCAATTTTCACGAAGCTGCTTACGAATAATGAACATGTAACTGAGCATACCAGAAAAAGACAATTTTAATGAAAAGAGAATACCTATCTTTTTGTAAACATTTTCCACTCTGTGTGTGTTATCTTCAAAATAGGCTACATTTAATACAGTACAAGTTCGATAATCCCGCTGTTCCTTCATCCGACAAGCCCAGTAATCCGCTGTATTTCATAGCTATTAAGAATTTCGATTTCCCAACCATCATCGGTTCAGTAATCCGACGTGGTCGCTTTGCTGTCTAACAAATTGACCAGTACTGACTTATTGTTAGGGCGCTGTTTTTCTTTTGTTTTGAGGAGTACTTGTCGCTCTGCGAGAAAACGCCAAAACAAAAGGTTACAAAATGTCGTTAAAAGAAAAGGGAAAACGCAAGCATAAAAACTCAGTTTATCTGAAAAACTGGACATTTTACGTAAGCTGGACAAGTGTGCTCAGATAATTACTTTGGCAACATTGTACAATGTCGGACGTGCAACAATTCATCATACGAAAAAGTCTTGACGAAATTGAACATTTTATCAAATTGGCAGAGAATGGGATGGGAAACAAACGAACTACGAAGGAGAACATTAGAAGATGCTCCATTTGTTGAGAAATTTTAGGAAAAGAGTAGAAGAGCTTGGACTTAGTGCTGATCAATCTCTAAGGCTGATGAAAATGGCTTATTGTTGCGACTATTGCCAAACAAGACTTATGTGCACAGTGGAGAAGCCCAAGCTCCTGGCACAAAAATACATAGAAAAACGGGTAATTTTTATGCCTTGCTCAAACGCGAGCGGCAATCACAAGCTCAAGCTTCTGCTAACAGGAAAAGCAAAGAATCTGAGGGCATTTAAGAATGTACGTCTTACTGTTGTTTACAAAAATCAAAACAGAGCATGGGTAACGAAAGACATATTTGTGGATTGGTTTCACCAAGATTTTGAGCTTGAAGTACGCCGTTTCTTAAGAACGAACAATCTTCCGCAGAAGGCCTTACTCGTGTTAAACAAGGCACCCGGACTTAGTCCAAATAATGAATTGTCTTCCAGTAATGTACTGTATTACAGCTTTCATAAGTTAGTTGTATTTTTCTATATGTATAACATATTACATAAGTATGTACATATGTGCTTACATTTACTATAGTGTATGTACTTATTTCAAATACATTTGTTTCAATATTCTGAGAGTTGATACGCGATTAATAATACGTATTAATTGAATAAAAATATGTACTATAAACTATGTATTTAAAACCATGTCTTAATTTGTATACGTCCAGTAATCCGGCCTTTCCACTACTCACACAAAGGCAAATTCTTATAGTGTCGGATTATCGAGCGGGTACTGTATATCCAATCCCACTCTCTTTATAATTTAAAATTACAACAGAAATTGTCTCAAGCTATCACACAAATATGTAACACAAAAACAGACATATTTAAATAGTAATTCATTCTAAAGCAGTAGCGTTATATCCGTGGTTATATCAATGTATAGCCTCTAATCTGTGCCTAAAGCTAGCGCGCATGGGCGGTTATTTAGCAGTTCAGCCGCCATGAAAGTTAACCGCTCGAGTACACGTTCTTCTGGAATGTGAATATGTGAATGCACGTGCGGTTGGTCCCCAGCGTTGCCGTATTTTAAAGGCGGCGCAGTTGCCGTACATGTGAGTAGGTGAGTCAGCGGACGAACGGGTAAATAACCGCAGCCGTTCTGATTTCTTTAGTATCGCATTGTATTGGCGCATATGCACACAGAAGGCAATAAAATGACTGGAGAATACATTTACAGCGAAAAACTAATTACTGAAATCGAAAAAAGGCCTGGATTATACAACAGTAAACTACCAGAGTATAGTGACAAAGATAAAAGATAAACTATGGACAGAAGTATACGAAGCCATTGTCCCAAGCTGGAGTCGACTGGAGAAATCAGAAAGGATAGCTAAAGGTAGGAATCTTTCTACACAAAATTTAGTAACCAATATCAACTACAACTTTTATTGTTTTGAAAATAAACATAAAGCGACCTTCTTAAATTTTATGATATTTACAAGAGCAAGAATACTTTGGGGAGAGAGGATATGTAGTTTTACTCCGTTTTGTAATTCCGAGGACCAGTTTTAAAATCACGCACGTAACCTATAGCGCCTGGTTTGTGGTACCTGCATCCGTTTCGCACATAAAATTCCGAAATAATAATAATAATAATAATAATTTTATTGCCCTAAATTGAAACATAGACATCGTCAACACAGCATTACAATAAAAACTATAAGTAATCTGACAATAACATCAGAAAAATGCCTGTCAATATAGATGATATATAAATAAAAACAAAGAATTAATGCTTAAAATAGTAAAGGACAAACAATTGTTATTTTCACACAAACATACAAAAAAGCAATGAATGTAGCGGAGTTACCCTATCAGTGATAAGTGATGTTAAAGAGTACGCTTTTGAATTACAAATTAAATTGTTTGAGAATCTAGGAAATCCAGGATTTTCTTTTGCAAAATGTTGGCACCTCGTTTTCTAAACCCATCACTTTTATTTCTGAATGGGTTGTTCAGGAAAGAAAGCAAATCTCACCAGATTTCCCATTTCAGTTTTTACTCAAACTTCATCTAAAACTTTCAAATTGATCGTAATCAATACTCTTATGATAATTTCGTAAATCGTAATTAAATAAATAAATAAATAGATGCACAAAGCAAATTATAAATAAAAACAAAATAAAAAGTATGTATAAGACATATTACATAGTATTATACATTCCTAGTAAAACATACCCTATATACATATACCCGTGTTATTTAGTATCAGCCTCTAGACATTCTTCCACTGTGTAAAAAGCATGTACTATAAGTATATCTTCAACCTCAATCTGGAATTCTGGTTATATAATTTTAGCGCTATATAGTTCGTGTATGCTCGTGTTGTATTCGTTCTTGTTGTAGGAAGGAATAGGTCATTTCTTCGGGGCGTCTGATAGTTGTGGTTCTGCGAGTGCACTGGAAAGGAGTTGATGCCATCATAAACTTACTGCAGGCAAGTATAAATATATATATATCGATGGCAACGTAAGTATTTTGCATTCCCGGAACAAATTTCTGTAACTTGCCCTATATTCTGACTTGGTAATAATTCTGAGTGCTTCTTTCTATTTCAGGAATACACGCTGCACATCACCAGACATCTCCCACACCAGGATCCTGGACGAGGCTCTGAACACGAAGTGAGTGTAGTATGCAGTTAGAGTCGCTTGATACGTAGATAGCTGTTTGAGCCTACTGATGATGTACAGCGCCGACGTCAACTTACCCAATAAGTTTTGCACATAGGAAGCCCACCTAAAATTGCTGTCTATATGCAGACCCAAAAACTTTTTGTTTGGAGATTTGACATATGTTTTGTGGTTAAATATATGATGGTTGAGGGTTCAAACCCGACCGAAGCGAGTAATTACCAATTAGCAGATAAAAATCGTAGACATGCCTTCTTTTCTAATGGAAAGTGAAATTGTAGAGTACGTCTCAATTCGATGCTTGGCATCTTAAAAGTTCTCTACAAGAGGTGCAATTTCTTCAGTTTCGGTTAATTTCTAGTGGGGTATAGAAATGGTATTAAGTTTGTGTATATATAAATGGGAAGACTTTCTGCATACCTGCCACTCAGTATATATATATATATGCAAGAAAGATGCTCGGAGTACACAATCAAATATAATTTATTCAAAAGTTCAATGGGCGACAGACGTTTCGAGGTTAAATTCACCTCTTTTCAGTGTCAGTTAAAATCCGATGATGCGGGGGAAAATCCCATTCATGCACCACGCTGCCATGTGCATTACTAAGAGAGACGTTCTCTGTGACTGGGAAATTTGGGAGTTCTTAAAATTTTGAAATCAAGACTAAATTTAATTAATTGGGTTTTTAATGTGCCGCTTTTCAATAAATAAGTTTACTATTAATGAATTTTCAAGGGGAAATTGAGTAGCAGCATGGTGCATTAATGGGATTTTCCCCCGCATCATCGTATTTTAACCGACACTGAAACAGGGGTGAATTTAACCTCGAAACGTCTGTCGCCCATTGGACTTTTAAATAAATTATATTTGACTGTGTACTCCGAGCATTTTTCTTGCACATTTATCATCAGTCACCAACCTTTTTCATTATATAACAGCACAACAGGCCTTAAAAGGCTAGGGCTTGCTTTGTTCGAAGTCACCGAGCCGTATACGTAGGTATACCGTACCGTTCCTGACCCACCCAGTAGCATTTCCTTACTTTTCCGCACAGACCCATTTTAGGATTTTAAACTGCTACGCTCCGCCGCGACCGGGTCTCGAATGCCGGGTCTTCTCATTGTGAAGCGCAAGCTGTACCACTCAGCCACTAAGCGAGTTCGGTACTTAAAAAACATTATTAAGTTGGAAAATAATAACTCGCGATTGTTTTGTTTTGTTTTTTCATTAACGCATTTGGTGAATAAATATACTCTTCGTTCGTTTCAGCTTGATAGTAACGTCATTGCCGTTTGTCACAACGACAGCTACTGGTTGGACTATTAAATTAGTCTTGTCCTCATGAAGAAGGATATGTAGTAAGAAACCGGTGTAAACCGGATTGACGCTGTTCCTCCACCGCTTGTCCCCACTTACGGGCACGACGCGACATTAAAATTCCGAAGAGAGACAGCGTGAGTCTGTTGTACACAACTTATCATCCATCGTCTGTCGAACTTTACTGAAAAGTATACTGGGCAAATATGCGGTATGTGAGTTATCTGTCCTTTTCACAATGTAATATTGTATTACAGAGGACAAAGGACAGATGATTCATCATATCGCATATTTCCCTAGTCTACTGATAAGCAATTGCGCATGTCGGCAGTTCTCATACAAGTTTTGTAGAAGTAAATCATTAGAGGATTCCCTTACGTTCGTATTATGCTGTTCTTTGTGTATTAGGAAGTTATCATTGTGTTCAACTTGCTGCAAAAATTAAAATTTGTGTAAAGAATAAAGATACTCTCTTTCAAATTGTGCCAGTAAGCACGTGAAATTAAAACGGCGAACGGAGAGTATCTCAGCTCTCGGAATAAAATGGAAGTCGGTTTATTGCAAAAGATAAAGGTGAAGTAGATGTAAGTCATTCTTCAAAGCCAAATTCAACCACAAGAGCAATTATACAAAATGCAGGCAAAATTATTATTATTAGTGTATGGTATTACAAAATAATGTCTCACTAATGACGATCTTAAGGAGCTGACCCAAACCACGGTGGAAGAAAAAAAGTGAAGATCCACTAAATTTTCCACAAAGGGGACTTTCTATTAATTCTGTTAGTCAAAGCATTGACAAAATGGTCGGTATTCTGGATAAATCTATTGAAAACCATCCAGAGTAAGAAAGAAGTTCAAAAGTAGGGCGAAAAATATCTGAGTCATTGTCATCTTATACCGAATTGCTTCATGAAAAAGCGAAAAGAAGTAGTGAATAATTTTATTTCCCTTTGATCCTAAACCCGGACCATAAAAAAATTGACTATGATTACACAAGATGCGAATTTGTGTTTGAATTTCTGGAGATTAGTTTTTATTTCTTTTATGTTTATTTTACTTTATTCTCTTTGTGCCTACATGTTTAGAATAAATGTTTGTTTTGAGTAGTTATATTTTGCTGCACGGTTCATATTAATGTACATACATGAAAAAGTGACCGTGCGGAATATCTCACAAACTTAGACTTACAATTAGGCAGAGGCTTCTCTTCCGTAAGCGTATCTATCATGCAAACTTTCAATTTTTTTTTCTGTAACTTTTTAAAGACCTTCGTGAAGTAGGTGGTATAAATTGTACAGAATTGAAAGAAATCTTGAGTCGCCACAGGAATTTATAGATGCTTGTTCAGAAGTATGCGCTTGCTACTGGATCAAAACGCTTTTGGGGTTTTTGGGCAGTCTATTTTAAGGAGAATGACATCTGGTATTTCCCTAAGAAATTGCTTTATATTGCTTGACAATATTTCGATATATCCTATCATTGCCCTTTTCGGGTAAAATTACCCTTTCTTTGAAATCCGTGTAACAAATTGAACATTGACTGTTTGCAGCTTCTTCTTTTGTAAATTCCAATACGTTTATAATTATTTTTGGTGTTTGGCTATGAATTATTTTCTCTTTGTCAACATAGTTGGCTTTATCTTAAATAATGTAAAGTTGTTATTGTTAAATCAGATTTACCTTGATTTTAGAAAATTAGAAAAATATGGTGATGCTTCAAATTCAATTGTTTTCATTGTTATCTGCTACATTGTCAATAGAAGAACCTAAATAAAAGCAAAATAAAAATGCTGAAAATGTGTGAAATAAAGAATAACTGAAGAGTACGTGAATATTGACGGGAATGAAATTTAGGATATCCAAGTTTGATATATAATAATAATTACCAAATTCTTCAATTTGACCTAAAGTTTCAATCCGCATGTACCTGATTAAAACGACATTTAGTATAGAAAACAGACGCATTGTTTAAAACAATTGCATATCAATGTTTACCTTGTTTATTTTTATTCAATGATAGATTTTTGCCTTTTATTCAAAAAGCATCAAATGCGTAATTCTGTGATTAGTTCTTTCCCTCACACACATTCACACATGCTCAACGCAGGTGCAACTATGAAATGCGTCGTATTTGCGTCTGCCCCCATCAGATGGCGCTCCTATTATTCGGACTCGAATTTAATTCAACTTCAACTTCAACTTATTTACCATCGGTTTCGAAGTGAAATACTTTTTCTTTTTCTTTATGCATTGTTTATTCAATTATAGAATTTTACCTTTTATTCAAATAAGCATGAAATGCGTAAAGAGCATTGCTCTTGTCGAGTGTCCCACGACACATCTCCTCTTTTTTATCCGCAAGTAGCTTCGCATTACATCATATGTGATTCGTACTTTCTTAGAATTGGTTGTAATACCTAGAAAAAAGCCGTAATGTTATAGCTGGAAAGTGCATTCTTTTGCCAAATACCTACAGTAATATACCTGTATTAATTGTTTACTACTTTGTTTTATTGTTTGTTTTCAGGCAATGATATCCAACGAAAGTGGAAGAATATCCGAGATAGTTTCCGAAAGGAGGTTAATTACCAGAAGAAAAGCAATGGCAAGAAGAAACGAAGAAAATATATCTATTTTGAGGAACTACAGTTTCTTCTGCCTACAATACAAAAACGGAAAAGAACGGGAAGTCACAGCTCACCACTATATAGTGACGGGGAAGAACAAGACAATGAACAGAGCAAAAGTCTTGAAAACTTTACGGACGTTGAAACAGATTCTAACATAAACTCTAAAGCATCAGCTTCAATATCAAAACAATCACGTTTTGACAATACAGAAAAACGTAAAATATCTACGTATGAAGAATCGGCTCCCCAAATTTTAGAACAAAATAAAACGGAAGACATTGATGCTGATAAGTCGTTTCTGTTATCATTACTACCGTCTTTCAAACAACTTACAACGCAACAGAAATTAATGATAAAAATAGAATTTTTGCAAGTATTGCAAAGAGTTATGTTTTCCCAAAATCCACAAAATCAGTGCAAGGTTATGTCCACATAGTTAATGCTTAAAATTTTATAGTGCAAATTATGGGTTAAATTAAAAATACATAATTTATTACAATTATGCCTGTATTTAACTGAGAGAAAGTTTTACAATAAAAGATAACTAACTAAATTTGAATGTACCTATAGCCCACAAATAGGAACTTTGTGAACATTAGATGTAAATACAGTAACAGTAACGATAGTGTAAACAGGAAGCTAATAGAACAATGCGCTGATGTGAACATGATATTTTTTGCATTATGTACTCTATAGTGTGAAAAGCGGTATCTAGTAATGTGAACAAGCTTTTAAATATAGACTTTTAACGAATAAATGTTTACTTATTTCTGTTTTATTTGCTATCATTAAAAGTCATTTCAAAGTTGACCTCATTAGTATGGACATATGCCACAATTTGAACAGCTCCTCTTTCTTTTTAGAGCGAAGCTCTTTTAGCGAGGTCCTGCGATGAGAGTTAACTGGGAAATAGTGAGAGGCTTGAAATCGTCACTAGAAGCTTTATCTTTTTCATTCATTAGTTCTTTCTCTCGCACACATATTCAACGCAGGTACAACTATGAAATGCGTCGTATTTGCGTCTCCGCCCATCAGATGGCGCGCTTATTATTCGGACTTGAATTTAATCCAAATTCAACTTCAACTTATTTTCCATCGGTTTCGAAATGAAATACTTTTACTTTTGTTATACATTGTTGATTCAATTATAGAATTTTACCTTTTATTCAAATAAGCATCAAATGGGTAAACAGCTTCGCTCTTGTCGGGTATGCCACGACGCCTCCTCCTTTTTTTGTTCTTAAATCATCGGAGTTGTAATGTATTATAATTCTTATAATATAGGAAACCTCGTCTTTGTGTTGTTTAGATAATAGTAAGAAGTAAAATGATTATATATTGCGTTTCTCAAGCTAAATTTAAATACAGAAAGAATATTTGAGGAATCATACAGTTGTAAATTGGCAGCCCAAACGAGGGTTGAGTCATAGCGTACAATTTTATTTTAGCACCCCAGATGTGGGGCATATGATAACAGTACAATGCTATCATATATAAGTTTTCTTAGTAGAAGTTAGCCCGTGCTTATTCCAGGATTGTAGAACCGTCTGTAACCCTTATACCTATTTAGAAAACGGGGTTGTGTATTTTTCACCCGAAGTTTTTGTAGTGTCTCTGAGATTTTTATCGAAAACTAGATCGCCCGATTTCAGGTTATAAGTATTTTTTATGAAGATACTAAATACAATAGAAAGCGTTTCAAATGGCATGTAAAAGTCACCACAACAAATTGAAAACTGGAAAATAAGCATGTCAATTGTCTATACCAGTAGTAACAATTCTTTGTATAGAAGGAGTATTTCCAAACGCTTTGGAGGTAAGTAAGGCATTACTCATGTTTAAGAAAAGTGACGTCCGATTAGCATTCGATTATCAATATCAAAAATGTTTAAACAGGCAATTGCGTTAAGGCTTATCAGTTATTTAGAAAGCAATAAATATCTAACTTCAGAACAACGACACTCAACAAGTGACATAATACAAATAGTAAATGATATATACAACGCTTTCAACCAGGGCATATATCCCGAAATTAACATGCTGGATCTGTCAAAGGCCGTCGACTCAGTCAGCCATGATATTCTCCTGGGCAAGATAGAGTATTATGGTGACAGAGGGATACTTTATAAGCTTTACAAGATCTTATCCGACCCATTGAGTACAACTGACTGAATGGAATGGTCTTCAATCTCAATTAAAGACAGTAAGATATGGAGTTCCACAAGGATTTACTTTAGGCACTCTCATCGTTGTCGTTTATACAAGCGATTTCTCAATAAATGTTGACAAGGCTAAAATATAACAGAACACTTTTAATTCAAGCACCAAACCTAGAAAAACTCCACCAAAAGACAGAGTAAGTAATGGTTGATTCGAATAACTGGTTTGCCGCAAATAAATTAAAAATAAATCTTATTTTGCTAATTTCTTCTCTGGGGTTCAGCCATTTGTGGGATATAGATTCCCGTCTTACAAAAGAGAGCGATTAAACTTCCACCAGCAACGTCGGCACTCACGCCAAACCAGACGCGGTTCCAACACGGAAGCCAAGTTACACTTTGTGATTTCGATTGCGGAAGCCTACACCTGAGAAACTTTACATTATTAACTCTTCAGTACTTTATATTTTATATAGTTGAATCGGGGAGATACGAGTAGAGTCCCGTTTACCTGTTTTAATCCCCATCCCAAAAAAGGTGTACTACGAGTAGAGTCCCGAGACGTAAAAGTTTCTATCCTTGTTGGTAGGTACAAATAAAATTCGAAAATAATTTTTGTTTTAATATCTACTCGTATGTATATTATTTTAAATGAAAATATATATATAAAACATATAGTATATAGTTATTAAAAATTATCAGTTTATTATTATTATTTTTTTTTTATTGCACATATAAATTTATCAAATACATAAATACATTTTTAATAATAAGGTGTTAATCTATAAGAAACAAGTTTTATAAAATCAAATCTTGAAATATGATTATCATTAAACTCTTTCACTTTTTCCTTAACAAAAATACTCAGTTTATTGTTTTTAATTAAGGGCATAAGAACAGAACTGCGCATTTTAATGTATGTTTCACTTTGAAAGTTTAACAATATTTTTGTAAACAAAAATATGTTCGGGTGGCTGGTGTAAAAATTTTGATTAAACCTTTAATGAAAACTTTCACAAGCATTAGTAGTGCGAAATGAAGAGTTTTCTGAACTGGCCCATACTTGAGGTGGAAATGTAGAGTCTTCCGTTACATAAAAATCCGTGAGGTAATCACAGTATTTTCTGACTTTCTCGTCAGCTGGTAAAATTTCTGCTAGTTCAAACGCAAAGCACTCTCCTACTTGGTCGGGGGTAAGAACTGTAGTCCAAACGTGTAAGTCAGAAACTTTCCAACAGCAGTCTCCTTATTTTTAAAATGTGATGAAATTCCCAACTGTTGTATCTTTCGAAACCTATAGAAAGAAAAACAAAGAATGAGTACATAAATTATCATTTAAAAAGTTTAAAAAGTACAACTTACCAAGCTTGACTTAAATGGAAACGGCAACCTATTACAACTACTTCTGGCCAAGCTCGTTTCACGCTTTGATGAATCGCAAGTTCAAAATCAGCTACTACAGATTTTGGTTGAAGAATTTTGCCAATGTCATTGCACAAATTGATTAGATTTTGAAAAGCCATTAAATATGATTGGGTGGATTTATCCGGAAGTAAAATATATATCAGTGGGATGTAATAGTTGTTCTGTAGTCCGTGGATAGTGAATAATTGAACAAAATGGTTTGTACAAGATTTAAAGTTCCATCCACATAAAAACTGTCCAGCGATGATAAAAACTCCAAGTTCGTCTTGGTGCCAAATATTACTACGCCATTTTCGTTGTTGTTATCCAGCAAAAAGTTTCATTTTTATTTGTTTTCAAGTCTAACCTTTCTAACACTTGGTGTACTTCTTCTCTTGTTTTTGGTATATTGAACGGTAGAGCAGATTTTCTTGCAGCACTAATATTTCTTGCTATACACTTTACGTCTTTGTGAAGAAGAGTTTCGATATCACCTTTTGATAGTTCTTTGTGGATAGTTTTCGATGGTCTTTCCGTTATATCGCCACTTGCTTTGCGCTTTAAACTATTACTCATCTTTTGTCTATCTAGCAGCCTATCACTCACTGGATCATGATTATGATTTTCTTTAAGTTCAATAATTTCATTAGCACCAATTGTTTTTAGGAACGCAGGACACTTTTTGTAGCACCAACTGAACAAACCCACTTTTTAACGTCATTGGCTAAAATTTTTTGAAATCTAAATTTAAAGTTGTTTATAACAAGAATAGGTTTTCCCTTTTCGCTTTGCATTACTTCAAGATTCATTTTTACTTCTAAAATTTACGCAAGGAGTGCAAAATTAGACTGATGTTCATTTTGAATTCATTTCCACTTTTATAGAAGCAAGTAAAACTCAATTAGGGCAGGTAGGACATTAGAATATTTTAAGACGGAAAGGATTAATAAGAACAAATAACGATTAAATAGAAAGCTAGTACTTTCTAATGATTCCGAATAAATAATTAAAAATACATCTGAATTTCAAATAACTACTTGTCCATTTTAGGGCGGAAACGATTAAATAGAATAAAAGATTTTCGAAAATAAATTAATTTTATCTTCTTCCTACACGGGACTCTACTCGTACCCTTTCAGGGACTCCCAGTACCCAGTATTCCAGGTAGACTCATTAACGGGACTCTACTCGTATTCTCCGGTTGAATCATATGAATGTTTAACTGCTTCGGAATGAGGTAATGAGATTTCGAAAATGTTATTGTGACATTAGTGTTCAGTCTGATTAACACGCTTAAGTAGTTCAATGCGACGAAAAGCTTACCTCTACTTTTAATTACGTTTTCACTTCCAAGAAGCAATTACATATACTTAATGCTTCTTCTTCGTAATCGAAAGTCTCCCTGTTCAACAAAATCCATTAATTCTAAATGAAACTATTATATAAAAAAGTCTTAAATATAGCCACTGATATTGCTGTGTGCAATTTTAATGATGATCTGACAAATATTCTGCAAATCATGAAAGTATTGGAGAAGGACAGATGCGGTAAAAGAGGCGCGCTCTAGCATACAATCCTCGAGGAAAGAGCATGAGGAAGAATATTTGAACATGGAAGGGCAGTTTTATAGTCCTGGGATATCAGATTAATGGTAAAAAGTTATAAACACTCGAATTTCTCATTTGTTCATATCTATAACACATTTCAAATCTTTAATCGAGTCTTTCTCTAAACACGATTTTTCAAAACGGCACACAGCATAATTACAACAATGTTTATTCTATTCATTCCAATTTTTGACCATATCTTTAGCATAAGAATATCTAGTGAAATACATGCGGGATTTTCGATAAGTTAATTTAAACATTAGTTATTAACCTTGCCCTTTTTTGACCGAAAATTGAATGTTTTACTTCAAATACTCATCAATCGCACAAAAATAAATATTTTTAAAATTTCCTATGTATTTCACTAGCTATAACCATGTAGATTACGTGAATTTTTTATTATTCTGAATTCAAATTTGCACCAATTACACTGCGTGCCGAGGAGCGCCTCAGGTTTAACATATCTCGCGTGAATGTCTCCGCCGCCGCCATTTCTTAATATTTATCGATGATAATTCTTTTTTCAATACTCTACTAATACTAATAATATTAATGTATGCTTAAGAACTTCCTCGAATATTATTATCATATTGCCTTTTTCTTCCATCCAAAATAAATTGTCAAAGAAGCGCCTTTTTGTAGACTGTTACAGTGGTGGTGCCCCTTATTGTGCTCGATTGTAGGTTTGCTGAAGCGCGAAGTTGGAGTAGATCGGTGTTTTGGACTGTAGGCCAAATCTTACACTTCAACAATATTTTTCCCGTTGTAGGTGTTAACAAAATACACTAATTGTACCTCACAATTTAATCCCCTAACAATTTAATCCCCTAAAGCCTTTGTATTACTAAAAATAACGCACACTATTCAACATCGATTAAGCTGAAAAAACTAAATCGTATTTAAGATATATTGCAGAACCTGTATATTAAAAGGTATAAAATAAGTATTTATTTATATTAGGTATAGCTAGTTTGTAAAAGATAACAATTATCAACATGATAATTGTTATCTGTTTAAATCAGATAGCTACACAGCAGTGTATATTTATGATCCGAACAATTACGCGGTAGTTGTTACAGACAGTGAATAAAGAGGCGTTAGTTACATTGTGATAGTTAAAGAATCTTAATATGAATGATAGCACACTTTGGTCAGCACCTATACGGGTTACTAGAGGAGTAATAAATACTATATTCCAGCAGGCCTTGGGAGTGATAGCAATATATTCTATATGGGTACCTATCTCAAATTACGATTTGATCGCTGCACAATTTGGATCAGCCCTCTCTTGGCATGTTATATTGTGCACGTTAGCTGTGAGTATAGTAATGGTTAAGTAGCCCATTATCTCAAAGGCGAATTCAGTGTCAATATTTGAGCAGAAATATATTAAGGATGTTCTATAGTTAAAAATGTGGAATGTGATATATTATTAACACTATCTTATGTTGGTAAAACTCGCCTAATGTATTTTACCGGTGTGGTATGGTGTTAGTACTACTAAAACATAGCCCTTCCAACCATTACGAAAAATTGAAACTAGCAGAAATGTTCAATATATTTCTGATCGAATAGTTCCAATTGTTGTTTAATAGTTGAAAGCTCGCAATAATTGATGTTATTAATTTATTTGACTATTAATTTCTTTATTCAATTAAATACATTACATATGTTTATTTTAATAAGGGATGGGGTATTTTTAAATATTATAAGTAATGTGGTATATATTCATTAATTGAAGTTTATATCCAAGCTAAAGAAGTTATATATATATATATATATATATATAATCTTTGTTATTTGATGTATATATACATAATAACAGTAGCAACGATCTAACACTGACTTTTTTGTGGTATATAAGAGCAGGTCACCTTAGTCTCTATACATCATTTTGCCAAGATTGTCTTCATGATATCCTGGAATTAACTTCATCCTATCTCTATCACATGCCAAAATATAGTTTCTATGACTCATGTACTGGACTATTTATTTTCATATAGTTTGTAATCTAATATTTGCGACCTTCAGTTATTTAGCATGGACTTCACAGCGTTTGCACATGTCTCTACCATTTTGAAAACTGCACGGTAATCATTTGCTGAAGACATGCTTTAATTTTGCCCATATCACATTAAACATTTTTGGTTCACTACGCGCACCGTGTATTCACCAAATATATTTCGAATATTTTAATTTAGTATGACACAGTAAAGCTTTGGGACTAACAATAAGCTAGCAAAAGGACGGAAAGAACAAAATAGTCTAAATAGATACAGGTTTTCATTTACTACCTACATATTGCAAATAAAAATGTTAACCTAACAAACACAATACAATGATGGTACCCCTGAAAACGATCACAAAGCAAAATACTATTAAATTTGGTTTTGTGATAATTATGAACTGCGTTTGACAATTACATAAGAACTTACTATTCTCAACTTTTTGTTTTATGCAAGTATAAAAATTTATGGAAATGTTTTAAGTGGTCTTGCTTTTTGTCTAAATCTGTATATACGAGGGCAATGCAAGTCTGGCAGTGCTAGTGGGATAATCGTTCGGATATTCTTTCGTGCTATTTTGGTCGTTTAAAATGGCTGCTGCAATTGAGAATCCCCCGCGTGCTGTTATCTGATTTCTGTGTGCGAAGAACATGAAGGCTGCTGAGATCCATCGTGAACTTTGTTCTCTGCATGGTGAAAATGTCATGAGCGAGACTGTGGTTAGAAGATGCCGCGTTTTTCGAGAAGGATGAACAAATGTCCACGATGAACGGAACTGAAGATCAACTGCTGTAATGGACAAACTTTAGGGTAATATCTAAGGAAATTCGTGAAAGTCGGCGATTCACAATTACAGAGCTGAGTGCCTTTTCCCAAATATGAAGAGCTGCAAACATTCTTCGTGCTATTTTGGTCGTGGAAGAGAAAATTCGTGAAAATTGGCGATTCGCAATCAGAGTGTTGTACGAAGTTGTTACAGCATGGTTTAATTCACAGGCGGCATGGTTCTATAAAGAAGGCGTTAAAAAACTGGTCCATGAGTATGACAAATGCCTCAATTTTATTGGCAATATGTAGAAGAAACTAGATATATAATGAAAACCTCTTCTTGTATTGGTGCTTTTTTTAAATAATCAAACGGAACTTTACGAAACGCTCTCGTATTTTAACATGGCACGATGGGAATTCGTTTTGGTTTTGTTTGTTGCCTTCGTATTTACAATCGACGAAGTGTTTGCGATTAATTGAAAACCTGATTTTGTACGTGAGTATTTGGATGTGTGTATATACATGGCAATAGAACAGTCTGTAGCGGATAGAATTTTCTACTATAAATATTTTATACTAATTTACCATTGACTGCCTCGAGTAAGTGGCTTTCGGATAAGTTTGAATTTGAAATGGAACCATACTCATATTTAAAACAAAAATAAGAAGCTTTCACAAATTTAGGCTAGTATGCATCTCATCTCTCTCATCTATCCTGAGATATGTCTAGTGGAACTAACTTTTTGTTTTCCATTCCACATCACGTTTATACTTTGGTTCATACGTTTTCTTCGTCATACTGCTTTTAAATAAAACAAGCCTATAGTCGTACAAATTACTTAAAACTTTTCTTTTCTATCCGAAGCTTTGTTGCCTCTCTAGATGCCGGTGGTATACAGTCTGTCCCAGATTGAGTGGAATTGCATGGGTAACTTTCTTATTATTGGAAAGATTTGGTTAAATAGGATTGGTTTTGCAGCTTTATGTGGTGCTAAAGCTGTATTAAAGAAGTTCAGAATGTCAGAAGTTATTAAAAAAGAAAACAGAAATTGTCATGTTTTTAATTGTCATATGACAAAAAAATTCATGTGAAAGTCACTGTTTTCGATAAGACCAATGCAAAATTGATATCGACCAAAAATTGAAGGTGGCTGCTTTTGATGTACTCGTATCAACTGGCTTAAGTTAAATGGACATCACATTGGATTTTTAGGTTACTGAATGGAATTTTTATTCTCTTTTCAACGATGTAAGATAATATATGATTGAATAAAGAATAGCAGTATTTTTTTATTTTAATCAAGTGGGCTTATATGGATCCAAATAAAATTAAGTAAAATTGATTTTAGGAAACCTTTATATGTAATTCCTATAATACTTAATAACATGTTAATTCAGTACTAACAATAAGTATTAAGTACTTAAATTACAAAAAAGTCGTGATATTACTTTCTAAATATGTAATCAAGTAGGTAAGGGGCATGATGTAGTAGTATTATGATGAAAAAGAATAACAAAGTTTACCATAATCTCTCAAACAGGAGGTACTTAAGTTAAAGTGTTATCTATAGTTATTTATATTACAAACGAATTTTCCAATTACTGAAAGCTACGATATGTTTTGCACATTTATCAAGTATTCTAAATCTTACTGCCCAAACTTATTTAACAATTTTCCGGAAAGATGATAACCAAGTATCAAAACGTTTAAAAGACTGGACAAGAGTATGGAGCAATATTGCAGTTTGGGAAAGCCGATTAACACTAGCGAAAATAATTTATTAATGGAAAATAATAGTTACAACGGTGAGTTAATAACAATGGCTTAGGTCGTGCCTAATTTAGGAATTTCAACTCGAGAAAGAAAAGCTCAGGTTGCTGCATTTAAATCAAAAGTATCGCGAATTTTAAGAAGGCACAGGTTTATGGTCAGAGGGTTATGATCGCAGAGTAGCATTTTGTAGGTAGTTTATTCGTAAGAGTACTGGAAATAATAGCTTTATGAGTCGAGTGTTATGGACAGATGAGTCTTAGTGTTTTTAATTGTGAGTTCTTAATTGACAAAATAAACTATACTGGTTACACGAAATCCATACGTTTAAGTTCCACGTCGAAATCAAGTTCGATTCGGATCTAATGTATTTTGCGCCATAATGGGAAGTCATTTAATTGGACCTGTTTTCTTCAATGAAGCTTTAACTGCTTAACGTGTCACTAAGATCGTATTTTTAAATTTAAATATAATGAGGCAGTTATTGAAAATCCTACAGAATCTTAAGACACGCGTTATTTGCTACAGATAAGATATAGATATCTTCTATTGAGGATAAAATCGAATATTCACCACCAATTGCTGTTATCAATATTTTATTATTTGAAAGATTCCAGCAACACTAATACGAGAGTTGTCTTTTTTTCAACCTCCGATAAGCTATAAAGAAAAGACGGGTGAATATAAAATAAATGATTTTATTACCAAAAGTAATGTACAATAAAGTTTACTTTTCCACATAATCACCTTGACGATTGAGGCATTTGTCATATCTGTGAACAAGTTTTGCAATACCCTCTTCATAAAATGTTGCCGCCAATGAGTTGAAGTGAGTTGTGACGATTTCTTTGAGCTTCTGGTAAGTTTGGAAGCGCTGTTCCCCAAGCCACTTCTTCAGTTCAGGAAAAAAATTGTAGTCAATCGGAGATAGGTTGGAACTATATGGTGGCTGCTCAAAAATGTCCCCTTGAAACTGCTCAAGGAGCCGTTGGGTTACACTAGCAGTGTGCGGACGGGCATTGTCATGGATCAAAACAATTCCAGAAGTCTAATGTGTCGACTCATTCTTCGATGAATTTCCGCTACACCATTCCCAACACTTCACAATTCACGGGAGAATCAATAGAGACAGCCATGTGTACGTGACTACAGCGCAACAAGAAATGGCATGTTGGACTCGGCAGTGACAGAGCGTGTGGAGGGCGAGATGCGCAGCCACTACATGCGCTCACCAGCTACCTGCCGCGTGGCTGGTCTTTATACTGTGCCATCGAAGGTTGAAAAAAGGCAGTCCGTATTAATTTCTTTTCATTGCCAGCCTGGAAATTTTGTAATCTACGGTCGTACGTTACACAAAACCGGATAGAGACTTACAACTAATTGAAGTAGTAGTATTCATTCGTTGGATTCTGTTAAAACTATTACTTTTTAAATTCATAGACTCTATTTTCGCCGGCATTTTCAACTAGTAGTCAATCTCGACAGTACCGCAAGAGATTTTAAAGATATAGCATGTTACACGCTACACGCTAAATAAGTACTTGGGGATGGGACGTCCAAAATGTGAATAAATATCCCAGGCATTTCCCTGAATTGGAATATAGAAGACCGCATATTTATTGCACAACATGCAATAGCGGATTGCTAAGTCGCGATAGGTTTGTTTATAGAAAACATTGTAAAAGTAAACGTCATGTATTGAATTTAAGTAACAATATTCCATACTGGCAATTTGTATATGATTTTATTTTTATATTAACTATCTGCAGCATCCCACAACATCTAGTATCTAATCAAACACCTTCGTCTATTTTGGGCCAAGTATGTTCCCTCGTGGAAGTTGGCAACATCTATGCTATTACAATACAATTTGCCACGTGTTCAAGGTACACTAAAGGAGTGAATAAAAGACTAGTTGAGAAATAAGAAAATCTGCCTATGTGTGGATGAAACAACTGATGCTCAGAAACACAGCGTCATTCATGTTGTAGCGCGTCCTTTAAAACAAGATGGTCCACTAGTTTCATTATTGTTATCCAGTAAAGGGATTCAGAAAACTGATGCAGAAATCGTTGTCAAGATAATAAAAAGAATTGTTAAGAGAATTTTCTATCACGCTAGCAACGCTAGTCACAATATTTGTTACTGACGGGAACGCAACAACGTTGAAAGTTGGTAGGATGTTGAAAATATACTTTCCAAATCCTCTTCACATAACATGCTTCATACACGCATGTCACCTCGTAGCAGAAACTCTTCGAAAGAAATTTCCGATGGTGGATAAGTTAAAAGCATCTATCAACAAGGTGTTTATGAAAACTCTCAAACACGTCCGTGTATTCAAACAATTGTGTCAACATGGCTCTACGCAGTGTCTTATTATGAGAAATTTTTTCGACGGGTGAATGAATCGACAATTGAAGAGTTGCAATTCTACGCAGTTTACCAGGGCGGTTGTCTATTGTCACAACGAACATGAAGACGACAGTAAAAGAAAACAATATTATTTTTCACTAATATTGTATATCACGTACCTACTTTTATGCGGTGCGCCACTGCATGGCCCATCTTTTTAACAAACTCTAGTAATATTATGACAGTTGTTCTATTTGCGCCAATAGTACTACCACTACTATCTATCTGAAATGACTGCACTAGAATAGTAACATTGTGCTATACGAATACAGGTGGCTACATACTAGATATACATTGAAACTATTATGTATTATGTACTCATATAGCGCAATGTTGCTATTGTAGTACAGTCGTTTCAGATAGTTGTAGTACTATTGGCGCAAATTACGCAACTCTAAATATGATTAAATATTAAAGCTACTCAACGCAAACACACTGACAAAGTCAATGCACAAATTTCCACTATCACCAAACAAATATTGCATGTCTCTCGACGCTCGTTTCGCTAACCAAGTTAGCATCATCAGGAGATGATCAAATGTGAATTATAAATCTAAGCAACGTACTTTATAGAAGTTCGGGTGAGTAATACAACGAATAAGGACTAATGAGCTCCTTGTTAATTGTTTATAATAGTCGAACTCCCCGTAAATGTCATTAAGATGAGGAAACCGTAATGATTCGCAGTAATAACCGATTACAATGCAAAGGCAGCAATTTGAAAATACTTAAGAAATATGTAAACAACCGATGGAAATCTCGACAGAGTCTGAGATCGTTCATATTATCGATTGGCACTCAAAATTATTGGAAAGACTTGAATTTGAATCACACACCTTTCATCAGATTTTGACTAATAAATCGGGGATAAGAAAAATTTGCTCAGAAATGGTTCCGAGAAACCTTATTTTTTCGGCACGTGTACCTGTGACGAGACTTGGGTGTTTGAGTACGACTCGGAAATCCAGCGTCAGAGCATGGAATGGCACACTTCAAGCTCTCAAAAGCATGGTAATTTTCTGAACTGAACTGGGTGTTGCATGCACAGTTACTTCAGTAAACTATTTTTTGGTCCTTGTAACTTTTTCCTCTTTCCGAGATTGAAACTACACCTTACTGGAAGTCGTTTTCTGGCATTGGACAACATTCAAACGGCTGTAACCGACCAGTTGAAAGCTATTTCAGGATCGCTATGGAGAATGGAATAATCGTCTACAGCACTGTGTAGCTTCCCGAAGTAGTTACTTTGAAGGGGACAATGTCGAATTTTCATATTATTGGAATAAAGCATGTGTAAAAAATCAGTCTCATTACTTTAGTTACATACCCTGTATGTATATACCTTTTGCTTATTATAGGCTAAATTATGTATAGCATAACACCGATCCTCATTGCAATGTACACAGACGCAGAATTAAATAAAAAGAATGATATAACATCATTCCTAGAAACCACGACCGTTCTGTTATATAGCAGTATAGATATATGTATGGCCATGGGGAATTACAGCATTTGCAAAACAACTTGCTGTTTATATGTATGTATACAAGTAGCATACAAGCAGTTATTCGCTAACATCATTCAGAACCAAACATGAGTGAAGATACATATTCCAAAACATCCGTGCATCTGAAAACTGCACGGAAGGTCGTGTACTACGCGTCGTTAATCTTCATTCTAATTTATACGTTATGGATTCCTATTGCGGCGTACAGTGTACCATTTTCCTGGCATGTAATTTTAAGTTCCATTAGTGTAAGTATTTTATTACTCACTTATATGTATAATTATGTAGGTCATTGATATAAAAAATCTAGCGCAAATTTTAAGCCGGTCTTCAATTACATGCTTTATAAGAAAGTTTATTTCCTGTTTCCTAATACGTCAGTAGAAATACAAAATTTTGTAAGGCTAATTTTCATAACATCATTTAGTTCAAGAATCGATTGGTTTAAATGATTTCTTTAAATCCCAATTGACAATTGAGTACCATTTGCTTTATCAAATTGATAGAAAATATGTATTTATTTAGTCCACACTCCGTGCTACATGATTATATATTGCATATGTACTTATGTTTCGAGTAAATATTTGATTTAAAATAAGTAGCGTTTTGAGCCTATTGCAATCAAAAGTATAACCGTCGAGAGTAATGTAAATAAATATTGTTCAACAACTATTTGCACACAAAAATTGTATCATTAGTGGTATATTCCCGGAATGCAAGCACAGTAGGAAACGCAGTGTTCATGCAAATACTTTTTCTAATAGATCAGATAATATTGAGTCACACAGCTTGCTTAAATAATCACGAGGAAACTCAAACGAACTATGCTATAGCGTCTTTTGTAAACCTTGGTTCTCAATGGATTCAAATGCTTCCACGATCAGGCATTAGCAAAAAGACGACATCCGAATCGTTGGTGTCATATTAATACATTTCTGAAGAATTTTCCTAAATAGCAGTCGAAGCGTTGATTTATTTATGTATTTCAATATGACATGGCCGAAATTGACAATCCTTTTCAATTTGGTTCACAAAGTTTATCTTACAATCGACGTATAAGTGTTGTTCACAACTAACACGTTTTTTCGCATTTTCCACTAAGGACGACCACTTAGTGGCCGGAACATGTTGGACAGTCCCAAAATTGGTGTGGTAAAAGTAGGAAATAATCTATTTCACTTCTAAACCAGAGGCTTTCCAAATTTTATCTTCTATTATTTTCTATAACCTGACGCTATTGCTTATAATAATAATAATAATAATACCATTTGCGAAAAGATGGTCTTTTACGACAAAATATTCTTGCAACGCTGTCGAAACTTCATCTTCATTTGTAAAGATTCTAGAATTGAAAAACTTAAACTGAATTACAAACTAAGAGGTTGTGCCTCAATTCTCTAACAATTCAATCTAAGCAGAATACTATGGCCCTTGATGGGCTGTAATACGACCGAATGTTGTATGTAGTGACCTGAACAGATGAATGTTGAATTACGCAATATCTAGTGCATATGGTGGATAAGTTAGAATTTTCATGTTGAAAGATAACACACTTCCTGTTGGCCAAAATGGAACACTTACCTTGATTGGTAGTTTTTGGACGTTCAAGTGTTCAGAGAGAAATGAATAGAATCCCTATTGTACCTTCATATGCCGGACATACGCGTTTACTGGTATAGCGATGTTATTGAAGTAATTGGAGCCTATTCAGTTAGCCCATTTTTGTACCATATTCACTTAGGTTATCTGCCTGTCATCCCCAGTTCTTAGGTGAGCCGAAAACTGATTAGCAACTTGCCGAAAGATAAGCAAATTCTAATTTCTATTCAGTTTTCCAAGCTGCGTACCATCAGTTTATGAGGGAATACTTCAGTACAAATCCTAAGAAGTATACCTATAAAACTGTTCAGAATCGATATCCTTTTTCTATCAGATTCATCTCTCAGACCGAAGTTATCTTAACAAAATTTTGTAAACCATATCTGTATGGTACTCCATGATATGGAATTTAACCAAAAACTTTGAATAAACGTTTTGATCGGTTGCCATATTCAGTAAACTGGTGGTGAAAGCAATGTAGTTTAGATGTTAATACGGGCATCTACGCCTTCCTGGAAATGAAGTTTAAAAGAAATAAACTTTCTATCGAGTGACCCTCAGGAAATTTTTTGAGCATATGAAAAGTTCCACATTAAATTCGGATAAACTCAATACATAAGTATGAAACTAATAGGGAATTTTGCCATCTGTTCTCAGGAAAATACTACATGCATTATGGTACATGCACATGGGGAAGCGTATTTTCCCGTGACGCTCTATATATGCGTGTGAACTGCATAAACATCGTTCTTGAATTTAGTTCAAGGTTATTAAGAATCCCCAGTATTTCTTGATTAGATACAGGAGTCGTGACCCAAAGTAAATTCCGTTTGTTATAAGCAAAATATTTTTCTTTATTTTAACGGCTATGTTATCAAGAGCGATAAAAGTTGAGAAAAGTGTTGATTAAATTTACTTAGTATGATACATTAAGTAGTAATTGATTTCTTTAATTTATTGAGATAATATCCTTCTAAGTAAATAGATTTACACCATTCTCTTATCGTTTTGATCTCTTTTTAAGAAGAGGTTTCAGGGAAAATAGAAATCGTTTTCAACGAAATCACTCATTTAAATCATATTTCTGCAGCTGTTTTTGATCATTGGTCGAAGACCAATTTGATTATAAATAGTGACAACAAAGTAGGCATGAAAATATTTTAGATACTAAATTACATTCCACGCGTGTTTTGTTGCACACATTTTCTTGATAAGCTTTGTTGCTAGGTAGATAATTATTGGATAACAGAATTTGGGGGATCACTGACAAGTTCCATCTTTCCTTTTATCAAGGCTACTGTTATCATCCTTTCAAATATTGGAAAATTTGATTTTCTTGTAAAGTAAGCTTGTAAGTGAGTTTAGGAAGTAATGATAATCGATAATGCTAACCATTCGTGTAAGAACATGTTTGGACATTGTTGCAAATAACTTACGTAGGCATAATTATAATGTTGCAGACACGTTGCTTTCTAAATAATATTTCTTCTATTTATGGAAACTTGATAACTACGCTGTAGTAAGATGTACATGTAAAATTTTGTGTTTCATCTCAACCTCACATTCGATAGCAATTTTTATTTCCAAAACTAACAATAGATTCATGGTGTATTTACAAAAGGTAGATAAACAACAATTTTCTAAGTAAATATATTTGCAGAACTATGGTCTAGCAGAAGCAAGGACCAACCGCGGACTACTGCTATCATACTTGAAATTCATCAATATAGCGTAATTATTCGCTATAAAGAGAACAAAATCTCATCCATGATCCATGATCAGAATAAGTCATAATCCATAATTGTAGCGTCCTTGATATGCCATCTGAAATCGTGCAAATCGCGAAAAGTAAACGATGATTTCCTGACTTGTAGCGTATTGAGTTCTGGGGGTTCAACTTGACCGGAAAGCTAAAGAAAGACAACCGCAAACTGCATAGCAGCTGTGTGCCTATTTACAGAAAGCATGGCAACAAATTTATGCTGACTATTTAGGAAAGTTATTTAGCAGAATGACCAGAATTTGCGAAGCTGTAATACTAAGAGAGGACACATCGATGAAAGTAATTTATAAATTAATTAATATACTTCACGTTATTATTTTTGAAATACTACTTGTATTTCTTATTGCTTTTATACATTCTGTATAAATTTCAAAAAAATTCGACAAAAACGTAATGTAAACCTGCTTACTGCTTCCAAACATAGTAACTGTAATGTTTATATGTACATACATATATGTGAATCGTGCAGTAAAATATTACACCTATATAAACAAAGCAGTTATTCCAAACATATAGGTGAAAGAAATTAAATATTTTTGTTTTTTTTTTTCGATTAATTTCACGTAGCAACAAGAGCAAGATGGAGGAGCCAAAAGATACTGAATAATTTGTTCTTATTTATTGTTAACTGGCCTAATTTTCATTTAGAATCTAAGCTTCCTCAGGACGAAAACAATGTCATTAGCAAAATTTAAAACACATGTGAAAATTATCTCTCGACTACACGTTTTTTCGCGTGAGTGATGTTTAATTTTAGGTTATCACACAGTTTCCGCCTAAGGTAAGCTTAGATCTTAAGTGAAGATTTACCAAGTGAACAATAGATTATGTTTTACAGTTCTTTGGTCCCTCTATCTTGCCTCCTTTTACTCACGGGATCTACCCTGTGGTACTCTGTAATTAATTTTCAAACTTATTATTTTCCTTATGGTTATTATAAATTAGTTGTTTATAAATATAATATATATATATATAATATATTAGTACTATGTAATATTTAAAATAAAGTTAATTTATCAACGTATTAGAAGTAAGAACTCTAGCCAGGATAGACATGAATTAGCGGGGCCAAAATAGTGTACTATGATACACAGTTTCTAACTTTTGCAGTAGTTTCACATTTATGGCTAATGTATGTTGAGCACCTTTGGGCCATGTCTAGTAATAATGATACTACGAAAAATGAGATTTTAGGATATAATTGATGTAATTTTATGTTAATGGGGTTGTAATTGTGCTATTATTTTCTTCTAGTTAATTCCACTAGCTGCAGAGGCCTTGATGCTGTTCACCAGTGACAATGTTTGGTCACAGGGTCTCGAACCGAAAACCAAAAGGATAATACATGGAATCCTGATGGGCTCATCATCGGTACTTATGATTGTGGGGATAGCATTGGAGATTGATCGTAAATCTGGATATCCACACTTTCAAAGTGCGCATGCCATAACAGGTACGTAAGATTACAACAGAAACATTACTCCTATGTATGAGTAACTAAGGTACTTAATTCAGCTGCATAACCTATAGCCTCCTGTATTAACTCTTAAGGAAGGACTTAAGATTTCTCAAATCTACTGTAATGTTTCAGCTTATTCAGAGTTTTACGTCTCAAATATCAAATTATAAAGCTTTGGTCTATAAAAAACGTTCTTTACATCACATTAAATACACGTTTTAACTTTTTCCAAATGTAGTCAATCGCCAGATTATTTAAACGAATACTACTAGTGCTAGTTTTTATCACTCATTTCCAAGAGGAGAGCCGCTTTGAGTTGATACCTTTCCTGAAAGTAAACAAAAATCTCTGCTTATTACGTTTTTTACCAACGCCTTAGTTTCCTTCCATTTCTTCCTTTCTTTTTCTAGGAACTTTTCAATCATGTTCCCCTATGTTTCTCCCAGTGTTTTTTTACTTCTTTTGGTGCGTTTGTTGTTTCACCATCCATGTTCTCTTAATTGGTTTTGTGACCTTCATTCACTGCAGGTGGATCCACCAATTTAATTGTCATTGCTCGGCAGATTTCAGTATTGATTTTAGTTCCAAGTAAGCTTGTGTTTAGGTTTCTGGTATTTCATTCTTTTTCTATATTTTACCGTACATATTTAATTACCTTAATTATCTTAACTGTACTTATTGTTGATTGATTGCCAGTTGAAAGCAACCAGATATAGCTATAAACTAAACTCCATTCGTATGTATGCCGTATTGTATATGTACTTTCATTTCTGTTGTCTTTGATTTTGTTCGTTTGTTTATGAAGTTTCAGTTTATAATCGGCTACAGTTTGATTACTGATTCTGCTCTTTATACTTACGAAGGATATGTCGAGTGTTCTAGGAATTTGACTCTAATTCAATTCCGTAAATCTAATAAGTGAGAGACTAGTCTTGACATTTTCACGCAGTTATCTCGTGCAATATTGTTTAGTATACCTCAGCTATGTATTTGATTGATACAGACGTATTTCCGTACCGTTGATATTGCAATCATAGAATACGGGACTAATACACAAATAGCCATCATCTTCTTTTTATTTAAAGAGAGTGTGAAACTTTTACACATCGTTAAACATCTGCAAAGTATATTTGGAGAGTCTGCAGCATCTAGAAGTACAGTCTATTGATTAATCGATCGTTTTAAAGCTGGCAGAACGTCATTGCAGTGCTGCCGTGGAGAATGAATAGCTATTCGTAAAATTAGTGTTAGTCTACGAATAGGTATACAACGAGTTCATAAGATTTTACATGAATATTTGAGTGTGAACATGGTTTCAGCCAGCTGAGTACGAAGGCTGTTGGGAACAGAATAGAAAGTCAACAGATCCGATACATGTAGCCAACTTTAAGAACTTTTAGCATGTTACGGCAATGGATACATTAATTCAATGTTGAAACCAAAAATCAATGGAAAGAATGGCGCAATCCAGAATAAGGGCATCTGCTTAAGGCATGTGCCGTTCCTTCTGGTTGGAAAAGTAATGCTTACTGTATTTTATGATTGCGAGGGCATTATTTTGATGAATTATATATGAAATACTACAGTGTGATTTGAGACAAAAAGTGAGGTAACACTTGCTATAAATACATGGATTACAAAGACACCGAAACAATTCTTTGAGGATGGTTTAAAAAAGTTAGTTTCATGTTAGGAAAGTGTATTCAATTAAATTAAGATAATATTGCAATTTTGATTTTTTCCGTTTTCGTTTTCTCAGAGTAACAATGTTTATTTTTCCTATTACTTTTTCACTTTTCTATTTCTTCATTACGCTGTCTTTGTTTTCACCATATGTTCCATGTTTTTATTTACACATAATTGTTGAAAGTATTACCATTGTATTTGATAGAAGTATTGTATTCATTTATAACTAGAGTAAAATACTGAATTTGAACAAGTGTTGGTGAAATAGCTGTTCTTCAAATGAGTGTTAAGGAAATTAAATCAGTATTTTACTTTATTACCAATATAATGATAACCGTTTTTGGCCTCCTGTAATACTGATAGCACTTGGATGTGCCCTCCATTCGACACAGCTTCAATCTTTTCATTTAAATTTTAATTAGTATTATATTTGCTCCATCAGTTGTGATCCTATCGTTTCTCATTTTGGTCTTTTGCTCTAGTTTATTCTTCGTTTCTTTAGATTTTGTGTTTAGTACTTGCTATTGCTATAAAATTGTCATTCGTAATTTGTTTCTTAGTTTGTTATCTGTTATTTCTTGTCGGTATCCACTTTTTGATTTGCCATTGTGTCTCGGTTCGACCCTTGTGAATTTGTCAATTTGCTTATATGTATTATAGTATAATATTTGTAGCTGTTAGGTTGTTTACTTGATAATATTTCAATTTTCATTTTCTATTATTCCTAATGTTTCTTTACTACCCTGCTGTTGAAATCTTCCGCTATATATAGCTCCCTACTGTTTTCTTCTGTAGCCATCTTCAACTCTTTCCATAATTTCGCAGAGATATTATATAAATGACAATACAAGACCCAAAGAACTAGGTATTTGTATCTTAAAATAACTTATTTAGTAAATGTATATATGTATATATATATATATATTTCGTGACCTTTTATACTTATTATATATATATATATTTTATACTTATCGTATATGATAGATCAAGGCCTTGTTTTATTGACCTATTAGTGGTAGAGATCTATCATATAAGAAAACTTACATTTGCACAAACATAAAGTAGATAGTATTTTCTTTAGAGCTCTTACCACCCTACCCACGGGTGATTCGGCGCGTAAGAACATGTGGTCTAACATTGGACAGTCGATAAAACAATTTTTTTTTGGCAATTCGAGTTACCGGTGTTCCCCTGTAAGAATTATTATAGTAGTTACCTTTTGATTCAATAATAGCTAACTGCTTTTTGTATTTTCCGATATCTTTAATATCTATTTAACTTGTATGTACTTTTGTTATACACATTAATAATGTATTTTCCTTTCAGGTTTGATAGCCATGATATTTTTGGTATTTGCTAGTCTATGTGGTCTATGTGCTCTGTTTGCCCAAAGTTTGAAGGGCTTTCTGCGTCCCGTAATAACAAAGTTTGTTCACAACGAATTGGGCAATCTATCGTTTATTTTTGGAATCATTAGTCTATGTTGCGGATTTTATACGGACTGGTTTGTGTGGTACACCAGTGAAGCGTCGAGATTGGCAGCAACTATAGTAACTTCTATAATATGCGTTTGGTGTCTTATTCATCCATTTATCTCAGCCGTCAGACAAGTTCGCGCAATTGTAAATAAATAATTTATTTATGCTATGCTGTATTTTTATTAAACATTTTTATACAGATGAATGTGACAGTCTATCTAGGAGTACCTCTTCATGTGCAAGGAATCAATAGACCGCACAGTATTGTCAGATTAGCACCATATCCTGCCGATGAATGAAACGAAACTATGTTTAGTCAGATTAACGACATTTTTGTGTAAAACAGTTTTCTTATTTACGAGAAACAGAGCTAGAGGGTATTGAGACTGAACATTCGTACTTAATATTAAGATATATAAAAAGACTGAAATATGACTCTCTGGTATCTAAGTTACTAGTCTTGAATTTTGTGAAATAATGAAATCAGAACAAATTAAGGTAAAGCTCGAATGATTAGTAGAGACATTTAATTTTGCGTACTTTTAAATTTTATTACTTAAACCCATCAGGCGGTATGCTATGTCAAATCGGTTGGTGATGCAGATACTTTTTAACATAGACGTAAAAGACACGTCATTAAAACCTTGGTGTTAAATTTTATTATACACAACATTGTCATATTGTTAGTTACCCTACTACGGTATCAAATACACCTAATATAAATTAAAACAAACCGAAATATAATACGTTTCTTTCAATGAAAGTAAATAACTTTATCCAATAAACTAGTGCAACATGGGTATGGTCAAGTGGAGTGCAGTTTCACAACGTGTGACTAGTTCTAACTTGCGAGGATTGCTATCTATAGTAAATAGCTGAAATCACCTAAAATTAACATAATCATCAACATTGATATTAGTACCATAGCGACGAAACTTGAAGCTCAACCAATGTATCTAAATCAAATAAATTCATATCGACTTTACCTACGTTTCATGCAGTGCAGAATACTAAAGCCAAATGTTATGAATTGTTAGTTGTGAGCGGATAAGCTACGGTCTGCGGAGTTTGGATCATCAGCTAATAACCGTTTAGTACTGCTGGTTATTCTATTGTTCATATTTGTATATATATATGACGAGGAAAAATGATTTGCAAACAATAATAGCCTGAGTATTTAATTCTTAACCAAAAGATATATTGACGTAGTTCACTGAAACGCATCAGCTCTTTGGTTGTAAAACAGTAATTACAGAATAAGCGACGTTAAAAATATATTTATATGCACGTTGTAATTAACATAGTACGCCTTACAAGTCATTCCATTATTAGCAACGTTGTACGTTTTACAAATGTTTAAATTCTCAAGGATTTTTCAATAATTACGTGTTACGTTCCAATAATTGAATAAAAATATTCAACACAAACGATAAAAATATATTATATAATATATCTATTGAACTTCAAAACTTTTTCATTCATGCGCAATATTTAAGAAAATATCGATCAGAAATAATGACCATAAGTTGTCAAGCAGTCCCAACGAAAACGAAGTTTGGTACCGTAATACTTATTATATACTCAAACGTTTAAAAGGTAGGTAGAGTTCTTCAAATGATTCCACTGTTCTCGCAATAAATTAAAATTATACATATTTCGTTTTGAAAATCACTGATTATAAATATGTCAGCATTTAAAAAAATATAATGAACTGAAAGATGGTAAAGATAGTATTGTAGCTTTATAAATATATTTGTATTGGCTCGAATCGCATAGATATTAAATGCTTCAAAAAACACGAACAATATGGTTAAATTCCTCTAAACTTAATCATGGTAAAATATAATTCCAATTGAATAATCACAACTTTTATAGCTAAGCCGGTTTAAGTTATCTTGATACAAAGTAGGTAATAATTAAATGACTAAGCACATAATACTGTTATCGGCTTACTGAGAACAATAATATTTACAGATATTTGAATATTAATATATTTTCTTAAATAATCTTAAATTGTCTCGAAGATAATCATCTTAAAAAGTCAATGTGTTCAGTATGATAATTTTGCAATAAGCAACAATTGCGGCGAAATGTTATAAGGACCGCTAAGCAATACGAATATTATAAAGGAGATAAAATTCTTTGAAAAAGGCTACTGATAGGCGTAAAACGTTATGCCTATTACATATGGCCGAAATTTTATTTACATATTACATATTCAGTAATCCAAGGGTATAGAAAAAGTAGACATCTTCCCTTTTACCACACTCATCTTCTTTTGGTGTTACCACTTATTTAAGGTTAAATATACAGTGTCAGTGTTGATCTTCACGATGTGAAATTGATTCTATATAGAGTGCATACACTTTCTCTGTTGTGCAGTTAGTACCATCAAAAAGTAAGGCAGACGTTGATGAATATCTTAACACAACATATAACTATGCTAATTGTTGATCTCACACCAACAACAGAAAGAATCATTCTTTCTCGTTCGACCAAACGTATTTCTAGATCAAAGGTCTGCAGTGCCCAATACCGCATATGCACTCCCAAAATATGATAATATTCCCGGCTATTATTTGAGGAAAAACATTTTTCCGAAATGTAGAAAAGCAAATAAAATATAATAAATAATAAGACAAGGGATTTTTAATGTGTACCATTTCCTTTTACGTCAACGACGAAATATGAACAGGATTCTTTTATGTTTTGAAATATATATTTTACGATATGGGGTTTGCTTTTTTATTTTAAGAGGCAATGAAAATGGACCGGGAAAAATTTTCGTTGTACTTACTTAATTTAGAATTTAACAATAGCAAAACATGAACTAGTTTTAACGTGTTTAACATGAAACGCGCCGATAGGTCTTCATTTTCCATACATTTTACGATGTGATCAATTTAAAAGATTTATCAGAAATCTAAATCGATGTAAAACACTGCAGGGCACTTAACCCACTTGTGGGTTGGAAATATTACAAATAACTTTTACAATAAGAAACAATAAAATTCGTGCACTGTTCATAACACTACGATTAATTTAAACAGATGTTAAAAAGGAGAACTTTTATAATGTAATATTTTTCCCGGACACAATCTGCACAAAATGCATTTCGCAATAAAATAAATACTCTGCAGTGAAAATTAGGAACTTACAGATCTTGATCGGATGTAAGAGGTGTTGTCATGGATAACTTATCACTGGTTTATAAAGATACCGACTTTTAATAATACTTAAGATACTTTCATCCTCTCGAAGTGACAAAATGTGTAAGCATATCAAGATGGGATAATACTGTGGACAACAACGACGATTTAATGCTTTTCGTGAAATTCAGATATAATCAAAACGCACTTGATTATGAGTGTGTGATTCATATAGAAACAATTTGAAAATACCTTTGTTTAATTTGTTTATAAGTTTAAATTACTTGTAAAGAAGAAAACTGTTCTAATTTATATATTTTCTAGTTTTTGTGCCTCGAAGTTTTTTGCTTGTGTATTAAATATGTATAAGTTTTTATTGAATTTCTAAAAAAATGCGTACAATAAAATTATAAAGTCAAACACCGTTTTGACTACAATTTTGTATTAAATAGTATTGTGAATATCTCCTCTCTACTTTTGTACAATTTAAATAATAAATGATTTGATGCTGATGTTGTATGTCTTTCCAGACTTCTAAGAATATTTTCGAAAAGCAAGTTTATCACATTGCAGCTTATAAAAAGTAACTGTAAGTACTGTAATAATGCTTCAAATTATAAATATTTTTTTTATTTTTATCATACATTTAAAGTAACAGAATTGTGCTTTTCAGTACACAGCCGTTTTATCGCATTTCTACGTAAGGTAAGCTGAGTAGAATATCATATGGCACAAAATAAAACTAATTATTTTAGGTTAAACTTTAAACCGTTTACAAGTGAACAAGATGCATTCATTCAGATGGCGCATTTTCGAAGCGGTACTCGAAGCAAAGATGGTACTTACTTGGACATATGTACATACTCACTGCAGTCTTGTATTGAGCAATACGTGGAAAGATTTCCGAATGAAAATATTCCATATGAAACATTTTCTCGCTAAAAGAATAGACTTATGGAACGTTTTCAAAATAAACATTGCATTTTCAAAGGAAAATCTACCGGTAGGACAACTCTATTAAGTGTAGATGTTGTTCATAACATTCAAATCGCTACACAAGTTATCTGCTCAGGCAGGTATGATAACGTATTTCATTACATTCATACAAAGTGTCAGTGGTACAACAATTATATTCACGAGACCATCAAGGACGTATTCAATTTTGTGAGTGGTTTAGTGAAAATTTAAACAATAACGATGTATTAAACAAAACATTTATGTCACACAAGGCATGGTTCCATTTATCAGGCTACGTGAATAGCCAAAATTATAGAACATAGGGAACGTAAAATCCACATATTTTTATCGAAACCAGTTTACACCCTATTAAAATTGGTATATGAGTGGCATTATCAAGATGACGTATTATGGGATTTATATGTTTTAATGATACAGTAACTGCTGAAAGATATTGGAATAATATTTTGCACTCATTTATCGAACATTTGTACGATGATGAATTGACGGAAGGATATTTTCAGCAACATGGAGCAACAGCTCATACTACATTCGATACATTGGAATACCTACGATAATTTTATGATGATTGTGTTATTAGTTATGGAAGATGGCCTGCAAGATCACCGGATTTAGCACCTCTAGATTTTTACTTCTTTGGTTATCTCAAAAACAAAGTGTATAGACAACGCTTACATAACATTGACGAGCTACAAACAGCAATTGAAGATATCACTGTAGAAGATTTGGGAAAAGCATTTAAAAAGGAAAATACAATTATGTATAGAACAGAACGGATCACATTTTGAACATTTATTATAATTTGACAGAATTTATTTACTTTACTCTTAGCATAACAACGGCTGTTAGACTAACTGAATAAATAAACTGTTGCAATTATTAAACTTAAATCTATTTCAAATTGAGAGGCGTAGAAAAAAAAACTTACCATCTATCGAGCGATAAGGTCAAAAGTGGATATAAAAACAAATTCTCTTTATTTTAAAAATGCGCACCCTAATTTTATAACCTACCTTTATAATACGCCACTTTCTGTAATATTTTACGTACAGCAATAGTGTACTACCAACTGCTATTATTTGGGTTGCCTAATTTGGTAGTCACGTGGTGGACAGGAATTATTGATATCTCTGTACAAACACAATAACTGTTGATAAATAAAGGTATTAAGGAAAACAAGAATGAATGAATGAATTTAGATAAATACTACCTTGTTGTAGTACCCGAAGTGTAACAATATCAAAAGAGAAAATGACCAAATCGTGTATATAATACGTCCGGTCGTTTCTATACATTCAAGTTGACTAAAACTCCTTTCTACACAATACTATATGTTTCTTAGACTGCTCCCATGTTCATAGGGGAAGAGGTGAGGGACGGACAAAGCAAACTTTTAAATAGAAATATGGTGTTATTTTTACATATATGATCAGCCTCAGAGTTTAATATTTACATAAATAATTTTGATGCATTAACCTCAAATATTAGTTATCTTCGAAAAATTTGAGGAGTAGTTTCATCTTCTTAAAGTGAGATTAGGCAGTGTACGAAAACGGCTTTGAAACTCTTTGGATGAGGATTATTTGTCCACAAAATTAGGAATTTTTTTGAACAATTTCTTTATTGCAAGAACGTTAAGTAATAACTAAGGTTTAATAGAAGGGTGGATGACGTGCTATCATTAAGTAGTGTAAACCGGTCTTTGTGTCCACTTATGTGTAAGACGCGACATTAAAATTCGGAGAAGTAAGGGCGTCGGTCTGGTTTGCACTACTTAATGATACACGTCATCCACTTTTTTAACAAACCTTGAATAACAATATATACATGCACGCTATTAGACATGCAGTCGAACCAATAAATTGAATTCCTGCCAAATACGGTGAACATTCACAATTTTTTCACCTTTTCTTTAGTAATTATTGTTGTATTAATACAGATTCATTATATATGAAATAATTCTTTTCAACTCGAACAATTAAGAGTAACAAATAGAATTCGACTTACAGAGCTACGACTATATTAATTAAATAAATATTCGAATGTCGCATTAATACAATAGTAGGACGTGAAAATTCTTAGATCTGCAGATTTTATTACCTTTTCGTCGCCATGTCTTGAAAGCGTACATTTCTTGAAAATTTATTTATATCTATATGTCTTAAAAAATATTGAATCATGAATATATTTGCACTACAAATGTGTAAGAAGTTGTTAAATAACCTTCTTGCCTTGAGGAAAAGGACAAGGTTAGAACAGGCGAGAGCTTGATACTCTTCCAGTCTACACCTCCAGAAACCTGACGACCGTTGGTTATATAAACTTTTTGGAATATACGGGTGGATGACGTACCTTTTCCTAGCTACTCGTGGTAAGGTAGTGTCTCATATTGGTGCGGATGTTGTTTCAACGGAAGGTGTGCTTTAACATTCTTAAGCATGATGACTAGAGTCATCGTAAGTACTGATGTACAATGGGACCAAACTAAACTTGGACGATACGTCGTAAACTGTACGAATTCGAGGCTTGTTTAGAAGATATATTTCGTCCGTATGGATAAATGCTGCTTGTTAAAGGAGATAGGTCGTTATGTTACGCAAGTATTGGAAAGCGCGAAATCAAAGGCATATACATACACCCTCTGTCCCAAAAGTAACCGCAATAGTTCGAAATAAAGCACGCTATGTATGTTATGTCCACAAAAATCATTGTATTTATTCGAAATATTCTCCATGTGCTACAATACATCGATTTGCACGGTCAACGAGTGCTTCAAACGACTTTTTCATGTCGATCTCTGGGATGGCCTTTAGGATGCCGGTTGTCGATCTTTGAATGGCGTCTACGGATGCATAACGAACTCCTTTCTGCTTCAAATGAAGACGAGGGAACAGGAAATAATCGCATGGGGACAGATCAGGCGAATACCGTGGGTGCTGTATCGAATATATTTCATTTTTCGCCAAAAATCGGTGACAATCGTTGCTCGATGACACGGTGCGTTATCGTGCAGTAATCTCCAGCTGCCTGGCTCGCGATATTCGGGCCGAACACGACGAATGCGACCCAGCAAACGCCTCATAACATCGAGGTAATATGCACCATTAACCGTTGAGCCGTATGGAACGAACTCCTTATGGATAATTCCCTTCGAATCGTAGAATGAAATCAGCATTGACTTGATTTTCGACTTCTCCATTCGTGATTTTTTCGGATTTCCTTCTTCTGGTGACCTCCACTCTGCGCTTTGACGTTTGCTTTCTGGTTCGTATTGAAAGCACCACGTCTCGTCACCAGTCACAATCGTTTTCAAGAAGTTTTCATCTGCACGGGCTCGTGCAATAATGCCTTTGGAGTGTTCGATTCGAAGCGTTTTTTGGTCGTCGGTCAGTTTGTGCGGAACAAACTTCGAATTGACTTTCTTCAAACCAAGAGTTTCAGTCAAAATGCGCTGAATAGTTGTTTTAGGGATGCCAAGCTCCATTTCCATAAATTTCACTGACGATTTCTTCGAAATTTTCACAAATTCGCGCACTTTTTCCACATTTGCCTCGGCCAAAGTTGTCGAAGGACGACCGGCTCTTTCGTCATCGTTAACATCTTCTCTGCCTTTACGAAATCGTCGATGCCACTCGAACACTTGCCTCTTCGACAAACAATCGTCGCCATAAACAATTTGCAGCATTTCATACGTCTCGGTTGCAGTTTTTCCAAGTTTAAAACAAAACTTAATATTGACTCGTTGTTCGTGACTCATTTTCTGACCGTTTACGAAAAACACTCTCACAGGATGCGTGATGTATCAGCTGACTATGCACCAAATGTCATGAAAATTTGTCAGGTTGGTAAGGAAGAGTCCCACTACAATAATCAATCAACTATCAAGAGATGACGCCACTGGTTTCTGATTTATAGACGCATTGCGGTTACTTTTGGGACAGAGGGTGTACATATAGGCCTTTGAAATCCTACCGGCTCGCTTTAGCTGGTAGAGTTCGAAATATTTTTAAAATCATATAGGTATATATATATGCAGACCAGGAGTCTTTGCCGTTCAGAACAAAGGTGAAACGAAGGTTATTGGGGAGTTCAGCAATCATACATTCAGTAGTAGTATGTTCAAATTTATTTTTATACCGATATTTCGCATCTAATAGTACGCTTCATCAGGTATATATATATATATATATATATATATATATATACATGTAACCAAAAGACAACCAATATTGAAAATAAGTAGAAGAGAAAACAAAGATTAAATGAAGTATTACATAAGACTCACTACATACTGAAACTAAGTAAATAAAATAGAAAGAACCCAATTTCCTGATTATAACAAAAAATTTAAATTCGAAATAGACTCAAACTCAGATAATTAAGGTAAGTCCACAAAATCAAAAGATATAAATTTAAAAAACGGGATCATTGTAAAACTTTTCAGTTTTTACACATAACGTGGACAGGCGACTTCACCAATACATTTGTTTTTGCTCTAGACAAGCGAAAGGTAGAGCAGTAGCGAGTGTCGACGACGGGTACATTGATATCTATATAGGACATTATCATTGGACAATCGATTTTCTTTGATAGCAAATTTAATAAAAATATACCACTGTATGTCTCACGACGACCAGATAGAGATACTACATTACGTTGGGTCACAAGTCCATCGTAGTCCGCTCCTCGATCAGGATACGCTCCAGTTACTCTGAAGGAGAGATATTTCAGGAACTTCTTATGGATTCTTTCAATTGAGATTTGTTGGAATGTGTAATAAGGAAACCATACTAAGGATGCATACTCCAACTTGGAGCCCACCAACGTATAATACAACATTTTGATTGCATCAATATTATTGAAGCCTCTACATTGTCTGACAAGGAACCCTAATAATTTTGAGGCTGACGCACAAATCGATGAAACATACAGACCGAAGGGGAGTTTGGAATCAAAAAGTAGACCTAAATCTTTTGCCACAGATACTCTAGTCACCGATTCAGACTTAGCAGTGTAATTGTAAATCATAGAAGTAGAGCATCGACTATAAGAAATAAGACAACACTTCGAAATATTCAATAAGATTCTACTGTGAGTACACCACTCCTCGACTAGAGATAGATTGACCTGGAGTTTAATACAGTCAGAGTGTGTTCGGACGATGCTGTAAATTTAAAGGTCATCGGCATACCGCAGACATTCACCATTTAATATGTCTAGTAAATCATTAATAAAGATATTAAAAAGTAGAGGCCCGAGATTGGAAAAATGAAAAATGACGAAAATCCATTGTAAAAAACGTAGCCAGTCCGGTCGTCAAAATGTGATGACATCAATCCAATCAGAGCAGGGGAGAAACCAGAGGAATCCAGCTTTGTAAGGAGAATATTGTTATCTATGGAGCTTTAGAGAAGTCAACCTGTAGCCGATCATTTATCGCTGACGAGAGAAACTGAGTAATACTGACCAAATTTCTAGTCATGGAACGTCCAGATATGTATCCATGTTGATTACATGATAAGAACGATTTAATTTGCCTATAGATTTTAGAGTATAACATTTGTTCAAAAACTTTAGTAAAATTTGACAATATACTAATTGGGCTATAATTAACGATGTTAACGATCTATCGCCCTTCTTGAACATCGGTATAATTTTACTGATTTTCCAGATGCTTGGGAATACGCTTGAATCCAAAATCAAATTGTACAGAACAGCTAATGGCTTCGCTAAAACTGAAGCATAGTCACGCGCTATTAAACTGGCTATGCGATCATCACCAGCAGTCTCATCCGATTTAAGTTTAGGGGCATTAAATATTACATCTCTCAGAACTCTTTCATACGTACTTGTTGTTTTATATTATTAGTAAAACAAACCGGATATTGTCTCTATGACATTGGTCGCAGAAGAAATAATGGTATTTTGTTTCTTGATAAGTTGTAGATGAGCTGGAAAATAGATAGTTTCCTTTTCCTTACCTACATTTTTGAAATACATAAGTTTAGGTCAGGCTCTTGTCAGACAAGTTTTAAATTTACAAGGAGTATTAATATGTAATGTTTTTATTTTCAATTACAAAGTCATGGAAGTAAGGAGCATCAGATAACCAGAGAAAGAAGGTGAAATTGTGGAATTATGGAAAGATGGTATGCCTTTTGCACAAATAAGTGCTGTACGCTATATACCAGTAAGCAGTTTCGAGACGCTTTTCTCTAAGGGAACAAACTTTACTTCCTTTCCAGAACAGTACGGCATAGATATTAGTAAACCGATGTAGCATAGAAGGGAATATAGAAAGATGGCGACTACCGAGACCTGCAGGAAGGAAAACCACTCTACAAGAAGATGGAAAAATTATAACTTCATTTAGAAATAATCATTTTCTGATAGCCAAGAAAGTACTGTAAGAAACCGGTATTTCGGTTTGTAAACAAACCATTATAAATCGTACGGTTGAAACAGGGTTAAGACCAAGAAGACCGCCTAGAATATTAGACCTTTCAGCAGCACATGCAGAATTAAGATTCCATTTTGCAGTTAAAAATGTATATAGAGACTGGACAAATGTTATGTTTAGCGATAAAAAACGTTTAGGTCTAACGAATGTTCTTTTAAATTAGTATATAGACATGCAAAAGTATAAGATGCAGTAGAGAGTATGTTGCCCGACATACCCAAAGTGGTTGAATTTCAGCAGCGTATTGGCTGGTCTTGGAAATTTAGTAAAGATAGGCGGAAATTTACGTCCGTACAGTATAAAAATTTACTTGATACTTATATTACCATTAGCTTATGCTAACGATGAACATATGTTGTTTATGGAGTGAAGAATATCCGGAAGTAGAATTTAGAGTATGGCCTCCTAAATCTCGGGATCTGAAGGCAATCTAGAATCTCTGGGCTCAAATTGTAAACCATTGAAATGACATACAACGCCGAGATTTAAGAATTCGAAGTAATCTGGATAATGCCGTTCAAGAAACATCCTGCATGACGTATGTAAATATATTTTCAAATCAGGTCTTATCACTGCAGCGAAGGTGACATTAAATTATTATAAATGAGAGTGACTGGACTTCATAATAGAATTTATAGTATTTTGAAGTATTAGAATTTAGTTTTAAAATTTTGTGTGATTTGTTTATTATCCTTAATGCATATATTTATGATAATAATATAATCTCCTGTTTCTTGTTTATTATTGAAGTTAAATTGTAGTAATATTAGCCACAGATCAACTAGATTGGAACATATTACTCTATATAGAATCATATTTCCCAGTATTCTCTAATGAATTTTATTTAGGAAAAGAACGAAACTAATTTTTATCACTCACAATAAAATCAAAAATACAAATTCACAATCCGTATAAGCCATATATTAAGGGAATATGAGAAAAAGAAGGTATCGGAAGTTTGTTTGTTTTAAATCGTCGCGCCAGCGGGTGTTGCACGAATTCAAATATCTTTTTTTTTATAAAAGTACGGGCGAAGCAGCTGAACTACAGTTCCGGAATAATTTATTAACCTTCCTATACTCACGCATACGGTCTGTGAGACCGATTTATATAGTATAGTATACGTCTTTCATTTTGACGTTAGTATAGGAAGGTTAATTCTTATTCGTAATTATTATTTAAATAAGGTGGAAGTATGGCTGTACGATGTTGTGCAATATCGGAAGAAATTATTACTTATTTCGTTTAGGTTGCTTTCCCCCTTATTCCCTTTTTCAAACTAAAATTACTATTTAACCTTCCTATACTCACGCATACGGTCTGTGAGACCGACTTATATAGTATAGTATACGTCTTTCATTTTGACGTGAGTATAGGAAGGTTAAGAACGATTTCTATTTTAGGCTAATTCCACAACAAAATCTGAAATTTAAAGAGGAAGCTCCTTTATCACAAGCAAACTATTGATTCAACAGTGTCATGCATGCATCACTATCAATGATGAATGCGGATTGCGGATAAGGTTCAATTTCGCTTGCAATATTTCTGCCGATACTCCTTATTGTTCACACACAACGCTATCGTTTTAAGGCCTAAATGTACTTCGCCTATGTGTCCCTACTTTTCCAGTCTGTATAGCAGAATCTAAATATCTTATGTATATTGTAAATAATAACCTCCTTTTTGAAGCTGTATGAAGTTTGAAAACTTTTATCAATGCTTCAAATCTTTATATTGATCTTAAAAGGGCGGAAGTAATTAAATACATTAATTAAAAGACTTTTATTTTCACAGTACTTTACTAATAAATACAGAAAAGCTTATAGTATAATACTTCAATTGATATTTCTAATGTTTACATATACATGTATCGGTGTCACAGAAGACCCCTACAGCTCCGTATGCCAGGTAATGACTTCTGATGGAACAGATATTCACATGAGTTCCGCCGTAGCTTGAAAGTTTCCGACTTTCAAATTGGCAAGTGTACTATTCAAGGCATGTCTGTTGATGATGTTGTTAATAATTAAGTAATTGTTTAATTTAAGTAAAATGACATGATTTTGGCAGTGCTCAGTAAATAAAGCGGTACTAGTATATATTTATATAAATATATCAGGCACTCCCAATTACGGGTTACGACAACATACATTGTTAATGAACAAACAATCACAGACATCTAAAAAAGTAATAATCATAAAATTAGTCTCTCAAGTTAAAAAGAACTATAGAAATGAAATACGTTACATAAATAACTTAGACGGTCTTTAAAATACAACATTTGAATAATTACTCATGGTACTAGATTTGCTACTTTAAAATATGCAAATAGTATCTAAACCGAAAAAACGGAACATGCGAGTATATGGGGTTGACTTATTTCGTCCTATCTACTTCGATTTGGAATGTAGTACATCCAAGCCAAGAGTTACTCAAGTTATTTTCGGTTTCCTTGCTTCTGAAACGATAATTTTAAAACTAAGAAAGAATTTTGTATGTTTCAGAGTTGGTATAAAAGTTCTAATTATACGTTTCCATTACAAAACCTAGTTAGAGCAAATTTAGCTATAAAACATATCTAATTATAAACGTTCAGGCAGTTCTAAACCTAAACCTAATGGTTTAGATATCACTTTACAGGGGTATTATGTTGTAATTTAAAAACTTTGCATAGCATTCTGTACTAGAAATTTGAACTAAATCTTTTGATAATATTTACAGACTTTACTAATCGGCTCATCATTCGTTTTTATATTCGATAATACATATCTTATATGACACGTTCATATGAGAGTATTGACTCATTATATTTTCGCTTCAATTTGCTATTATAATTGTATCGACTCCGTCATATCGATGACAAGTCATACAAGATTCTAATAAATACTTCAAGTCGAATTATCGGTCGCACGTGAGTTACCTACTGTATCTCATTGTTCTCACATTTTTCGTCAATACTATTAGCTACTGTAATCGTAATTAATTACGACTATGAAGAGAGACCGATGATAAAAACCTAGCGTGCTATTATGCGTAGAATATACAGATTTAAATGTTTTACATATATTGCATTTAATTATGGTTCTGTAGGGGAATTGTTATTTATGTATACCGTTAAATTTCTCCATTTTCCTATTAATATGTACTATAAAATCACACATACGTCAGCTTTCACTCGATAAAAGGATCATGTTATTGATCAGTTAAACTTAAACTTGTTCTTAAATTTTACGTCAGTACGAAGATTGACTATGCAGCATTTCCTCCGATCACAGGTTTGGTTTTCTTTCTTCTTTATTTATTCCTGCAAGATTCGCAGCAGTGCGTCTTATAGTAAGCGTATTTGCAGAGTCGAGCTTGAACAGCTAGGTAACAATTTCTTATTTTGTCTACACAGCTTCCTGAAAAAGAAATAAAAAGCAATTAACCGATTGTCAGAAACAAAATCAGGTATTACTTTTTTATCTTCCTTAATTAATTATAATAGTCGCAGTTTTCTTGACATGATTACAAGAGTTGCGGCCGCATGAGTGCAAACTTTGAAAATATATGAAATAACAATTATGAAATATGCCCCTGTTCCAATTTATATGACACATCACACGAAAAAGTACAGTTTGTTTTGATTTCTATTACCTTCGGCGGACTTGTTCGAAGAACGGACAATCGCATAAATCAAATAGCACGTGTTCCGCCCATTGTGATGCAACAATACTTTTCAGCCGGGAACACATTTGTTCCATTATATTGATGTGACGATGTGATGTGTTGAAACGCTCTCTGAACACATTACTGTGTTGTGTTGTGATGTAATATGATGGTAGCATGGTACTGCATTCATATAATTTCTAATATTTTGAACACACATAATTTTACTTATATACGTAGTAGATTTGTGGCTGTTTGTAACTCATTTTGATCCATTGGATTTAGCTATAAAATGGGATTCTGCACAGGGCTGTCACAGGATTGTCAATCATCGCTTTACCACTGGCCTACACAATTAATGAGTGCTCTATTAACGGTGTATTTCCTAACCTGTTAAAGGCGGCGATGGTGATTCCGATACACAAGAAAGAAAGTAAAGATCAGTGCAAAAACAATAGACTTATCTTGATACTCCCATATTTATCTAAGGTGTTTGAGATCCTACTCCAAAAACGAATTACATCCAAACGGCTCTAATTAGGTCTTTGGATGAAATGACAGAGGCTATTGAAAATGGCGAGTTGATAACTGCAACCTTCCTGGACCTCAGCAAAGCCTTTGATATGGTTGATCATGCAATCTTATTGTAGAAGCTGAGGTACTATGGAATAAGGGAGGTGATCATTTCTTTTATGCAGAAGACAGCGAGTAGTTATCAATGAACCGAGGTTCGGGATGGAAGAAGTGCACAGGCGAGTACCGCAGATTTCGGTTTCGGGGGACAGTTTTATTTGTAATATACGTGAACGATCTCCGCGACAATTTTGGTGTTTCTAAATGTATTTTATATATTGATGATATGATACTTATAACTTACTCTAAAGAAAAAGAGCAACTTGAAAGGAAAACTGAGATATTGGAGCGACAGGCTCGGGAATGGTTCCAAAATAATAATCTCCATCTGGATGACGCGACGCCAAAACTAACCATATGGAGACATCTCTGGTGGAAGCCGAAAATAAGCGGGCTGTGAAGTTTTTAGGGGTAACTGTGCAGAACAACATAAAGTGGGAGTTGCATATTGAAGAATTTGTCAAAAAAATAGGTACATTCGTTTTCTTAATTAGGAAACTATACCCATTAGTTACGTACCAGACTATAAAAGGAGCATACTACGCGAAAATTCATAGTTTGATCTCATATGGAATACTTAGTTTGGAGCGCGAGCCCGATCATGCAGAAGCTATTTCAGAAACGGGAAACCGCAGTAAGAGCCCTTCGCGAAATATGGGATCAACGACACAGTGCCAAACAACTATTTCTCAAAGTTATGTGATTACCATACTACAATACTCGAGGCAGACAAGACTTGCTTATTCCATCCAACCGAGCAGGAACGAATTCCTTTCTATAAAAACGTTGTTTCCTTTTACAATATGCCTGAAGGGATCTTCGAGCATTAGAAGCAAATAAAAAGCAATTGCAGTGCAGTGGATTAAATACTTTTTGATAAGCAATGCCTTCTATAACTTCCAGAACTTTTGGAATTGTGATAATGGAATGAGCTCGGATTGTCACGCATTGTCATTTGTACCTGTTTGTATATAAACAAAAATATTTCTTTCCTATTTTTTTGTTCTCATATACGTACGCAGTATATATTTTAAACATTGGAAATTACCAACGCATATCTGCTATGCAGCAATATATTAATAAAGAATATGAATATGAAAGAAGTATGCAAAGCCACAAACAAGATTCTTAGGCTTGAATTGTTACCAATTGAAACTTTAGTTACTGCACGATATATATCCTTTCGAATTACATCGGTGGCCTAAATGGAAAACATCAATATTCGGTGTCATATCAACCGTAGCTTTAATTACTATAACTATAAGGACAAAAATTCCGTGATTCTCCTGGCACCTGTTGATGACAATTCACAGTTATTGATACTGGCTATTATGGTCGCAACAGTGATGGAGGAATTTTTACAAAATCTGTTTTAGGAACCTCTTTAGTAAACAATAAGTTGAATGTTGAATGTTTGAATTGTGCTAGATAAATAGTTTTGGAGTCCCTGCTGTGATATGGAGAACCTTGTAAAATATATGGAAGTACAACCACATCTGGAAGATGATATAGTCTTTGTCGCATGTAGCATATATAAGATGCTATGTATAACTAATGACGGAACCAGCAGATACCAACAGATCATGTTGCTAACAGATGCTGGAAGTGTCCCGTGGAAAATTGAAATTGTACGTCGTAGATGAAAATTGGTGAATGATGAAAACTGAATACAAAAATGTTGAATCTTGTCTGTACCATCCACTTTAATTGCTATTTCTTCCGATGGCTCTTGTCGATTTCTATATTGCTGTAACTCTGCATTATATAAGCAATCACCATTTCTAGCATATTTCATTAATTAAATTTCGTCCATCATTACGATTAGTAATAATATCTATGATAATAACATCGATTATTTCTTTAAGAGTTGCCGGCGCTTAGGAGATTTACCACGTGCACAGTATGTTTGATGCGTTTAGATATGTTTGAACCGTTCTGATGTGTGATTCCATCTGACGAAAATCTGGGTCCAATTGATTTTCTTGGATTACATAACACATTGCACCACAGCATAACCATTAGACATATGCACGTTTCGATTGAATAACACGCTTATGATATGATTCTGTACACTGTTAAACACACATTTTCTGACATGGACATTTTTAGGTGTTTCTGATGTATTTCGGTACCCTATACAAAAACATAAATTGCTTATCACCCACAAACTTTTAGTAACAAGCATTTTTAATGTATATAAGTACAATGCGTTATATGTTGGATGGATTTATCTAAATTAATATTGAACCACTGTGTATTGTATCACCAGTGACGAATATACCGTGTTAAGACAAGTTCATTCCTGTCTATTACTTTCAAGAAGTATACACCCAAATAAAAACGGTATCACAAATACAAGAACTTATGAACGATGGCAAATTTGACAACATGCTGACTGAAGTTGAATGGGGAACTTGCATGGGGAACTTTTAAAACAGTTGTGACCAATTTTCTTGGAACTGTCAAAGCCGAACAATACGAAAATCTTGTAACTGAATTACTTAGTGCCTACAGAGGAATGGGATGTAACATTTCATTGAAAATTAACTTTGTGGATGTTCATTTCGATTTCTTTCCCAAACATTTGGGTGGCATAAGTGACGAATATGCGGAACGGTTTCACCAGGACGTTGCAACCATGGAAAAGCGATACCAAGGCAAATACCATACAGTCCCAGTTTGCTTGCTGATAACTGCTGGACATTAATCTGGGATACCGCAGGGACAAAATATCGCCGTATTTTGAAGTAAGTGTAACATTAAGAATATACCAATATTGATATATTTTAGTATAACACATAGCACTTCGTAGCAAACGATGTATGGGTGACAGAGAAAATCCAAGGTCATTTTCTGCTTTCTAGTGTAATTTTACAAAACATACATACATAACATGGTTTTATCCATGTCACAAGAAAGTTGATTCTTATTTATCAGTGGTATGATCCGTGTTACATCACAACACATAAATACAACACAAAAGAGTTCTCGGTTTAAAGTTTGTTGTGTTTCAAAAATGACGGCGGATGGTGGCGACGAAATATAAACATCCTTCAAACTAAATGCAAATGTGACACAATATAAGCTTAAATAAATGTTAAGTTAAAGTTAAAGTTTATTTTCTTTAGTCTTAGAATATGGGTTGTCCATTCTTTTCGGTTAATGTAATTTCTGCGCCCCTACAATCCACGTGTTTGTAATGCACTGTCCTTATGGTAGGTTCTCATTCTTTCTTTAAGCATTACGAAAATAGGAAAGCTACAATTAATACAAAAATGACATCGAAATATGGTGAAGTAGTTTTCTAAACTTTTCGATAAAAAGAGAAGACAATGAATGTGTTATGCTGAAAAACAACAAAGGTTTCGTTATTTTGTTTAGGTATTTCCTGTATAATCAGATAGATCATACGAATTTCTTTTTTATATTCCTTGTTTAATAAGCGCACATTGAAGTTCTTAATGTAAAGTCATATTTGTACCATCGACCTATTGTTATGTAATTATCCGTGCATGGAAGGATACAGCAATCCGAATAAAATGCAAATGAGTACTTTTCCTATTGTCATATATAACTACAATATTGCCTTATTAGCAGACATCTCCCGAAGCTATCGTATACACTCACATATATGTTCGGTCAATGGGATAGACGCAGGTCGAAAATTACCTCAAGAATGGCACATTAATTTACATGCTATTGTATTCGATTATGTTAATGCACAATGTGAGATCGGCGCCTCGTTTCGTTATTACACGGAGTATGACCATATGAATGCGGGTGAGACCATTATTTTTATAATTCCTAATTCACCGTGAAGAAGTTAATTATACTTTTTTGGCACATAAAAGAAGATAAAGAAAAAAAATGAAATGAACGAAAATTCCCAATCATATGAGCAATTCTCTAATAACCTATCATTTGAAAACACCGGTTTAGTCTTTTAGGCGAGCGTTTAATGAAGTGTGAAATAAAAAGTATAAGTGCCAGTGCTGCAAAGTATAGCAACATATAGTTTAAAGCGATTGCATTATATAAAGGTTAAATTTATCACAGTGTGTAATAATGTACTTACGATCATTCGGTTCATCATGAATAGGCTGGTATTTATCTCGGGGATCCTCTTTTCTGGTGCAAGTACATGCTCTCTTTATTATTGGCATTTCGTCAGAATTACAGTACGTCGAATCGCGATCACTTCCATCCAAACACCTAACTTCTCGCTTTTGCATTCCTGACGGACAATTTCCTTCGCAGGCTCCCCATTCTCCTATATACCAACTCGGGAGACAATTACCGCGACAAATCCTTTCTGTCTCCGGTTTATGTGCAGGACAAGTCATATCCATACTGATGCGGGCTTGACCTCTAACTTTGACCACACAATAAACTTCCCTTGTTTCTTTGGCAGAACCACTACAAGAATCAGAGCACGATCCCCAAGGGCCCGTAAACCATTTCCCCACAGTCTTTATCGCTAGAGCAAGCTCTTATCGTTTCGGGCTTTATCTCATCGTCACAGTCGCTTTTGGAACAAAAGGATCGTCGGGTTTGATTTCCGGTTCCACATCCCTCAGAACACTGTGACCATTCTGTAAGGAGCCAATGGGACGGAGAACCCGATTCCGAGCAAGGGCCGTTTTCGCAAAACTCGGAATCTGTTGGTCGTTTCTCTGGATGACATAAGCCACTAGGACATGTAACTTGTCTAGATCGATGCCCTGTTCCACAAGATACTGAACACTGAAATAGTATGTAAATGATCTCTTATAATCATTATTTTAAACTTTATAACTAGATGAATTGTGTCTTTGTTTTCAATAGCTGAAGTTTAAAAAAATTAATTAGGATGATGCTGTTAACAGTGGTGTGGCAAATTAAACTCAATAAGAATTGTATAGTGTTCGTACTTACGGGGCTCCAGGCGCCTGCATGCCAATCTTTATATAGTCTTCTAACATCATTAGAATCATCTGGATGTACTGACAATTCGTTGTCGACTTCACATCCGGACATTCTGCAAGGTCTGCTATGACTTTCGGGTTTCGGCGAGGAGCAGTCGTCGTCTTTTAGGGTAACTGTTTGGCCATTTGGTAAGTGTTGTAGGCAGGAGATTACATAATACTGCACTCCATGTTTACAAGAACCGACACAAGGACCCCAACGTCCACTCCAACTACCTGGTGCACATTGTTGGGTATTACATTTAATCGGATGTGGATTAGGTTTTTCGATATTAGCACATCGTCTTTCTAGAACAGCAGTTTGTGTGTGCTCCCGTACACATATTATGATGGGTTCCTGTGTTCCTAAATAAAGAAGATTATAAAATAGGACATTTCTGTACATACAGGAGCAATAAGTGACTTTCTTCAAATCCAACTTACCTCCATCACAAGATTTTGAACATGGTGTCAGACCAGAGATTTTCCATTGGAAACGTCTTCTGTTTCTATACCTTCTATGCGGATTTGGTTTGGCTTCATCTTTTTGATTTAATGTGTTTAGCGGAATATCTAGCCTGCGTGGTTCTGGTAGTACCTCGTTCGGTAATGGATTTATTATGGAAGGTACTATTGGTTCGGGGTTTCCTTCCATTGGTAGTAAATATTCATACTTAATTCCGGGATTTAGTTGGTGTGCAAAGAACTGTCAAAATACATGAAATTATTACACTTCGTAATGCAGAAATAATTTGATAACAAATGTTTATTATTTAATAATAGTAATGCAATATATATGTTTTACTTAATAAGTAAAACTTTTTATCAATAAAAGGAAGTGCGTTGCTTGAATACGAACAATTCATAGTCGTAAAACAACAAACATTTTCTAGCCTTCTTATACTCACGTCAAAATATGAAACACGTATACTATACTATATAAATCGTTCTCACAGACCGTATGCGTGAGTATAGGAAGGCTAGTTAAACTAGGTTCATTCAGCAATTATGAGTTAATCATTTTAAGTTACAGATAATAGCTCTCGAAAAATATCTAGCACGTAAAACTAGGTAAACGTAAAAGTTTGCATACAAAAAAATACCCCTCTAGATTATATCGTTGAAAATACATATTACACCTGACCCTAAAGCTCATAAATGATAATATAGATATCTTTATCGTATTCACTATGTAGTATCACTTAAGCTAAACTTACAATTAGTATATGATAACAACTTGCGTTAACAAATCTAATGCTAATTGACGATTCAGAAAATTGATTTGGAACATTTGGTGTAACAAAGCAAACACACTGACAAAGTCAATGTACAAATTTCCACTATCACCACATGTGCCACATTTGATCATCTCCTGATGATGCTAACTTGGTTAGCGAAACGCGCGTCGAGAGACATGCAATATTTGTTTGGTGATAGTGGAAATTTGTACATTGACTTTGTCAGTGTGTTTGCTAATTGACGAGTCGAAGCACACGATTTGATATAACAGAATACAATTTTGAAGGAACTGCTGTGATAGTAATTCGCAATTCAATAATCACATTTTTTTTTACAAATGCAGCAACATCCTGTACCGATGATACAGTTTACCGGCAAATTGCAGATATTGAAGCAAGAGTAAGCTCCATTAGATAATCTCTCGCTCTTGCAATTCTTGCTTTATTCTTATAACTAACAGGCAATTATTAGGCCCTGCGTTTTGTTAAAATCCTCTTCCGTTTGAGCTCATTCGTGCTAGTTTGGTTTATAAAATAGTAACTTGTGATCTCAGTAAGACTAAAGAGGACGGATACAACGCCCTGCTAGGTTTCCTGGTCACATATCACTGTATTATTTCGTGAGGAAGTATGTGAAGATAAGGATACACACTACTCATAAAGTTTGGTAGCTATTATAGCTTTGGAAATAACAATCTGTAACTTGGTTAAAATTGAAGAAATAATGACAAAAAGAACTAATATCTTAATATCCTTCAGAATAGCGCTGTACCTTCTGGAGAAATAATAGGTCAGCTGTTTGTGTTTCAACAGGATATTGATCCAAAACATTAGGCAAATATTTCCAAATAATTCCTAGAGGATCGAGGAAGTGCAGGGAATTGGAAAATAATGGTTTGGTCGCCTATCGGGCGTTTAGGGAATCACCTTGATGCAAAAGCACAACAACGTCAGTCGCATAATGTTTCAGAACTGTGGGAATAATATTGAACAGGATTATTTAAAAAAATAATAGCTAGAATGCCAAAAGTGTTCCAAATTGTAATTAAAGGTGGTCACGATGGCGAAAACAAATTATAATTATTAGCGACTTTAAAGCATTGTGTTTTGTGTAATATTTATACATTTTATGTTCATTTAATAAAGCGTGATATATAATCTAAAACTTACTAGATATATATTGCTTTATATAATATATTGTTAACATATATAAATATTGTACAAAGTACAATTCCAAACTGTGTTATTGCTTCCAAATTTTATGGCGGCAGTGTACAACAGATTGCAAAATTTAAAAGATAGGAAATTAATAGAATTAACTGCGAGATTAGGTAAATTTACTAAGTCGTGGACTATTTCGTTTCAGACAAATTTGCTTATTACAATATTATATTTTGATAGTTTATTGAAATACATTTAAAAGTTTAAGGGTTTTAAATTTTGGCTGAGAACAAAATATATCCTTTTTGATTTTCAGTCGCTATTTTGTGATATCTTTTAGCTTATATGATAGAAACATTTATAGTAGGAAATGTTTGTTTATATATTTATCTAGTTATATTTTCACTGAAGAATGTATTCATATCAAATAGGACTAACCTATTTCAGAGGATATCTCAAAACTTATTTACATCAACTTTAATCTCTTTGTGTGCCATACTCGTTCTGTAAAGAATAACCTTTTCTATCTTTACATCCAATAATAAGTTTGTGCCAGTTAATCACAAGTGATTGTTTATTTCGATTCATCATATATTTTAGTCCATTCAAAACAACGCAGTTGTTGCTTACTTGAACTAATATGCGGAAATCCTTAATCAAGCGCCGACATTAGAAACTTGCTGAATGAATACCATGTCCAACCATTGCAGAAGCGCATTGAATCTCGCATGTTCATACCGCGACCTTCATATGACAAGACACAGTTTCTGCGAATAAACAAATTGGAAGGGCAGTGGGCCTGTTGACAGAACACAGCCAAGCAAAGATTCACAAAATGCCACATGCAATGCAATCTGGATACAACACAGCAAACTAGAATAGCATTGTATCATCAATCATCTTATGCGAGGTATCTCGGTTGTTGATTCCTTTTGATTCCCTTCTACGTCAAGCTTCAGTTTATCAAACTTTCAGAATACCATGTACATCTACGTATTATACCACACAGATCCAATGATTGCAAGAGATATTAACAATAAACGCATATCTCTTCCTAAGAATTCAGCAAACTAGAAAAATAATAGATTTTAAATGTATTCCGTCAGTGGCCAAGAGATGATCATGCATGGATAGGTTATAGATAGGTTATTAACTAACCTATGAAATATCGCAGCAATGGTTTAAAACTTATTTTCAACAGTATTTACTTAAGAAATGGAAAGAAAACTAACATAAACTACGCTGCAGTTAAAGTTCTACAATTTAAAATAGCATAGATTTTTAGGCAGCATATTTCTGTATAAATGCTCAAAGTTATAGCAACGTCGTATAGAAAATGGCAGAAAATAAAGTAGAATATCTCGAAATAAATAATTGAAAAGGACATCAGATTCTTTGAGAAAATTGCTGTTTATTTCAACTAATATTTTTTCCACACTGAAAACTATTATTCCAAATTTTCTTTAGAGTTCAGATAATTCAAGGACATTTAGGTATATGTTGGCAAATTTTATATTCCATCCGTTCACCAGAAACTATGGTGAATGTACTACTACCTTTTGTCCTTTTTACTCCATCGTTTATCATTAATCACACCACGGAAATGGAAGTGAACGCTTCCCAGTTTTCGTTTAAATTTTGAAAAAAAAAAAGGAAACAGTTATCGCTCCCACAAAAGAAAGTAAACGAACCTCATATACTTTCGTCATCCATAAATAAAACAACAGATTCGCTTCGAAACGGGAGAAATATGCGCACTCTATTTCTTCTGTTCGTTCCAGTCTCGCTGGCGAGTAATACGAGAGGTACTTTCACGGTTCGCGATGCCTTCCTACGTCTTAAAATATAAATTTACGCTTTCATAAAAGCTAGACGTACGAACCATTATCTCAACCGGTAAGGCCAAAGGTCCGGGCGAGGTTACTGTCTCCAGGGATGTGCCATCCTGTTTCCTGTAGTTGAATTTCGTGCCCGCTCCTTCCACCATTCTGTTACTACCACTGAACTTCCATTCACCGTTTAGAATGGAAGTACCATTCGAATAGCGAAGAGCTGCAAAAATAAAAGCGTTCAGTTAGCTTGCATTGAATGCTGCGCGAAGTGTTTTGCTGAAATTGGATTCTACATTCCCTCAATTAATGAAAGTGGAGATCGGAAAATACACTTCAACAGTTTTTTTTATAGAATTTTCTGACTAATTAGACCAAAAATAAATAATGGAAAAAACAACGTATTTTTGTTAATAATGCATTGCATGCCAAGGATAATTAGATTTGTGACTGCAATACTTATTAAATTGATTCGAAATGACATTTACTCTGATTTACTTTTTTTTATCTAAGGTAAAGTAGGTAGGGTCAAATTGATTATGCGGAAACACACTTATGTCGTTTAGTGAAATTTCGTAAACAATCTGTAATCCTTTAATTGCAAACATGAAGTCATTGCGTAAACATTTGACTACGCGAATATTCTTCTTGTTAGGACTAACAATTAATTAGAACTAGCCTTACATGTGGCAGTTCAAATCAGATTCAATTTTTGTTCTGAAATCGATAGTATCATTGGTCACCACTCACTAATACAATTAATAACGATTTCATTATCGAGCATTCAAAGCGCCTGCACTTGTAGAAACATTGTAGTTTAGGATAATAGGAGCTATGTTTTAGTAAGTCAATTCAGGGCCCCATACTATAACCAAGTATATCTCTACACCGAAAGTTTTGATGGACATAACCAACGTTGTTTACTGCAGGAAATACAATTCCTAGGATAAATACGATGAACGCCCTTTAAGTTGTTACAACTTGGAAAGAAAAACATTCTTTTTTGAATAAACCATTTTACTACTTTTCAAAATATTTGCCTTCAAGATTTATATATTTTTGCATGCGTTAAAACCAATTCTCGAAACATTTTTTCTACTCTGAAATTGGTATCTCAAAAATATAGTTTTTGAAGGCTTCGATAGCTTTTTGAGATGCTGAAAATCGCTGTCCACGCATTCTTTTTTTTGACTTTTGGGAACAGAAGGAAATTGTTAGGCGATAAACCAGATGAATACGAGCAATGAGACATTAATTCGATGCTTTTCTCTTCCAAATAATCAATTACTTCATGTGCTCTGAGAGCTTATCATGATGCAATATGTTGTTTTCCTGGTTTCGTCGATGACATCTGGCAAACAAATTATTGTGTAATATTCAGCATTCACTGTTCTTCGATCCTCTAAAGGACTAGTTGTGACATGACCGAAGAAACAAGCGATCATTTTCTTGGAAGTGCTTTGTGAATGAAAAACTTTTGTGGGATTCAATTCATCTTATAACACCCAAACAGTTGGTTGTTGCTTAGTTTCCGGTTCATACGAATATATTTACGTTATGTCACCTGTTACGGTGTTGTATACGGATTTTGCAGTTACTCGATCGAATTGCTTGAGCATTTCCTTACACCAATGAACATGAGCCTTTTGTTGAGCTTCGGTCAAATTATGCGGAATCTATCGAGAACAAATCTTTGTTATAGCTAAGTGCTCATGTAAAATCCAATATATTGCGTTGCGCACCGCATTGATGTTTTTTGGAATAACAACCGATTTTTGTTGACCTTCACGCAATTCATCACTGACAGATGGTTTACTAATCCACGCTCTTTTATTTTGCCTAGTATTATTTAGCATATTAAGAGTAAAGGATGATGAATCGATTGACTTGCGTTTGCTAAGGTGACAATATATATATATATATATATATATATATATATATATATATATAATCAAAAAGCCCTTTTACCAGTGAGGTGTAGGGGCAATGCCTGATCTAATTCTAACCGTGTACCAATTTATACCAGTCCTTTTTATTCCTCGCCATTATTCTTCCCTTGTTCCATGTCAGTCCTCTTCTTTCCAATATCTTGTTTATGACCTTGTTGCAGGTCTCTTTAGGTTTTCCCCGCTTCGAGGTGACAATACTAATGGTTATAATAACATTCCAGTAACTGTTTTACACAATTGCGAGCCGTAAGAATGGTTAAAGTTTCATTATGTTATTGTTTATTTTAAAATTGGAAAGGTCTACAATTTGGTATACAACGTACGTCTCAAGGCAGCATGCAACTCGTGATACAGATTTCTTGCAACTTCGACGGGCTGGGGATAGTCGTCGTGAATGGATTATTTATGCGGAGGAAGCAGTATTAAATTTAACAGAGGATGAGCCTAGGTAAAGTACCCGCCAAATTGCAGTGTAAGTTAATTTGCCTCGTTCAATTGTGTGCCGAAGTTTGAAGAGAAATCAATTGCATTCTTATCATTTTCAACGGGTAGACGCTTTATCACCAGGTGATTGCCGCCAGCGAATTATGGCTATTATGGTGAACAACTATTAATACGCACAATAAACGTCATGGGCGATTGGAAATTCCCAGGCTATCTGGCATGCTCATTACCAATCACGATTCTCCCACAATCTATGGTGCGACATAACACATAATTTTATTATTGGGGCATTTGTGGTTTTAAATCGTCTGGATGGACAAACTTATTTACATTTTCTACAAAGTAAGTTACCACCATTACTCGAAGAAATACCGCTCAATATGCAACAACAAATGTGGTTTATGTACGATGAGGCTTCTCCACATTTCCGTGTAGACATACGACAATCGCTAGATAGGCCGCGGAAGACAGATCGTTTGGCCCCTCGGTGACCCGAGTTAAATCTGCTAGATTTTTCTTTTGGGGCCACCTAAAACAATTAGTTTATAGCACCGAAGTAAATGATATATATTTCAAGTCGACAATCCAACTAAAACAATATTGTTTTAGCAAGAGATACTGACTGATGACTTTTTAATTATGTGCCAATTTTGCAATACATCTGCCTAAGTTTATTTAAAACCTCTTTTCATTTGCAGACAATCCTCTTTAGAAAGCATGTTTTGTTTTATTTTCATAGCATTTTGGATCAGTAGGAAAGAAAACTACAGATCTATTAGCTGGCTGATACGGCTGTGTGAGTGTTGTTTATCGTATAATACTCAAAATTGGCTCAAAAATTAGTCATGGGAGTCAACGATTCTAAATCAGTACATACTATATTCACGTTGTGAAAGCAAACGTGTCTACCAGTCAACATAAATAATAATAATAATCAGCTTCTAGTCAAACAGAATCAAGTGTCTTGGAATGCATGTGGACAGAGGCCAGTGTGGACGTACAGCATTGACTTCTGGGGAACAATCAGCAGCATAAATGAAGAGATTGTACAAAGATACCTTAGGTACCAAGACAAGGCTATGCGTGCTGTAGTATATGCTGCATGATATGTGTGTAGGTGGACATATAACAGCCTATGAAGGGCAATCGGACTCGACTAAACATGGACTATCGACTTCTGGACCATAGGCTCGACAACTGAAGGTACTGTGACCAACAACTATAGTTACCCTAGGAAATAATTCTTGTTTATTCATCTTCATAAATCTTTCGATATTATGGCGGGGATGTATTATAGAGACAATATTACGCACAGCGGTAGTGTCAGATTGCCCTAATATTTAGACCAGGCATGGGTAACCTATTTTTTGGCAGCCGCTAGAAGTTTTATGCTGCGAGTAATAATAATATACATTTTTGTGATATCCTTATCAAGCAAGTTTGATGGGCCGTGCCAATATGCAACGGCAAAATTCAATGGCGAGCCGGACAAATCTTACTCGAGGGCCACATGTGGCCCGCGGACCGGCGGTGGCCCATGTCTGATTTAGACAAGTATTAAAAGAAAATAGTTTTCATATTCGTAACTTTGCTTTTAAATTGTTAAATACATTACAATTATGTGTTATTACAAATGATCTAATAAAAATCTTTATTAATCTCGCAAGCTGTCGTAAGTTGGTGTTATAAATCAAATACCACAAAGTAAAATATAACTATACAATACACATGCACAAAAACATATCAACTTATACAAAATTAGTGATTTCTCTAACTCATGGAACTTATAGAAACAGCCCCTTACCAACGAAAGTTTCAACTCACGCTTAAAACACGCTCAAAAACTAGGTGATTTAACCTCCTGTGGCAATCTATTGAAATAATTACAGCCCAGAATAATGGGACCCTTGTGATTTGGTCTAAAAGTTCTAATACTGAATTTATTTCTTGTGTTGTAAACATGAAAATCAATATGACATGGCCGCTGTATAGGAAGGTTTAATGAAACTGACCTATCAATACAAATGGGAATAACATATTTTTCTCAGATAGATTGCTAAATAGGATTGATAAACATAGATTTATTAGCGTATGAATTCATACTGGAAATGTTTTTTTTTTGCTTCCTATTCCAACACCTTTAGAAGATAAATAAAGTAATTGCTGCATTTGGAATTAGGAAGTAAATTTGAATTGAATTTCATGTGTATGCAACGAACGAACATTATGAATTCCATATACATCAATATTAAAATAATAGCCTGTCCGAATTACAGCATCAGTGCATTATTAGTTGCCGTACAGACATGCGTGCATTTCAGTTTCCTTCATTCCATTTCTTCGCTTCGCTCACAAACGCATATTATGTAAATGTAAACATTAGATCTAACACCTATTTGATATGTTTATCTTTATTACGTGACTGCGAATAACGAACATAAATTGCTCGAGTTGAAACAACAATCATTTGCGGTATAGACACGGTACAAATACCATAACGAAATAAACAATGTTATGCTAATACATCATTTCGCGATGATAGACATATAAGCTACAGGCGATAAAATAGAAAAATGGTGCTGTAGAAACGACTGTTATACAATACTACGTAACTTATTATTCGCGTACTGTAAATTAGAACCTATGTAGAAGTAAAACAAATTAAAATTAAATGTAAAAGGTCATATTTATGGACGAATCAAAATTTCTAAGCGCTTACGTCTGTTCACCTCATTTATAAAGGGTTTCTTCTTTGTCACACGGTCATTATAGCCATGATTTCTTATTGCTGTTTGTATTTTTCCTATGTTAGCATCCTTTCGTGTTGCAGCTCTTATCATTACTGTTAATTTTGATGCTAAAGTCTTGGAATTTAGTTTTATTTATTTATTTCTCTTATTTATATTCATGAAGATGTTTATGTTATTACCTGGTATGTATTCCGTTCCTTTAAACCGTTTTATTATATAGCCCGTTGCAGATCTGCTGTTATTTAGAATACTACCAATTTTCTGTAAACTTTTTGATTTCATAAACAGAACAAAGTTCACGGGCAGCGTTCATGTTCCTTGCACACAAAAATCGGATAACAGCAGGTAATTCACAGTAGATGAGATGTTCAATTGCAGCAGCCATTTTAAAGTACCAAAATAACATAAAAGGATGTCCCAACAATTCCTTCACTATCACTGCCCGACTCACATTGACCCAGACTACATCGCAGCGCTGCGATCTGACCGATATCTCCACTCTTCTCCTTACTAGGCGGAAACGGAACTTACTTTACGAATCGCCCTCGTATAATACAATTCATGATAAGCTCTTTTCGCGTTCATTGGTAGTGTACGAATACGCTATTCATACATTGTAACGTCTTTAGAACACACGACTTTAAAACTGTGGATGCCGCTCATCATCCATATATGTATATACTTATCGGATTGGTATACTGCCAATATTTAGCTTTCTGATGAATTTAAAAGAGAAAAAGTGTCTTGAAGCAGGAGTAATTGAGTTCAATTCAGTTTGTTTGAAATTTGCGCCACCTGCCTACGTTCCAGAATATTTGCAGGAATTTACAAAAGTAGAGATATATGATTAGGCAGCTAGGTTACGCTAAAGGTACCTAGACCCATACCTCGATGAAAAATTGTCTTGCTATAGAACCAAACTTTAACGAAACTGATCCACAAGATAACATTAATACATATATGTGTGGTAGTATTAGGAAATTGAATAAACAAAACTGAGCAATATCAGTGTCTTTCCTTTCTGCATCCAAACTTTAAATAATGAAAAGTGGTTTGGCAGAATAGATTCGTTGCTACTCATTATCTCTTTTTGAGACTTTTTTTCAGCAATATGGAAAATTTGCTAATACGTTGTTGCGCGCCATTCTCAGGACAAATAGGAATACGAGGGCCGATTGACAAGTTTTCGGAATGACAATAAAAACAAAATAATACGGATTCAAGTTATATTTTATATTTCAATATAATCCCCTCGAAGCTCAACATCCTTGATCCAACATTTCTCTAACTCCTCGATTCCCTCCAGGAAGTGACTTTCCCAAAATAATAAGCCTCTATCAGTTCTTCATTTCACCAAAATCTCTTTCCACCCAGAAATGTTTTGAGTTTCAAGAACAGGTGGAAGTTTGATGGAGCCAAGTCAGGCGAATGCGGCAGGATTTCGAACTTCAATTCTGTCAACTTTGGCTGAACGATTGCACTTGAATGCACTGTGGTGAAATAACATTTCTTTCTTAACAATTCCCGGGCGTTTTTCCTGAATTGCTACCTTCAGTTTCTTCAGAGGTGTCGTGTAACATTGTCCAGTAACAGTTTTTCCTCTTTTAAGATAACCCATTAGCAAAATTCCTTTGGCGTCCCAAAACGGATGCCATCGCCTATCCAGCCTTCTTCGGGATCAATTCACCGCGTGAAATCTACTATTTTTATTGGATTTTTGCTTTTGATGTGTAGTGACGAATTCAGGCCCATTCATGGTCACGAATTGTCTTTTTCGAATCCGTTGGATTCCTCGTAAACACTAAGAATCGGCTGAGGTTCGAGTTCAAATGGGCTTTGCTCCGAATGGGGCAAATGTGGTAGAAATCTTTTTAAACCCAATTCACTATGTAACGTACGAATTATTCGTTCATAGGACATGCGCACGGCTTCCTCAATTTCACGCACTTTTATTCGGCGATCTGCTAAAACTATGTCATGGATATTTTCCACAATTTCTGGCATTGTAGCCGTGTCCCGACGTTTTTAACGTGGTTCATCACTTGTATGCGTGCGGTCACGCTGAAATTCCCAAACCTAAGAAGTCGCGGTGGAAAATGAAGGTGATGAATCCTGAAGAACGGAATCTAACCTTGATTTGATTTCCGTTGCCGGTTTCCCTTCCCAATAGAAAAATTTGATGACCGCTTGTTTTTATCCACAATTGAAAACATAAAAAGTACTTGACTTATATGCTTGTCGAAACCTCAGTATTTGAAAGATAGATTTAACATTTGCAGTCAATTGATATGAAAGAGTTGCCAACACAACGACCTAAAGTATTTGTAAAAATGGCGACCCCTAGTAACGATTTCGGAAACTTGTCAATCTACCCTGGTATCGTTGAGCTCGCCGAAGTTGTAAGTTTTTCCCAGACGCTTATTGATTTTATAAATAAATTTAAGTATCCTGAATATGTATATTAGTAAGGGTTTATAGCAGAAACTATATTTGCAAGTTATTTGTAATTTATAACTCTAAAGAATTTGATGTTAAATTCAATAATCTTGAATATTGATGTAGGTCTATCTTGGATGTATCCCAATATTTCTCACATACAAAAATAGGGGATTGCTATGGTCGTTTGATTTTCGTATATTTTAATGAAACTATTACGTCTGAAAGAAAATCACCTTCCAAAGAATTTATAGTTACAATTAATCATCTTCTGTGAATAATCCGGAGAAGATATATACTTTCAAGGTACCGCCTAAAAGATATATTAAAGAAGCCTCAGATATTTATGTAAATTTTTATTCACAACATTGTGATAATATATACGTGCATATATCTTAATACTGTATCATTATCGATTTGAGAACGAGATATATCACTGAGATGAGGCTACAATAACGATTTTATTGAAATTTTATTACAAAATGTGACGTGAATAAATTCCCTAAACTCGCAGTATATTCTCTACCTATGGCTCTGACATTGGTATACATGATTATTTACCGCAGTAAACGGTATAAAAGCATATAATAGTACCTATGTTAAGAAATTGAAGATAAATGAAATGTAAGTTTCATTCTTTTGGACAATCAACCAATTGTTTTTAAGAACTGTAAATAGTTATATGATATAGTAGGTGCATGCATTTTTAAAGATGATCTGATTTTCAAATTGTTCTCTGAATACAGTTTTCATATTTTCTATCTTAGCATTTATTTATACTATTCTTATAAATATAAGATTTTGTATAACCTACTGGTTGTAAATGGTAAATTCTGGCTTTCAAAAAGGTAGGACAAAGTATTACGTGATACCGTTGAATATTTTGACGGGATTAGGTACCTGTTCTTTGCAATTGACATTTGCAAAGGAAGTCTAATTTACATACTTTTACTCCCAAATATGAGCGTACATCAACAAGAGAATGACAGCGTGTCGATTATTTTAAAGAATTTTTTTGTAATACGAAATACGAATAATATTTCAGAAATTAAATATAATACCTTGAACGAACAAACTGAAATATAATAATAACCTCGTCTTTATCTTTGTCATTTGTGACAGCTTGTAAATATTGTGGATTTTTGTTACTGATAGCTGCATGTTTTCTCCATATTACCACAATGATCTTCCTGGAATTAGTTTTGTTTGTACAGTTTTCTTTGTTAGCATCCCTTGTTAGCACCACCTTAAGCGCTCACTTAACTTCGGTATACGATCTAACAGCCATTTTTCAACGATAACAAAATGTTTAGGATTATTGAATGTAATAGACGCGAAGCATATTTGGCATCGATGCAGATAGATTTTCTTTTAAACATGCAATATTTTTTAACTTTGCTGCTATAGTTCCATTAATAATCTCAAGATAAAATGCACCAATGCTATACAACCTCAAAAAGTAACGAGACCAGCCGCGTTTTATGGTAGCACTTAAGTTTTTCCTGGATGACCGTTACTCGAGTTGCGGTAAGCCCACTAAACTACTGCAGTGAAGGATTTTATAAATCAACATTAGACATTAGCAAAGTAACATACGGTAACAAGACTACCAACAACCTACTAACATACTAGCAAATGTAATAGTTAAATCCCAAAATCCAAATATGTATCTGAAATAAATTGTCATCTTCAAATCCATGCAAACTGTGTCTTGCATATAAGCTTTCATAAATATTGTGCAATAATTTGTTATCATCATGCGGTGCACTATGTGATGTTTACTACAATAGAGATAAATTATAAGAAGATAAAAACTTAGTTGTCAAAGTCTATTATCAGACAAAAATTTCACCACCTAGAAGGCGTTGAAATTTTTTCATTAAATTTGGTAGAGGCTTTTAATTATTCATGAAAAGTGAATGGCTGATATTTGGAGCCATGTAGCCGTAGTCTACATGTTGTTTAATCATAGTAGACACTGCATTATTTATCGTCAATTCTTTCGAGATTCTTTTATGTATTGGTTAGATCTGCTTTTGCTTTGTTACAATGAGTAAGAGTAAGAGTTCTGATAATTGTAGTCAAGTGAGTGATCTCATATGTGGTCAAGTTATTGGTGGTCTATTGCTGACGAATGATTTCAAAGTGCAAGACCTCCAGTACGTCTTCCTACTGTTTATCGTTAAATTCAACATTTTTTGCGTTCTTACTAGCCACACTTGGTACTTCTCCTTACGGCTTTACGTCGGCAACAACGTTTAGTCTAGTAGAGAGAGAATTCATAGAATCTGGATGACACTTTGCAAATGCCCTAACTAATTAGAGCCGTTAATTGAGAAGCTACAAGGTAACTGTGCAATACCTTACTAAATAAGTCAGGAAGAAGTAACGAGTACTACGTAACTTACAAACTTCAGGAGTAATAACGTATTAGACTCTCGGGGAGGTCAAGGTGAAAAGACCTAGATTTTGCCAATAGTTTTATTGCAGCTACAGAATTTTCGCTATCAGATTAAGGACATGCTCAGTGTACTGAAGAGCAAAGAATTTCTTAAATTAGAAAATAATTTATGTTATTTAAAATTTGTAATAAACTTACGGCAAAAGTGATATTAAGATCCCCACAAATTATTTGGAAAATCCATATTTAAAGCTAGAAAGCAACGAGTTTGAAAACCCTTAAATTTAAAAAATAATTTTCCTTTTTGGAGAGAACTCTAATTAACTTCTAAGACTAAATTATATATAGTCTAAGGTAGGAGTCCACAATCAATAATGTATAATTCTTTCCATAATTATTGGCATATACAGTTTGTGCTTACTGAGTAACCTATGGAACAGCTAGTTTGTAACTAACCAATTAATGTCATCATGAGTCATCCAGATTCTATAATCAATATCTTGGCTCTCGTCAATAGTTTACTATTGGTGGTGAGAAAGACTTCAGTGGCATCATGTCGTCTTTAGTGTTGATTCAAGATTATGTTGCCAATGTATGTAAGTTAACTGAAGACGTGGAGAAAGGCGCAACATTCAATTTTCAATCAGATATGTGCTCGTACTGTGGCGGTTATGTTATGGTGACTATAACAGTAGATCTCAATTGGTTTTCGTTCGAGGCAATGTCACCACCCAGAGATACATTCAGAAAGTTGTGCAGTCCCATGTCCTTCCATTTCTTTAAACACTAGCGAACCTTCTATTTAAATAAAACAATGCTTGTTCTTATATTGCGAAGACTACGTTGAACAGTTTGAAAGGAACCACGTCAATCTTTACCTTGGACACCAAGATCATCGCATCCAGAGTCACAGCAAAAGGAACTTCCTGTCAGTTATACTGGACGGTAACTAACTTTAGTACTTCTTTTAGCACATTCATGGGCTCTTATGAACAAGTATTAGTTGGCAAGTCATCAGACATTTCAGGCGTTTTTATTATTAAACATTGCGTCAATGTAGCGACCAGCAGTTTGTTCCTTTGTGTACATCATTCTTTTCTAATCAGTGGTACGGGTATCTCCAGGGGAACGGGACGCATCGGGCGGGGCTATAATAATATAAGGAATGGCGTGAACATAAAAAGCAGTAATTTGTGAGGGATACCTGGAGATACTACTAAATGAATCAATCAAGGGGTAAGCCAGAGAGAAGAAACAGTGAGGCCCGCGTCTACATGCATGTTGTGATCTTGAAGTTTCCAATGTACAAAGTTTTTACACAAAAAATGCGTCAAACAAAAAAGAAACAAACATTTAAACAAAAAGCATATGCAAATAGTTTAGATCCTGATACCCACTTGCCGCCAGATGCGTCGGCCGAAGAAGTAAATATACACCTTTTATCTAGGCTAGTATTTTTTCCAAGATATGCGTTCAATTTATTTATTAGACCATATAAAGTGAAATTAAGTCAATAAATGTAAAAGAAAAAAATACATCACCTATACTACTTAAACGTTAAAGTTGTGGAAAAGGCCACGATTTCTCACAAGATATGCTTTAAATTCATTTGTAAGGTTGTATGAGGTAAAAGCAAGTCAATAAGTGTAAAAATTCGTGTCTCTTATTCTACTTAAACGTTACTATTCTACCTGGCGAGTTGTACGCAATCGTAACGATGCGATGTTTCAAGAATACACATTGGCTGCGCCATTGCCAAGTATGAGATCGCTCCGTAGTACGGTCAGATACGATTCGAGAACAAACGTCGTAATAAATCAACTTGAACCTGCTAAACGTGTGACCCGATGCTACTAGCGCTTACATTTTTTGAAATCAGTAAACATTGTTAGTTACTTAACGTGACATATGACTTGATAATGACTTAAATTACTCGAAGATGAAAGAACTATGCGCTTAATGAGTGTTATCGTAATATCCCACTTGAGGTAGCAAGCCACTACTAGCGTTTATAGTTCTACGTCTAAATAATAAAAACCCTACTTGAAAATATAGAAGTTTAGAGATACTCAAAATCTTCAATGCAAATCTTAAATGTTAAAAAGATTAATTACGGCTGTCCCATAGGAAAACATTTCTCTTACAAATTTTATATAATTTCGTTTGAACCGTCTTCTGTTTTAATTTGATGGATAAGTTGTAAAAAGAGGTAGGTTGGTAGCTCGGTTGTTAAATGAGATATGACAGATCTAAATATGTATAGTCCTTACATTGGCGATGCATCCGTTAAATAATAGATTAAGAACATATTTCAGGCATTAGGAATTCTTAAAATCTATTCTATGTAAATACGCCATTTGTTATGTAACAAAAGACTACTGTACGAGTTGTGCATAGAATACGCAGCAGGTGGCTAATAAGATGGGGAGTGAAAAAAATAATTACTTTAGATGTAAACTCGTAGAAGTAAGGAACTGAATGAACTTGCCACTAATCAAACTGAAATGGCACATCTATTCTATTCCAACGTAGAGAGCTTTCTGAAAAGGTAAGGTGAGTCATTATAAATATTAAATGTAAATGCCTCTAATGTTCAATGTTTCTAATTTTAATAGTATCTACTGTATAATGTACACTGCTGTTCGAAAGTAGATAATGGTATGATAAAATGACATTAACAAACAAAATAGATCTTACTTTCCTTTCCTAGAGAAATAGCTTCTTTCTCTAAATATACACCTACCTAATTTGATTTTCTTCCACAATCCATTGTCGCTTAAGTGATAAATTCTTCTATTAAATTCAAAAACTGTTTTTAAAACAAAACATTTTATTCTTGCGCAATGCCTAATAAATAATCTTAGCAGCAATAAATTGTGTCAGATGTCCGAACGTAGTAGCAAAAATAATTTCAATTCAAATACGTTTGTCCATGTCGACAGTAAAAGTATGTAAATTAGCCGATCAAAACGAATGGATCTAGAACATGCATGCGAATGGACTAAGAGCTTTGTAGCAAACTACATATGTACGTTCGTTTTAATTTATTCCCGGATTAAAATTTATATCAATGCTACGATTTTATCAAGATAGACAACCGTGCATTATCATTAGAAATTTATTGTAGCTGTTGTGACGTAAAAATAGTAACAATCATTTGTAGGGCAGATTTATCTTTGAAATATAGTACTTTCAACTGCTTGCTACAGGCTACGCAAAGCAGTTTAAAAGATTTATTATTTTAAAATACTTTCAGTTTAATACATTCGTTTTTCCAGACGATGTAGATAATGTGTACATGTTATGACTTCCAGGTTTATCTTTTCTAACATATTCAATATACAATAATCAATTACAGTAGTTTGATGGGCGTTCCTGTTTTTAGTGTACGTAACTTATATGAAAAATTGAATCAATTATCAATATACAATCAATTATATATCAATTATACATATTTCAAGTTGCCATTTAATTGACTTTATAGTTGTACATCGGCACAAGGAGAGAATGGCACACTAGCAAGAAAATACTTGAAAATGAACATAAAATTATAAATTTACAACAACCAATTATAGAAGGAATTGCTTATTTCAGTAGATGTCCTTAATATGATCTGCTAGCTATGCGTTCAGAAAATACTGCAGCCGCATGTTCTTCTATTGCTTCAAACCCTGGTGAATGGTTTGTTTCAAGATAATGCTGGCCCTCATATTGCAAGGATAAGACGGCCAACTTTATGAATAGTCAATACGGGTCATTCTTGGGAATAGGGGGTGTGAGTGCGAAGGACTGAGAGTGTGTTGGTGCACTTAAATTAGGAAATAAACAAACGCAACTTACTGATGTTATCGTTTATTTTTAAAATCATATTTCTTACATGAATGACATATTTTTAGTAATTCTAGGTTTTGGTTAAGAATGTCATAAGTTTTCACAAGTGCCCATGCTAAATTTTGCAACGGGCATTGCACGTATCGTTTCAACTTTAAGTGACAATTTTTCCTATGTCCATAAAGCACTCATTAATGAAAATACTCGTTTTGTAGGTGCGTTTGTCCCTGGCAAACAAAAAAGTGCTGCACGATGGCCAGGAAATTTCTGAATGGCATTCCACTTTCTTTAAAATTTTCGAACACTTTCATCCATCGTTCGTCGTTCGTTTTTCTGTAGACTTGGAAATATGGCAAAATGCGGTACATACGGGACGTATTAGACGTCTTACGGGACTCTCTTATTGATTATCTCAAAGCGGGATTACAACTTCCCGCAGATCCGGGATGGTTGGCCGCCTTCTGCAAGGAGTATGTTGTTTCGAAGAGAACCACGTCAACTTTAGCCTTAGTCACCAAGGTGGCTAAGGCATTGATCATCTGTTAACTTTGGAAACGCTGCAAGATGAAATACAGATTGCTTAGGAATGCAAGATGCAATATACTGCGTAAGTAGTCGAGTTGGCTCAGGACATTACTAGTGAAAAATAAAAAACTATTTTATATTATTTCTTCAAATTTTCGACATTTATTACTTCTAGATTCTAAAGCCTTCTAGGTGGCGGGATTTATATGTAGATATTGTAGTGTATGGTTGTATGTTTTGCGTCAACTTTAAGATACGAAGTGTAGCATAATACCACGACACAAAAACAAATTATAAACTCAAGGAGGTGTGATAACAAATTCTTCTCCTATTCTTCTTTCAAATAGTTTGGTAAATTCCAAATTCGTATTTGGGCAACTAAGTTGACATTCGCGCATTTCGAATTTTCCAAAGTTGTTGTGGTAAGTGTAATTTATTTAAGTTCATTAAGCAAATAAATAGTTCCTATTACTCTAATCATTTATTTATTATTAATCCTTTATGTACAAAGCTTTGTAATGCCAAATTTGTATTATAAAAAAGTGGTGATATTCTTTCCTTACGACACGTTGCCTCATGTAATGCTTACAGAATATTTGTTAATTTCATTAACGTAATATTTATTTATTCTGTATACGTCTATACATTGGTACCATATAATGGGCATGTATATCACCAACTACAAGTTCCAAATCCCCAAGCATGACATAAAGTGCGTATTTTATCGCAGTGTGCATTCTCGTAATCTGTTTCGGAATCGATGAAACTTTTATTTTTGTTAATCCCTTGTTTGTTTACATTTGTCCTTGATTACGTGAACCTGTAAATTACATTGCGTTGCAGAAATCTGATTCGATTGATCTTAAAAGCATAGGAACTTGAGGTAATTAACAGTACTACTTTTGTAATTTAGTCGTATGTTGAATAACTTAACGAGTAAAACTGCGTACACATAGATTTACTCTTAGCAAACCTACTGCGTAGTGTATAAAAGCAAAATGGCAAATGTTCATATTTACCATATCGTAATTGTTAAAGAAGATATATAGTTCTGTAGAAGAAATGCTCGCTGAGCAACGTTTCCCATCTGTTCGAGGTGTATATAAGAAGTTAATTGCTGTGCAGGGTTGTACTAATTTGTATAGAACTGCCGACGTTATTAGTAGAATGAAAAAGACTTCAGCAGTCATCGTTTTTTACCTTTAGAAACTGAAATTAAAGAAAAACTAAGAAATTTAACCAAACCCACAAAAATAATTCCGCATCAAAAATTAAACATCGCGCGAGGCACGCATCCAGAAGATTTGACATTAGACACTCAATCTCTATTGGCTCGTTTTCAAATTTGCTATTAAAGGCTAGCTTTTGAATATTATCATATAGTTTTCCAAAATCTGCAAACACTGCACTGTGCATGCCTACGTCTTCTTGGGTATTATTTCAGTTTATTTTCACGCAAAACATTCTGTATGTATTTTGCTAGTACATTTTGATTTTCCTATGCCTTGTTATGAAACTCCTAACTATCTTTTCTTCTAGACTGTCATCTGATGTCTCTTATTCTCCATACCTCCGTTATGAGTTCCGCTAAATTGTATTTTTCGTATTTCAGTTACTACCGATTTCGACATTTTACTCGGATTTAACTTGCTTCGTAGAAGGTGGGGTTAGTGTATCAAAAAAGTGCCGGTGCCTCTCGCACAATCACCTTCAAGGATTTGAGGTGGCCATTCCCGTATAGATCCGCGTCATTTTGTTCCCAAAATGATTGTGACTAATATTTCTTTTTGTTTTGCAGCTTTGCTGTTTCAGTCCAGAATCGGTCACTATGTACATAAGTAACCTCCTATAATTTTTGCCCCTATTACTTCCTTTTGCCCCGGTTCTGTTTCGCTTTTTCTTTGGTCTATTTTTATACAATTGTACTTCATCTTCAATGATGTCAGTCATTAGGATAAGAGACTAAAAATTCAAAGTGGTAATATTACCCTTCTTTCGATTTAGCTTGAGATTTTTGTATAGCAGATACTTTACTAATTTATCATTTTTGTTTTGGACCATAATCCAGTTGGTGATTTTCTGTGCATTGAAGCAAATATTTTGTTATTATCCCGTCTTTTGTTATTTCCGATCTTTATTCCGTTTGGTATACTGCCTTTTTTGATTACAATTTGAATTACAATTGATTACAAGCTTAGCTCATTTCTATTACGTATTCATTATCTTTCTTTCTGTGGTTTTCCTCGAACCTAAATCATGATCATTTTTGTCTTCTCTTGTAAGAGGATTATTGACTACTGGCTATTGATTACCGACTGATTGTTAGTAATAACTACCAAAATACCAGTTTCTCAGATATCGATTAATGGATAATTAACAATGGATATTCGCTTTTGAGAACCCATTTTTGAATTAAGAACTTTCAACCATCGATTTTCAAGCAGTAATTATTTGGTTAGTCGTGGAGGAATGCCAATTTCTTTAGATATTGTTCTTCCTTTTTGCTTTGAACTTCGACTTCGCGGAAATTTGAGCTCAAATAATTATTTAACAGCTTTTTGACCAGTTTGTTTTTCTTATTATTTTTTAAATGGAAAATGCAAAATTATCATTGACTATGCGCGGGATTAGGGGGCATAGCGACTACTACATTGGTCATAACTAAATTCTTAACAGTTGGCCTTCTATTTGGTTTACTAATTTAGGACTACATAAAAGAGGTAATAATCATCTCTTAACTATTTTTCCTTTTCAATTCTTTTTAATGACCATTACAGACCGCTTACACGAAAACGAAAATTAAATTTAAATGAATTCCTAATTCAAGTTTCAAACAATTACTTCTCCTATATTCAAAAATATAAATAGAAAGAAATGAATTCAATTACGGCGAAATAGCGTAAACTAATCACCCAAAAACGAATTTCATTAAAATTACGTAACGGGATATGACAGCATCTGAATAAAAGTTTGGATTTAACGTTTTCTGAATATAATCTTCTGATTGTTTTCCCATTTAGGAATAATTGGTTCCACATCCCCGATCAACAACTCAGAGGAACGAAGGTTTAGGTTTCCTTGACCAGTCTCAATTGTTTAAGTACTTTTGATTTAACCCAGCCCATCTCCATTGAGTTTAAGGTAGCGTTCCACTCCGATTTTCCTATCTACGAAGTACTTCATATTTTTGTGTTGTTCCTTTGCCTTGCCGCTGTCCAGGGAGTATTTTAAAACCTTTCCGTTCAACCATTTTGGAGTTTAACCTTCCTATACTCACGCATACGGTCTGTGAGACCGACTTATATAGTATAGTATACGTCTTTCATTTTGACGTGAGTATAGGAAGGTTAAAGGCGTCACAATTTATAGATTTTACTTCTTCTTACTATTCTATCCTTTTCTATGTTAATTTCTTTTTCTTTCATAATCCCTGAAAAATTTCTCTATCAGCAAGATTGAGTCTGATTCACAATTATTTTTCCTTTGGAGTTATTTTTTTAGACTTCGTTATAGAAATTTCTGTCATCTGGCTGTGTCCGATCTGACTGATTTTATTTTGCGTTTGCTTCTAACTATATATGAATGCATGTATATAATTGCATGAGGATGAATTCATGCTATTTAGTAAGGAACAATATTCTAAAGTTCAGCAATTTATGTGTATACCTCACATAATTATAGTAATTGCTATTGTTTTGACCAACCCCAGCACGTACTTCTTGTTAAATTACAGTGAACTCAAATAACAGCAATATTAACCGTTGACATTTAAGAAGGTAAATATTCCAATTTGTACTTTAATAATAAATCACTTCGATAGACCTTAATATTTAACTAATAAATCGTGAGCCTCTTGAATGCTAAGGCGTATGCTTACTAATATTGGAATTTATCTGTTATATCTTGGATATTTGCATAAATTTATATTTAATTATGCCTAATTGGAAAGATATATCGAACATGGACATAATCCATTTGGAATAGGGGCAAACACATTGCTAATGAGGAAGTATGATAAATACGACGATAGTTATATTTGTAGGGTATTAGTGTAGTCTTTTAGTAGTGATGCAATTAACTTTTCTATTGGATTTTCAGTTTTTATAGCATATACAGCAATTAGAAATATTAATCGAGATAGTGTGCGAATGAGCCAACTTCTTTTTAACATGTTTTTATTATCAGGAGATGCACTCCATCTTATATTGACACCAATTCAAGCAATTGAGTTCCAGTTCTGTGGTTCCTGTATTACATTTATTGGAGCCATTGATTATGTGTTGATTATATAAGTGAAATATTATGAAGCCAAATTCAATCTCATTATATAGAAACTATGTTATTAGTGTTCCTTAGTGATTTGCATATGGACAAATTCTTGCAATTTCTAAGCAAAATCAAATAGCATTTATCATTTAATAGAAAATTGATGTTTCTTTGTACTATGAAGAGCAAAAATCACGAAACCCCTACATGTTTTTAACTTTCTTCTAAAAAAATTCGCACATATTCTTTCGCAATTCTTTTAATTTAAAATAAAAGTTTAAACCAAAAGAATATTATTAAAACAGTTAAATATGTGGGCAGAGCTGTCATGGTTTGGGGTTGCATGTCCAAATCAGATGTTGGCAACCTTGTAATAATTGATGAAATAATGAGAAGAGATGTAGCTGAAAATCTTGCAAGAGAATGTATTGCAAAGTGTGGAAAGAATGGGACTGTTTGCAAAATTTCACTTTCAGCAGGATAACGACCCCAAATACACCGCACTTAAGATGTAGTTAATATATAGAGTGCCCCATTTACTGGTAATCCCTACACAAAGCCCGGGCGTCAATTCCATAGAACATGTATGAGATCATTTGGTTGGACATTTGCAAGAGCATCATATAATATCGAGAAATCAGCACAGAAACTTACACTAAATAGAATTAAATGTATATATATATATATTTCGTGACCTTTTTATACTTATCTTATATGATAGATCTCTACCACTAATAGGTCAATAAAACAAGGCTGGTTTGAACGATAGTTATATTTTCAGAACGTTTACAAACGTTTTCGGAATACCTATAATATAAAAAGGTAATCCGAAAACGTTTGTAAACGTTCTGAAAATATAACTATCGTTCAAACCGGCCTTGTTTTATTGACCTATTAGTGGTAGAGATCTATCATATAAAACTAAATAGAATGGCAACAAATCAGTGCAGAGTATACACAAAAAACCTACCCACTCTATACCTGACCGGAAGGAAGTCGTTTGGGGTTAGGGTTAAGGGGTATGCAACCAAATATTACGGTATCATCATCATCAAGCCTTTCAGCCCTTTGGGCTACGGCTAACGTCTTATGACGTTTTTTAAGTTCTATTTGATGAGGTGAACTAATCCTCTTGTTCCCTGTGTTTTAAAGTTTCCTATGAGTCCTGGCGGCCTGTGTTATTTTCCTCCATTCTTTCCTGTCCATTGCTTTTGATATCCAATCGGTTATCTTCATCACTTTTACGTCTTCCTCTACGGCATCTCTCCATCTCCTCCTTGGTCGTCCTCTGCCTCTGGGCCATATCGGAATCCACTGGGTTATCCTTCTTATCATATCCGTTGGTTTCCTTCTCATGATGTGGCCTGCCCATTGGAGCCGTTGAGCTTTAATGTATCTAACAATATTTCCTCTCGCAAGTTGATCATCTATTTCTTTGTTAGTTTTCGGTCTTATTATTCCCTGTTCTGTGACGTGCGGCCCTAATATTGCTCTCAAAATTTTTCTTTCTGCTACCTTTAGGTCTTCTTGTTCTTTTTACTGATTGCTGTGGTCTCCATTGCAGACGTGATGACCGGCCTTATTAAAGTCTTGTAAATCTTCATCTTGGTTTTCTTAGTTAGTGTTTTGCTTTTCAGTAATGACCTATTTCGTCCAAACGCTTGCAGTCCTTTTAATATTCTCTGTCTTACCCTCTCTTTCCCATTCCTGTCTATTATTACACCTAGGTAGTTGAACGGTGAAACTTCCTTAAATTTGTGGTTCTGTGTTCTCAGGTAGTCTCGCGTATTGGTCTCAGTTCTTTCTATCTTCATGTATTTTGTTTTAGCTTCACTGATTTCCATACCCAGTTTTCGTGCTTCCCTCTCCAGACGTTCCAGGGCTAGTGTCATTCCTGTTCTTGTGCTTCCAATTATTGTAACATCGTCTGCATGCGCTATTATTTGCAATCTTCGAATCGGAGGACGAGACGCGAGGCGGAGGGAAAAAGGGTTTATCAACCATTACATTCTTTTTGTCTAATTTGGCTTTTCTAATGGCACTTTCTAAAACTAAATTGAATATTGTTGGAGATAGCGGGTTTGCTTGTTTTACTCTTTTTGTTTGCTTCGAACGAGTCTGTCGTTGTTCGCATGTATTTTAGCTTTTGTATTTCTAAGACTCATTTTTAGCAGCGCCCTCAATTATTCTGTTATTCCCATTGATTTCAATGCCTCTATCATTTCATTCCTGTTGACGGTGTCAAAGGCTCCGTTAAAATCAATAAAGGCTAGATCTATTTCTTTGCCATGCTCCCATGTCTTTTGGATTATTTGCTCTACCGTATGTATAGTATTTATGGTCGATCAGTTGGGTCAGCAGTCATTTTGATAATCACCAAGGATTTTCTCTGCCTGTTCTTTCAATCGTGTATTCACCAGATTGGCCAGTATTTTGTAAGTGACGTTTAGCAGCGTTATTGATCTGTAGTTCCTGCAATTTTCTCTATCTCCTTTTTTATAGATAGGCACTATTACTCCGGTGCACCATTCTCTTCTGTTTTGCTTCCAAATTTCCTTAATCAAATCGCTTATTTGTGTTTGTAGTATATGTCCTCCGTACTTGATTAAATCCACTTCTATTTCATCTTCACCGGGTGCTTTGTTATTTCTTAGTCTGCTGATTTCCTGCAGTATCTCCTTCTCGTTGGGAGGTTCTTCTTTTTCGTCTTGATTTTTAGTTATTTGTTCATGACCCTCTTGTGTCCTTCCGTATACATGGCTTAAACACATTTGAGGCGTCAATTGAATTACTTTTATGGCTATCATTATTGAAGGAACAGCCTTACGTGTTTGTTTCCTTTTATGTGTTTTGAAAGGGCACACATAACTTTATTTCGTTTGAAAAAAACATTTAAAAGATTGATTGTAAATACGGGCGAGATTTTTAGAAGAAAGTAAAAAAATAGGGATATCAAGACTTTTGCTATTCACTGTATGTATTTCCGGCAATATGTTAAGACTGAAGGTTGTAATAGTTTAAAAGGTAACCGTAGTCAATAGTCAATTGTAATAATTAATGTTGCATAAAGAAAGAACCCATATCGAAAGTTAGCAGAAGTATAATGGGGTAAATTATTTTATTCTTTTCAAGAACAAAAAAGAGAAAACGCAAAAGTCGTAGGCTGTATCAGAAAAATGGTTAAAAATACCACAATATGGTATGCTCGTGGTTGTCAATGAAGAATTAAATTAACAACTAGCAAAAGTCATTGGAATAAGTGGGAGAATTTGCGAAATAATATATATACATACATAATATATAGATGTAGTGTGGTAATAAAACTTCTGTGTCTAAAAAGAGCGAAAACGTAAACAATGCCTAACATTGCAGAACATAAATACATATGTAAATATCGGATGATGTAAATAGGTGGAAGTATTCCTGTAAGAAAAGTAATTTGAAGGTAAATAAACATAATTATTAAAGGAAAGGGCATTATTAGTGATTAATAATATTGATTTGCAATGCACATCAGGTGCAATTTGAATATTGGAGAATTGAGAAAGTATGTATTTATTGCACAATGTACCATACCTACTTCAAAATATGCACCAGCCAATATTGTAATTTGGGGCTGTATGAGTTCATAAAATGAAAACGAGCTGTAGCTTTGGAGAAATGGATGAATAGTTACTATTTCATGTTGGAGCAAGTGCTTGAAGCGTTTACTTTTGAAATTAAACTGTGCGATATTTATTATATCTTATCCTGGTTTAAAAAGCTCAATATCCTTAAAGGTAGAAACAAAAACAATCATCTCTCTTTAAGTAGAAGAGAAGAGAAATGAGTGAAACTGAAAGATTCAGAATTAGTAGTGAATCTGTCTTTGAATGTTAATTAGATTTGGATCCCAATCGCGTATAATTTAAATAATTTTTATTACTTATTTATTTTCATTACATTAACTTTAGAACTCAACTTTGGTGAAAAGTGGTATTACAATAAGTTCAACTCAACATCGTATAACTGTGGCATAACCTACATATGTACATATTACATACAATGTTAAAGAAATATCGAAATCAAGGTCATGTTGACCACGAAAAGTTAAAATTTTTTGTTGGTAAAAAAGTTTCCGGATAAACATTCTGCAGCTGTTAAGTGTCATACCTCGTGTCGATTTTATTTTATCAGATTTTCTTCTCGATTGCTTTCTTTTGTCTTTATTTATATTTTATTATTAAAGTTTTGAACTAAATTTTTAAGAAAATTATCAGCTGAAACAGGTACTTACATTAAACATTTATAAAAATATGTTGTTACTGTAAATAATTTCAGGACTGTTGGTACTGTTTGTATAGCTGTAAAGAGGAAGCTGATTTGAATCCGTACAAAATTAATGTAATGTAATGTAACTATTACCACCCGATTTTTCAAGCAATATTAGATACTGCCAATGGTTTAATAAAAGCTTGGCGCATAAAAACAATCTCTTGGACGGACTCAAGGTTATTATTGATGAAGCATGGTTTCAGTCAGCTGAAAATCGGCATGCCTTTGTTGGAAACCCATTTAAATCGTCAGAAAAATGAGATGTGGATGAGTCAAGAAAACATAACACGTTGGAGATATAAAGTTTGTTCCAACACAGCAAAAAAACCTGTTTGATCATCGGGTACATGCGCAGAGCAAATTTGGTGCAAATTTACTTTGCGCATGTACCCGACGATCTACAAACTGGTTTTGTAGTGTATTGGATCGAACCTATAGTATTTTATAAAGATTTCTTGCATAACTTCACGATGATGAATTTCATCGTTGTTTCTTTCAACAAGACAACGCTGCGGCATATAGAGGGTGGAAATCAATGACATATATTGAGACATTTTGGGACAACCGAATTATCAGCCATGGTCTTTGCTTCCCGAGGTTATCTGATTTAATGCCACTAGATATTTGGTTGTGTGAAGATCAGTGTATTCAAGAACAGACTTCATACTCTTTAAGAGCTCAAGCAAGAGCAGTTTAAATTCAGCAAATTACAGTAGAGAAACTTCAGAGTTTTTCAAAGTATGAAACGAAGGGTTAATTTATGCTCACACAATCAGAGTTCACATTTTTAGCACATGATGTGAAATCATCATTTTTTGCAATTTTTTGGAATAAATATTGATGTTTCATTTTTAGTTAATAAACACGAGTAATAAAAAGGTGTAACACGATATTAAGGTGAGAGTTTTTCTATTTCCTAATACCAGCAGTGTATGTTGGGTTGTATATGAGAAACGTAACTTGCTCAATATTTTTAGAATATATTGTATAATTACATATATAATTGCATCTTTTGGTCCTATATTTCCTTTTCTTCTTTGAGTGCTGATAATGTCTCGCTGCTAGACGAGAGTTCGTTTTGTATCCTGATTTTTTTGTTTCATGTATTCTTCTGAATTATTGAGATCTTGAAATCTTGAAAAGCACAACATATTTACAAATGCCGGTCATTTGTTCTTCCTAATATTGCTATTGTTCTTTAGTTTTCTAGTAGCAACATTATTGCTTTCATTATAACATCTTCGTTTGGGATTTACATATAGAAATATAGAATTAGTAGCAGTTAGAAAGTATTAAGCATCCTCAAATTTAAATCCTTAGTGTGCTATTTTGAAATGCTTACACATTCATTATCCTTGTATACTACAGCTGAAACATTATCTTTTCCATATAATAGAAGTAGAAATCAAATCTCAATTTCATTAGTTAGGAACTATACCAATTTCACAAAAGAGACAATTGCGAGAAGAAATTCTTCAAATAATGTGACGGTATTTTTAGCAATTCTAGATAACTACCAAACTAATACTATAAAAAACATTTAACTGGACTTTAGGTATAAATCATGTCATACACACACATTCGTTTCGTCTGTGTTGTATCCCTTCTTTAAGACCTATCATAAAACTTTAGTATGATGAATGGACACGGATAAATAACAAAACGATGCCGCCTTCTGTTAGCGCGCGTATATAAATGAATCTATATTTAGCTAATTAGTACATTGCATAATCCGCCCGAAGAGATATTTTCGTAACAATGCCACAACAATAATAATTAATGCACGTTTCTCTAGTCGGAATCTCATGTAATTAATTACCCAGATAAATATTAAGATCACGTAGTTGAGTGGTTGGTATGTGTGTACATACAAACACACACACACATAAATACATACTACATACGCTATGTTTGAATTTGCATTCAAGGAAGTGGAAAACCGGTGTCGACCGACAGCAGGTTTGATCTCGAAGCGCTGGATTTATTTGATAAGGGTCGTTTAATTGCACATCGCCACCTTGTATAGCCCTCCGGGCTCTCTTGGTCGAAAGATACAGGCATCTAAGATAGTATCCGCATAGCGTTTCCAGATAGACAAAATCAATTCTGCATTTATATTTGAACATCTATTAAATATTTTAGTTTCATTTGAAATTATTGGTGTTAATTTGTTGTTTTAACTGACTTAATAGCGGAGAAGAAGGAAAAGGTAATTAAGTCCAATAGCAGAACGAATATTCATCAGAAGAAAGATGCTGTGCTACTGATGAAATCAATGGAGATTTGTTTGCTATAGGATTTTGTTTTTGCTCTTCCGTTACTTTAACATAATGTTATGTTGTATATAGTATGTTATTTGCATGATGTAATGTCCTGGTCAGCCTGTATTTTAAAATTAACTAAATAACACGGCTTTTGTTTTATTTTGCCACATCGATTTACAGGTACATACAGCTTGGACTTACTGGAAAGTTTAATCGACGTCTACAGTAAATTATCATGCCTGTTGAGAAGAGTAATACAGTCGTGTAATCATCCTCGCGCTCCCCTTTCGTCTTATTGTGAATTCATCGGTAGCTTACTGCTGTTTTACCTGTTTTAACGCAGAATGTGTTTGTTGCCATCTCCGAAATAGTTAATGAATTTGAGGCACTCGATATTAGTTATACTCTAAACCAACACGAATATTTAGTTATTAACTAAATTTCTAATTGTTACAATTATATTTTTTGAGTAGATATTTCCTTGTTCCATTTATTACAAGCCACTTTCCTAGCTTTAGTCAAATTATATGGAACCTACAGGGCACATATGTAACCTGCCGCAGATTAATATTTATGAAATATGGTTGATAAATGTTTCACTTTAAGGTTGTAAGGTACTTTCTTTCAAGATCGGTTAAACTTAAATTTTTTTGTTGGTTTCAAAACTTGTATATTTGACTTTTAAAGGTAGTGTATGTTACGATAAAATACTAGTTTTTAGAATGTTAAGAGCTTCTACGACTTTAATTTTTTGTGAATAATAAGTGAAGAAGCAGTAAGTTTACAGGCTCGAAATGTTGTATACCGTGTATTCGTTACGATGGCTACGACTTATTGACGAGTCTTTTTTGCAAATTTCTTGGTTGGTGTTGAATTTATCCTCAATTAAGGAATAGAAAAATTACCATGCGTTTACCGTCTTTTTTGGACTTGAAGAAAGTAACGGAAACAAAGGAATTAACAAAAATGCTCTTTGACAAGTCTTAACAACCGTATCGAATATGTGGTATGCAAAATTTTAAGTCTGCAAACCTGCTGGTTCTTCGCTTATTATTGATAAAGAATTAGACCTGCCTGGGCTCATAAAATTGTAGACAATTAGTATTTTATCGTTATACATACATCTTTCAGAGCTAAAATATACAGCTTTCGAAATAGTTTTTGAACCGACAAAAATTAACTTTACGCGAAATAAGTACCTTACAGCCTTACTACCAAAGGTCGTCTCTATTATCCGCAAAATTGTCGTGATTTCATTAAAGTTTCTTCGGAAGTTCTTGGTTTTGTTTCTGTATACAAACGCTACTAAACATTTACTATCTTCCTACAGAATGTTTTATGATGGTGAAATTCTCGACACCTTGACAACTGATTGCAGTAGGAACACCCTATTTTTAAAATTTATTAACCAGCCTACATGTGTATGCAACGAACAGGTTACTAGTTAAAAAAAAACTTCCGTTATAACGTCTACAAGTCTAGGCTTGTCAAATTTTAAGTTTATGATGATCGTGTCTAACAAACCAAGAACGGAATAACTTGAAAGTGAAATATTTTTTTTCGTACACAAATGTGAGTCAAACCTCAATACACTTTGATACGTCCCTAGTTCGCTCTTACTTCCTTAATATACATAACACATAAGTCATACAGGTAGCCCATCCTTATAAAAGAACTGACGATAATCGGCTTCGAATGGAAACGATTCCTGTGTTAGAAGAGGAAAAGCAGCTATAACATAGTCAATCTTCAATATTTTACGTAAATGCATTGTATTGAACTTTCATAAACCCTCCAAAGATAGATATATATGACCTGTCAAACTATGCAGAAGCAGCCTGTATTTCTGTAACGGTATTAGGACATTATCGTGAGTACTCAGAATTTTCTTCCTAGATGGAGACGTTTCTTCTTCAATTCCGCATGGAATCGGGCCAATAAATTAGCGTAGTATTGTTTCTAGATCGGCATTTCTTTCTCGAAATAGTCCATAAGACACCATGTGAATCCCGAAACTTCGTGACCATGTTTTTCTGATGGAATAGACCGATTTGAAATTCTATGAAGCACGTTCATCAGGTATAGTTCACTGGTTTCAGTGTTCCTAGGATTCTAGAGTGCAGTAATGCATTTATACACGGAAAAGCTCTGCTTTAGAATCGTCATTCGGTTTTGTTTACATACTTACATACCCACAAAGAATTACCTATCGCGTCAACAATTTTCTTCTGTCCAGACTCTCGTGTAATAATTAATACATAGATGTGTAATCAGCATGAGATGTTGCTAGTTTCTACTATTCCTTTCGCCCTTGTTCGGCGATCAGGGGGAATGATATCGTGAACATTGTTGAATATTGTCTCACTGGTTAATCAAATTGCTTGGGGCCTTAGGCTCTCCCCATTGACTATATTGTAATGTTGTTCCTTTTCTATGATGATATAAATACACGGCTTATTTCAAACGTATGTCAAAACAAATCAAATCAATTGATTCGCCTACAATTTTGGTCAACTTACCCAAGGATCAATAAAATATACAAGTGCTCGATATTCCTTATCAGTGAAGACTGTGAGTCGAATATGGCACCGTAGTTTCGGTATTACGTCCGCGAGGAAATTTATGGACGATTGGCATATGTAATTGTGCTTACTTTGTAAGCTTTTGCAGGGTTACTTGTTAACTGCCCATTAACGCATCTAAGTTATTAAGTCGTTTATACTATGTGTAATATAATTGGATGCTTTATGGAGATTTAGAGGTGCTTTATATGCTTTTTGGCGGTACAGGAGATAAATATTGGACTACAAAGCAGTGGCCTCTTCGTAAAGATGTCATCCCAGATCCAAAAAAACATATGTCGTAATAAATTGGTGGATTCTACGAAAGTTCTTTTATCCCCTCTACATATAAAATTAGAATTAATGAAACAATTCGTTCCAGCTCTTGGCAAAGATACAAATATATCTGCACCAAATTTCCGACTTTATCTGAGGCAGTGTTAAAAGAATGAGTTTTCTTAAATGTATGAATCGTGTTGAAAAAGATGTATATACTTCGTTTAAAGAGGTTATCGAAAAGGTTTTGGGGAATTATAAGGACCTTGACTATGAGACTACATTTGGATCTGTTCCCAGAAAATCTCGGTGCAGTAAGCTAAGAACAGTGAGAAATGTTTCACCAGGATATACGTGAAATGGAACTACGTTATCATGGTACATAAAGCATATCAATTATGGCAGACTACTGCTGGATATTACAGTGCGATAATCCAGAAAATAAGACAGCAGAAAAGATAACAAACGCAGTTTTCATACAAAAAGTAAAGGATATTAAGTTGGACAGGAAACAAGATCACATAATATATAATAGTTTTGGAAATATATGTCCATTCTTATAGTATGCATTAAATGTACATAATGTGTATACATGTTTCTTTTTGCAAGTTGTTAAAAAATCTCAAGTCTTACTTAAAAGTGAAAAAGGAATTTATCAGTGCACCAAAATTGCATAAAATTAGTTGTTACAATCAAAACATCTTTCAAAAATGTTTTTTTTTGTAGACCTGTATTGTCAATATTTGTCGTTTCTTGCTCGAATACTGTGCTAGTTTATTGTACAACGGTATATATATCGTATCATCAATCTGTTTGTACGACTACGTTTCCTGACATTTGGACGAGTATTACAAAACTGCAGGAACATTCTTACGACAGAAGTTGATGTACGACTAGAATGATTAATATATATTTAATTAAAGCAACTTTCCTTGTTCATTTAGGACTGTGATGAGTGTTTTCTATTTCCAACCTAGTGAAATTACATTTTTCACGTAACATGTATAGATTAGTACATTTCTATATAGTTAATGATTATTCATAGAACGCTTTACTTTCGTATTAAATTACGCAAGACCAAACCAATTCTGTCGCGACAAAACTTAACAAATTTTTCTTGGCAAAGGATAGCTTGCCGAGATTTCTTTTAGAAGATTATTTAATCCTTTTTAGTTACTCATTAGTTATTTTACATTTCACTACCGCAGATTTGCTTCTTAAAGTATTGAGGAAATATGAAAAGTAGATCTTACACTCAAGCAAAAAATCTAGCTCTTCTTCACTTAATCTCGTTAAAGTTTATCAAACAACTTTTCGTAGCAAACTGTGTGCTGAAACATCAAGTTTTGCCTTCACAGCAAAGTTCTGTGGAATAAAATTTACGAAACAAATTATCTAGTTATTGAATAGGCATGTTGTTATTTGATCGAACCTCACTTCATATTCTTTCAATAGGGCGCATTATACGGTAGATGCAAAGGAATAACACGGTACAACACAAGCATCTCAGAAATGATGAGAGGTAGAGATTCGATTAATAAACGAAAGTGTCTAGTACCTGAAAGTCAATCAAGAATAATCAATCAAGTTTTAAAAAATTATTCACTTAAGTTTTATACGAGGAAATTTTCCATTTTGTTTCGGTGACTTCTAACTTTTAAATTTCAGGAGGTACATCCAAAATCCTTAACATAGATTGCGAATAATTTATCACTTTTAAAAAGTGTTATTCTAGTTTATCTAAATGTCATTTTCCGTAAGAAAAACATATATGTATGTTCAAAACTTAATGCCTATAAAGCTATTTTCATTTGGGAAACACTGATGTTTTGTAATAAATATCACTGCAAAAGTCCAATACAAGATTTACATACATACCTGTGTAGAGAAATTCAAAATATTTACTTATTGTTAGTATATTATATTCTATCGTTCAAGTGACGCATTCGTATTATGTATATTTACATCCATCCGAATCTTATATGATAGATCTCTACCACAAATAGGTCAATAAAACAAGGCTGGTTTGAACGATAGTTATATTTTCAGAACGTTTACAAACGTTTTCGGAATACCTTCTTCAGTGAAAATATAACTAGATAAATATATAAACAAACATTTGTTTTTTATTTGGGAACTATCAACAAAATGACTAATGACTAGGATTTCTTGATATAGAGGATGTGTAACCAACTTTTATATATATATAAATTATAAAAACTAAATTAATGTGTAAACATACATGCAAATTAAGTAAAACCTTATATCAAAAAATCTTTGTCGAAACCTTAACAATTCTGTTCAAGGACTAGGGAAAACCCAAATTTAAAAACCTAGCCAAAGGTTTCCTTCTTAAGAAATGCAAATGTCATTTTAACAAATTGCTATATACATTACTTAAATTTTGAATATCAGTTCTGAAATTAATAGTTTTAGTGTCTTTTTGTATATTTATCATTTCATATATTAGTCTTTTTTATAATTATTCTCTGTTTTTAATATAATTGTGTTTTCAAAATCAAAGTAATGCCCAAGATCTTTGTAATGCTTTGTTACAGCGGTCATTGCACCAAAATCATTATTTAAAGAATACTTATGGCTATACAACCTTTTCTTTAAATATTGTTTCGTCTGACCGATGTAACAACCATCACAGTCTTTACAGTTTATTTTATAAACTACATTACTTTGATTTTGTTTAATTATTTTAGATTTAGTATTAGTAAAAAGAGATCTGTTACTATAATTTGGAATGAAAGTAATGTTTATGTTGTTTTTATTAAACTCTTTTTCTATTTTTTCGCTTAAACCTTTTTATAAGGAATAGCGTTATAAGATTTATTGTTATTATTTTTAATTCCTCTATTGTATAATTTGTTAATTCTATTTTTTATTATTTTTTCATAAAAACTATTTGGATAATTATTTTTATCTAAGATTTCTTTAACATTGCCTTTACGTCCAATCGTAAATTGCATTAATTCCCCCACTTACAATCTTTCCAAATTTTTATCTAAAATTTTAAGCAATATTGTAGGTAAAACTACATATAATGTGAAAAATTCATGGGAATTTGTAGATTCGGTTAGAAATCAAACAATTCCTAATAATTACGAATTAATCAGTTTAGATGTTGTTTCTTTATTTACTAATATTCCTGTGGATTTAGCACTAAAAATTTTAGATAAAAAATGGAATTCCATAAAAGATTTTACAGATCTTCCAAAGGAGGAATTCATTGCAGCTTCGAAACTTTGTTTAAATTCTACTTATTTTACATATCAAAATAAAATTTATAAACAAATTTTCGGTATTGCAATGGGTTCTCCATTATCAGCAGTTATCGCAAACCTGGTAATGGAGGACCTAGAGCAAACTTGTTTGGCAAAACTAAATTCTAGTGTAAGTTTTTACAGACGTTATGTGGATGACTGTTTTTGTTCCGTAAGAAAGGATAGTATTGATGAGATATTAGATTCATTTAATAGTTATCATAATAGATTAAAATTTACATATGAGAGGGAATCTAATAACTCATTGAGTTTCCTGAACGTGACAGTCATGCATAATAACGGCATTGTAAAAACAAATTGGCATATAAAGTCTACCAATACAGGAAGACATTTAAATTATTTTTCAGAAACATCAAAATTACATAAAATTAATGTAGTTACCGGTTTAGTTGATCAAGCGGTTAGATTAGCTAATCCTGAATTTAGGGAAAAGAATTTAAACAAAGTTAAAGAAATCTTAGATAAAAATAATTATCCAAATAGTTTTTATGAAAAAATAATAAAAAATAGAATTAACAAATTATACAATAGAGGAATTAAAAATAATAACAATAAATCTTATAACGCTATTCCTTATAAAAAAGGTTTAAGCGAAAAATAGAAAAAGAGTTTAATAAAAACAACATAAACATTACTTTCATTCCAAATTATAGTAACAGATCTCTTTTTACTAATACTAAATCTAAAATAATTAAACAAAATCAAAGTAATGTAGTTTATAAAATAAACTGTAAAGACTGTGATGGTTGTTACATCGGTCAGACGAAAAAATATTTAAAGAAAAGGTTGTATAGCCATAAGTATTCTTTAAATAATGATTTTGGTGCAATGACCGCTGTAACAAAGCATTACAAAGATCTTGGGCATTACTTTGATTTTGAAAACACAATTATATTAAAAACAGAGAATAATTATAAAAAGACTAATATATGAAATGATAAATATACAAAAAGACACTAAAACTATTAATTTCAGAACTGATATTCAAAATTTAAGTAATGTATATAGCAATTTGTTAAAATGACATTTGCATTTCTTAAGAAGGGAACCTTTGGCTAGGTTTTTAAATTTGGGTTTTCCCTAGTCCTTGAACAGAATTGTTAAGGTTTCGACAAAGATTTTTTGATATAAGGTTTTACTTAATTTGCATGTATGTTTACACATTAATTTAGTTTTTATAATTTATATATATATAAAAGTTGGTTACACATCCTCTATATCAAGAAATCCTAGTCATTAGTCATTTTGTTGATAGTTCCCAAATAAAAAACAAATGTTTGTTTATATATTTATCTAGTTATATTTTCACTGAAGAAGGTATTCCGAAAACGTTTGTAAACGTTCTGAAAATATAACTATCGTTCAAACCAGCCTTGTTTTATTGACCTATTAGTGGTAGAGATCTATCATATAAGATAAGTATAAAAAGGTCACGAAATATATATATATATCCATCCGAATTGAAATCCAATTTCTAATTTGAAATCTAGTTAGTTGCGGATTAATCAAATATCTCTAGAGAAATAAAATTCAGTGGATTGGTCACGCGGTCACGCGGCTGCATGTTGTACCTACATACATACATACATTTGCTTTTTTACGAAGGGGAGATTCTCATGTAGCATGTCTTCGGATGCACGGGGAAATTCTAGGTCGGTGCAAATACCTGTTGATTTTCAAAAAAATATTGTTTAAAAATGTAATGTATCTTTCGCCAATGCATTTTATCAATCACAATTCAACGTTTACAACTACATTTAAATTTGATAAGTTGATAGTTGGTAGTTTGTGGTAGTCGTTCCTTTTGGGTTGAAAAATTATGAAGGTTTGCCCTATCCATTGACAGATCATTGTTGACAAATATTCTGTACAGAGTTTGAGAAGGTAAGATGAAATAAGAGTTAGTAATTGTATAGAAAAATTGTATCTATCATTTTTTCTATACAATTAATTAGATTCCAAATGTTGGCATCAGACATAACAGTGAAAGACTTACCTACAAACAATAATCTTGTAACAGCAAATTTAAAATTTACGCATAAAATACATACCATACTGAAGAAAGAACTATTTATAATATTATCGACTATGAACTACTAAAAAATGTGCCGAAACGTAAAATAACGAATAGAAACAAAAAGCAATCAATTTAATACATATGAAATTGTTTATGAAATACGAAGAAAATACATAGGAACGGGAAAAATTGTAAAAGATAAAAATAATAATGCTAAAAACTAAAAAGCTCTAAGCAAGTTATACAAATATAACCAAGGGAATTTCGTAAGGTAATAAAAATAGCTACATAAAGGCTGACATAAATCCAACACATACAGAGAAGAATTTGAGAATAACTTAGCTTATATTATGGCACCTTTAAAAGAATCGTGCATCCGAAACATATGCAGTAGTCAACAGTTGGAGCAGTATTTCAAACAATAATTTGCTGTTTGGAGTGTTTCTAATCGTTACCTGCTGCCGCTCAAAACGCGCACATTTATATCTATTGGCACCTTGAATATGTTCTCGCTAATTTTTCGTGAAAATTAATGCTTTAGTTAGAAAAAGTCGTGAAAAACATGGTACCGAGAGCAATGTCCATCTCTAGCCATTCTTTTCTTGGTAGCATTTGAATCCCACGTTGGAAAACGACAGGTGTTTTGAGGCTATCCAAGAATCGACTCATGTTTCGGCATTTTCATAAGAATGGAAGTGCTGCTCAGCCAAGCCATGTGCCATCGATCGGAGCAAGTGATAATCGGAAGGGGCAATGTCTGTGAGTACTGCGGGTAGGATAGGATTTCCCATTTCAACGTTTTCAATTTGTCAAATCGTTTGGTTTGAGCAACTCATAATAAACTATACACAGTTGATCTCACCAAATACCCCACGATCTTCTACGCCCAGGGTTATCGTAGTGTGCCCAGTTTTTATGGTTAGTTACGATACGATGCAAAAACCTTTCCTTCTCTGCCGTTGAAGCAGCTGTTCACACGTGAAAAGACGCCGTTCGGGGCCTCCCAGCTTCAACTCGTACGACACGCAATGCCCTTGCTTTCAAATTATTTCCAGTACTTTCAAAAACGTTTGTGTGATCAACTCCTAATGATTCTGCAAGTAGCATCTGACATGGGCCCTCATGAAGTAGTGCCTCCAACCATTCATCTTTAAACCTTTTCGGCACGCCAGAGCGTTCTATATCTTCAACACCAAAGCATGGTCGCCGTAAGTCTCAAGAAGAATTCTGTGTGTTTCAACTGCAGATTTTTTAAATAAAGTAGTGCAGTAAAATTTCCCGCAAATACTCTTTTTCTGGTACAAAATGAAAGCGAAATGATATACTCCATGGTTGTTTGTGCGTTGTTGTTGCGTTACTATCTGGAACTACATGCACGCATTTCTGGTAGCGCCATCTGTTGGAAGACAGCGAGAATTTATTCGAGATCCTCATAGTATGTCAGTTATTTCATAGGTACAAATGTAAATACATGTGTGTCTCATCTGTCAACTTTTATTGATTTCATGTGTGATAAGTAGGTGATCGGTTCTGTTTCAAATGGATTGGATAGGTGAAGTATTTAATTATTATAATTGTTATTATTATATCTAGCTGCGTTGAAAGAAGAAGAACGCGCCCTTTTTCTCACGCTTCAATTCAAAAGTGGAACCGGATGTGAAATATTTGGAGCTATTATGGGCCGCAACAGGTTCTTATGTATACCTACAGCTCTTAAGAACCCTTGAAAGGCTCGTGTTTCATTCCAGTTCATCCGTTCAGTTTTATAACGTACGGACAAAACTGAATGTGTGTAGGTTCGAGATTTACGGATTGATGTCTTGTATAAGGACCTGGTTTAACCATTTGCCCACATGCGTAAAACCTGCATTCAGATTGATGTTTCTATGTACGTTATGGAAGGGGAGCGAATCAGACTGAAGCTGAACACGAGCGTGTCTAGTCCACGAAAAAAGAAACTGATAAGTAGAGACCATGTTAGCGATAAGCGATTTTAGGCACAAACATGGAAACAGCATACACCATCTCTTATTCCAACGCAAAAGTGGGAATTGCGGTATTTGCAAGATAGAGTTGATACAGACTTGTTGAGAATGATTGTCCACCATGTTACCAGTAATTTTTTAAAATGTGGGGATTTTTGTGTTCACAGGTTTATGGTGTTTCCGTATCCCTAGGATCATATTAACATTTGACCATCATTTGACATAGGTGTACAAACGTTATTCACAATTTTGCTGTCATTTTCTACGTTAAGATGTGTGATTGAGTAGTCCGTTAACTGGTAGTAGTACATGGTCACTTATGAAAAGAAAAATACTACTTTGTTACACTACCACTTTGTTTTTATTTAAAAAAACGTGACTACAGTTTCGTAAACACTTGCTACATTGTCAAACTAGAAGCCTCCCCATTTCTAGTTTGACAATGTAAGAGTTTAAAATGTTCACAAGTTTACAAGACGCATTCACTCTGATGGCGCATCTTCGAAGCGGTGCTCGAAATAAAGATGGGACTTGGACATATTCACTACAGTCTTGTATTCAGCAATACGTGGAAAGATTTCCAAATGAAAATATTTCATATGAAACATTTTCTCGCCATAAGAATAGCCTTGTGGAATGTTTTGAAAATAAACATTGCATTTGCAAAGGAAATCTACCGGTAGGCCAACTGTATTAAGTGTAGACGAATGGAGCAAGGTCTTACGAAATCTTTGCACAGGCAGGTATGATAAAGTATTTCATTACTTATTATAAAAGAATTCAATGTTTCCTTATTTTGTAGGCATCTCTTACGGAAGCTGCCAAAAAGCTTTGAAAAGGATTTTGCATATGCATCCATACAAAGCGGTACAACAATTATACCCACGACATCATTAAGGTCGTATTTAATTTTGTCAGTGTTTTAGTGAAAATTTAAACAATAACGATGTATTGGACTAAACATTTATGTCAGACGAAGCATGATTGCATTTAGGGTTTGTTTCCTTAGAGAAGAGCACATTAGGTCATGAAAATACGCGCGAAATGTGACGTTTCATTGACTTTCGCTAGTCGGTTGCTACCGTATCGTATACAGAACACCAAATTTGCTTCATTGCACCGCTGACGTAATGTGCTCTTCTCTAAGGAAACAAACCCTACCAGGTTACGTGAATAGCCACCATTGTAGAAGATGGGAAACGGAAAATCCACATATTTTTATCGAAACCAGTTCACACCCTACTAAAATTGGTATATGGTTGGCATTATCAAGACGACGTATTGTGGGGCCTATATTTTGTTAATGATACAGTAACTGCTGAAAGATGTGGAAATAATATTGTACACCAATTTATCGAACAGTTGCACGATGATGAATTGATGGAAGGATATTTCCATCAAGATGGAGCAACAGCTCATACTGCATTGGATACACTGGAATACTTATAGCAACTTGATGATGATCGTGTTGGTATGGAATTGAAGATATCACTGTAGAAGATTTTGAGAAAAGTATTTGACACATTTATCACATTTTGAACATTTTACTTACGATCTATCTAGCGATAAAGTCAAAAGTAAATAAAAAAGTAAAAATATATATTTCTTTTATTTCAAAAATGCGCACTCCAGTTTTATAACCTAACTTTATAGTACGCCACCTTCTGTAATATTTTACTTAAAGCAATAATGTACTACCAACTGCTGTTATTTGGGTTGCCTAATTTGGTAGTCACGTGGTGGACGGAAATTTTTGATATCTATGTATGTACTTGCATCGGAGCGAGAAGTAATGAGGTGTTCTGCCAAATGGTTCTTCTCAACTGATATGCTTGTCGCAATTAAATTTGTTTTTTTATTTTGTTACTATGGTTTGTTTGTAATAATAATATAGCAACAATTTACACGAGTGTTTTATTTTAAACGACTTTTGGGGTTGACATTCAGTGGTCGCCTATAGAGCGCATGTACTTTTATATTTTCATGAAAGTATGGCACAATTCTAAGCCTAATAGTCCTATGTATTTTTTCCGACTAAGATGGGAAGTTAATAGCCCATAAGGGTTTATTTTAGGAACTCCTAGTGGAACCGATTATAATATTCAATGATACAATGTTTGTCGAACAGACTCACTAAACAACAAGTCTTTTATTGGAAACCGATTTTACATTCTTCCACGCACATATGTATATGATTCATTTTTATATATCTAAGAACACTTTTTCTTGTTTCGTTTTAACTTGAGACCTTTAAAAATGTAATTACTCCAAAAAAATAGTGTTAGAATACAGCAGTTAGGGCTCGTATTATGATATAAATGAGTATATATTTACATTCTAATACCGACTTTACTTAAATAAGCGAACGTATCCAATCATAAATCCGATTAGATGTCGAACGTGAGAAACGTACGTTGCAGTAAATATCAAGAAGATATTTGCCAAGTTTTGAACCGACTGATTAAGACAGCTTCCTATAAATTAGGTGGAAGTAAACGTAATAAAGTCACGTATTACCTATAATGTTCCGGGTGGGCTTAAGTTGTTGCACCAGGATCCTGCAGGCGCTTTGAGGAATTTGCGCGATGAAGTTGTATCCCTTGGGCACGTCAGGTCTCATGTATAGCCCTGATATGTTCCTGCAGTTTCCGCTTAAACACACGGCGCAATTCTCCTCTGAATCTTCGGCAGCACCGATGATACCATTGGACGCGACGCTCTGTAATGAAGAAATTGTTTGTGACGATATGTTAAATATTAATATATTATCTTTTTGAAGGTCTTTGCTAACATTGGTAAATTAATTATAGCGTTAATGGAGCTTTTATAAATATTGTGAAAGTTAAAATATAAAACAACATATTTTATGTGAATAAAACTCACTTTGAAAACATATTTCCAAATTAGTAGTATTGATAATTTTGTGAATAAGGATTTATAAAGTCATAAAACTTAAATATAGCAAAACGAAAAAAATTGTATTGAAATACCTCCAAGGATTGCTATTCTACGTAAATTTAATGTTTCTAATCGTGAAAGTAACTCAAAAAAATAAAAGTTCAAAATAGTGTGTACGGCAAACAATAAAACGTGAAAATGTAATTGGACGTTTAGAAGTTTGTAGGCACACAGACATCATAGGGAGAGGAATAACAAAAAACTATAATTTTAACGCAGTAAACGAATGTGAACTTGTCCATAGTAAATGGAATTCAAAAGGAGCGAATATGAAACGCTAAAGGGCAAAGAACAGTGTGAAACATGTACTAAACAAAGAAGATTAAGGTAGGCAAAGGTTCATTATAATTAGAGTATAGAACATTAAAACCACTTCGATTGGATAATTGGACTATTTCGCTACAAAGGCGCAGTATCCGTCGCAAACCTGAGAACTGGATCATGGACTGGTGCGTTTTGTACACAAACCATAAAAGTGGTAATATAATAGTTGGGGATTGTGTTAGAGTCAAGAAAGTTGGTGCATTTGTAAGAATTAAAAGAAGAATGAGAGAAAAACCACATTTATTATTTAGTCTAATTAACAAGTAGACGAGAGCAGCAGGATAACCATTACAACCACACCGCCGATATTTTAAATATTGTTTATCACAAAAAGAGTCGAAAGTTTGAACAGGCTCTGCAGGGTTTGAATTGCAACCTCATCGAATTATTTTGGGCTGCTTTAAATCAAATGATATTCACCACAAGTAAGCAAACTTTCTGATAAGCGTTAGAGGATGTACGGAAAGTTTTAGCGTTATGATATTTAGACAAAAGAACGTAGAAATTATCTTACATTCGTAAGGCACTAAGGAGCGATAGTCTAGGTGGAGTGAATGGTCTACATTACAACTGTACCAGTAACTTTGACCATTTTCCAAATTTAATGTTTGCTTCTTCTTAACCGGATTTATATTGAGATCTTAGTTAGTTTGAAGACACATACACATTTTGGTAAAATAACATGACAATAAGATTAAAGCAACACAATTTCTTAAAAAAAAATTAAAATTGCAGCAGTCAAATTAATCTTCGTGGACATTGGCGTTGTACAAAACTTGTTATACGAGAATTCCACATGAATTAGTCATCTTTTCTGCAGCGTTGGTGGAGAAAATTGAAATTTTTAAATGAAAGGAATTATTATTCAGTTGTCCAATTTGCGCCAGATAGCTTCATGCTGTACATTGAAACTATTATGTATTCGTATAGCGCAATGTTGCTATTCTAGTACAGTCATATACATATCAGTCATACATATGGAAAGGACAATGCAATTCGGATAGCCAGGAGTGGCCACTGTAAGTATTAGCAAAGCGAAGATCCCAGATAATAAGGTGGAAAAAATAGAATGAAAAACAAGGTAACCCTACCGGTTAAGGATGTCGCAGTAAATGGTGGTCAAGTTTTCAACATCAGTTCTGTAGTTGATGGCGTTAAGAGTATTTTTAATGTAACACATTTCTAAGAAACTACGTTTGTTTAGGTTACTTTCTGAGTCAAGCACCTCTGCTCCGTCGAAATCACAAATATGACCCCTATCTGTGGCATGAGTCGACAAGGCCGTAGAGTTGTTACCGAGTCTTATACTGCTCTTATGGGATGATAAACAAGTTTCTAATTTCATTTTGGTTTGTCCAATGCAGGTTGCTTGGCAATCTTTACAGTTGACTTTGTAAAAGACATTAGTTTTGTCCATGGTACAGACCTTACTACCCAGATTAGAGAAGAACCTTCTCGGCGTATTGGAAGAATGATTGGAGATAACCAAATTTTGCTGTTGAATAAATAACGATTTTAACGTGCTGGATGATGACGAAATAAATTCTAGGCTTCTGAAAATTTTAGCTACTGGTTCTTGAGGGGTAGATGTTGTATTGAGGTTTCCATTGTTCCGATTGCTGTTATGGTATATGTGTTGTAAAATTTTGTTTATGGTTAATTTCGGATAAGAATTCATAGCTAGAATATCTCTCAATTTGTTTAGATTCCTTCTATGGAAATCAGGATGAAGAATATTGATGATTCTGTGTTTTAAAGCTAGTACCAAGTTAGTTTTATATTTGAAGGATTGGGAAGAGAAAAGTTCAGATATCTGCTCGACGAAGTTGGATTTTGCTACCAGTCTAGTTTTAAGATGTTGTGCTCACCTCTGATTACCTTGGTGTCTAGAAAGGGTATGGAATCATTGTATTATTTTTCTATTGTCAATTGAATTTTTTGATGAAAACTATTAAAAATAAGTAAAAGGGAATCTAAACTTCCTGTTGGTGCTGTTATTAAAAGGTCGTCTATTACTGAATCAGTAACGGTAGCTCACAAGGCGATCTGTCTACAACATACCGTAAAATGGTGTTCACAATTATTTCATCCCATAGGTATACCGTCGATTTCTTTGTAAATCTGTTTATTAAAGGTGAAAAAAAAAAAAGATTTAAATATGAAATCAATAATGTTTAAGAACAGATCTGAGTTAATGCCACACTCCAGATATTAAGTTGAAATTTTCAGAGATAATCTGTCTCACTAGACTCAGTGGGATTCTACTAAATAATTATTTACTAGATCTGCTGTATCCTTATAAGGATACAGGAACAGCATCGAAAGAAGAAAGTACATATCCATCAGGAAGCTTAAAATTATTAACCTTTCGAGAGAATTCGAAGGAATCTTTAATTCCAAATTTATTGTATGAGGCAAAAGCCTCCTTGAGAATTCCAGCTATGCATTTCAACAGCGGTTGGTGAGGGGAATTAATACAGGAAATGATAGTCCTCAGGAGGTAGTTCTCCTTGTGGATTTGAACTAAGCCATAGAATCTAGAGACACTGCTGTTGTTGCATCTCAGTGCGGAAGCTTGAGAATTGTCAATATGCCCTGATTCCAATAACTTTCTAACAAAAGTATTGTTGCGTTTTTCAAACCCTGACGTAGGGTTTATGTTGATGGGTAAATAAGTCTCTCTGTTAGACAAAAGTGCTATGGCTTTGGAGTTGTAGTGTTTTTTGGTAATGAGAACTGTGACATTTCCTTTGTCGGCCTTAGTAACAAGCGAATTATTTATAAGATTACGGCGTTGAAGGCCGGATGTGTATCGACAGATCTCTGCCAATTATTTGTGCGGTGCGATACCGAAACAAATCGCTTAGGTCCCTCTTTTCTTTTCTTTTACACCCATTGACTTGTAAAATCAATTAAATAATCTTGTAAATAAATTTGACGAATAAATTATGACAAACTCTGTATAGTCTGCTGTTGCAGTCTGCGATTAATGAAGCATATGTAATGCGCTCCTTGGTTACTGGCATATGCAATTTATGCTTACTCTAGTAAGCTATTTCGCACCTACCTTCTAGTTGGCGAATTAGCACACCTCTAATCAATTAGGTCGTTTGTCATATCATCCAGATTGTATGAATTAATATTTTGAGTCTCGTAAATAGTTGACTGTTTATTCGTCACAGATAGCGATGTATTTGTATATGCTAATCTCGCTTCTGTTTGGACGACAAGGCTACATCTTTGGTTAAATCCTTGTCCACGTATAATGAGAATACTATCTGGAAGATTCTTTTTCCTGAATCGCGGACTGAGTATACCGCACTGACAAGTTCCAATAAGAACGAAACCACTATAAACAGTTCACGATTAATGTAGCGTAATTCCCTCCGTGAATACTGGCATATGCAATCTGTGTTACTTAGTAAGCTGCTATACTGCTATCTTGTAGCTACCCAATTAACCCACCTAATTAGTTAGAACATAATATTAAATATCTTTTTAGAGAAGACACGCATCACAAGTTCTCAAAAACTCAAGCGTTATTTATGTCAATAAAGCTCTAAAGAAATGTTAAAACTGGTAATGACACCCATATTAAAACCATAGTCAGTAATGAAAATCTCAATAATTATGTCTGGTGGTTTGGTTTTGGTGTCGATAAGAATCAGAAAATTTGCGAAGTTGCCTAAAAGCAGACAAAAGTATTTGATAGACTTTGGAACTGCATGTAACTCAATATTATGTATTTCGTAAAAATGTATTTTATGTTAGAAAAAGAGGCAGCGATCGCCCACTTTCTAAATCAATATTTCAAGTAATAAAAGGTACAAAACTATTATCACAATTTCCACCTTTTCATTCTTCATGAAGCCCATTTATTCTTGATTGGTGATGGATTAACACCGCTACCTCCGCAGATGATACTGCAGTGTTGTCCTCTCACCCAAACCCAGAATCTGCCTCTAGAAAAGTGCAAGCTTACCTATATAAAATCCAACCCTGGCTAAAACGACGGAGGATTAAAGTTAATGAAGCAAAATCAAGTCCAGTACCCGTCAATGGACAACAATTAAACCAGGTAAAATCTGTCAATTTAGGAATGCATCTAGACAAAAAATTAAATTGGCGCAAGCACATTTTCGCCAAAAGAAAGCAACCTTGGCCTACAACATACCAAACTAAATTGGCTCTTAGACAAGAATTCCCAGCTGACAATCAGCAACAAACTTTTAGTATACAAATTGGTTCTGAAACTAATTTGGTTGTATGGAATCCAGTTATGTGGAACAGCGCCTGCTTCTAAAATTAAAATTATCCAACGATATCAAAGTAGGGTGCTCCGATCGGTGGTCGACGCCCACTGCTATGTGCCCAACTTCGTTATTAACAGTGGCTTAAAAATGTCGTCCGTTAGAGAGGAAATTGTGAGATACAGCTTGAAATGTCTTGGCAAAGTGAAAGACCATCTAAGCACACTCGTAAGACAATTAGTGCATAAGAGTAACAAACCTAAACGTTTAAAATGGTTTCAACCGTCAGAGCTAGCAATTAGATTTGGTATCAATAACAAGCATTTTTCAAAATATCTTCCACGATGTGTCATATGCGGGCAATCTATTATCTAAGAATATAAAAATACTAATTTTGGATAATGATATTTGGTATTAACAAATTAGAGAGGAACGTTAAGAAATTAAATAAAAATGACAAAGAAAAGGAAAACAAAAATTAGGAAAAAGATCAAAATCACCTAAATCAATAACAACATAAGCAAAATACACATAAAAATGTACATAACAAATTAAGAAAAGCAAGATTTATTGCTTATATAAATTATGTAAATAACTCGTCCAATATGAATAAGTGACATAAAATAAATCAATATTGCTACAGAAAGCATTAACATTACAACACATGGATAAAAGTGGGAAGGAAAGATGATGATAAGTATTAGAAATAGGGAATACAAAAGGTTAAATGGTGGCGGGAGTTAACTCCAAGGGCGTGGAAATCGATTAAGAACTACAGATGAGGATCAGTCACAAGCTTATGAATAAGTTTATATATGAATTATATCTCCCACATAATTCTGCAATGACGCAAGGAAACACATGCAAACTCCTTGAAAATGGTTTCGTAATAATAACAATGTGAAAGAAATATCTCTGGCTTACTACAGTAGAGAACTTTTAGAAATATACGCTACACACTTTCCAATATCTGTGAGTGTGGAAACGAATGAATGCGTTAAAAGAACTGAAAAGTGCACAGTCAACATCAAGGTCACGAGTGTTTCTGATGAGAAAACCCAGTAGGCGAACTGCACCATTGCAGATATTCATAAGGTGGTAATTGAATGTAAGTTTTGGATCAAATAATATTCCCAAATCCCGCATACCCACATAACGTGTCAACATCTCATTTCTGATAGAATAATCGAAGGTAATGCCACTTATTTTGCGAGTAAAAACATTACTTCGCAATTTTCAATATTCAACCTTAAATCTTTTAGTTTGTTTCATCGATCAGTAGTCTCTTTGCAACACAAGAAAATCATCTAAAAATCCACCCGGCGATATACCCGTAAGTCATCAGCATAGAGAAGACAATGGGAAGGCACCGAGATCACTATATCATCAACAAAGATCAGAAATAACAATGGTCCCAGCACAGACCCTTGGGGCATTCCAGGAGATGTACCATAAGAAAAGAATCGGAAACCGCAAAATCCACAAAACCAACTCGATGCGATAGGTATTATTGAATTACTAATACCGTGCCATCTGAAAGGCCAAATTTGTGTAACTTGTCTAAAATTAGTGAATGGTGAACAAGATCGAATGTTTTTGAGAAGTCAGTATAAATAACATCAACCTGTACGCGATTATCAAGCTGATGATTTATGAATCCGTGCTGATGATTGGAAAGATAACTGGAAACATGAACGTACAAAGGTTTAAATAGTATACTTAAAAAAATTGAAATTGGGGGTAGCGTCATATTTGTAAGGTCATTTTGATTATCATTATACTACTGAAAGGGTAAAAGATAAATACAGCTTATGGAAGGTTTTCAAATGAAATGGTATAAAAGCAACGTGTTAAGCAGAAAATAATCCAAAATAATTCGAAAAGGGGAATGTACATTATAGTGCACAAAAAGCTGTTAATTGTTCTAACTATTTGCTTGCAACTAACAATAAGTTAGGTAGAACATATTCAACAGCATTCTGCTTGATAATTTAACATTCTAAACAGAAATTGTTTCCATCTATCGCGCAAATGTATAATACAAAAACTGGTTTAAATGTGTTAAAACAAGATAATTTTACACATGTTTACTAATTAACTTTGAAGCAGTAGCGTTATATAGCGTTAGGGTGTCAATTATGTACGATACCCTACGCAGCGCCGTCGTTTATCGAATCCATGGGATACTAAATATTTTTTTACAACTTGTCTCGCCACAACCGGTTCCCTAATTACATAGGACGGCAATAAGAAATGACCAAAACGACTAGAAACACGTGTCCCCAACAAAAAATAACAAATAGATTTACAAACTACTGTCATTAATTTAAAAATTCCTCTAGTCTCTCTCGAGTGATAAAATGCCTCGGTCGTACAGCAATAGGAATGCTTTCTTTACTCTTGCATACTTACGTATGTATATAATAAATGTATCCATTTAAGAAGCAGTAAAATATAAATTAAGGCGATTTATATCCTTAGAGACTTCTAGTCATGGTCTACTGTTCTGTGTGGCCGCCAATCAAGTGGCTAATCAACAGTTATTGATCTCCCATTGGAAATAGATTTAATGCTATTTATTGTTGGCGATTGCAAACAAAAAGTTTGTGCTTAACGTTCTTTTCTGGTGGTGTCTTTTGTAGATATTGGTAACTAAACCATTGCAGGTATTTACTGATATTATCAGGTATGGTAATGTCATTACATTCGTTGTTTGTTGTTTACGTATTCAGCTTGTATTTTGTAACTTTCTGGTAGAAATAGTATACTCACGACTTTATATAACATAGTAATTATTGCTTTTCTCTTTCTGAGAGTGTGAAAGGTTACTTGTTGCATCTCCTATTGATTCATCCAACTGAAGCGGCAATAATTGTTATCTTTCTAATATCAAAAACTGAAGTGAAATCATATACCTTGCGTCATACATTCCGTGCCTCGAGGGCACTAATGTCACGGTGGACGTTTCGAATCAATTAGTACTTGTAACATATGTCATCTTATATAAAGTGAACATTATAAGCCGACTTCAAAATTACACACCTAGTTCTCCGCAATTTTCAACAACGAAAATAATTATTCAGACTTATATAAATATTAAATTACTAACAAGTAAGTTGAATATTCTCAGAATATGTAAACATTATAGTGAATTCATTAAATAGAAAACGTTTTCATTGGGACTTCTGATTCTTCTCATCTCCAAGATGTGTTTCTATTAAATAATTTCAATCGCGAAGTATGAATGGGATTTTTGTAGACAACGGATATACGAAGCACGCCTTTAATAAATGTAAACCAAGCCTAGTCGATTTACGGTCTCTTTTTCCTTGAATTTAAAACATAGCCATAGGATTTTAAAGGGAAGTAAATCACTGGGGTCCCCAACAGCAATTCTATCAAGAACTGCAAAGCTGCAAACATATGACACGGTAATAACACCTGTTGTACTATATGTGAGCGAAACATGGGTAACGACCAAGCAAGCTTGGGGAAGAAAAGTTCTGAGAAAGATATTTGGAGGAGTCAAAACAACTAAGAACGAATGGAGGAGAAGAACAAATGTTGGGGTAATGAATATGTTCATCCAACGAAGTATTGCAAATAATATTCGGGCTCAAAGAATAAGATGGGCAGGATACATCATTCGAATACCAAAACAGAGACTCGTGAAGAGGGAATTGGACGCGGTGGAAGGTGGAAGAACAGGAGAGAACGCCCAAGAAGGAGATGGTTGGAGGTGGTGAAGAGATTCGGAAATGATCGGAATAAAGGACTGGAGCGACAGGGCACAGGGTCGAAGACAGTGGAAAAAATTACTCTGAATCTAGAAGCCAGGGGCTTTGATGATCTACAATATGGTTTGGTTATTTGGTTTGCCGATGGTACAAGAAACAGCATTTTTCTTTGCGTATTTGAATGAATTAACATGATCGCTTGAATTATTGAGGATTTTCTAGATTTTAAGCTGATAATCTAGTCCCCACAAATGAACGTGGCCTAATTATATCCAAATTGCTTCTAAGAAACTTCCTATTTTGCGCTTTAGTATTCTTAAGTAGCAGTTTAGAAGAAGTTGGAATCTAGATTTCTCAGCCCAAAGAAGTCACTAATCTGGGAGACTAAGATTATTGGGTGCCACAGAAACAATAAATTGCCGTTCCATTATAGTGATATAAGTATATACGGACCCCAGTCCTGTCAAAATATTTATATCGAAAGATTTCGTTGGACATTTTATAGTTATCAGAAGTGTATGTGCAATTATCGAGATGACTAGAGATTAGAGATCTAAACGACTACTTTTGGGTACCCTTTCAGTAACATTGTTTTCTGCTGATTTGTTAACGCAACCAAAACAAACGAAGGAGTTGGAGTAGCTCAGAGCGAAATATCTTTTACAACAATAGCTGGAGTTTTCTATAACCACCAATCAAGAGGCGATTTAGTCGTCTAGGAATGCTGGAATGTGCTGAAAACAGTTTCGAAGGAAGATATTTGCCATGCAGGTGGTTATAAAAGTACTTAAAACCTACCTATCAGAAACTATCAGGAACCTCAACAACTGGCAGAAAATAATATTAATTCGTTTGCGATCATTTAATAAGTTTTGATATTTAGATCATGGTACTATGGAAATATAGTTTTAGCCGCATTATCCATTTTGTATACTTTATAAACGAAATTTCAATTCGACTACGGAATTGAAGTAATATCCGTAAATGACATTTTGATCATTAGTCGGTGCATTAGTTATTGTAACAATAACTCACCTAGTGTATCGTCGTAAATCATACCTCTCGATCTCTTGCTAAAAGGATATACGTATATTGGCAATAATGTCTTTCCTTTCTTCCTTCATTATCCTAGGTTTTCATTTTCTTGACTGACAACGTAAAATTAATATGCAATACCTTCGCGAAGAAAGACTTGGGAGTGGAGCTCATTAATCATTATACTATTAACCCACTAGTCATTAATTACTAAGCTGGGAATGTGGTTTAGTACAAGTTTTGTCTACCACTTAGTGAATAGGATCAATATGGAAATCCTCATCTGGATTTTCTATAGACGGTGCAAGTTTATATTATTATATTGAATTGGCGGCAGCAATAAATGCGATTTCTACTTTATTCTTGTACTTATTGCAAGTTACACGACTACTTACTATAAGTACAATCTCTTCTTATATATACGTACCTATATAAATAGATTAACTGGTTCTTTAATTCTAATATCCTAAAAATAAATTAAATCGACTTCTGAAAAGAACTGTTTCCAAACAATTTAATTTTGGTTTCTATTTTAAATAACTAACTAAAAAGATTCTCACGTTTCACATTTTATAACATCAGAACCAAAAGTTGTATCGCCCTTAGAATGCAGATAAAGTAAAATCTATGTTAACTGCTGTTAGTGGATCATTTCTGTTCGAGGAGCAACTCTCAATTCTGAAATTATGTAAGTATACAAGAATTTATATTGGTGCCTTTCAGTATTGAATACTAGCAGGCTCCACGAATGTTAGTACTGAGAAATCTACGTTCTTCAAATGATCACCAACTCTGGAGAGCTAAGACTAAATTATGGAGGTATACGGAAACGATCATGATTTCGGATTACTTACCACTTAATTAGATATAAAGTCGAAATTAGCGACAACCTTGGCACTAGCCGATTTAAAAGCAATGGCACAGATGTGTTCCGAAGATGAAAACACCGCTTTGATCAGCACCGTTATTTGCAGGAAAATTATCGTTACACATTGTAAACTATTCCCTTAGTCACTGAATATTGTAAATTAATTATTGACTTTCATTGAAATTAGTTTTATTTATATGGCTGTAAACAAAATAGTATGCCAGTGGAACAAACGCCTGCCACTAAAAAGAAATTATATCGTTGTTGGCAATGAGAAAAGAGAATGTGAGTGTCGAAAAGCTGATCAGAAACTGTGGTATCGGAAGTATAAATTACTAAACTACTAAAAAACTAAGCCATCTTTTATGCACATACAGTAGGCAACAAAGGGCTCAAAATGAACATATATATGTAAAGTGCGAAAACAAAAGAAGGTCTATCCATATCTGGATCTTTAATGGAAGAAAAAGTATTGGAAACGTCGAAGTGTAATACACACATACATCGACTCAAAGGCATCTAATATATAGTTGAAAAAACTTTCTTTAGTGATATAACACCACCTTCGAAGGAATTTGTGGCCAGTCGGCATTACAGATGTGGAATTTTGAAGAAGAAATCCGGCGTCAATCTTAAAAAAGTACTTGTGTCATGGAACACCCGACAAGGGCGAAACTCTTTACGCATTTGTTACTTATTTGAACAAAAAGTAAAATTCTATAATTGTACAAACAATGTATAAAGAAAAAGTATTTCATTTCGAAGCCGATGATAAATAAGTTGAAGTTGAGTTTGAAGTAAATTCGAGTCTGAATAAACAATATTTAAAGAAAAGGTTGTATAGCCATAAGTATTCTTTAAATAATGATTTTGGTGCAATGACCGCTGTAACAAAACATTACAAAGATCTTGGGCATTACTTTGATTTTGAAAACACAATTATATTAAAAACAGAGAATAATTATAAAAAAAAGACTAATATATGAAATGATAAATATACAGAAAGACACTAAAACTATTAATTTCAGGACCGATATTCAAAATTTAAGTAATGTATATAGCAATTTGTTAAAATGACATTTGCATTTCTTAAGAAGGAAACCTTTGGCTAGGTTTTGAATTTGGTTTTCCCTAGTCCTTGAACAGAATTGTTAAGGTTTCGACAAAGATTTTTTGATATAAGGTTTTACTTAATTTGCATGTATGTTTACACATTAATTTAGTTTTTATAATTTATATATATATAAAAGTTGGTTATACATCCTCTATATCAAGAAATCCTAGTCACTAGTTATTTTGTTGATAGTCCCAAATAAAAAACAAAAGTTTGTTTATATATTTATCTAGTTATATTTTCACTGACGAAGGTGTTCCGAAAACGTTTGTAAACGTTCTGAAAATATAACTATCGCTCAAACCAGCCTTGTTTTATTGACCTATTAGTGGTAGATCTCTATCATATAAGATAAGTATAAAAAGGTCACGAAATATATATATATATACATTTAGTCTGAATAATAAGAGCGCCATCTGATAGGGGAGACGCAAACGTGTGTGTGTGTGCGAGCGAGAAACAACAGATAGAAGAAGAAAGATAGAAGAAAAGCGTCTATCTGGCGATTCAAGCGTCTCACTTTTTCCCAGTTAACTCTCGCAGCAGAACCTCCCCCAAAGAGCTAAAAATGTCCAGGGTTTATTCGGGACTAAAGAGAAATTAAAGACTTCGACGATGATCCGCTCGTTACAATTATTCTCCACAGTAAATAATTATTATTATGGAATTGAAAACTTTAAGACAGTTCTGTATAGTAACTAACGTATTAGAAGAAAGTGCGCTGACAAACATATAGTGAAAGTGACACAGACTCTAGAAGAGAAGACGAATCTAGAAAGCAAAGTGTTTTGAATAAAGCTTGCGAAAAATTAAGAAACTTGAAAAATTCTCTTTGTTTTTTTCCAGTTTCAAATACATACATATTTCACAAAACCCGATGAAATGCGGAGCAAATAACTACAAAGATAAAGTTATAAATACAAAAGAATCATCAATTTTAGGACTATTTGAAAATATACATATTGTACTGAGAATTTAGTTAATTTCTTAAACAAAATTGCACCGGCCTAGTTCTTAATTAATGATATAAAAAGCATAAATTATAACAAATTATATTTATAAATTTTGCGAAATATTTAACATAAAATCAAGGTAATTACCTAGTGTTGTGTGTGTGTGAATGTAATTTCGTTTATTCGATGATGGTCTCCACTCTTAACTTCTTTCCTAGATGCAGCTCTATTTTCTATGGATTCTTCCCTCTCTAACTACTTTTTCTGTGTGGCTCTATTTTCTACGGATTCTTCCCTTTTTTAAATTCTTTCTTCTCCGGTATGGTGAGGTTCTTTTATTCACTGATACTTCTTAAAACCCTTTTAGTCCAAATATGTTTATAAACTTTTTGTTGACTTATCTAGCTTGTCAATGTTCTTCGTCGTTAACCAAACAAACTTTTTATTTTTTCGGAAACCAGGACTACACTACATTATTTCTCCGTTGTTCGCGAAACGAAAACTTTAATTCACCATGACAAAGTTCATCCAAGATATAAGGTTGTTATAGAAACCCGTACTGAATGTCGATGTATGCTTGGTTATTTATACAGTAGTTATTACGAATTCTTGTAATGTGAAAGTGTTCTCTGTATGTGCCTTAATGTTTACAAAGTTTTCTATCTTTTAATCGATGCTTTTTATAATAATTATTAAGTTTGTTTCTAGTTACATATTTCTCTCCCATTAAACGTCTCTGGCTGGACTTAAAAAGAAAAGCTAACACCCGTAAGGTAACAAAATGCTTAAAAGATGGTGTGCGTGGTATCGAAAAAGTATATAATAGAACCAAAAATAAACCGAAGGTCATTTGAAGATAAACATCCATAACCTCAACATTTACTGTGAATTTTAATATGTATTGAATTGTAATAAATGATTAATTTTCTAATGGTAATTAACCATTTGAATATTACTATACTACAATATACATAATATAAGGTATTTTCTTATTCATATCTCGTTATTTATTGTATTCTTTGTCCAATAGCTGTATGTACATATGTACATATATAAGTGTAGTAATCGACGGTTGCCTTTTCAATTTTATTATAGTGCCTGGCGTTAGTGTACAAAACTTTCTTAGGTACGTCTATTGCCTCTATAATTTCATACAAATTTATGAAATATATAATGAAATACAAATTTATGAAATATATAATGAAATACAAAAATGCAGTTACTTTGAATGCAATTAACTTATTAAATCATTATTTACTTTTCAAATATGTCCCTCTCGTCTGAAATTGTTAGTGCATGGTATGGCCGAATACATTTTTATTAAATTCTTTCCTTGCCTTTCGTCCACCGCAGTGCTTCTATTTTTTATCTAATTATACAATCGATACAAATTAGTCTAATTCACTGTCATTCATTATCATTACCTCTTCACCCAGACTAGGAGAAGAGCGCACGTCTTGTTAGCCGGCAATTAGTAAGTATGAAATGTTCACTAGAAGACGACAGGGTATCTACTCCTTCTTGCGGTAGACATAATCATTGCGATTGAAGTTAATTGGTAGGAATTTCATAATTATCGGCAAAGCGAATCTCCTTTGACATTTACGTTCAGTTAATTTGATTTTATCGCGACGATTATTATTACTCTTTACTTCGCGGTATGTGGGTTCTTCTTAATTTTTCGTACATTCTCCAGTGAACAGAAATAAAAGAGAACGGCACCGTTCGATTGCTATGTGTAGTAGATGCGCCAACATTAAAAGCAGAGTATATTGTCTAGGTACATGATATTCCAAAAAACAGAACGTGGATTAATAACGGCATGAGATTATAACATTTTTTTCTTTTGTCAACATGGGATTAAACTGGTTGTTCACTTAATACCGAGATTTGTTAAACCATGAAATGTATTACTAGTTCGATGTAGATATGTATATTGCGCTATCTTGTAGGCATCATTTTCAACAGTAATGAGTTACGAGAAGTACCTGCTCTCTTTAAGTATCCTAAGTGTGCATTGCTTAGTCTACAGATCAACTGAATATTATTTCCAGCTTTCCTCGAAATTTGTTGATGTAATTTCCGGGAAAGCTGGCAGTAATAGTGATTGTAGATTAAAATATGCTTATTTAAACCTATAAGTCGACGTATTTGAGCATTTTTACAAAACGACCGATGTTGTGAAATCACATAATTTATTCCTTTCAACGGAAATGTACTGCGTAAGTTATGGATATCTCTCCAAATTTAAACCAGACAAGACTCGATGAAGATATTTCGACCAGTATCGTACCCTTATTCAAAACAGTTTCATTAGAGTTTATTATACGGGTTTCAATTCGATTCTGACGCTACATGATTTTAAGACTTGCTACAGTATAATATGTGGTATAAATGATATGACTGGAGCTAGTTTAAAGAGTTTGTTTTGGGGGATAAATGTTTAGAAGCTGCACCTTTTTAACCAGCTAACTGCGGAATTTATTTTTAAAAATCTCTCAAGAGGTGTGTAATTCAAATTAAGTGATGACATGATGCCAGAATAAAATTTACAAAAAAGTAAAATAAAACAATAAGGATAACATTTCTATTGGATAAAAAATTCTAAAAACTGCCAAATAATAATGAAATTCATAAACAGGAAAAATTCAAGAAAATCAGTAAAGAAATTTACTTGATATAGAAACAACAAGCAGATGCCTACAAGAAAGTAAGAAGAAGTATAAGAACTTGACTTCAGTGTAGTATTTTACATCTATACCAAAGAATTAAACCTCTCTTAAAATTTATAGCAGGTTTACTGGCAATATGAAGGAAACGAAAAACGAAATGACATCTGTATTACAACTTACTGAAATTTTGAGGTTTTAAATCAAATAGTAATTTCTTGTTTTACACAATGTATATACACGTCGACCGCACTACAATAGAGATTTCGATTGACGTGTATACACTTAAAACGCAGTTAACTTGTTAATAGTCAGGATCTAAGACAATCTAATAATAATAATATATTTGGTGTTCGGTACAGTAATGTAGTTACACAAGTCATTACATATGTACAGTTTCCTCAGAAGAAAATCTGGTCAAATAGTTAATAAGACATTTCAAATTTGCGTCTAAGAACTATGACTACTATGTTATTAATTATGTGTAAAAAACGAAACACGTTTGATTTGATAAAAATAAATAAAGTGAAACATAAAAAACGCAAACCAAATGTCAAAAACACAAATCAATATCAGTGTCTGATAGGTCGTGGTCAAGGAACTCACCCTAGGAATAAAATGATCTACTGCTGAGATATTTTTTCCATACGTTTTCAACTGCTGAGTCGTATGTAATTCTCGTACGTTACTTGGTAATTTGATGTAAAATTTAAGAGCAATAAAGTCTAGAGTCTTTTGGATTCTCGTTAATCTGCAGAACACGCGGATTGTTTAGTATAATGATCGTGCACATCACTATGACTTATAAATCTATGTAAATTGCGGTGGACATACAACATGCATTCAAATATAAATAAGCAAGGAAAACTCAATTATCTTTAATCCAGCGAGCGAGTCTCTGCAATCATCTTTGTACCTCAAACCGTTAACAACCCTGACAGTTTAACCTTGTAATTGAAAAATTCTCTTCCACGAACAATTTCTCCAAGCCAAAATAGCGAATTAACCAATGGAATAGTAAATGAGAAGTTGCCAAAAGAATATTCAATGTCACGTTTAGTTGTAGATTGCGCAGAAGAACAATACTGCTGTTCAGTCTTTTGGCCAGGAGAGAAGTATGATGATTCGATGAAAAAGAAGGGTCCAGAACGACACCGACATACCTGAACAACTTCGGGATTCACGAAATCTTTCACGTTGTTTAGTGAAAAAAAAATTGCTTTTCTGGATTTAGCTTCACACCATTGCATGCAAACCAAAATAGGGCCTACGCAAGTGCCGCACGACTCTTTGCTACGCCTTGCATTTGAGCATTGCCGTAACATATTATAGTAGTGTCATCGGCGTAAAATATGATAGAATTACAAGAGACATTACATTCACCATCATTAATACATATCAAAAATAACGAAGGTCCTACCACGGATCCCTGCGGTACACCTACTGATACGAGTAACTTATCGGGCATGCTTTTCTTGCATTTTACAGCTTGCGTTGTATTATATAAACACGATCTCACAAGAGAAATACTTAAATGATCGAAATTATATTTACTTAGCTTCCTAAGCAACAATTTGTGCTGTACGCAGTCAAACGCCTTACTCAGATCGCAGAAAGTACCCAACATACAGCTGTCTTGCTCAAAACAATCAGTCGCCCCTTCAACAAACTTTAAAACTGCGTCTTTCGTACACATTCCTTGTCAAAGGAAGAATCTCCACAAATTCAAAACTGTTTTGTCATAGCCTTGCCCGCAACTTTACTCTTAATAATACAATAATTAGCTAGTGCGTATCTTTATTTATGTGTAATGAATTGGAGAAAATGATTATTGGTGAAGAGGCAGAGAGAATTCCATGTTTGTTAGAGATTCAAAACTGATTCTTTTGAGAAAAAACTTGAAGAATTTTCCTTATTAGGTGGCGTTAACTGCTCCGTACAAAATCTTTTGGTGCAAAGTTGTAGGATTTATTTTATCTAGAGTGATCATCTGCGCAATAAGTGAATGACTTTGGAAAAAGGTTACTTTAATAAGCAAGGAGCACAATACTTAGCCACGTGTAACAACAATACAGAACAAAATTATGTAAATAGTAGGAATCCTACCACGTCCATAAGTTTCCCCGACTTTATTCTAGTGCGACTATCATCCTTTTCTTTCTGTAAACAACCATGTGGGTGAAAATTACTAAATTTTTGGATAATATGGATTACATAACTAGCAAGATGTGACGACGCAAATTTTCTTGCGATTGAGATGAAGTGGAAAATGTTAATGAAAGTTAATATTTAACTTAAACGTAATCTAAACAACGCTTCACTGAACGACGTTCTCTTCTGCGAACATAAACCTTCTCCATCTATTAAGTATTAAGTATTTACTACAAATGTTGTATATATTCATAAATTCTCAGTTGGCATCATACTTCTTACAATTACATTATGGATTTGCTATCCTTTTATGTTCAACAGAAACTAAATCAATAAAGAAATTATCTCTGTTTACTACTTTAACTTACCAGTCATAATAAATTTTAGCACTTACGGTGAAACGCTACTAAAGTTAGAGAACAGCAGTTTTGACAAACGCAACAAAATGGAAAATGCGAACGAAGAACGACTAGAAAAAGAAGTACAACGTAAATGCCTAGTAAAACATCTCTTCGTACCTTTTCTTAATTTACAGTTGCATGCTCATTGCAAATTAGCTTTGTAATGATGAAGTGAAGATTATAATAAGGGAAAGCAAGTCAACAGCAGTATAATTGTTTGTCTTCTCGTTCAATAATTATTTTGCAATACATTCAAAATTCTGAATCAGAATTGCGTCTATTATACTTATAAATCTGTGTTGGATACGTGTTTAAATTAAATTTAAATGTAACTTTTATTTACCGGTCATCACTTTATTGTATGAATTATTCATATAGAATAATTCAATAATCAAGAACCGATACTATCTTCGTCAATACCGTTGCCCAATAAATTTAAATATTTATTACGTGCATTAACTTCATTCCTGAAAATTTTATATAAATTCTATAACAGATTAATCTGATTTATATTCTAACGGATTTACATCTTAATGGTGTGATACTGACTTCGTTTCTGTCGTTTTGAAGTATATAGTTCTATAATGTTTTCACATTTCTAAAGCCGATGTTTAGATTGTACCAACACTTTTCCCTCCGATATCGTTGTAGGTTACGCTCTAGCGCCTCGATTGACGACAGAACTGAATGCTTTTGAAGAGTAGCGGTTGTCGCGCCATGTTTTCTTCCCCATTGTAGCCGATGGGTCGCCTTGGAAGCTCGTTAGAGCCCCGAATATAAACGCCAGTCCAACACCCAAGGTCCCTCTTTAGAATACCGGGCGTTTTCTACAATGATCTAAACAAGACCGAAATATTTGCGGACCAACTTAAGATTATTTACAATCATCAGCTAGATACCGACTACGACAGATCTCCACAGGCCCAATCCTGCCCGTTACCAAGAAAGAGGTTCTGTTTTTCTTGGGAAAAGTTATGACGAAGAAAGGCCGGGCTGTGACAAAATTTTCCAACTCCTTCATCAAGCTGTTGCCCAAATCCATAATCGGGAAAGTTGTCAACATCTTTTCTCATATTTGGAAGGGAACTAATATCACAATGATTACCAAATCAGCAAAGGATAAAAAATCCCCACGAACTCGCACCCCATTAGTGTGCCATCCGATTTCTCAAAGGTAGCTCGATCAATAATACTAACAGTAAGTCATCTCCGTGATGAACTGTTCTATCGCAATATTCTACGGAATGAATAGTTCAGCTTCACGGTAACCCTATATACGGATTTTCAAGTTTTCCGCGTAATTGAGGTCTGGTTAACGTTTCTGACTCCGTGAGGCACACCAGATAAATTCAAAATATGATTTGAGCAGAAATTAATGTCGGCTTGGCCAGACTGATTAAATTCTATTTGAAGGGGAGGCTATTCTCCGTGAAAATTGGGAATCATCTTTTCACATCTCAACTGATGAGGATGGCACGGTACTTGTAGTAATATTTACCTGCTAACGCAACCCCAAAGTTACAACTTCATTATTGACACAAGACAACGGCATACGAAATGACTGCTTTTACTTTGGAAGCGTTCCAGGTTAGACTTGAGAATGAAGCTGCTTACCTATAAGATCTACTCACGACCAATAATCACATATTGTGCGCTGTCCTGGTTAACTACCTCTAAGAGTCATAACAGCCGCTTGATAGCGGTCCAAATTAAAATGTCGCCCATGATATTTGGCGCGGCGTGTTTGTCCGAAACGTATTCCCATGAGGATTTCAGGCGTGGACTGAACTAGGTAAGTCACGACTGGGTTATCAAGTTCAGAAAAAGCGCGGCCGTTAACATCGGTCAGGAGGACGCAAGAAGTCAACAGATAATTTAGAGCTGAGTATAAAGTGCTCACAATATCTATGGAAGCATGGATGTCACCATTTAGGTCTATATAATCATCATCACTCAAGTCGTTTCGCGGCTTTATGGTTAGTCGTACAAGAGAGGATAAAAGGAGGAGGAACTTCGATGTAACGAGAGATCTTCGTGCAAATGTTGGACTAATCAAAAGACAAAATGTGTATGTATGTATATTAAAAGAAGTGTTCCAACTAGCGACGCCTTTCCGTTGTCACAAAAAGTAGAAAAGAAAAAAATTCTTTTGGAAACAAATTATTCGATTGTTGTATGCGTTCACACCAATTCTCGAAAAATTTTTCTACTTTGAAATTGGTATCTCAAAATCATGGTTTTTGAAAGCTTTGTAAGCTTTTTGCGGTGCTGAAGACCGCCGTATATGATATAATAATATATATAATAAGACAGAAAGAAATTGTTAGGGTGAATACGCACAGTGGGACATTAATTTAATGTTTTTCTTTTCCAAATAGTCAATTGTTTGACGTGCTGTGTGAGAGCTGGCAATGTCATGATGCAGATTCATCTAGATCTATATATCGTTAAAATTTAAAGAATATTTATCTAATTCAATGTGATACTACATCCTCAATTTTAACTAGGTTAATGTTAGTGTTAGCGTTGCATGGGACAAGAAAAAGAAACAAACACTAGGTCCACTAAAAGCGTATAATTGTTTTTTGAAGTATTCGCGGCGTATTCGTTCCAAACCAAATGTCAAAGCAGTTACTCCAAACTTTAGTTGTGATAGTCAACATTGTCAGTTTAAGGGCTTGGATTGCTTCTTACGGTAACTGGAATCATTGGGAACATAAAGACATTGTGATCTACATATGTAGGTCGGGACTCTACGGTGGATCATATAATAATGTTTTTCTGCTTCAGGATTGCAATTTCTCTTCGAAGTGTATCTAATTCTTAGTAGAAAGTGATTCGTTAACATTAACAGTTCTTTGATATACCATTTGATACCTTTAAGTACCTAAAAGAGGATTGACGGTTATTTTCGGATTCGTACTAATACACACAAGTACATGATTCGTTAGCACTCTCGGTGCTGTACATACCTCCCTTAGCTTTCGTTATCGAACTGGCTCAAAGCTTTCAGACACCAGTTGATGAATGCCGCTTTTTGCTTTCAAGCTAAAAATGCAGCACTGCTCAGATGAGGCACTACTTTGATAACTTTCTAGGCGACTATTGCCTTTGGTGGTCCTGTCTTGGGACGTTGGGATTCGCGACACCTGGAGGAACTTGTTGTTTCTTCGAAGTTGTAAAAAATATTGTACGATATATTTCTACTGTGGTCGTGGTGAACTAAATATTGCGATTAACTGACGCGTGAAGCTTCATTTATGATGTCCTGTATACGGTTACAAGTAAAAGTAAGCAAGGAGTTATTATAAGTGACATATAAATTGTAAAATAAACTTATGCCAGAATTATCGGAAAGATATTGAACAAAAGTTGAAAAGAAGAATTGGATGAATTTCAATGCATGATTGAATGGTTCTAATTGACTTACTTATGTAAATCTTTCAGTAAGAACTGAAAATGGGTGGTTTGTTTACTGGTGACTTACTGGTGTTCTTAACTGTTTATAACAGAAATAGTTAGGTAACATATTTTTTGTACTTTGCTAATTAGCAGCTAGGTATAATAATATTTTCTTTTTCCGTGTTTTAGTTCCTATTAATTTGTATGAATACGATAGAAGATTTACTCAGCAGTAATTTCGACTGATAAATGAGTAGATGTTGTAGCATATGTGGATGACGTTAAAATCCATTGTAACTATAGTTGATTAAATGGCGGTAAGCTCAATGGAGAATACTGATCATTCCCAAATAAATGATTAATTCCACTATTTAGCATAATTTCACCTTCTGTAGAATACTCGTGTATGTATATTCATTCAGATTTATGAATTATTACGTAATATACAGACCAGAAGTGTGTTAATGTAACATACTAATTAGAAGCATTGTATACTTTAGAAAATATGTTGTATTTTTCATTCCATATTTCTTATCTTATATGATAGTTTTATATTACAATTAGGATAATTAAATAAGAATGATTGATAAAATAGTTATATTCTCAGAACGTTTTCAAACGTTTTCGGAACACTTTGTGTACAGAGAGAATATAACCCTTATTTCAATCACTCTTGTTTAGTTGACCTAATTGTGGTAGATAGGTCAGATAAGTACAATTAAAAAGGATATATATATATATATATATATATATATATATATATATATCCTGGGAAGAATCGTATTTATCAATAAAATAATTTGAGTTAAAATAAATTTCTATTTTGTAATTGTTTATGCTGAATCTGAATACGGCATGGAATTCTCCTTAGATACTTAATCCTGAAGCCTTCTATCTTTCAGTGTCGGATTTAGGAATTCTGTATAGCAACAACCAGCCATTACCGCAAAATCAGTACATAATTTAACCTATGACTTAAGATAAAATATACCTACTTATATATACTCGCATAAATAGGATTTTACACACCTTATTATCTCTCGACCTCTATTTCTTTTACGACGAACCAAAAGCAAAAAAAGGACAACGTGGAACAGAAAGACATTTGCATGGCTCGTGTGCGCTTCGATATTTTCGGGTTTTTGGAAACGCTCGTATTAGGCGCAAGGATGGGGCTATCTATAATTATGTTGTTAAAGTGTCCACAACGTATCTTTAAGAGGTAAGATTTTGGCGAAAGAAAACGTTGAAGTTGTAATGTCAGTTATTTCGTGGTAAATTACGTGAGAAAGTTCACTCCATGCTTTATTGAGCTATTAAAGTTTATGAAATGCGTTACGTAGTGCAGAAAATGTATCGAGTATCTATCGATAACCACGAAGGTAAAGATATAAGGTATTGCCAAAGATATTCTTGACTGATATTAAAGGAGAATGTTTTTTTTTTTGTGCTCACCCCAAGATCTGGTACTTTTTCATTGTATTTAGTACTTTTACATTTTAAATTCCGGTGAAATATGTTCTGAAAGTGTAAAAATGTATATTTTCTTCTGCTAATATAACCGACAATGTCAGCAGAAATGTATGCAGGTTAGATTGAGGGCTAGTTCATACAGCGACGTAAAGGGAATGTGACTAGAACGACATGGGTGCGGTTGAAGTTTTTTTCCTGCTTTCCAATGGAACTGTTTATACAGTGATGATTTTCTGCTGTCCTAGAGTCTATTGTTATGGGTTCGTGTCGTTCTCGTCATGTTCCTTTACGTTTGTATAAGCCGGCCTTAAATCGTCTACAAAGTAAATAATTACTGCTATGGCTACAGAAAAAAAATTGGCGAAATAGCAATTTACAACTACGGAGTTTTATTTGGTATCTAATGTGAACTGATAAAATTCAGCCCATCCTTTGCTTCTTTCCAAAACTATTGGCGCCTATCTACACACGAAATATGATTCAAGTATTTCTTAGACTTATTTTCTCTGGTTACAATATGGTAAAAATATGTTCCTTTTTATTTATTAAATGTAAATAGTTTGTGCCGCACAACGTTTAATTTAGTTTCATTTCTTTAGCTTTAGGTGGACTTTGAGACATCTCTACATATAATACTAACTTTCTAGTTCCCCAATACCCTAACTCGTTCTTCTACATCATCAATAGCATTCAGCATTTATTACAAAATTATTTCAATATGGTATGCGAAATAAAGTGATCCCGTGGAAAGACACTGATAGCATTCCAATAAGGATACACTGCTGAAAATGTACATTAGCAAAAAGTGGTGTTTATTTTCTATTTTATAGTTTACCGTTAGACAAAATTTCTAAAATTTTATCTTCTATTGGTTCGCAACCTTACTATCATAATATAAAAATATCGCAATTCCTTTCACAAAAATAAACAGGTTTTTACGAGCAAGGTTTATTTTTATGTGCTGTATTTCCCTACATTTGTTTGTGTATTTGATGCGCACTGCCTTGATATATCACTCTACTATTTCGTAGTATATAGTACCATAATACGCTGTAGTAACTTACCAAGTAATCTTGAGGATTGGCCAATCTCTGACGATAAAATTACAGAAATAAATCTGCCGCACTGACGCCGTTTCCAATTCATAAAATTCGCCACAGTACTGATCTTGACCTCAAGAAATGCTTTTAATTTACTCTAGTTTACGTCACTCACTGCCTAAATTCGTTTCGGTAAGAAAACAGATGCCTTCCATTTTATTGACTGGCATCGATTTCTATATTTACATATAATCGACCGTTCTTTATAATATTTCAGATATACGCATACTATGTTATTGCACAATGTGTATTGACGACAACAATGGATTATATAGTTACCTATTATTAACCTTTCCGTTTTGAACATGATTGTCCTTGATCAGGCCTTGATAAATAAATAAGTTGATGAAAACTAAGCTTTTGGTTTTAAATGCTGGCTTATAAATTTATTATCAAGACCTTGGCGGATGTTTAGCACTTATGCGTAATAAAAAGATAGGAAGGAAACAGATCTAGCACTTAATATCTACAGAACAAAAACAATCACTTCTAGGTCTTGAAAATATTGAGAGATATTTTAGAATCAAAACAAAATAAATTGGAAGAAGTTTGCGAAATAGTTTTTCCGAGTTGCAAAAAGGGCCTAATGAGGGAATAGTAAATAACAAAGCTGACAACACATAAAAAACTAACGTGAAAACAGAATGGTCGTTTTAAACGAAAATCAAACGAAATATGTTTTATGATAAGAAATACAGTAATGACAAGCGATGTTGAAAGAAAGACCTAAATACATTTTGAAGAAATCTCTTCAAATGATAAGGAAGTAATATCTTTCAAGATAGGGTAATTGTAGGTTGAATAAGATTAGAATGGTGTATAGACCCAAGCGACGACATTAAGAGAAACTAAACATAGATCAAAGAGCTTAGACAAAGGAAAAGCGATGTAAAAGAGTTAGCGGTCAGTATCGCAGGAAGATGCGTGGTTGTGAGTGGTACGAAAGAAATAGACCTCCTCCCTATTTTAAGGAAGAAAAAGAACAAAGGGGAGCATATTTTCATCCTAGCAAATCTAACTGAAAACTTTTACCTGGAAAGTTATGGATAAGTTAAAGTAGCTATAGCTTGTCTCTTATAGCGCCTTTACATACATCCATTCTCTTTGCACCAAAAACCGCCCACATTCGCGTTTTCGCCCGTTCACGGATCTTTCCAGCGTGAGTGTATAGCCCACGTTAGAAGTAACTCATGCATATTAAACAACAGATTCTTTACACTACAATTACAGAACAAATTGTTTACCATTTTTCATCTCGAATAATCTAAACCACAAGGGCCGGTTTAAAAATACTCGAATAAGTTCCGACTAGCTTATACTAAGAATATATACGACGGATGTTTTGAATGTTCTAGGGGTTTGGTTCTAGCTCAATTGCATAAATCTCATATATCGAGCTATTGGTCAGAGACAAGTTTTGATAGGTTCACGCAGTCATCCCGTGCAATATTATTTAGTATACCTTAGCTACTTGACTGATTCAGACGTATTTACGTACCGCCGCTTTTACAATCATGGAAGACGTAACTAAATCACAACAAGCTATCACTTTCTTTTTACATAAATGCGGTATGAAACATTCAGAAATCATTTAATGTCTGCAAGGTGCATTTGGAGAGTCTACACAATCTAAATGTACAGTTCATCGATGGGCCGATCGTTTCCAAGCTGCGAAAACGTCTCGAGAAGACGATCCGCGCAGTGACCGCTTGTTACGCTGGCCAATTTTAGCAACCAATAATAACTAGTGATCAAACATCGATACCTTATTTCAATCCTCAGAGCAAAAATCAGTCAAAAGGAGAGCGCAAACCAGAAGTAGGGCCTTCGCTTAATGCACGTGCAGCTTTGTCGGTTGGAAACGTAATGGTTGTTGTATTCTGGGATCACAACGGAATTATTTTTATGAATTATTTACCGCAAAGTACTACAACTAACGCAGAATACTACTCTAATCTTTGATCTGGCCCACTGCGACAGGCGCGTTTTAAACGAATTAGGCTGAAAGTTGCCTCCAGATCCACATCTGGCTCCTAGTAATTTTCATCTGTTCCAAAACTTGAAAGAGCCACTGCGGGGTGTTCGATTTGAGGCCTTAAATCAGGCGAAACTGGCTGTAAAATAGTGGATTGCAGAGACTTCGAAAAAGTTATTTGAGGACTGTTTAAAAATATGTGTTTCATGTTGGAATTAGTGTTTTAATTATTATTATTGAGAGATTATATTGAAAAGTAAATTGCAATTTTGATGAAAATTTACGAAATAAAAGAATTATAGCCAAGTCCTTAGAACTTTGTAAATATCCCTCGTACAATGTTTTTCATATAATAGTATTTCTGGTATAACCCAATCAAGCCTTATTGGGAATTGTAAAGCCGCCCTTTGTCAGTAGAAATATATAGCAAATATTGTCTTGGAGGCAAATTCATACTTCCGTGAGATAGGTACTATTGCGGCAACAAAAAATGGGACACTTAAAGTAATGTAGTTTAAATCTGGCTTTTGCCTTGTCAAAAGTTATGTCATTTTGAAATTACTATTGACATATGTCAATATGCCGCATTTGAGTGCTACTGGAAAAATGGAAATAATTACATTACTTGGGGAAGGATGGTCCATAAGAAGACTATGTAATAGATTTGGAGTGCCCAAAAGCACACACAACATTAAAAAAATAAATGACTACAACAGGTTCTGGTCGTAAATTAGTACGGAATTTCATGGAAGAAGAAAATCTTATTCAGTTTTTAAGGAATAATCCATTTGATACCGTGGTAAAAAATAACTAAAAATACTAGATTAATTTATTGTTTCCATTAAGAGAAGATTTGTTTCCCAGATTTTTATTTCAAATAAATGCATTTAACAGAAGTTTCTTGCGTTCGTGGGTAAACTATTTTTGACATTAGACAAGATGATTGACGTGAACATGACAAACGACTGGTTTATACAGCTAAAAAACAGTCAAAATAGCCTATACGACTTGTACCGATTTTTGTTGCCGTAATAGTACATACATACTATATGTATATTCATTCCAATCTATTACCGTAACCCTAAATTAGTGTAGTTATGCAACGCGTTAGCTAATTTTACGTATTTTGATAAGACTAACACTGTGTAATGTTTCTTGCAATAATACTCGAACTAAAGTAATGAATAAATATCTATTTATCGAATTTTCGAAAATGTTAGATAAAACATTAAGATAAGTTTGGCCTTCTAATCAAGAAATCTACTTTACAAATCGTTAAAATGAAGAAATTTTCGTGAAAGCATTCGTTAGTAGGAGAATATTTATAGACGTTTCTCTAATTTATGTCCACAATTATGCAAAAGGATTCAATTTCAACCATGTAATACACATTCGTTATCTCATCAGTAATCTTAATTAGAGAAAACGCTGCATAATAACAATGTTCTCTGTGTTCATAATGGCTGTTATATATTCAATCTAATCTCCTGTGGGCTAAAAACTATTCGAACAGAGAGGTATTTTATAATTTTACGACATTAAATTAGTGTAGCTGATAAAGTATATCAACAATTAATGTATCCGCCTGGAAGAGTAGAAAAGAACACCTTTCCTTTTAATAAAAGCCGGCCGGAGATGAGATGATAAGCAAAACACCTCGAAGCAGGAGGTTACCTTTCTCTAAAATTATGTTGAAACTCTATAAGCTGTCGCTGGGATGGAATCTATTAAGTTATTTAATGTCGAAATAATGTAAAATAGCTTATACGTATGTATGTCTCATTTCAAGAGAAATATAGACATGAAAGCATGTATTTAATGTTATTTATATGTAATTTATGAAACAATCTCGGGCAGGATTCCTTATAAATTGATACAAACTTGACGATGATGACAAAAATATCATATTATTAACTACTCTTTTTACTAAATAAATATATTTTATATGATATGATATAATATACAAACTGCTTGATAACGAATAATATTTGAGGAGGCAATAGCGTAGGAAATTTTGTTTGCATACATCAATCTAATTCTTCGTACTAGGTGTGGTAAAGCTGCCGAATATCGAACATCTAGTGCAAGTCACTCATATATCGTAATGAAGACACTATCGATGCATGTGAAGAATACCTAATGTAAGTAGTTTCTGAATTTATATAGAATATTCTATTGTGGAAGGTATCCTCGCTGTTTCGACAACTTTATGAGATTAGTGCATTCTCGATCGTGAGTAAACATACCCAAAGAAATTCCAATGAATTTGAAACTATTCTTTAGCATACAGGTCGGAGCCCTGCACAAATCATACAATTCTTGTGAGTGTTAGTGCGGCACATGCAAAAGTATGCCAAGGACGTTGTCAGAATGAGTTGTATCTTTGCAGATAGGTAGGTATACCGTCAGCAGTACATTAACATCAAAAACCTTGTCTCCTGCAGAGAAATAGGCATGAAACCTCATCTACTGCCAATTCAGCTTCTTGTGTTTAATCATTTGTTATTTGTTCATTATAGATTTCATTACATTTTTCAAATAATATCTTATTGGTACAACTTGATCGTTCACTAAAGGTGATTGCAAGGACTGTGGTATAATTTACTGAAACAAATATCACATCAGTAAACTCCTCACCCCACAATTGTTTATACTGAAATCGGTGACACGTGTTTCGATAGCTCGAGGCAAGCATCTTCAACAACCGTATAAACCGAAGTGGTTTCGGTGTCACCGATTTTATTATAAACAATTGTGTGGTCAGGAGTTTACCGATGTGATATTTGTGTCAGTTGATCCTTCCCAGCAATTACAAGTCCTGTTTCCTAGGGAGGAAGTGCTATTTGTAAACAATCTCAACGATTATTTCGTAATCACCTGTTCATTATTCTATTCTCCAGGGTGTTTTACATGAAGGTCCTTCGCTTGCCAGACATTTACCTAACATACTTATTGGTACGGTACTGTTGGTTTGCACTTCAGTAGCTAATTATAATGGAGTGTTAATGTATTGCATACAATATGCTATATTGTATTGTATATATGCTAAGTTGTGACGATATGTCTTTTTGTTAACCGTCGCATTTGCCTTGTTTGTGTTTCGTATCAATGATAAGTTACCAGTGAATAATGGTCCGGTTTACACTAACTAATGATAACACGTCATCCATACTTTTACCAAACCTTACTGATTAAAGATGTTGTCGAAATGAGAGTATGCCAGTAGTAGCAATATTCAGTCGATGCATATAGATACATGTACAGTTACAGTTGATGGTGTTGTTCGTGAATGGTATTGAAAGTTTAAAGATGGCCGAACTGATGCGCATGATGAAGGGGGCCAAGGACGCAAGTCTGTTCCTACAAACGACCTTCTTCAACAATTTGACAAAGTGGTTATGGAAAACCGAAGGTTCACCATAAGTGAAGTATCTATGAAATTTTCGGAAGTTTCATAGTGATTGAACAGTTGCGCTACAGAAAACTTTGAGCTCTGCTGGGTCCCAAAGATGTTGACTCACAACCGTGAAACTCGCCGAAAGGCTGCAGTTTTGGTGTTTCTTGACCGTTACAATACCGATGCAGAAGATTTTTGGAATCCATTGTGACAGGTGATGAAAAATAGGTTCAATGTGACACGCATGAAACGAAACGACAATCACAAAAATGGACACAAATTCTTGAAAGAAACCCTCAAAATCCAAGCGAACCTTCAACAACCGTAAGGTTATGGCAACTGTTTCTTTTTGGGATTAAAAGGTGTGTTGCTTGTTGTGTTTATGCAACAGGGGACAACAATTACTGCAGATTCATACTGTGAAACTTTGCAACGCTTACGGGGAGCTATTCAAAACAAAAGAAGAGGCATGCTGACTTCTGGAATTGTTCTGATCCATGACAATGCCCGTCCTCACATTGCTCGTGTAATCCAACGGCTCTTGAGCAACTTCAATGGGACATTTTCGAACACCCATCATATAGTCCCGACCCAAGGCCGAGTGGCTACCATCTTTTTCCAGAACTGAAGGAGTGGCTTGGCGGGCAGCACTTCCAAACTGACCAGGAGCTCAAGAAAACCGTCAAAACTCACTTGAAATCATTGGCGACAACATTTTATGAAGAGGGTATTGCAAAACTTGTTCACAGATATGACAAGTGTCACCATCGTGAAGGTGATTATGTAGAGAAGCAACCTTCGTTGTACATTACTTTTGGTAATAAATCATATTCTTATATTCACCTGACTTTCCTTAATAACCTATCGGAGGTTGAAAAAAACAGCCCTCGTAGATTTGTTAATTTGCGTAAATTCTTATTTTCCATGCGATGGAAAATTTTGAACGCGACGTTTATGAAACGGGCATGATGCATTTCTGTCAATTTATCAGTTCATTATTACCATGCATTAACTTGTACTCTAAATCTCAAAGTCACGATATTGCCTAATAATCGCCTTAATATTTTTCGCTGTGTAAAAGTGTTCGTAATGGGAACAACAAGGAAGTATTGCCCCATGAAACGTTAAATACACGTAATAATAATTGTCGATCTATGGACATACACGATTTTCGTCCATATCTATAATTAAAGATACATCATCGTAAATCAATGAACTACTAATTAACGAGTTAGTACCGACTTTACACGAATTGTATCACTAAATATTACAAAGGTATGGCAAGCACAGAGCTACTTGTTACTTCCTATTTATTATTTACTTATTATAGTTATAATATAATATATATAATAATATAGTTATAATAATATAATAATATCATTTTACGAAATTTTACCAAATATTGACTAGATATATAGACACAGGTCAATGTTACAAATGTGTACAACTAATACATACAAGAACATTACACAATTTATCAATTCAAACATTGAAGGAATCCCCAATTGAATAAAAAGTAATACTTCATAAGAATTTCTTTAAGTTAGTTTCAAAATATACAAAATTATTTATACATTTCAAACCTAAAGATAGTTTATTAAAAAGTTGATAAAACATAAAATACCCAAGAATTTTAACGTTCGTTTCGTCAACACAGTGGCTTCGTTAAGACTTTTTTGGCTCTCTGATACTTCAAACTAATTCTAGCCTGACGAAGCCACTGTGTTGGTGAAACGAATGTTATAATTTTTTGTGTCAAATATAGTGAAGTATTTTTACTCTACGAGTTTATTCGTTATTAACATATAGAAAGTAAGTCTTACGTTTTAATGGTAAAAAAGCATTTCTAGTATTATAATCATAAGATGAATTTGTTATACATTAAGATGGTATTTGGTTTAGAGATATCCCACAATATATGCAGTTTTGTAAAGGATTAAGGTAGCGCAAATTAGGAGATAAAAGATATAGAATTGGATTGCATACTAAAGTATGACATTTTGCAGAATTCAATTCCATGTTTTTCGAAGAGCCATGTGTGCGTGCGGGCATATTTCGGTAATTAACGCGTCTTTCTGATGCATCCTAGGTACGTTCGACTGGATTATCAGCAGGAGAATTTTATGGACAGTCTATCCTCTTCATACCTTCATATCCAACTAGTTATGCCAGTTCGATGGATGCATATTATGGTCCATAAAAATGAACTGTTGATTGCAAGAATTAATCGAAGTACCTTCGGCCTTTCAGAGAGCCATTGAGAATGCGATAAGATGTGCACCATCTTCATCACTTATTCCGACCCATACTTGATACCCGCACCTTGATATTGTGGCGTGTCTCAAACACAGTGTGGATTGTGTTTCAGATTCACTCCAAATCAAAACCCATCTATTGTCTGGTTGAGGAATGAACTGTGATTCGTTGCTGAAAAATACCTGTCCTTAATCATCGAATTTTCAGTTGTTATGTGTCTTTGTTCCCATTACGCAGGCTCTGTTCTGGTATCCACCAAGTGGAGGGACATATCATTGCCCTTCATTATTACAATCCGACGTCATGCAACCGTTCTTTGATGGTTTGCGTAAAGCAGCGGCAAACTTCGGGGTTACGTTTAAACCGCGAAATATCGATTATCTGGAGACGTTGTTGATAACGGTCGAGTTTGTCCAGATCTTCGTCTAATATCTGCGGTTTTAAAGAGGCGATGTTGTACTCCTCAAATCACATTTTGGCTAACACTTTGAACTGGACCGTGGATTTCCAGGCCTCCAAGTCGATTACGGCAAGTCGCGATGTCATTCCCTTCTTAACTTTAATTCACATTAAAACTCACCACGATTTCGTAATTTAAGAATTAACTGAGTCTGTGGCTAAGCGCCGTGTTACAGATACGTACCAGCAGCCAGCGTGTACAAAGTTGTTGAAATATATTGCAACGCGATGGTGCATTCGGTTTCTGGGTTACAAATGTTTCAAAGGCATAGAATAAATATTTTGAAAACTCATAAAACGTTCAAAATTTTGTCCTTTCTTCTTTTAAAAGTATCCCTTGCTTTCAGCTCTGTAGAACATGCTTTCTTAACCTATGATTCGTATATCATTTATAACTTTTGTGAATTGAGCATAAAAACATTTAGGGAACAATATTCAATGTCGGACGGTTTTACTATCTGCAATTCATCGCAATATACTTATATCGATTAGAAATAGAAATTCAATTACAAAAGAAAGTACACCTAAAGTTTCAATAATTTTATCAATATGTGATAACAGTAAAAATCCAAGAGATCATTTCAATTCAATTCAGTTAATCAAAATGCGATAAATAAACGCGGTGTAGGTATGCAAAATCGGATAGGATGAAATTCTAACACGCAACGAATAAATCAACCCAGTATTCTCAGTGAAGGCTAAAATAATAATTCACATCAGTCTATCCAATCCGATTTGACAATTGGCTCTCATTGGTAACAGCGCAAATTAGGTTTACAACAGATTTATTTTAAAAAATTCTATCTTGAGAATTAGTACAAATAAAATTTATTGGTTTGGGTGGCGTGCTAAATTATCTGCACACAGTGTTACTGAAATAGTTTTTCCGATTAAGCTAGGCAACAATTTGTTATTATTGCTATTAATGCTATCCTTGCTGGTTACTGCGTATTAAGCGTACGAAACTGTTACGATTGCATGGTGCTACGAATAAAAGTGATATGATTGAATGATATGCATACGTATACCATACACATATACAGATTATACATGCGTTTAATGCAACAGTTTGAATAATTTTGCTCTGCAATGATTACTAGTTATGGATATTTCTTCGTATTTATACAAATTTAGAATATTTTATAATATATCAATTTCTGCGTCCTTTACATACATTACTTTATTATTCAATTAGATAGTTGCCACTTGGGCGACATTATCTTAGCAAAATATGATTTAATTATATGGAACAGATGTAACAATTTGCATGTAATAGATTACTATAAGCATTCTACTCTATTTGTAGCAGAGTCAAAGTACGTAGAATAAGAAGCAAAAGCTATCTGGTGTGGTATTCATTCCTTGCGGTTGTGATTAACCTTCCTATACTCACGTCAAAATGAAAGACGTATACTATACTATATAAATCGGTCTCACAGACCGTATGCGTGAGTATAGGAAGGTTAAATATAAACAGGAAGCTTAATAATAATTACGGAGTAAAGTTAGTACACACTGACAAACTATCACATCCGATCTACTACGTGCATAAATGTACCCATTTTAAAATTTTTATTATAACATAGTCGTCGCCTTATAGTAAAAAGTATATTACAGACTAAAAGCTGGTTTTCATATACAGGTATACAGGACTGTACGCCGATCGTGCACTCCATCTACCCAACCCAACGATTTTACTATAGAATGCCAATCTGGTATTTCCATTTGATTACTACTGAAGAATTAGTCCCAATTTATACACATAAGACAGTGCGCTGACTGCAATAACAATACTAATGCAGGACCACGACACGGTCGGCGTACAGCTACTGCACAGTTCTATAAGTAAAAAACCAACTTTTACTCTTTCGATCAGGAATTGGATACTCAATACCCGTATATCGAATAAACTGAAAATTTCTTCAAAGGTGATAGTGGGTTTTTTCATTATTTTCTTCTATTAACATTATAGCAGTATCCTAATCTGTCAATGTGACAATGGTGTTAAATTTAGATTTTGTGCGTTACAGACGCATTCTATACAGAAGATTGGATACAAAACACTGCCGGTAGGAATTTCCGCTCACTCATTTGAATAAACATTTTTTTGGCATATTCCAAACAATTTGCTAATATGATTCGAAAATTATTGTATCTTGTTTGGGAAGAAATTTTCTGAGCTCTAAACTTATCAAATGCTTGTGCTATATCCAACCTCCCCCATTTTCCACAATGTTGGCAACGTTAACGGGATTGATGAGTTTACGACTTTTAGCGAAAACTGCTTTAGTACTTCACCAGCAATGAACCCAAATATGCCCAATGACCTATATTTACTACACCAAAATTCTTGTTTACATGATACGTCACATTTATCAAAGTACCGTTTTTCTTGTTCACATACTCAGTACTCACCAATACCTCGTGGGAGATTGTGTGGTCGCATTATTTTTTGCTACTATTTTTGAGTTATTGAATTATTAATTTGTGATATTTTCATAATGATTGAATATGGGGCCACGTTTGTACGGTAAGTAAAATTTTGTACATTTACAAGTGAATAAATACTATATTTTGTTTGAATTTATATTTATGAAGAGTAGCTTGATTGTTATATGCGTGAACGTTTCATTATTGTGTTTTAGTTTTGTTGTTGTGACACTTTAAAGTTTGGTGACCTATATGTAGGACATTGGGAATATAATGCTATGTATTTTATGTATTTTCCATAGGGGATTTTCTCTCCATGAAGCTTTGGCGTTGATAGAGGATGAGGACATAGATGTGGATAATATATCAATATTCCCACCCAATAATGCATGTGGAGACATCACAGACGAAGATTCCGGCGATGAAGACTACGTCGATATAAATAATTTACCGGCTTCGCTAATGCAAAATGAGGTGGAAATTGTAAACAAAATCAATTTTGATAGTGATTGAGACACAGAGGATGATATCCCTCTCTCTCAGATTAGAGAAAACGCGTCCAAAAAACGCGAAGAAATTGAAGAAAAATAAAAAATATCACTATGTGAAGACAGACTTGTCCACCAATGATGCTATTTTTGAAAACCCTGAGGATGGCGTCGACATAGATGAGCGTAATCCTACTTCTCTTTTTGCTCTATATTCGATGATGAGCTAGTAGAAAAAATTACGGATGAGGCAAATCGGTACGCATCACAAAATAATAGACTTGCGCGTAAATATATCCGAAATGAAATGCTTTCTTGGAGTAATTTTGCTTAGTGAATTTTTTCCTCTGCCTACAAGAAGAATGTATTGGGAAAGCTCGAAAGACTCCAATAATGAACTATTTTCCCAAGCGATAGCAAGAAACAAATTTGAGTTTATTTTGTCCAATACTCATTACCAAGATAACAACTTCCTAGATCCCTCTGATAAGTTCGCCAAAGTCAGGCCACTCTTCGCGCATTTGAATAAAAAGTTTATGGAAAATGCTTATGTTGAAGAGGAACACAGCGTAGATGAAACCATGGTTCCATACACAGGTAGACATGGTTGCAAGCAGTATATTCATGGTAAACCAATTCGTTATGGCTTTAAACTATCGGTAGGTACGACCGGACAAGGCTATATAAACTGGTTCGAGCCTTACCAAGGTGGTTCTACAAATATCAGTGAAACTTACAAGGACCAGGGTGTTGGAACATCTGTCGTACTTGAATACGCCGACGCCTTGCGATCAAAATGGAAGGACCAAAAATTTTATTTCTTCTTTGATATTTTTTCTTCCATCGATTTGTTAGAAAATCTGGAGAAAAAGAATATCCATGGCACTGGAACAATTAGAGAAAACCGCATTCCTGAAAGTACTTTGCGCGAATCTAAGGAGATCAAAAAAGTATTCGCGGCAGTTATGATTTCATCAAAATCGGCGTGAATCCCCTAGGATCTGCTAAGCGGTACTCCCAAAAAGAGAAGAAATTTATTCAAGTCGAACAGCCCCGAATTGTGAAATATTATAATAGAAGCATGGGTGGAGTCGATCGTTCCGATCAGAGCATAAGCTTATACCGCACTGCTATACGAGGAAAGAAATGGTATTTTCCCATCATAGCACACTGTGTGGATATGGCGGTACATAATGCCTGGCATATTCACAAGCATAATGGGGGAACTATGGATCAATTGTCTTTTAGGAGAAGTATCGCCAGTACTCTACTTGTTCAAAATAAAAATGTTCCGGTTCACCAAAGGGGTCATCCATCGCTAAGCTTAAATAATAAATTGCATTATGATCGATTGGACCATTGGGTAATTTCACAGGAAAAACAAATAAGATGTGGAACCTGTCATCAAAAAATCTTAACTAGATGCCGAAAATGTGACATAGGATTACATGTAAAATGTTTTGTGTCATATCACACCCAATGAGTCATGTGCCCAATGTCATATATACAGGACGGCTTCAAAAACCACTTTCTTTCAATAAATTTTTAAAAACCTATAATTGCACTGTTTTTATTTCTCATTTGCTTCCAAAATAATATAAAAGTACTTTTAAAATGATCATGCTCATGGTTAAGTCAGGTCTCAGTGATTTTTTGGATGTTATGCTTGACTTATCCCCTTTTTTGGTGAACTATACCTGTTTTCTTCCTTTTTTCTGAGATATGCTTTCCACAAGTGCGGAGAGTAAAAGTTTCCTTTTGGTAAAGTACGTTTGATTTCGTCCTCGTTCCCCAGCATCCATTCTTCCGTCCGCTATGTGTTTGGAACATATTTTCTAATGTTTTGCAAAACTTGCAGAATTTAATTTAATTTTTTTGCTCGTTCTTGCCCGTTCTTAATTTAATTTAATAAATTTCTGTTTTATAGAACTACCTTATTTCCTAGGTCTTTTCGGTTTTTTAGTCGCCTTTGGAAGAGGTCTCAAATATAGATAGATAGAGTCACTTTTGATCGTGTATTTGTCTTCTCACTTCTCTTATCAGATTGCCTAAAAGCGTTTTTCTTTTTGGATTTCTTCATTGTTCTCATTTTCTTTTGTTTTCGTTTTTGAGTTGTAGGATGTCTTGTACACTTTTCTGGTGCTTCACTAAAAGTTGCCCGCTAAATGGCCCGTATAAACACATCCACTTCAATATCAAAATATATTCTTTACTTTCTAGAGAGGCATAGTTTCTCTTCTAATGTGTCCATATCTTCTCAATATTGATATATTAATAATTATATTGCACATATTTCTTTATAAGATGAAAGTAATTCCACACAAACTTGCCGAAATAACACCTAAAATTTATAACAAAGCTTTAAAACCTAATCCAATGCTATTGGAAACTGTGGTGGTGGTGTTTCTCTACTAATAGAATATAGAATTAGCGAATAAATGCTGTAATTTACTAATGCGAAATTCAGTAAAACAATATATATCAGCGCCAATAGATGTGTAAGAGTATATGTCTTCAAAGTTGTTTCCTTCTATTGTTTCTGTTCTGAAGAGTAAAGTATTTTCATAGGTTCCAAGCATCACTTTTGCTTACTAAAATGGAATATAGAATTCGGACAATATTACTTTCTTTTTCTCTTCATATTTTTTGCCGTTAGGTGTCGAGGGGAGTAGACACATTGTTCAGCTGGACCGAGTTATTAGATTTTGAATAGCGCTAGGCTAATGTTTAGTACACTATTCCATACAGCGCCTCAAAAATTCTGCAATGAAAAGGTTGTAAGAATAAAAGATTTTTGTTCATTATCATTTGATTTAGTAGGAAGTGTGTTACATAGATATGAATTTTGTTTCAGAAAGTTATTTTTTTAATAGAGGCTCCTAGACTATTACATTAGCTTTGATTCCGAAACTGCTGCATTGTCTGTACTCAAAAAAGGTGGTACTCGATTAAGAGTGGAATAATTTTGTCTTCTCACGCGATCGAACTGACTTTAAAATAAAAACACGGGGATGTATGCGTAAGAAATTGAATAAACGGCTGTCGGGTAGGGAGTCTAAGTGTGATAGCAATTAAATATAAGAAGAAAATTCCAACTATAACCAAGTTGTTAGGTACCCAACAGTTCACTTGATGTTTGTAGAATATACTAGCAAGATACACGCAAACTGTAGCATTTTAAATTATCCGTACTTTGTTAACGTTCGCGAGTATATGATCCGTTACTGAAACGTAATTTAAAAATAATCTAGCTGTAACGATGGAGGTGTATTAATTGTATATAATTGTAATTGCTATCCGAAATTGAATCGGCTGTCCAGAGAAGAATAAGTCAATTGTGTATTCGTACGTTGTGTACCATATCGCAAACGCCGACTTCACAAAGCATCCATAGGGAATATTTTATTTAATGTCAACATTTTGGGAAAGTTGATGGTTGGGATAATGGTCTGATTCAGGTTCATCCCTCAATACGGAACTGTTCAGAGCCCACTTCCCTTGACCGGGTTTACCTTCAATGCCAACATTATTTTCATGACATTTTGCAAACCGTGGTGCTGTCTGGTATGGTAGTTGGTCCAAATATTTGACATCACCCCACGCGTGCATTTTTGCCTATTTTAAACTCATACAGAAACGGATATTGTACGCGTGTACTTGATTGGTTGCCGTCTCTGCCTAGGTAAATCTGGGAATACATTCGTAACGAATTATGTTGGTTAAAGGTTAGTGTAACTACCTGCGGCCATTAGGAAACGAAGTCTACAATAAATGAATTCTTGACCTTCTGACCCAAAGGTATTTTGAATTTTTGAACGTATGAGTGTAATCTATAATGAAGGACAAGAGGTAGTTACTATAAGTCCGATTACAAATAATATTAAGTACGTCGTGGGTGAGATATTGTTGATAAAATTTATTTAATACTATTGCGAGAACTTATGGCAGTTTTAAACTTGTGTAAGGTCATTAAAATATCTTTTGTCAGTGGTAGATTGAAATCAAAGTATAGAAGGTCATTCATATTTTTACGCATCATCAAATAGCTTTTGTTATCGTTAGACTGGAAATAAGGTTGAATCAAGTTCGTATTATGCAGTTTCAAATTATTTACAAGAAATAAAGCAATAAAGATTGCAACAGTAATACCATATCATAAAAGGGTGCAGCTAAGTATATGTGAAGCATATACCCCTTTTTATAGCTGTTATTATGTTGATAGCACTGTAATAATAATAATGATAATAATAATAATAATAATAATAATACAGTTGCTCCATATCAATAATACAAGTTCCATTTTCAGAACACATATTGTAAAACATTCGAACCAATGTCAACTGCAAAAGGTACATACATATATTGCGAAAGCCACTGTAGCATAATGTAGATATTCATTTTATCCTTCCAGTTTATTAATCAGGGTATACTAACCGGGGTATTGTTTATTGCAGATATGGCTGACTTTGAACGCGTGTATGTATCTAGCTTGTCAAATAGACGATCGTGGCAAGAAGCGCCACCAAGGAACAAGCTTAATTAATATCACGTTAGGAGACAGCTGGTAAGACGCTCCTTGTATCGTGATATGTTTGTGACTATTTATGTATGTATTATTTTGCCAGGATAACATCGCGTAAGTGAAACGTTGGTGTCTCAATATGCGCTTGGCAGACGCCTACATCTACTATTGTATATGCATGTATGCAAATACCTACTCTGCAGTTGCTTGTGCCACAGCCAGAGTTAACATCTCTGCACAAAATACGACGACGAAGCAAGCAAGTCAATCATTTGACTATTAGAACTGCCACTGCCTGCATTCGAAAATTTCAATCAAATTCAAATCAATTTTGGCGAAGCTGCAAACTGAAATTTGAGTGTGCTGTTGGCTCTATTGCATGTGAAATAAATTTTTATGGAAACAAATTTCAAACAATTCCTTCTTTGTTTCCGAGAAAACTGTAACAACGGACAACTATAAAGGCTCAACCGTACTAATAGGAGACTGGAACCGATGGCTAAGAAAATGCTTCCAAGAGACCAATGTATGAATGTAGAAATTTGGACAAAGCGTTAGAAATAACAATGGATAAAAGATCATAAACCTCTCCATAGAAAAGAACATAAACGCTGCAAAGAGAAATGCTAAGCAGGCGGAATAATCAATGATATATTTACTAGATGCTACTACTGAAAAGAGGGTTTGAAATAGTAGGCGATCAATTGTTAGTAATGGCAGCTATAAAAGACTCCAGAAAATGTGAAAGTCGAGAAAGGGCACAAAAACAAACCTTTATAAACATGCGAGGATATAAATTTAAAGAAGAGACGAAATACCAAGATAGAATTTCAGCAAAATAGTAGCTCGAGATCAGTAAATAGATAACAACAACCAAGAAGAGTTATGGATAAATTCAGGAATGGAAGGACGCAAGCATCTTACAATTAGTGAAATAATGATATAAAGGAAGAGATCAAAACAAAACAACAGCTGTAAGAACAGTAGAGAATATTTTGGGGAACAACAAATAAGAAAGGGACCACTCAAAATATACAGCCATACAGCCCTGTGACAAAGTTAAACTGATGATTAACGAAGGGGATACAAAACACATTAAACAGTTTAAAATAAATGTGAAAAAGATTTGATGTTATGTTGCGAAGATGTTATACCGAACAATAAAGAATATATGAAAACAAAAGAAAGAAACCTCTAAAGTACATTAGAGATACAGAGGGATAGATTATTCTCGAGGAAAACATTATAGAAAAAATGAAGACAATACTATGAAGAACTGCGTGGACGTAAAAATACTGAACAATAATCTAATGAAGAACGGAAGGAAGAGAACGACAAATGAAACGAAAGACAGACACATGAATTAGAAGGTTTACAGGCATTTGAGGAACTTAAAGTGGGGAAAGCTTTAACGATATAGACCAATAGAAAATGTGGAGAACGTTATGATAAAATGGAGTTAATGGAGAAACAATTGAAATATTAAAAAGCCCATCTACAAGCCCTAAGCAATTCATACAAGTAGAAGGTATGTGGACGAAAAGCTTCACTATAAGAAAAGAACAGGGAAGTATCGTAAGCTTATTCCTCTTCATAACAATCCTGGACCAGATCTCAAAGAAAGTAAATGAGAACGTAACGAAGTTCATTTATGTGGGCTACAGGAAACTAAGGCCTACAAGATTGACGGAACTAAACCATGCTGATACTTATTTTCGGAAATAACAAAAGTACCTAGAAATAACAACAGTACCACAAGTCAAATTAAGGGAAGAAATATTCAGAAGAACTAATAAGATAAACATACTATATCCAACTAGTGTAGAACGATTTCCAACAAAAGAGAAATTACAAAGAAATCAAGAATAATTGTATATGAGTACCAACATTAAAGAAATACTAACGATATGCGAGATAAAGGTACTAAGGGAGATCGAAAAAGATGATAGAAGACATCTGGGCAACAGAAATAGGAATCAAAAGAAAAGAGAGAGCCCAGGAGGAAATGAAACCAATAAGGAGACAACCTAATAAAGAAAATAGGGCTAACCTGGTCCCAGACAAAAAAAAAGAAAAACAAGAGCGAAGATCTTTACGCATTTGATGCTTATTTGAATAAAAGGTAAAATTCTATAAATAAATTAACAATGTATAAAGAAAAAGTATTTTATTTCGAAACCGATGGTAAATAAAGAGAAGTTGAATTTGATGTAAATTTAAGTCCGAATGATAAGAGCGCCACCTGATGGGGAGAGACGATGCCATGAGTATGCGTGTGCGAGAGAGACAAAAAACTAATGAAAGAATTACGCATTTGATGCTTATTTGAATAAAAGTTAAAATTCTATAATCGAATAAAAATAAACAATGAATAAAGAAGTATTTCGTTTTGATACCGATGGTAAATACGTTGAAGTCGAATTTGAAGTAAATCCGAGTTCGTATAATAAGAGCGCCATCTGATGGGGAAAGCGCAAATACGATGCGATGAATATGTATGTGTGTGAGAGAGAAAGAACTAATGAAAGAAGAAGGATAGAAAAGCGTCTATCTGACGATTTCAAGCGCCTCATCTTTTTCCAGTTAACTATCGCCGCAGAACCTCCCTAAAGGAGCTTCGCTCTAAAAGGTAGAGCAAAGTCATTGCCTTTATGCCAATGGTAGAAGAGAGTGCGGATAAATAAGTAGGTTACCTTTACTTCGTAATATTACCAGAAATTGATAACCTTGTTTTAACAATAAATTCAAAACAATATTCAAACCTAGAGCTTTACGTAGTTCATTGCAAATATTAGTGACATCTGCAAGTCATTCATTAGAAACTGAATGTATCCGTAAGGCTAAACGTTATGTAGGACTCAAAATAGATAGAGAAGAAATAGATATTCAAGTACAAAGAAAGCGGAATCTTAACAATTCTTTCAGATTGCAATGGTGTAAACAAAATATAAATCACGTCGCTAATGCAGGTTGATTTATGTTTCTGAGTTTATACAAAGTTAAAATTATCGCATGTGGGATATGAGAATTTGGACTGCAGGTTTCGTCGTCTGGTGAGGTTTCTCTACATGTAGACAGCGCCGGTACTTGCTCCTCAGTCAGTATGATAAGAACAAAATGACGGAAATAAATAAATTTGAACTTATTAGACAGAAGTACCTAAAGCAACCTTCAGTTTTTGAAGTATGAACTGGGGAACGGTATTACAGGGAACAAAGCCATTAAAATAAAATACAGCTCTACAGTGAATACAGAAACATTAGAAACTTATATTATCAATTTAAAATTTTCAGTCGTATACATTGGTGGTGCGTTGTTTTAAATAGAGCCATTTATTGGCTGCAACATTTGGGATATAGTTCCCTTTTTTTCTGATATACAAAAGTGGCAGCTTACTAAAAGCATCGATTCACAATTAAAGTTTCTATCTAAATTATAATTAGTAGTATAAGTTCATTTAGGAAAACTACACAAAGGAACGTTTAGTTACTCATATCTTTGTAGCAGTAATTATGTGTCAAAGGCTTTAGAAGACGGGCGTGACGGATACAAAGACATTTGAAACGCAAATTATATAATTAAAATTGTCGTGGAAACACATAAGTACGTGTTTTCAATAGATTCATCTTTGGAAAGAAGTAAAAATAGCTACTTACTATAGTTCTACGCTCCGATTTCCGTATGTATAGTTGTCTACCACTTCTATTCATTCTTAAAATATCTATCAACATGCACACATGAGATAGTTCTAATGTTAAAGCACTGCTTTTAAATGTTTGTTCACATTATATATTCATTGTACGATGTAATAAAATCTTAGCGCCAGTTTCCAGTTGACCAACGTGCATTCCGACCGCAGCAGGTGATAACAGCATTAATAAGGATTCTCTTACAGCGGCTATAAACTTAAAAGGAAACGGAATATATGCGATCCCTGCCTTCGTTTTTCAATATAATAATTTGTTCTGACAAATTGTTAGAATAAGATGATCGCATATGGCATTTATCATAGAATTAATTAAATACGTGTATACATATACGATATATGACATATACACACATATCAGAATACGCAACGTATGTATGTACGAGGTAGGTTCCATAAATTCTTGGCCTGACAGGCTTATACAGATTCAAGCGTCTGTCAAACTCCGTTCCGTCATATGAGATCTGCATTATATACACTAGGGCTCGCAGACAATAACCAGCCAGATAACGTGACTAGTGTATGAAAATGTCGCAGCTAACGAAAACAGAGTACCGCGCGATCATTATATTATACGTATAGACGGCGTTTATGCTGATTTCCTTTTGAGGCAACAATTCCTTGAAGAATGAGTGCTTGGGTCGACAAACTGAAGTGATAACTCCTCAAAAAATTGCAATGGTTAAAGAAATGGTTTAAGAAGATCGTCGTTTGAAAGTCAAAGAGTTGGCAGTAATGTCTAACATTTAGGTATCAATAAGATTAGTGCAACGTCAATGTCGGGCCGAATGTGTGCGTTCATTTCTAAACATGTCTGGAGACAACCCCAAATCGATTTGGAGTCCATTGTCACAGGAAATATAGCAATGGTTCTGTTTTATAAAAAAGACCTACGTTTTAATCGTTAAAATCGTTTTAAGGACAATAGTGAGTTTCAAGCAGCTGCAATAGAATATCTTGAGGGAAAAATTTGATATAATTTTTACAAGGCTATAGAATTATTAATTGATCATTGTAGGAAGTGTATTGAAGTTTATGTTTTTCTATATCAGGCAGAGAATTTATGGCGCTATCTCGTACATTGGGGTTATGACTTTTTGTAAAATAATTGATTCCATGTAACAGAAATCTGAATACTTCTAGAGCTGAAGTTGCAGAATGAGTGAAGAGAGCTTAAGCTAGATCTACCAAACGTAAGAGCGGATATTGTTATCAAAGGAATAACACCTGCTCTCGATAAGTGCAACCAACAGGTGTTTGATCGTATTTTCCCACAATGTATATACTTACATGTACAGCAGACGCTCGATAACGTAAATACCCAATATTAGAAATATTGCGCTAATGTGAACATAAAATTCGTAGTATAGGATTATACCAAACGCTCGATAACGTAAAACATTGTAAGTTCGATAACTCGATAACATAAACAGATCTACGAAGACTATGATCAACAAAGACCGAATTTTGATTGGGACGGATCTAGTGTATATGTACGCTTATGGGACGTTTTCGCGATTTCCGATTGCCTGTGAAGCGTTAAGTTGCCTATGAAAAGCCCACTTATGTAGGGGAGTCCCCGATTTATGTAGCATATATTGCTTCGCTAACGTAAACGTTTAAATAATGTGAAGCACCTGAATTAGTTCACGTCATTGAACGTTTGCTGTATATGAATGTACTATGTAAATTAGTATGCTCGCATATCTGTTGCTACAACCTTATTATATTACTAAATTAACTTTGACTTGAGGTTTAGTTCGGTAATGAAAGGACCTACAGTAGAGTACATTTTTGGACGAATACGACGTATATATACAGATTGGTATTTTGATCTGTCATCTGTCCAGGTATTCTTTTTGGCTAAATCAATCTACCTTTCTGTTTGCATCCAACAATTGGTTTTGTTCTCCCTAAGTAAATATTTGAAAAAAAAAAGAACTATCTTACAGTTTGCAAGCAAATATCAGGTTTGCTGCAGAAAGTGCATTAAACTTCTATTCCAAAAAGTTAAAAGTTCAACATAGCTACAACTTACCCATCATGAATGTCTTAAACATATAAATACTAAGAAGAAGGAGAAGGAAAATTTAAAGCAAGGTACATAGATAGATGTTCTGTAAAAGCAGTAATACGACACTTAACTAGACGAGCGGCCAAGATGAAAACGAATACTGATCCACAACTTTTTTTTTTTAGTAACTATTGTATTATATATTTAAAATTACAAGACAAAAAATAACAGTATCTGAATTGATGATGATAATGTATGATAGAATTTTGGGAACCATTGTGGTCTGTGAATGAAGGCCTGGTAGCCCAAAAGGGAGACAAAACTGCTTTAAGAAGTAGCAGCCACGGAGTTAATTAGTGATATGTTAATTCGTTGTTAATCGCTTTACATGAAATAATTTAATACGCTTAGTGGTTTTCCGTAAATTGGACTTGTATTAGTTTGAGTTGGTTCTAAACTCCTAGTTCTCCCACCTTTTTAATTATTTATTATATTTAGAAAACTTTTGTTAAAGCAGTGTATTCCAGTCCAACTAGGGAAGGGGAAGGTGAAGGGGCCAACTTACTTCTTATAGAGATTGAATATTTGCGTTGATCATACACAAGAAGTAATAATGTGGTTGTTAAAGTATGACGTACACCACAGCATCACGTATCATTCCAGACGATGCTCCATGTTAGGCTAATGGTCTTTTATGAAGCATCAATTCGATGGATCAAGACAACAGGAGTGAATACTTAAGGAATTAATTAAAGGAAAATTTGTGTATTACGACAAAGTAATGTTTAACCTGAGACCTTTACATGCTTTTATGGAGGATGACGTGATATTAAATCCCTTAGGAATTATATACGCAAAGGCAACAAAAACGCGAAATTTCACTGGGGGTTTCAAGCTTGACAAAAACTATACACTCAAAAATTATTTATAGGGCCAAACACAACATGCTTAAAACGTACGGTTGTTATTCCATATATTGATTTATAATGTAATTGGAGTACTACTTATCGTGCAGTATTTTGACCATATTCTAAGCGAACCAAATAACACCAAAATTTTAGATGCTTGTCCGGATCCTACACTATTTTCCACAGTCTTCACATCAATATTTACTACGATTTTTCTGTTTGAAGTAATTTTTTGACCAACTTCTAGTGGATTTCCCTATATCTATCGCTATGGCTCGCACGCACTTTTCATAGGGGCATTTTGCTTCTTCTTGCGAGATCAAGATAATCTTTTACGCTTGCTAATTTCTCCACATCTTTTCCTAAGATAAACGTATTTGCCAGTTTTTGTCTCGATAATGATAGACACAAATTCCGCTTTTATTGGAACAAATTCTATAGTAATCATACTAACATAGATTTTCTATAAAAGGATGCGTACGATAAGTGATTAATCATATTTGATTTAAAAACACGGGGACACTGTAAAACGTTTTATTTAAATGGAAGTAAATATTGAAATGAATACTACGGGAAGTAGTGCAGGTCTCAGATTAATCGTTTAAAATCCCTGTGTATTTAGTGTTTACTGCTACTGTAAATTGCAAAATATCAACTAAAATGCAACCAGAAGAAGAATCGCCTTATGTTTTTTTCAGAATATTTAGTCAAAACTCTGGTGTAATAAGAATTGTTTGCATTAGCAAGTGTCACCAGTTTTAATGTACAATTAACGAGTTCTATTAGTCATTATTAAATAAAACACAAATGGCCTTAATTAAAATTGAATGACTTTTACTTTATAGATTTCATATACAATAATTTTATATCTAGGACTACATATCTACACTAAAGCATTTATCGTGTAAAATTAATCATTTTAAGAGCCAAGATTAATTAGATTTTTAATTGTTGATTAATTAGAGCGGCTTTAAATATGAAGCCATCTCATAAAAGTGCGCACTTGCACGCATATAGACACATATTCTTACGTACTTTTTTTGTAAAAGATGATGTCATTAATATTTGTGGTTCGTAAACGTTAATGAAGATAAATTTTGTATGAAGAAAAGTCATTAAAACGCGGAAAATATTAAATGTTATAAAAGCCAAATTAATTGTTCCTAAAATATAAAAAGTGTGTAAGTCCGAGACTATTTCCGTCACAATTATGTGATATATTTATATACATAGTTCTAAAAAGAAATGACGTATCTTATATACGTAACCAAAAAGAGTTCAGTTACACGCAATATATGAAAATATTACTGAATGTTACAATAATAGAATAATTAATGATAATAATAAGGACAATAGTAGGTAATAATATTGAATAATACTTCAGAAATACATATATAGTTGTTGTGCACTTTGACACAGAATATTTCCCAACAACACTGGAAGAGAAACGTCGTTGGTAATGGCAGGTTATATAGAAGCATGCTCATAAAATTAACCACCCAGTAAAAGTATATATTTTTAAATCGAGTTTTGTACAAAGATTTACACTGTTCAAAATAATAAACGATTAAATTGTCGTTGCAAAATTTCAACGTTCTATAGAGAAAATTTGCCGCTCTACCTAAACGACTAAATTTTGCTAATCATCAGGACATGCATCTAAGATGATTTATTAGCTCCAGTGGAAGCCCATTGCAAACAATTTAAAGGGCATCGTGTCATTGTTGGAAGTTCATTGGAGGGTTAAGAAGCATACTAAGCCTTTGATCCATCATACCCCGGACATGTTCTACGGGTGATAGATACGGTGATCCTGCAGGACAATTAAGAATATTCATGTTGGGTTCTGACAGGAATCTTAAGGTAACTGAGGCAACAGAAGGCTGGATGTTATCTTACTGGAATGTTGCATTATTTAGCGCTTGGATGTATGGTAAAGCAAATGGTTCCAAAACTTCGTAAATGTACATTTGAGCATTTAAATAGCTTCGAAGGAATACTAACGGCCGCGGCGTCCTATTTCCTATGGTATTACCACCCCAAACCATTAATGTTCTAGTAAGTGCAGTCTCACGTTTTAAGGAAAATTTTAGAAACTTCCTCCCTCCTCTTCGACGTCGAACACGTCGACATTTTTCCACTCCTTATCCCAATCTGCACGTACATCACACCATTGTAATCGGAGGCCACGATGCTGATTGGTGAGAGGCAGTAGTGGTCTTGAACGATTGGAAACCTGCTGAGGGTAAGCAATCCTAGTCTCCCGTCTTCACGTTCGATGGCTCTTCTAAGGCGTCTAGAGCATCTTCTACGATGTTGCCTATCTTCTCTCACCAACAACGAAAAACTATAGCAATATTTCTTTTCATCCGCCTAGCGATTCACAAAATACAATATCCGTAGTCCAACAATACGACCCGGTCAAAAATCATTTAGCTGGGAATAATTTGGTTGTCTTCCAAGTTTTCGCATTTTAGTACAACATTCATTCAGAACTAATTCACAGCTATAGACTGCTACAATCGAATAAGCGAAGTATGCTGATCCAAAATAAAGAAAAGAACAACGAATGTTTTCGTTGAAAATAAGGGTTTATTGTCTTCTTCTATTTTTAAATCATTTTTTATTGGTAACACCATGAACATCTGCAAAAGATGTGGTTTACAAATATAAGCTATTACTGGTTGATTTGGTTGATTCCTCTTGTCACTTAGTGGATTTAACAGGTGGTTCGATTGGGTCGCTATACTCAGCAGATTATTCAATTTAAATACAGCTTACTTTAAATTTCAATTTGTTTCAATTTCTAACATTTGCTAATTTATGATTTACATATAAATATAAAAAAAAATTTTTTTCTCTCTCTTTCAAAGGGGGCAGACACATTGAGCTGTAGTGTTAATTGTTGCTCGACCAAATACTGTTCCAAGCAACTCCTGTTTGCACACATTTTTCGAATATCTTTTTAATAGATACCCAGTACCTACACCTCTCTAACTTAAGCTGAAACCTATTAGTATGACGGATAAAATATCACATCTTATCTGAATTCAAAAATTTTAGGATATGTAGAACAGATGAAAGTACTAGGAGAAACGATGCTCGGATCCGATAGGACAATCTGCCTATCGCGTTCCTTCCTCCCTAGGTAATAGTGGTAGTGTGTAATATTCCCATCTATACTTTACACTGTATTTGCTTAATTATGAATAGTGATATCATGTATTGCTATACAGCTGCAGGTGTATAAAAAGTGCTTCCTCTGACAGTTTATTTGCAAAAAATTGGCGATGATATACTCTAAAGTCATGTTTAGAAAACAACGCCCGACGGATCTGAACAACACAATAATCAAAACATCTATATTTACATCTTATTTATTTTTTTAAGTTCCAAATATATTTTCTCTAATTAATTATACGGCACGATCCAAATGCAGCTTACATTTATTTTTTTAGCTTGATGGAGTTTGTATAGCATTACTACTTTGAATAATAAACTTACTAAAACTATTTTTAATTTATTATGTAAAAAAAAAAGAAAAAGTCTAATTTTTTTCAAAGGATTATCATATTAAATCAAATTTGAATAGCTTGCCCCTTTTTGTGTGATACGAAGTTTTCGCCACAAGATCACTTGAAACTAACTTAACTGTTAGTCCTTATGCTAAAAGTAGTAATTGCATAAACGAAATGTATGATGGTTTTAATGATGATTGATTTTGCTTCCTCGGGTATATAAACTAAAAATACCCTAGTATTAGTATCGTCCACATTGTTAATTAATTTATAACATTTCAAATCCTTTACTGAACCTAATAGAAACATTCTAGAGCCTTATGTTTTTCCTGCTGTGCATTATCACATCCATGATTCATTTTGACGTTACTGTTATTTATTGTTACTACTACAAGTATTGTAGTTATTGTAGTTATGGCCATGATTACAATTATTTTACAAACATTTTGTAAAATAAAGGTAATAGAAGCAGAGCGTATGTGAAACAAATAATGGGGAAAGAATGGTAGCAAGATCAGATCAAAAGGTATTACAATACGCTAAATCAATCAAAATGAAAATATACTATTAAAGGAGAGGGAAATAATAGAATGGAAAAAAGCTTTTCTTGAATAGACCAAAGACAAGAAGGGTAGTTGAAACAGACAAGACACAAAGGAAGTAAATGAGATTAAGGCTAAGTCAGTACCGCGCGGAAAATAGTTTATGCCGTTTGTCTTAAAGAAAATATACGAATCGGCAACACTTTTTTCAGCAACTGCCAATTTGACAGCTGATTTGTGCTCAGTTTTGTTTGCCATTTCACCATGAATACACGTACGCCGAAACAACGCTTGCAAATTTTGCAAACTTATTGCGAAAACCGTGATACAGTCCTCAAAACTTACCGTACGCTACATCCATTCTGAGGTCGACATAATCATCCATCCAAGAGAGTAATTCCAATAACAATAACGCATTGATAATACATATATGCAGAAACGTCATACAATCGTTGCTGCTATAGAGCGTAGTATTGAGGAGGATCCAAATGAGTCGATTTGCCACAGCAATTAGAGATGCATCCATCCACTTTATGGAAGATTTTGGGGAAAAATCTTTGTTTACGAGCTTACATGATCCAGCTCGTACAAGAATTGAAGCCGCTTGACCATCGTGGGCGTCGAACGTTCGGTGAGTGGCCCGAGAACGAGATTCCTTTTGATCCCCATTTTCACCATAAAATTTTGTTTAGAGATGAGGCTCATTTTTGGTTGAATGCCTACGAGAACGAGTAAAATTGCCGCATTTGGAGTGAAGAAAATCTACAAGTCATTCTTCAGACGCCGTTACATCCCCAAAAAGTCACTGTTTAGTGTGATTTATGGGCTGGTGGAATCAGTCAATTGAAGCTCTATAGATCATTGATTACTGACTTTTTATTCCCCAATTGAATGGCATTAATGTCCAAGAGCTGTGATTTCAACAAGACGATGCAACATGCCATACAGCCAGCGCCACAACCAACCGTGGTGCCTATATGCCTGACACACGAATGGAATAAAATTATCTTTCCAATGAAGCTAATACCATGACGATTACTAAGACTTTCGTGTGTTTTATTTTATTTTACAGTTCTTTCAAAAGAGCACTCGATATATACATAAGCGATGAAGCAATAACCCGAACAATGTACATCTTGAATGAAAAGTGATACGTTATGGAGATGTAATAACAATTGCTAATTGGAACTTTTTAAATCCTACTTCATTTTTAGTCGAGCTAGATAACTTGTCAAAACTTAGATGGGTTTAAAGTTCCTTCGTGCTATAAAGCGTATATCAAGAACCTTACTTTCGAATTGTGCGGCATTTTCATTTGTTACTACTCAACTGAGCCATATTTTAGTTGAAACATTGACATTGATAAAAATGCCGCGTTCAAGTTTGGAAGAACTTTTGCTAATATTGAAGAGAAATAATAGGCAAAATTTTACAGTGACGATTTGCAGGTGACTTGATCATTTTGGGATTTATAATCGACCGTCGTGGCCCGCTATTGAAGTTGAAAGTAGAAAATATTGCCAACAGTAACCTAAATAGTAGTTCGAATAGACTTTGGATAGTAGTTATTTAAATAGGTTTTTTAGGGGAACATCTAAATTTGTCTTATAATTATTGAAAAGTTAATGAAGACATTTGAGAGGGCCTTTTTATTGAAACATGAGAAAAACCTTACCCGTCATAACCCAAAAGATTGATTAAAAACGAGTTTGTGTTGCAGGTGAGTGTTAGTATGGTTGGATAACCGAACACCTTCGTACGGTAGCATTTCCAGAAACTAAACCTACACCGCAGCACTTTTCAACATATCAATGAAAAAAGATTCGCGTCTTCATTCTTGGAACTAAATCATTTTTAGTGAGAAAAATTACTTTCACTTCACCTTCTTAAAAAATGTGGGCAGAGGGGATCATCGGACCATACTTATTTGAACGTGATCAAGGATCTTCCGCAAGTGTAAATGATTATGGCTATCATAGCATTATTGTGCTATGTTGATAAAGTTTCGTTGGTAAGAATGGAATGGAGAGGGCTTAGCCAGGATGTGGTTTCTACAGGTGGTGTGCTCTGCCACATCTTTCGCAAAGCAATTACTGTTGCAGACGAAGCTTTCCGGTCGTGTTATTTCTCCTTTTGGGGGCCAAAATTGATCACCCAGAAATTGCGATTTAACGTATTTGGATTTGTTCTGTTGGATTCTTTCCTAAAGTAGGTAACTTCTCTGAGACGATTCAAGAAGTCACAGAAGAACTTGACCGCCAAATTTGTGACATACAGCGGCTCTTCCTCCAAAACGAATTCCTAAATTTGGGTGGAAATAGTATATATGTAGCTGTTAATAGAGTCGCGGTGGGCACTTGACCCACATTTTATTTCATGTTTAATATACATAGCTATTCAGTCTATGTTAATAAAAATAATGTTTTATTTATTAAGAATTCAAATTCTTTTTGTTTAGAATTTAGAATAATAATAATTCATACATATAAAGAGATACGTAAGGTAACATTCTCCTTTTTGCTAAATATGTCAACGGGATATGAAGTATTATGAGCATTCCGTCTACAATTTTTTGATGACTATAGTTGCTCACTAGCCCCAACGAGCAGTGACGGGGTTCTATACAATCGTCAGTATAACTGCGAGTCTCAATGACATCTGTTGTGCATACATGTACGCTGCCGTAAATACTATTTTGCAGTTCTAGGTTTGTTTTAAAGATGTTGCTTACGTCGCGAAAACGACCAGTATTTTATTTTATGTGTAAACCTTTATGCGCTCGCCACAGGTTATTGACGCAAATTGAGCAACTCTATTGATGATAGCTTGAATCAAGATTTTAAATTTTCGTCTACAAGGATTATACATTTTATTATAATATCTTTTATTTCCCTGTAGACTCCTCCTATGATGTATGAACTAGTTTGATAGATGGATATATAGATATCGTAAATCTTCAGTAATTATTTAATTTTTGTATTGTAATTAGTTAATGAGCAATTCTTGTCTGGAAAACTACTACCGGTACAGAAGCACTCTCGGTTATCGAGCTACATTCAGATCGGTAATCGTGTGACGAGTACAGTAAGTACAGTTGAATGTATTAATTTAATCTACGTATTAACGTAATCATTCCAGGCCTGAACTTTTCGCAGCTAATGACATTGCTGTATAAAGCGGGTGTACATTTGCGCAGTTAGATGGTGTCGCACAAATTTTTCACATATTCTGGCAACCATTTCTTGTCGACCTGAGGACGAGATGCATTCCATTAATTTCTTGGAGTGGATGCATTTCGCTCTAGCTCCAATGCGAAAGGAAACCTGTCCTATGTATCCACTCATGGCTATTCCACTCAATTCCTGCGCCTAATTAATTAGTACATTTCATTGTATTTAGTACGTAGTAAGTCGTCACAGAATTCTGGATTTGGATGTAATATAATAAACGGCAGTTGTCTTTGTACGGGGGTAGTTGTTCCTTAAACGATAATTGCTCGTTACCGAATTACAAATATATGCAAAATCCAACGATGTTATTTGTTTCAGGTTGGAACGATAGATATGATAGACTTTATAACGCATTATATTTCAAACACTAAAGTTTATTCGTAAGAACTAACTTTGCATCTTCTTTGTTTTTGATCTCATACACACTGAGCAAACAAAACATATGAAATTATACAATACATTCTGAAGCCTCTGGACATGCTAATGTTTAACACCTTCAATATAGGAATATTCGTGGTTTAGAAGTTAAATGAATTAGTTCTACCTTTATCACACCAGTTACATATTTGAGGACTACAAATACACATTTCGATCACAAAAAGCCGTCCTCAGTAGAAAAACACAAAGGATAAGAGCTTGTCAATTTATATTAATGATATTAAAACGTTTTTGCGTCCACAAACACCTCATGGATTTATTTAGATCACACAGCCAACCCTTTTTTCTGAATCCCTTACCCGGTAGTTGGACTGAATTATTAATTTGATCTTGACCGGAAGCAAATGAATATTTCATGTGATCAGGAATGTAAATTTTATCATTTGGAAAACCCTGTCGAAACTGTGATTAATTTCCAAACGCCGTTTTTATATATTTAAGAAGGGCTTCGTCAAATTTGCTAATTCATCTCTCTAGCTACTTATTGAAACGTTTCGCTTTTTTCATTTAATTTATAAATTAGCTTCAATTTTCTCTAGTTAAAGTTGTTCTACTTTTAGATCCTTGTGGCAGCATTGAAATCTTTGCGGTAAATTTCGAGCTCGACTAGTAAATTGAAGGGAATATTTAATACGACTAGGATAATGCAATTAAAACCTCCAAGTTTATACATATGTACACAACGGAAATAGACGTAGTAGGTAACAGCAGTACAAGAAATTTGTGTATATAACATATATACGATGGTGCCTTTTAAGTTGCTACAAAAACTAAAGAAGGAAAATCTTTTTGCAACAAACTGTTGCTCAAAAAAGTATCGGTTTTAAAATTTTTGCACCTTTGCATGGGTTCAAACTACTTCCCGCAACATTTTTTCACTCCGAAGTTGGTATTTACAAAAGATGGTTTTTGAAGCCTTCATCAGCTTCTTGAGGTACTGAAAATCGCTGTACATGAATTTTTGTTTGACATTCGGGAACAGAAGGAAATCGCTAGGCGATAAACTAGATGGGGTAATGAGACATTTATTTGATGCATTTCTCCTTTAAATAATCAGTTATTTCTTGGCCTGCTGTGTGAGAGCTGGCATTGATGATCCAGAATGATGCAATGTGTGTTCGGTTCTTTTCCCTGATTTCGTCAATAACCTCTGATAAAAGACATTCAGCATTCATCATTAACTGTTCTTAGATCCTCTAAAGAAATGGTTGCGATATGTCCAGTACAATCAGAGAAACAAGCGATTATTTTCTTGGAAGTGCTTTGTGAACGACCAACTTTTTGCGGCACTCAGTCATCCTGGACCACCGATACAGCGGATTATTGCTTAGTTTCTGGTTCATATAAATATATCCAAGTGTTATCACCTGTTGTGATGTTGTATACGGATCTTGCAGTTTTTCGATCTAATTTTTGGGCATTTTCTAATGTCAATTAACACAACTATTCTTTGAATTTCGGCCAAATTATGCTAAATCCATCAGGAACAGATCTTTTCACAGCTAAATGCTCCTGCAAAATTGAATGTATTGCAGTGCTCGATATGCCTTAGAATGCCTCTGTCATTATAGGTCACATGCGGTTCTTTTTCAATTATGTTGCGCACAACATCGATGTTTTTTAGAATAACCACCGATTTTGGCCGACCTTTACCCAATTCATCACTGATGGACGCCCGACTACGACGAAATTTCATAATAATTTCATAATCAGAAGTATCCGCAAGGATATAACTCTGATATAACAAGTTTATATTTTAAACCGCTTTGACTTCGATTGTTCTATAGTTGCACCGACCGTTTGTTTCGTAAAGTTTGAAGTATGAAGACATACTTTACCTCATATCTATATATTAATACGCAGTGGGTGGTCTTCTCGTACATATTTTTGAGTGTTCCCTCCATGTATCGCGATGGTACATATATCGTTGTTTTCGTATTGCAATGCAGATTTGTCGAATGTATGTTTCATCGCGATACGTACAGTGGAACGCAGATGAGAGTCTGTAACATATTGCATATATTACATACTGTAAATGAGCTTAAGTGACAGGTATCAAGCCATATGTAATCAGAATGACACATCCAACGTGATATACATATGTCAACCACGTCAAGTAATGACATATTATTATAGTAAATACGTTCGAGAAACGGACAAAAATTGTGTGGCATAATATTGATTGCACAAATGCAGATTAAGTGGATTAAGTTGGCGTCTCAATACATTGCGAGTGAGTAAAATAATTGTATATTCAGCTCATCCGTTCGTGCCAAGCATTTACATTTGTGTATTCGTCGCTAACAAGCGGAACACCAGGATTTTCATAGGTCTTAGGTATAAGCTTTTGTCCTAACGTGCTTATTTTTTGAGAAAATCGTTGAAAAAGGAATTGAAGTTTCCTATTTGGCCCTTATATCGTTAATTTTAAGTGTTGCTTAACGAAGCGATCGTAGTGCGGTGGATAAGGTCTAGGGTTTACACCCGTGGAGGATGTGTGTTCAAGTCCTCCTCATGTCCATTTTTTCAATCTCTTCGTGCACAATATTAACAAATATATTTCATTTCATGGAAAATTATTCAAAGATAATATATTTCGCCGTGATAATTTATTCGGAAAATTACCATGGCGAATAAATATTATTTTTGAATGACACACGAGCAGGGGTGTAAAACCTAGATCCTATCCACCGCGCTCTCCGTTGAACAGCACTTAAAATTAACGATATAAGAGACAAATAGGAAACTTGAATTTCTTTTTCAACGATTTTCTCAAAAGTAGAGCGCGATTTTTATTTTATTTTACTCGAAAATATAATAAAGATGCAATGTAAATCAGGTGTGATTGTTTGTATTTGACTGCGTATTAATATATAAATGTTGTGGTCGAATTTCGACCATCGGGCGATCCTAGTATGTATAATAAGGGGGATTTATTTCAATTTATATTAATATATGAATAAAAAAGAAACAACGATAAGTAGTTTATTGAATGTAATACTGTGTGTGGGCAAAGAAAGAAACCCCACTTAATGCTTACTTTATAAAATCGAACTTTATATGATTTTCTCTACAAGGGTGCTGCCACGTTTTAGTTCCGCTTCTAGTTGGAACCATTAATCATTTTAAATTACCTACATACTTTCTATAAAGTCTAACGCTATTCTTCATAAACTGAGGTCGTAAAAATATCGGAAGAAAACGAGAAGGACCATATAAATGATAGGAATAGACACAAAGCCGTGGAGAAATGGACCATTAGTAGTAGTTTAATAATGGAAACAGATGACAATCTTCGTTCGGTGTAAAATACGATCCCATTAAAAATAAATTCTCTAACAAAATTATCGTTCTAAAAGGTGTTCTAAAGTACAAGTTTTCGTAGGATCTTTATGATGCTATCTAATTTCTTAATGACTACAGAAGTATGCTGTTAATTTCAGCTATATATAACTTTGCGGCAATCATGCTAGGGGGTCTCTAAACATTAGTGAAGCATGCGATCGTCACCTAAATAGATCTGAGGTAAATTATTCTTAAAATAGAGTCAAAACATACTAATAAAGTTTGATGTAACCAAAACATATTCTTAAATTTAAAAGTACATTCTTGTGGATTAGAAGCATCACATTTGCATAGTGCATTATGTAGCGTTGTCTTCTGTAAATTTTGTTTGGTTTGTATGTGTATTTCATTTGGTAGCGTTTTAAAACTATAGGCATTCGTTTTCAATAGTGTGACATTCCTAGCCGCAGTTACAATAAAAATAATGTTAACGTTCTTCGGATATTCGTGATGATGTCAATATAACTGGATGCTGAAGTTTATTATGAAATGTAGAGATAAGACATAATTTTGGTTATCCGGGACGGATAAACAACCAAACAATTATAATAATTAAATAGATAGAGGTGTTGTAATTATTACTATTAATTAAAGTTTTATTAATTTTCTGGTGCAAATAATGTAAAAAGTAATACAAGCAGGTGGCGATGACGTCCACTAAACAGTCACGCAAATTATTACCATTTATCCCAACAGTCATTTAGATGAGCTGCTTCAAGGGTGTTCGGTACTTTCTTTCAAGATCGGTTAAACAAAAACTTTTTTTTATTGGTTCCAAAACTATCTGGAAAATTGTGTATCTGACCTTTAAAGGTAGTGTGTATAACGATAAAATACTAGTTTTTACAATATTAAGAGTTTGTATAGCTTTAATTTTTTCAATCATAAGCGAAGAACCAGTAAGTTTACGGGCTCGAAATGTTGCATATCGTGTATTCCTTACGATAGTTACGCCTTATAGGCGAACTTTTTGTAAATTCCTTGTTTGTTGTTGAATTTGACCTCAATTAAGGAATAGGAAAATGACCACGGCCTTACCGTCACTTTTAGACTTCAACAAAGCAACGATAACAAAGAAATTTACAAAGAAGCGCGTCGATAAGACGTAGGTATCGTAATACACAATATGCAAAATTTCGAACTCGTAAACTTACTGGTTCTTCACTTACGATTGAAAAAAAAATTAAAGCTGTGGAAGCTCTTAACACTGTAAAAACAGTATTCTATCGTTGTATTCACTACTTTTAAATATCAGATATACAATTTTCAAAATAGTTTTAGAACCAATAAAAAATTTAAGTTTAACCGATCTTGAAAAAAGTACCGAACACCTTTTTCGTTAGTAGATCTTCGAACTAAACATATTTAATTTCATTATCCTTAGATTTGTTTATCTCTAGCTGTAGTGCGTTGTACCAGATCGTTTCCTTATACGTTAGAGTTCCTATTCCTATTTAGTTAATTTAGGTGAATTTTGTGGCTTCAAATCTTCATTCTTTTTGGGTATTTCGCTAATAAATTTCCGATTTTTAAACGCCTTCCTTTCGAGCTCACTTCGGCTTTGGAAATTTCCAGACGTGAGCACGAGCCTTCTCTTGCGGTTCTAATTTTCCGAAACACATATTCGTATCGTCCATTGTGAAACCTACGTTCACGTGTAACAGTTGATCCTGCTAACTATTCGGATTTTTCTGAGAAATCTCTTCCTTTGTTGAAATTTTGAGTTTTATTGAAAATTGTGGAGGTTACTAATAATTAATTATAGTAATTAATTAAAAGACTTCGTTTAGTTGCGAACAGATTTTCCGTATACAACCCCTGTGGGATTGCACACGTGGAACGAAAGGGAATGATCTATACAAATATAATGCAGATGTGATTTGTAGATACATGAGACGTTCAAGAAACCGATAAAATGTGATGCAATATTTAGATAGAAATATTTGGCAGAAGTACGTATTAGAGAAATAAAATGTCATAAAATGCCACAAATTTCTCTTTCTTTTGCGTTACTCCTCTTATATAAATATCGAGGAGGATGGGATACACCTAGTCGTAATGACAATTTTTGCCAAGGTAAATAGTGATGCGTTCAACTATTGCTTGACTGCGACAACCATTGGGCCGCTGCCTAGTACACTGCCGTAATTTGAGAAATTGAATTTAGGAATCCAAAGACCGTTTATCAAGCAGGAATGAATTGATATAGACTTTGGGTGATTCAGCAAGATATTGCAAGGGTGGCAGTTAGTTCCAAATGGTTATGGATAAGAATCTTAATTGGTAATCCGTGGTTAGTACAGTTAAGTTGCCAGCTTTTTATTTCATAGATTTTGATTCTACTGCTTTAAAAGCATGCATAGACTACTGGTTACTTGTTTTGATTTGCTTTAATAAAATTAGTTTATGATTATTAGCTCTGCTTTCAGCTGTTGGCTTTCTACATCGCATTAAGGAAGTAATCGATACTATTTCTTGTTGTGCAAAAGAAGCGATTTATTCCTACATTGATTTGTAGACAAGGGTAGTTATAGCCCCGAGGCTATTTATTTCTTCAAAGTGTTTATAAATCATATTATTTATGTTGACTATTTCGTAGAATGGGTTAATATCCAACGTAAATTCTATTTCAGAATTTTGTATTTTTTCAATCGTATATGTATTATAAACCAATGTCACAAAATAATTTCAAACTTCATCACCTCTCATACGCCCTTACAATCTTACCAAAAGACAAAGCACTGGATTATGACTATCTGACGACAAATTGAGACGTTCTTAATAATAATAAATGTGAAATTTGAACATACGGCTAAATATGTCGTATTTTATGTACTTTCTTCTCCCTATTTTATATGGGGAAACCTGAACTGTGAATTGATATGATGAATGGTGAACCTCCAATGGTGTAAAATTTGGTATGCGGAATTTCGCACGTTTTAGATGAAGTACGTAGGTACGTAGTGTAGCAAGACCGGGAGCGTACAGTGTTTTACGAAATAGGAAGAATATTACACAGTATGAGAGATAAACAACCTAGTCGTAGTTCATCACCAGAAGTTCTGATATGTATGGTGTGTATAGATCATTTTGCAAGGGAAGTCAGTAAAGTGGCTACAAATGAATGTGAAATGTTTGAAAACAGTTGAAAATATGAAATTATATACCAATGTCAGTCAGCTTGGATAAGGATTGACAAAAACTTTCTACTGCTAATCAGAGGTGTGTTGCCCTACTACAATGTTGAGCCATTATAGGGTTTTTTCTGGAATACATTGAAAGAAGTAGCTTTGCCTTTGCCTTATAACGACGCTGAGTAATCGCAGCTGATGAAAGCGTGGAATGCAGGCAAATCGTTGCGCAGGTCTGGCCCTAAATTCGATGCTAATTCATTGCAACCAATGAAAAATTCATGTTTGGCAGAGATCTTTTCCAGTAGCTAAATATTCAAACGTAAGTTGCTTTTCCATATTCCCTAACAGGATCACGAGAACGTCAATGTATATGCCTTTGATTAATACGTTCGAAGAAGGAGCGAGGAAAATTATTCGGGTGTCGGCTTTTTCGTGAAAGTATTTTAATTGTTTCTCTTTTCTTTTAATAACGTTTCCATTGACAGAGTAGAACGAAAAACATTTCTCTTTAACCGTAACGAAAACATTTTTTGTCCTAAAATTGTAACCAAATTAAAAATGTTCTCATTGAAAATTGCCTGGCGTATTTTACAACGGGACACTCATTTCGGTGTTGACGCTCGCAGTCTTTGATGGAAGGCGAAACATGAGTATCAAAAATCAAGTGAATTTCAGAGGCATTGACTGTACAAAGTTTGACGATTAATTTTACGGCAATTTTCGGATGTAGGAGGGACGGCTGTACCCAGTTAATGTAGGAGATAAAACCCATGGATTAATTCGACGTCAACTGAAGATTGCCATGCTTACTCTACGCAAGACATCAGTTTTTGGCCAAAACTGATTTATCGGTTTTGCACATGTGACCGTCAGAATGAAATAGAGCTGGAGGCACAGGGATCAAACGATAGGTAACACACCTTAGCATGCCGATATTTTTCCCAAGAGCAAACTCTAAAAGACGACCGAATATATCTCGTTCCATTTTCATCACGACCTGCTTCTATTCGTCAGCGCTTTTCGGTATTGCTTTCACAGAGTCGAACGCAAAGTTGCATATCTTATTTCGTTTTATACTTTCATTGATTTTTTCGGATCATCGAAACATGACGCAATGTGACGCTCCCATTGTTCGCGGCCCAATGCTCGAAAAGTGTGAAAAATCCAACTACCAAAGTAGAGGCCGCTTTTTCAGTTGTGATGAAGATTTCTTTCTCGTCGACTCTAATGTCTAAAGGATTTATATTTTCATTGTTAGTTTGGATGATGGCGTCCAGATGTTTTCGGTTTTTGTCGATTCGATTAGATTTCAAAGAATGCGAAACGTCATCTTTACGAGAAAGAGAGATATCTTCCAAAACTTTTGAGATGATTTATGTTCGCATACAGGGACTCAAAGCTCACCTTTGTCGTACAGAAAACGAATTCATGAAGTGAAATCGTCTCACTGACGGGAGTTGTCAATGTATTGCCAGCAACGGCGTTAATGGTCTGCTCGAGAGTCAAATTACCAAAAACCCGTCGAGCGAAGTCCGCCTCTAATGGGGAATTGTCTGATCAAATTACTTAAATAAGCGAGAGACCAACGAGCATAGTTTGGTTGGTTCATGACGATAAACAATTCAGTCATATCGGAAATAAAATCGATGTACCTACACATTAATCTGGGAGAGAATTCACGTTTCAAGGTGGTAATACTTACCTTACAGTACGTGCACCAAAATCAACGGCAATGAAGATCTTAAAAGTAAGGTACAAGGGTGGTTAATGGGTCAATTTAAATAGATGGTGTAAGTGTATCGTTGAAGATGCGGATGACGTATCTTGCTGAGCATCTTTTAATCTCCCTGATTTGCCATACATAACCTCAGCTAACCGATTTTGACGTAGATGATCTAAATTACGTTTTAAGGTCGATAGAGGCTACCCTGAGAGGAGTTTATTATGATCCATTATTTTCTAGACAACCAAAAAGTATGTGGAAATGATGTTCTTTGGACTTATTTTATTAAAAATTGGTCCATAAATCCGTCGTTATTTTAACACAACTTGTGTTTCATTCTTCTTATTACACAATTGATATGAAAAGTCTTAATATAGAAATACACACAGGAATATAAGAGAAGCTTCCTAAAGAAAGATAAATTATAGATTCCTTTGTAGCAAAACTTTAGATATATAATTTTAAAACCAACCTCATCGATCTGCCGACAAGACATAATGGGAAGAATGAGGTAGAATCAAAATATGAGGAGAAAAATTGAAGAAGAGGAAAACAAATGCAACCAAGGAAAATTTAGTTTATTTAATAAATTTATCTCTTTTTGGAAAGCGATCATTAGTTGTCGGAACAAACGGACATGTCTACCTTTTGGATGTTTCAATTGCAAATGACATCTGTTGAACAGAACAGAACAGAATACCGGTAGCTGAACTGGATATGATATATCAACCGATTGGAGGAAGCCATACTTGTGAAGAAATTGTCTATAGCTAGAAACATGGAGATGAGAAGACGGGAAGGCCATTATAAGCGTGGCATTAGTAGATATTGGTTACAGCAAGAAGGATGGAATAAGCGAATGGCTACCGTAGACATATCTAAACAGCTACTATATAGCAATCTTAGCATTAGATGAAATGCTTCAGAATACACAAGGAGAAACAAAAGCACAAAGCTGTAGAAATATCTAGACAAACACATATTAAAACAGTGCACATTCAAATTTTCAGAACACCCATCCTTTCTGAAACTGCAAAACTAATTCTATGGGCATTCTAAAAGTTTTCCACACTTTTGTCCACATTGCCTCACGTATCTATGTAGATCTAAAATATATGTTATTTATACCTAAATCTATAGGTTCGTACGCTCGTTACAAATCAACATGAATTTGATCCAATTATCATAAATCACTTAGCAAAGACGTACTTCCTCTGATTAATAGGTGATATTATTTCACGTACAGGAAGTATTTATTCGCGTAGCTCGTTCACTATTCCTTTTTGTCTCCTGTTCGGCTTCTACTGAAAGCTTCTGTCAACACTTCAGGCAAACATATTGCTGCTGGAAGTCGTCGGTTTAGAATTTTGTAGGAGAATATTTATGCACCACTTGCTACCTAAGTGTAACAAATATTTCTTTTTCGGAATGCAAACTACGGTAATTTAAGTCAACTGGCGTCAATAAAACTGCGGTGCCGAGCGTTTATTTGTAAGTATTTGTGTAAATGTAGATATTATTAGATCGGTTGTATAATTTATTGATTAAGTAGAATGCGAGCTAGGTATTAGCTACATTCTTATAGTAAGTGTTTGTAATAAATAAGGGATGTGTTATTTGTCTGGCTTAAATAAACATTTAGATGTACAATTTCTAGAAGCACGTAATTGCTGTCTGTATTTCTAATTCGATAGATTTGAAATTCGCACTAAATCAAACAACCAATATAAAGTTTTGATGATAGTTAAATAATAACAGTTGGGTAGGAGCCTTTAATGTATCTAAACGCTGCGAGGATATGAATAAAACGGGCGAAAGCGTTTTAGGTAACGGGATTTCAAATGTAGTCTATGAGGCTACATAAATGTATACATATGTATATAATCGTAACTAAATGTCTAAAATTAAAGGTATATCTCAGTATCTATATTAGACTTGTTGTTTTCTATACATTTCTATTAGAATATCGGTGCGATTACGATAGTTGTTCAGTATTATTTCAGGCTTTCAGTGTCTAGACAATCCAACATATTGGTTAAGACTATTGTTAAATTCAAACCAGGTGAAGAAATCCATGAGGAAAAGCCGTGTATGAACGGTATGGACCATTTTGTATTCCCTATCCTCAACAAATGATTGGGCGATTTAAAGGTCCTTCTTTCTCTTGTCCACCACTGTTAGTATAAAGGACATCTACAAATAATTGCAGAAAGTGGAAAGAAAGTTTCTTGAGTCCTCCTGTACTATATAGAGACGTAATAAGCATAAGCTTTCGAAGTGTTTATCAATCTCACATTTTACAAATTGGTTTAAAAAATTATTTCCAAATACCAAGGTGCCTGATATATATTTACAGGTGAAACGGTATGTTTATTATTGTGTCCATATTGGTACGATTATGAGTCGTTTACATCCAATTTTCGTATCGTATATGCTGTGAGAAAATTTCTAATAATTGAATAAAAGGAAAGGTAATGGGGTATTTATGACCATTAGTACTACCATCGTATTGTCCATATATGTCAATCCTATCCGATGAAATTGGTAATTTTACATAGAAAAGGGTGTCACAGCGCTGATAAAATTTACAAGTGTACAACTTCTTATATGGTACACGCTAACGGTTATCTGAGTGTAAGTATCAAATTTTACTGATATACATAATTGCTCTGATGTAACAGCAGTTTAACATATTCCACACAAAGTCAACTGCGATACCACTACTTAACTAAACTGAATTTCCATCGTAATCTTTTATGGTATTCCTTCTTGTTTAGAACAAACACTGGATTAATTTGAAAAAAAGGAAAAACTAGCAAACAAAAGCGGAAATGCTCTTTTATACGTACATATGTAGTGCGATGCTCTGTGAGAAGATCCTACATAGCGTGTGCCAATTTACAATGTAGATTTCTTCAATAAATATTTTTACTGAATTGAAGGCAACGTTAGACTCTTAAAATTTAAAATAAAGATGATTTAGTTTGGTTATTTATTTTCTTGGCTCCTTTAATTTAGTTTCTATATGCTGCTTTGAAATAAGTCTAATCCAATTACTTGTTATACCTAGTGTACAAACAAATAAATATCTCAGATATCAAGTTATCTTATTTAATTTTCTAACACATTACTTCTATAAAACTAAAATGAACATTAGGACCTTTATAATTTTTGAACAGGGATATTACGAAACGTACCATAAATAAGTAACTTCTGTGACCAACTACATAAGTTACGTGCACATAACCAACAAAATTACAATATTGGGCTTTAAACTAACTAACAATAACGTAATAATGAGAATAATAAGCACCATTAAAGAATATAATTGAAGAACGTATGCATTAAAGTTCTTTCAACTTTACTATTCCTCCCTTTTAAATGAGATGCATAACCTTAATCGTTTTCGTTGAAAAACCGGATACTGAATACGAAAAGCAGATAATTCTGTAAATAGTTGTACTACCACAAGGCAAAAAACAGTGTGATGCAATAACTCACTGATAAAAATTTGATAACTTTCTATGAGATTGCCGAAATTATTCTAGCACTTACAAAAATTTGATGCCGCTGTTTTAATAAATGCCGCTAGATTATTGATCTAGCGCGGAATTTCGTCATATTGGACGAATATTTCTTTTTGAGACTACCAAGCTAACTTCGAAGGATTTTTTAAAGCAAAATCGAAATCTATGGTTTCTAGTACCCTCACGATGGTTCCTATTAGGGAAATGCCCTTTAGAAAGGCCGTCAGGATATTCCAACATTTCATATCTGTGCGAGATCTACGTGAAACTTCCTCCAGCTTTTATACCATTTCTTACATTTTATTTACAATTATATTATCTATAAAACAGGTACATTCCTTATACTATAAGAATTAAAATATTTATGTCTAATGGTTACAAAATAAATGCAAACATTCACCTTTTTTTGGTTAATACATTCTATTTAGTTAAAATTTTCAAGTTTTATATTTTTTTCATTCATCTGAATTTAAAGTTTGTTTTCCAAAGCACAAGATACAAAGAACAACATTCTTAAATAATACGTCATTGAATCAAGTCCTGAAATTTAATTATTCTCACTATATATCACAATAGTTGATATCATTGAATTCACTCTTACGTCAGGTAAAGCTTAATTTAATTAAACAAAAATATTACATTGGAAATCAACATTTAGTTGATCTGACTTGATAAACTGCTATAAAAGTAGAAAGTAGTGAAGATTCAACATTATGTGTCTGTGGAGTCTATGCTAGTTATTCGCCGCTAAAATTTTTGAGAACGTCGACTGTATATATATACATATGTACAAACTGTGGCCAAGATAAAGATGAATAACATGAAGATCTTCGAAACGGTAAAAGTTGCGAAATCGGTTATGCAGGACGAAAGTTGCGAGTTGAGAGAATGCATACATTACACAAGCAAATCTCAAGTATCTGGCTCTATTTCTTCCCCACACTATTTGCGACTAGACCCTTTGTTATTTCCATTTCTAATTTGTGCGAAATTTGGTTTCCGAGATAACATCATGACGTTAGTTTTTGAAATGGACCGAAAAGAATCAATGTTGTCTTTGGAAGGAGGTTTTTACTACAAAACCTATGATGTATCATAAGGATCATAAGGATTTTTGGTTCATTTTTGTTAGGAATAAAGCGATTCTTCGTGGCGTTTGACTCATTAAGTTTTGCACACAACAGGATGTGAGGATAAAGCACATAATAATACAAAACCATTGGTATAATTGAATTCATTGACTGTTGATACCACGCTAAAAATTGAATTAAGAAACAGATGCTGAGATTGTTAATTTAAAAAAAGCAACAAAACTATAATAAACGTTCAAATAAATCATTATTTTCTAAACTGCTTTCAATTTCAAAACATCATTTAGCATCTGTGGTGTGACTTGGCAAAAGCCGTCATAATTAACCGTCGCAGTTCTTGCTCAATTGCAAAATTCTCTTCATAAGTTAAATCTTTTATGTAGTCCCGCAGAAAACGGTTTAATGGCGTTAAATACGGGGAAAGTATTGGCAATGGTAGAGCAGCGTACGTACCAATCCATTTTTCTAGAAACCTATGTTTCAAATACTCACGAGCCGACCTTGCATTATGTACCGCAGCACAATTCTGCTGAAACCAGTGGTCTTGCAATATTGAAATCGGTAGGTAGATAAAGGGAGCAATGACCCTTCTATCAAAAGTATTGGGGCACTTATTAAAAAATGAAATAATGTTGAACTCGGGACTGTTTCTGCAAATGCAAACTTTGCTGTGAGTAATAGTGGGTATTTCACTTGTTAAAAATGTAATTATTAGTAACCATACTTTCATTCGACAAAATTGTTTTGAAAAGAAAGTTTTCATCATCCTGATATCTTCTCGTCTCCCACTCACAGAAAGATCTTTAATTGGCACAAACTGTGCCGTAGACTTTGCCATCCCAACATTACGCTCTATATCTATTGTTGATGTTCCTGGATTTCCAGTAACAGCTCATAATATATATACGTCAGCGCCACAGGGTTGAAGGCCCCTGGCATCTGCTTCTTCGGCGTCTTCTTCTCTTCATTCGAATGACGTGTCCTACCCATCTTAATCTTTGAGCCCGAATCTTGTTTGTAACACTTGGTTTTCTGATCATATTTATTACCTCAGCATTTGTTCTTCTCCTCCATTCGCCCTCCGCCGGTTTGACTCCCCCAAATATCTTTCTTAGGACTTTTCTTTCCCAACCATCTAGTTTGTTCTCTTCTTTCTTGGTAATTACCCATGTTTCGCTCGCATATAGTGCAGCAGATCCTTTTCATACGCTCGCAGCTTTGCAGCTTTTGATACATTCCTTGATTTTAGAATTGTTGTTAAGAACCCCAGCGCTCTACTTTCCATTGAAACCCATTTATCTATTGCCGTTTCTTCTTGAGCCTTGCTTGTTATTGTTACTCCAAAGTATGTAAATTACTCCACTTTTTGGATGTTGTATTCCTTTTGTCCTGCTTCAAATCTGACAATTTTATTTTTATATGTCACCTTTGCATGCATTTCCATATATTTTGTGTTTCTTTCGTTCACCCTCAATCCATATTTCCTTGCTTCTTCCTCGAAATGTTGAAATGCTCTTTCTAACTTCCTCCTAGATCTAGTCAAAAGGGCGACGCATAGCTTTGTATGATGGAAGATGAGTCCGTTTCTTTGAATTTTACTTCCTCTGCTGACTGCTTCTGAAACCAAGTTAAATAAATCGGTCGACAACGGGTCACCTTGTATTAGTCCTCTTTTAATTACGAACTGGTTTGAGAGGTTACCTTCAATTGTGATTCTATTACTCGTGTTTGTTAAGGTCATTTTAATCAGCTTTATCATTTTTTGGGCTCTTCAGATTATTCATTGCTTCGTAAAAGTTACTGCGAATTATTGAATCATACGCCTGTTTAAACTCAATGGAAAGGATATGCAGACCCGGAGTTTGATCGTAACTGTTATTTTGTATCATTTTTATCTTTATACATCTTTACACATCTGGTCTATGGTGGAATTTTCTGACCTAAATCTCCCTTGATATTCTCCTAGTACTTGAGTGTCACATCCCTTCAATCTTCTACGTATGTATGTTATTATTTTGATATCACTTATAGTAACGTCGAGAAAAACAAACTCGACAATGGTGAAATTCAATTTTTTATGTCTAAAACTGAACCAGATATTTGAAGTTCGTTTGCGTCATATATGTATGTACTAGCTTACCGCTGCAACTGTCCCATTTAACCGATTTCGTACCGTTGCGTTGGTTTATTTTGGACATGAAGCATTCGGCTTTCCATGAACAATAGTGTACAGTGCAGATACATATACAACATATAACAAAAAAATTTAATAGCTCCTCTTATTTGTAAGGTACTTCAAATATTTATTAATTGAGAAAGTGATACTCCCCCGGTCCCGGCTTACGAACAAACCCTGTGCATATACATACATATGTAAGAATTGTAACACTACAGACAGTAAGGATAACACTATCTATAAAGCAGTTGTTTATTTATTTAGAGTGCTGGTATCAACTAAAGAAGTACTCAAATAAAGTTTTCACTTATTTGACTAGAAATCAGTCTCTCCAGGTGTCTTGACAATGTTTAAGCAATACATACCTCTTCCAGTTAAGTACTGCCATTAAAGAGACAGAAATGTAAAATAAGGAAATAGTGTTTCCTTCAATTAATAGTATTATAAGAACAATATCTCATTTAATTGTGCCGAAAGAAAGTTGTTTTACGTTTGATAATTTATGGGTAGCAACCTCCCATACAAAATTTAGAATAAATAACTTTGTTATGAATAATGCATGAAGTGCCGGCCTTTTCACCTCCTTGTATAGTTTTAGGTAAAAGTTTTTTTCATAAGTAAAAAGACGGAAGTTTTAAGTAAAAGTATTTTTTTCATAAGTAAAAAGACGGATTAAAAAACTACAAGCAGAATCAATTTATAAAGAAGTTTACAAGAAGGTGAAAAGATCGGTCTTAAATAACTTGATGACTGTTTAGCAAATGCTAAAGGCATATTACTAAATTTTCAAACAGCACCATTTCCGAATGTTCAGAAAAATTTAACGATATCTTCTATGAATCAAATTCCATTCCAGGATATTGTTCAGCGAAAAGTATCACTTCAAAATATAATAGAATTTCATGTGTTGTCAAGGGCATTATCGCTAGAATATTATCATGTTTACGAGTTTGCAAAAACTGTGAAAAGACTCGTCAAGCATATGAAAACCGTAAACAGTTCGTTGCCTTTACGAAAAGAGAAAAAACATAAATAAGGTCAACATTTCGTAATAGATCTAACATGCATACGTATACTCGTATACGTGTAATGGAAGATGGTGAGAACTGTTAGGAAAAATATAAATATTTAGCGATAAAAGCTTTTGATTCACAAATTTGCACATACTAAAATCGTTAACCTTTTACATCACACCATTAAAAACAGTGTGTTAACAAGTACACCATTTTTCTGAACTTTTTTGGGTAGCCTAGGACGTAGTCGAATGAACGCAAACTTTGTAGACGCTTTGACTCCGTGTGTTTGCAGTGTACTGTTTCTTGTGATCTTTGTGTGCGCTTTTAAAATTTGGAATCTTTCAGTTCTGTTGAACAAACTATGAGACCCGTTTACAACTCTTTCTAGTATAGTTTCTTCAAATAATCAAGCAAACAGTACCAGGTTTAGTTAATTAAGAATTAATTGAGACATGTAATAATTTATTCTAGATTCATTAATCGAAGTCAAGAAGTTAAAAATATAAAAATTTTTAGTAAAAGGAAATGAACCTAAATATGTATGATAAGGATTAATTCTGAACATACAGGTTCAGATTTTATTATTGTAACAACCATTCTATTTTGCGACATGTATGTATTTACGTTTATACATTGTTCGTTGTGTCTTCGTTTTCATTTGTAATACTGCTATTGTAGCTATAAAATATGTAATAAATTCAGATGATTTAAAGAGGTTAGTATATTATTTATTTATAACTATGTAGAAGAGCTGATTCCAATTCGAAAAGAAAGTGAAAATACAACAAACTGTGCAAGAGGTACCATCTATAAATCCAAAATATTTTAACACATAAATTTACATCCAAATCAATCCGTATGTGCTGCGGAGAGCAAGTCAATTATTAAAATCGTGCTCGTTATTGAACATTGGTGACTTTGTTGATAAGAATCATCACAAGATCGGTAGCACGAAAATTCTTTTCTGGTGACTATCTATAAAATTAAGCAAACGCGGTTGCCTTAATTACGTTACACCGTTACGCCGCAAGTTTCACGAAGCACGAGACAATCGGCACGGCATCCTAATAAGAATCTGTGAAAGTACATAAATCGCGGTTTGGTTTACAGTCTCATTAAAGCGGGTCTCGTAAACTTCCTAAAAAGAGGTAGCTGTGGCATTAATTAATTAGGAAGTTTGCTGTTTTGTGTCCTTATTAAATTGGCTCTTAAGACATCACAAATTATATCATCGACACAAAATTTCTGCGGTCTTTCGTAATGTATAAGGTTGTGTATGGAATTCTGCTGTACCTGTAAAATGCATACATGTAAAACTTTCGACTAAACAGCACGTATGCTGTGGAAATTGGCTCGTATAGAATTTATTCGCAAATTATATTGAAAATCAAATATAAATGTCAATGGGATCAAATTAATTTCAGCAATTTTATGAATTAAGTGTGTTTGAAACGGAATCAAAATGTTTTGCATAAAATGTCATTCTAAATTATTGTATGTGTGCTAAACTGCAGAATTTCTGCAAGGAATAAAACTTGATAATGCGAAATGGATGCTTTAATCTTAGAATACGTATATTCCTCAAATGTTTAAAAATATGTGGTTGTCTCCTCTACAAAGGATACTCGCAGTATCAATCTGACAAAGCCATCTTGAAATGCCGCCCTTCCTCAATAGAATCTGAGTTTTAGAGAAAGCTGCTGTTGTTATTTTTAGAATTTTAATGTGTTTTGATTTACTAGGCAAGAGAAAGGCCAACTGCTACCCAAAGATTTATCTCCTACAGAGATTGTGATGTTGATAGATGTTACACTGGGTTGGTCCGCTCTTTCAAATACAACTGTAGAAGGGCGGTCTTACGAGCATCCAAGATGTTGGGAGCTGTGGAAGACTAAACTCGACCATGATAGTCATTCAAAAACTCCATAAGAACATCACGAGTGATTGCTGACTGAAACTGACGACGGTTGTTAAAATTGATACGATATCGAAAGATAGAGGGCATCATATTCTGATAATTGATATCTTGGGGAAATTATCAGGGACTTTCGTGGCGGTTTGTTACCGTAGACGTTTCTGCATCCACCACTTTAAGCCCGAGACCTAATATCAATTTAAACAGTGCTGAAATTTGAACAATAATTATGATGCTTACGTAATGTATAGTACTCTTTCTGTAGCTATGATTTCAAAACAATAAAACAAAAAGAAATATCATGGAATTATTAAAGAGAATGGGGCAATTCAAGTCTTGGGGAACATTGGATACTAAGGAATATACGAGGTTAAAGAAAATTGTTCCTAATCTTACCACATCGATTTGGATACCTGAATAAGTGTCTATTGTGAGATGGTATAGTACGCTCCCTTACGTACTGTGTTAACCAGTGTTAAGTGACGTTTCTTTGCTTTGTGTGCTTTCCACCGAGAATGCTGTAAGGAGGAGGTAAGCACTATTTTATTTGGAAGAGAATCGCAAAGTTGAAGAGGGAAATTAATGGTTATAGTGTTTGTTTTGGTGTTGACCTAGTACAAGGTCTTACTGTTACTTCAAAATGTAATAAATAATCGCATGGAAATTGATCCTAAAGCACAGGAACATCAATAAATACGTGTATATTTAAATAACTGAATCGACAATAAAAGACGACAAAAAAAAGATGACAATCAAATTATCAAAGCACGTGTTTGGAATTTCTAAGATTGGTGACTATTCTGTTTAAGTTATTTTTAATCTTCAGATTCCCGGTGTTCCTAAATATTTTTGGCTTCGTTATATTTCAACTTTTTGCATTTATTATAATGTGGTTGTATATGTATGACATGTGTTGTGTAAGAAATGGCCCTCTACTTATGTATTTATTGCTTTAGTAATTAAAATGTGAAGTAAAGTATCTTATTTTAGTGTTATTTTTTATTTCATTAACCTTACATTAATCTTTTCTATTCTATAACTTACTATATTAGGAAAGTGTACACAAAGATATCGTTTTCGAAACGAATGTTCCTACGCAACGCTGATACTAAAACGGAACATATATTTTATGACTGAAATCAACAACTAATCTGCGCTATAAATACCTTTCTGCCTGCGAGTTCACGAATTTTACGAGGAATTAAAATTATCTCAAAGTTGCTAAAATAAAAGGCGTCAATAAAATCTAATTTCGGACACAAACGTATCCACTCTATTCGATAGATTGATGGAATATTGTACACACATTATTACAGGAATAGAATGCTATTCTGAATGAAAGATTTTGGGTAAAATTTAAACTGTTGCTGACAAATTTATTGTATCGCGTCGAAGTTTCACTTGGCATATTTTTAAAACGTGATAGATCGCAGCGTAGTCTCAAGGTATAAGTCTCCCGAGATATGCGATCTCGAAGGCATTGAAAAGTGAACTATATCACATCAACTTCGTTTGAAATTTACCATAAAATTTTATGTGCCCTCTATATTCTATATCAAATCACTACAAGATTTGCCACTGACATCGTTTTCAAGAGTCGTATATGTGCTATAACTCGTAAAGAGATCTTATCGAATTACTTTAGATCCAGTAAATGGTTCATCGTTGTTGTGTTACACTCGCTTCCAGTATCTTTATAGACGGTTTTTCAAATATAATAAAACTTGTAGAAGTGACGCTAATTTCCTTTGTTATGGAACTTAAATATATACATATAGTAAGCATTGAAATCGCATAACTAGTGCGTAGTCTCAAATTGTCTCTCAACAATTACATAATTAACCATAACATAACCTTTGATTTCACCCAGGAATGATAAAAATTCATCTAACCACAAACCTTTCTCCGTAGAGTTATATGTAATTACGTAAAATCTGTCCTGCTGACGTGAAAGTAAATAAGATATGATGAAATGAAGGAATGATCGCGATGTAGATATACATATGTATGTACGCACATACCTGTATGTACCAGTATTTATACTGTGTGATTTATATATGTATGCATTATTAGCACTCTTCGAACTCAATTACGTAGATCCTTTTGTTTTACAATAATTAGGTAGTAGCAGGAATAAATACACAACTGAAAATCTCTAATTGAAAAAAGTTTGATGTAAATCATAAAATTTTGACTCGTGATTTGCAAAATGCTGGTCAAAATTAAATTAAAATTAGTTAGGAAAGCTGTTAATTTCTCTTGTTTTAGTACGACTATTTTTTGGTATTATTACATCGAAAACCATTGTTAATAATATAGCAGACAGAAATAAATTTCTTCAAAATACGGGGCCTGCTGGTAATGTTTCTGCAATGGAATAACTTCGCTGGCATCAGCGTTGCTCCATTATTAAATTCGTAAAATTACTGTGTAATTTTGATAATTCGTATGCGAGATATCTGATTCTGTTTATAGAAAGCTTTAGAAAAAATAATTTTCTGAAGAAAATAGAACTTTCGCACGAACATTTTTGAGCAATGCTCTTTTGCAATTCTCCAAGCCACTTAACACTCAAACAGTGCATTAGATGAGTTAATGCGACTTTTGGCGAGAAATCACCATCGAATAGGTGTTTACTGTTTGATTTTTGTGAGTTGCAATATGGAAGTGACCAGTATCGTATAGTTTTATAGAAAGCAACGGACACCATTTAACATTACATACTCCTAATCACCTGATTTGGCACAAAGTCATTTCTTCTGCTCCCGGCAATCAAAAATTAAGATACGTGGTGTGGTATTAGCTTCAGATTAGTACAAATGCTTCCAAAATTATAGGCGCGTACCGAAATATTGATGCTAAACGATAATACTTAGAAAAACAGTAAAGCCGTTTATTGAATTGTACGTACCAGTGTTTGGAGAAGCTTTACCAAGGAGCTTCCTATAATATAATAGCAATCATGGTATTTATTGTCCACAAAATTAAAACCATAGGTTGCTACAACAACAAATAATAATGTCAAAAGGAAATAAAAGAAAATTTAACAAATTATATAGCTAATATATTTAAATTAACTAAAGAACCCTACCTTACGTAGTGGCCCTATATGCACATATGTATGTATGTACCATCACGGACTTTAGTTATGTCCGGTCTTTTGAGGTACACTCTGTGCTCCTGTTACTGTATCGGTTTTAGCGTCAAGCAAATTTCACACATACAAAGCCGGATGTATGTGTGAAATTTGCTTGACGCTAAAACCGATACAGCAACAGGAGCACAGACTGTACCTCAAAAGACCGGACATAACCAAAGTCCGTGATGGTACATTATATATGTGTGTATCATAAATTACAATGTAACCTACATATCCCCACAAAAAGCGAACAAAATCATGATGCCATTGCATATTTATAGAACATCAGCTATTTTATGCCAAAAGCGACTAATGTAGTAGTATTTATAACATGCGTAATGCAAGTGCTTTCCAAATTCCAAAACAATTTATTGGGTGGAGTCCGAATTATTTTGCAGTAAAGACATGAAATAAATTTCCAGGTGGGTCTAAGCTAATGCAACCCAATCTAAATAAAAAACTAAAATACGTTTAATTGAAAACGGCCACCACATACGTGTGACTAATCTCACTTTCCTTCTCTGTTTTAATTTTTTGCCCAATTGACTTATCCTATTTCATCCATATAGCATACGATAAATAAGAATTTAATATTACTATCAGTTCCCGTTCTCTACCTTGTTACGGTATAGTGGATATTTCGTGACAATTGCAGGATATATACGAGGTACATATGTTTCTAAAGTTCTAGTAACTTTGCTATAACTTTTTTATTTTATCAATTTCCATCAAAATTACCATACAATTTTCCAATTAACTGAATACACTTATTCCAACGTGAAACTATTTTTTTAAACCGTCCTCAAAGATCTATCTTGCAGTCTGCAATCCACCTACTTATAGCAAGTTTTACTTCATTTAATAATTTTGTTTTTATTGTGGCTAGATGCCCCATGGAGGGGCAACGCCGCTTTCTAGGAGCTCTCTAAATGCAGCGCTAGGGGCGGATCACTTCCCATCATCCAGTCCTCTCATGGTCACACTCTCGGGCTTATATCTCTCCATCCCCTCCTGTCCTTTTTCTTGTCTTTCCATTTTCTGATTCCGATTTTGCTCAGCTCCTTTACCACTTCCCTCAACCACCTTGTCCTCGGTCTACTTCTCCTTCTGACTCCTCCCGGTTCCCATTCTAATAGTATTTTTATTTTCGTGTTTTCCACCCTCCATACATGTCCCAGCCATTTTACCCTTTGTTGTTTTATTTTCTTTACGATGTCTTCTTCAATTTCTTTTTCCAGCTCATGGTTCATTCTTTGCCTATACTCATTTTCTCCAACCTTGACTGGTCCCATTATTGTTCTCAAAAGTTTCCTCTTCAGTATTCTTAGGTCTTCTTCACCTTTTTTCGTCATTGTGAGTGTTTCGGCCTAGTGCAGTATAATTGGTCTTATTATTGTTTTATATATATTCATCTTGACCTTTTTGGGTAAACTATTATCTTTTAAGAGTTTTCTATTTGTGTGATACGCTCTGTTCATTGCTATAATCTTTTCTCTAATTTGCTGTACTCTACATCCATCACTAGATATCATAATGCTCAGGTACTTAAATTTATCGACTTCTTCGAACTTATATTCTGCCACTGTTGTATATTTGTTTTTGCTCATTTGTTTACCAAGACGCATGATTTTTTATTTTTCTTTATTTATTTCCAAACCCAGCTTCTTTCCTTCCCTCACAATTTCCTCCACCATATTAATCAAAATTTCTCGTCTTTTTGCTATGATCACAATATCATCCGCATACGCTATTATTTGTCCTCCCTTTGTTCTGATTATGCCTTTATTTATTTTTCTTGTTACGTACCCCAGAGCCAGGTTGAACAGCATTGTGGCTAGTGCATCGCCCTGTCTAACCCCTTTATTAACCGCAAATTCTTCCGTCTCTCCTCTTGCCTCTTTGTCATATTAGTTTCATTCATTGTCATCTTTGTGAACCGTCTTAGTTTTGCCGGTACTTTGAGTTCTTTCATCGCTAATATTAGGCTTTCTCTTTTAATGGAATCAAAGGCCTGCCGGAAGTGCAGAAACAGAAATTCTACATCTATCATATATTCATGCGTTCTTTCCATGATCTGTTTTAAATTATGTATAGCGTCTGTTGTTGATCTGCCTTTCACAAATCCACATTGATATTGACCTATGGTGCCTTCCATTGTAACTGCAATTCTCTTGTGAATCATTTTTGCTAGTATTTTGTATATTGTGCCAAGCAATGTGATCCCTCTGTAGTTTGCACACTCACGTTGGTCTCCTTTTTTGTGTATAGTGACCATCTGCCCACATTTCCATTCCAATGGCATACATTCCTCTCTCCGTATCTTCAAAACCAATAGGCGTATATATTTCATCAATAGCTCTCATCCATATTTTATCATTTCTTTACATATTCCGTCTCTTCCTGGTGCTTTACCATTACCCAAATTTTTTATAATACCTTCGACTTCTTCTGGTGTTGGTTCCTGTATCCTTATTTCCTTAATATCTCCTACAGGAAATAAGATGGGCAGGGCAGGGCAGAATAGATAGAAAAGATTTTACATTATTCTACTCAGGGAATAAACAGCAGGGGCAGCAAGGAGTAACATTTATGATAACAGCACAAATCAAAAGAAGAAGTTATGGAATTTAGGCCAGTAAATGAAAGACTTGCATATAATAGAATTGATACAAGCCCTTTTAAATTATCATTGCTGAATGTATATGCGCCCACTGCAAACGAGGAAGCAGGAGACAAAGACAAATGCTATGAAATAATGGAGGAAGAACTGGAAAAAATACCGAAAGAAGACACAGTAATACTGTTGGTTGACTTGAACACAAAAATAGGGAGAGAAAACTTTAACGAGCATGTAGCAGGAAGGCATACAACACACGAGAAAACAAACAATAATGGACAAAGACTATGTGATCTAGCAGCAAGAACAGAGATGATTGTAAGTAGCATAAAGTACCAACACCCAAGATGGCATAAGGTGATATAGATATCCCCAGACCAGAAATATGAAACACAAATTGACCACATACTCGTTTCAAAAGAAGACAATCCACAATATTAGATGTTAGAAGCTATAGAGGCACCAGTGTTGATACAGATCATTAAATGGTAATTGCAAAGATAAGACAAAAAATAAAAAAGACAGAAAACATGAAAACAGAGTAAATGGAATGTAGAAAGCCTGAATCAAGAAGTTACCAGGATGAAATATGAGGAAGAAATTGAAAGGAAACTGAGAACAAGAAAGATGGAGGAATGTGACATAGAAGAAATCTGGAAACATATTAGGGATTGCGCCAAGGAAGCAGCAGAGAATCAAATTGGGAAAGAAAAGGAAAAGAGCAGTGAAAGACTGGTATTATGAAGACTGCGGAAAGATAGTAAAGGCGAAAAAGCAGGCAAGATTGAAATGGATGGCAACGAGGAGAAGTTAGGATAGAGAGAAATACGAGCAAATAAGGAATGAGAGTAAGTAAACATGAAGAAGGAATGAAGAAGGATAAAGAGGAAATGGACTGAAGAAAAGGTAAAGCAAATAGAAAAAGAATACAAGAACCGAAATACAAAGCAATTTTATCAAAAGATCAAAGAACAAAGCAAACAATATAAACATAAACTGAGTGGAATAAGGTATAAAGAAGGTAAAATAATGGCAAATCAACAGGAATATAAGGAAATATGGCTTCATTTAATAATAGTTCTTTTAAACTTGGGACAAAATAGGGTGGATGTAGAAGCAATTCAAAGCGCATTTCATTTAAAATATACTCGGTTCTCTATTCGGTATGAGGTGTTGTAATAACGGACGCTTATACAATCCTCCAGGTCGTTTTTTGCAACGCACTTGCTGCAATGGCCCAGGCTAAAAGATTACAATATTATTCTGCTTTATTTTGCTTGATTGTAGTAGCTTCCGATAGATAATCCATAAAAATAATTCCCTCGCAATCCTAGAATACAGAAAGCATTATTTTTCTAACTGACCGAACTGCTTTAAGCGTCTGGTTTGCGGCATACTTTCGACTCATTTTTGGTCTCAGTAGGAAGTATAGTATGTTTTATTAGTAGTTATTATCCGTTGATAAAATTGGTCGCTGTAATGTGCTAAAAGCTCTTAAAGCTGGCGATATGTGTCGCATATGTTGACTTCCTATCCTGTATCTTTTATACGACCAAACATTGGTGCAAAATCTCATGAAACTGTCGTCTACCTATTCCTAGATAAACACGAATTTTTGAATAATTATCACCTTTCAGTAGGTTTGCCACGGCGTCAACATTTCTTTCATTTACAGAACTGCTCGGCAGTCCACTACATGCATTTTTCTCTAGTGACCTTTGCCAGCTTTAAAAGGATCGATCCTTGGATGCACCGTACTTTTAGATTCTGGCGACTGCCCAAATATACCTTGTGGACATTCAACGATTGCTGAAGATTTCACATCTTCTTTAGATATCTTCTTTAGTGATTGGGTGATTTAGTCACGACTTCCATGATTGCAAAGTCAGCGGCAAGGCAATACATCTGTATCGGCCAGTAGCCACAATATAGTAAATAACATTGGACGGGATAGCTGCTTAAGTGTGTCAAGACTTGTCTTTGACTAATAGCGTAAAGCGTAAGATTTATAGAATTGAACCAAATTCCTCGAACATCCCAAACATTCCTCATACATTTATAATCGGTACGTAGCGGGGCTAAATCACACAATCTTTCACACTTATTGTTGCAGTCTAAATTTGAACGTTGGTCTTTTCTTAGTTTCCGGTACCTGTATTCCAAAATTAAAAATTCCTTCTTGCTATTTTTCACATCCCGCATCCCTTCATCCCGCTCAATGTGTTAAGCAGTAAGGAGATTCCGGCTTTCGATAACATCTCACCCAGTGTAGTCAGGAAAGGTACAACTTCCCAACATCTGTTAGCCTCCTAAATCCTTTACGTAGAATCAATTGCGCCGGACAACAAGGATGATGCATCTTGACCTCACGAATGACTGATTGTGTTAGTAATGTAATCAATTTCGTTAATAATCTTTTTAATCGTTTTTGGAATATCTATTAAATAGGTATTCGTTTCCTCTTTGATGCTGTGATGTCTAGTCTATTACAATCGTTTTATCCGTGTGCAGTATATCAGTAGAGCTTGTAACGTTAATTCATCTGTCGGGGGTGCTTCTATGATACTTGTATTTTGTTTTAATTGATGTTTTAGCGTCAACTCTGGGTGCCGGGATTTTACGGCTGCATTGTAACTGTGCAAATAATGGGTTGAGTATGCATCCCCCGGATACGTGCTTCATTATCTCTCTATCTTGTCTATATTTCCTATATTCTCTGTGTGTTTGGTTTACTTTGACGTTATCATGTATTATCAAGACAAATCTTTCGGATTTTGGGAAGAGGTGTGTATTCTCAGTAATAACTTAATTCCATTTTCGTGTCTTCCTATTCCTTCGTTTCTTGACTACCAATTCCATTTTTTCTTTTAGAATAGCTTTCATTTCCTTATCCGTCCCGTTTCCTTGTCACTATTTATTTTACCCTCCGTTGACTCTATCCTCGTTGCCTATGTATATCTTCATTGCTTGCGGTTGGAAAAATATTAAAATATTCATTTTAGAGGCACTCATTCCTCTTACTCTTATTCTTGGTATAGTATCCACCCATTCATACTCACCAGTACAAGTGTATTTATCTCCTTTTATGTTCTGACCTTCTTAAATTCTTCATAAGAAATTTAGTTGTTGATTCCCGTCACTGCCCCTCTCTAGATTTTCTTAATATTCACGACATAATTTCCGCTTATTATTTGAAACCGTTACTCTGACTCATATTCATTATCTCTTGATTTATTACATTTCTGTTGGATTTACTAAATATTCTTACATTTCAATGTATCCTACAATATCCTCCAAAGGACACACCACAGGTAAAGTTCTGTATTTAAGCCTGTGTTCCCGTAATTCCCTTATTTATGATTTCTATTTCTCGCTGTTTTGAAGAAAATTTGTTCCTATTCACCAACGCAAAATTCGTTCTCAGTAATTCATTATGATGTTTTTGATGTTGTTTGTAGTAGGTAGTTGTGATAGATATTAAACACATAATTGGAGATTTTAAGGTGTTAAACTTACAGTGCGAGACGATTTCAGATTATTTTAGCACACTCAGCAATAAAACCATTTAAATTGATATTCACACATTCCTTAACTTTTCGCTCGAAAAGGAGAGTCGGTTATGTATCGTGAATAAACGAAGATTTGACGCTCAATCGCCGCAATTTGATTTCGGCAGTTAAATTGTACTGTATTCAAACAGCTGTAATCGAATGGTATCATCATTTACAGTCAAGGTGGAAGGTCAATTTTGAATTTGTGTCAATTACTTTGCTTAGACCGTCGTTACTGAAGAGACTGGAACTCTATAGTGGGGAGTTCGAGATTTATCTGGCAGCAAATTTTGTTAAACCAATTTCGCGCAGCTGTGTCAGTTACTGTGTTCTCTCCAAATAATAAATAATTTCCTCTGTAATATAGAAGTCGGACTTGAACTGTTAAAATAATTTGAAAATTTACTTGCGAAATAGAAAATAATACGCATGTAAATTATTTTACAATATCCATCTGAAATCAATTTTATAACTACTATTTTTATGTATTTTTTTGTAAGTTTGACAGTTCCGAAGGCAAAATCTAGCTTTAGCAATTGCGTGTAACCTCCACAGATCTCTTGCACGCATAATGAGCGTTTGAAATGAATGAATCTTTAACTTCATCTGGAGTTTAAAAATGCGTTTTTTGCAGATTGCAAAATTCAAGATATCAGATAATTTCATTAAAAATCAAGCTTCAGCGACCAACAGGGAGATCAAAGGTAACTCTTAGTTAAACAAGGAAAAAATGGATAATCATCCTCTTGTAAGCCGCTAGAAATTCTTTGCGGATGTGTTAAACGCGTGTATTGTAGAATCGGTTAGATCGCGTATTCAGACCTGCATCACGGGGATGATATCGGCACAAATATTCTAAATGTCTGCTACTATGTAGAGAATAAAACTTATGTATATGGAACATCACGGGATTCGCAAGTGTTTGAATTCTATAAAAGCACGTAGTACTAACCTTTTTGTTTTATATTTAATGACAAACACATGAACATATTTATTTTGCCAGTGTAAACGAATTATACTGTTAGCATGTTCACTAAGAAAAAATCTTTCGAAAGGTACTATTTGAAGTTATAGATAGTATCAATGATTTTTTCTGATCTGCTCATTATTTATTTAAAAATAATTATGTTATGTCACAGTATGTTGTACTTTTTGCGCATAGTTTAGAATTGGGATATGTAAATTTACATTTACATATTTGACTAAAATAAATATCTTTCTTTCATGTCAGAAGGTTAGTAGAGTTTCAAACTAAATAACTATACTGACGTTACAACTAAGGATTATTCCTTCAATCAACTCCAATAAATCGGCTCTTCCCTTGACCACGCAGATTTTGGAAGCTCAATATGGAATTGTGGAATAGGTAAATATGCTCGTTTACGAGCAGTCTTAAGCAAAAGTCACGGGTGACGTTCTTTTGTTCCTTTATATTTTCTGCAGGGAAGATGGAGATTTGCTGGTCAAAATACTTTTTCGTATTTTTTCCAAATTTAGTGTGGGAAGGATCATAAAATTCATTTAAGGTTCATATTTAGGAATATGTATATATTACATATACATAAGTAAGTTTATTTTGGATCGGTACACGTTTTGTAATACATTAGAGAGTGTACTAGCCAGGAATGATTCATTTGCTTTGTATGTTATGATTCCTATGAAATTCGATTTGTAATCTTTTATAAGCATATAATTTCACAAAGATTCATTGCTTCAAAGAAGTGTGGTGGTTGCACACTGTTTAGATCAATAAATTTTTATAGTTCTGTATGCTTGTATTGTGGGCGCAGTTAACAGAATTTTTCTTACCGTCCTAGCAAAAGACGACGTATTTGTAATTTGTTTATTTCTGAAACCTTCCAATAGCTAAACAATGGTGAAATACATGCCTAGAATTGCATATAGACTAACTACACGAACAACGAAGGCTCCGATTACTAAAGGACAGGTGCACAACGATGTAAAGTGTACATTAGCTATGCGTGATATGCTTCCATACAATAATAATTAAAGAAAAAAATACAATCTTCAATTTACTCAGGAATGATTTGTAAGCAAAATCCTTGACATTGTCCGGTAATACTCAAGCTACTAATAATAACTCTTAGCTATATGTAGAAGTATTTGCAAATGATCTATATATAATCTCGCAGAATTCCACATAAAAGATCAAAGCCATTCCACTGTAAATGACTTGTGGACAACAGTAAAAACAAAACATTACTCGTACTATTTAAATACATAGCTTACCACTTGTATTTGTGATGGTAAACGTCATGAATACTTTCATGATATCATCGAAAGAGCATTTTCCTTAGATATATACCATATTTCATGCTTGCGTTATATTCTAAACTTATAAAGCGAAGTGGGATGTTCACACAAAATATTGCCAGACCAAATATGTATGTATACATTTTGAGCAATGGATTGATAGATGGAAGGGGAAACAGTTTTTGCAGTATAAAAATTACGTGTCTTACAAATTAACTAGCCAAATCTTCTGGGATGGGAACTTCTTGTAGTATACCTAATGCTATATATTCGCGATAAGATGAAAGTGAAATATGAACCTTGAGCTAACGTGGGAGTTGTTATTGGAAATACTTCACGTAATCGGATGCACTTGTCCCAAAAAAGTATCAGTTAAATTTCGCAAGTATAATGACCTTAGACCTAAGACTTATAAATATTTTAGATAGAATTAGAGCTTCAGTCCTTCTTTGTTATCACTAAAGGCCGGATAATATGCAGTGTGCATAAATTTGCATATTTACAAAATATATGCATTTTGTATATTATTTGCATATTTTGTGGTAATTCAGCATATTTGAAGTATCCGACTTTTATTTATTTATTGGATGTAATTTATTATAGGATAGGCATTACTAAAAATATGTCGTGGCTGTAACAAACAAAGAGTTAAACAGCCCTCTTTAAATTAAAAATAGCATTCTATGAAGCCTCTTTTCGATATTTTTCTGATAAGCGCTTCCAAAAATGTATTAATGCTGTTCCCATACATCTAGACCTGGACAGAAAGGAAAAGCTAATTCCCTGAAACTTCTAAATAAATACAAAAATACATTTTACCAGAAAATTAGGAGCACAGGTGTTTCTTTGTTATTCGAAGAAATTTATTCCCATATTCGAAAGCAATCTTATTTATTTTAAACGTCATTTTACGTTGGTTTTTCGAAGTGTAAACTTGTGGGTTGTTATTAATTATAATAGCAAAAATGCCGAAAATAGCGACTGTGCCTGGATGGATTGCACCTTATTCAGAATTGCGTATGGATGGAGAAAAAGTATTTTGCGTAGCATGCAGCAAGAGTGTAAGTAAAATTTAAGTTTATTTCCTCTTATTAATCTACCTTATAGTTTTTAAACGATGTGTAACAAAATCACCAATACAGCGCTTCGACAATTAATTTTATTTTAAAATGAGTAAAATGAGATGTATATTTCATGCGTATTTTTCGCATATCATCAGCACAATACGAAATATCTGATATTCCGTATTCTGCTGATGATTTTTAAATAAAAATCATTTTAAAATAAAATTATTTGTCGAAGCGTTGTGTTGGTTATTTTATTAAATGTCGTTTATTCCGATTGCTTCGCAATCTCTTTACACATTAGTTTTTTATTACTCCTTTATCTTTTACTAACACTTATTTTATAAGAAAACAACTGATGATGTGATATCTTTTATGCAGGTTACAAGTGAGAGAAAGTTTCAAGTCGACCAGCATATTAAAACTCCATCTCATTCTGCAAAACAATCAAATATGGAATTGGTGAAGAAGGGCCAGCAAACATTACCGCAATGTTTGCCATCAACCTCAAAAAAATCGGAACGAGAAAAATTTAATGAAGATTTGTGCCTAATGTTTGTGTCGGCAAATATTCCACTACATAAAATAAACAATTTAAATGTCAAGCTATTTTTGCAAAAGTACACCAGCAAATATAATATTCCCGACGAGAGCACCTTAAGAAAAATTATATTCACCGTATCTATGCAGAAACATTGAGTGGCATTAAGAAGGCTGTGTCAAACAATTACCTTTACATATGCGCAGATGAAACTACTGATAGTGTGGGCCGATACATAGTTCATCTAATCGTATCGGTTCCAGCAAAATCTTATTTAATTTCATCCAAACCGTTGGAAAAGGCAAATCATTTGACAATAACAAGGTTTACACAGGAAGAACTGGCAACCTTAATCGATTCCAACAGAAAAAATTCTATTGTTTTTAACGGATGCCGCAGCATACATGGTGAAGGCAGCTTGCAACTTGAAAATCTTTTTCCCAAATTTAATTCACACAACTTGCTTGGCGCACGGACTAAATCGTGTTGCAGAAGAAGTAAGAAACCATTTTCTCTTGGTAAATACTTTAATTGGTAGTGTTAAGAAAGTGTTTTAAAAGGCTCCATTAAGAGTTCAGTTTTACAAACAACATCTACCCGGTATTCTGCTTCCTACTCAACCAGTAATCACACAATGGGGAACGTGGTTGGAAGCTGCTATTCTTCATGCAAATCATTATGAAGAAATAAAGACAATTATTATGGATCTTGATAGCGATACACAATCTGTGCTAGACGCCCAAAAGGTGTATTCGAGTAAAGAAATACTTCAACAGTTGGCGTTTATTAATGCCAACTACAGTTTTATTTCCACTTCTATATTGCAATTGGAAAAACAATTTATGTCGCTAATTGAGAGCGTTGAAATAATAAACAAATTTGAAAAGTTATGTTTTGATATTAAAGGAAGGGTGGGAAAATCCGTGTATGAAAAATTTTTAAGTGTAATAGAAAAATGAGGGTTTTAAAAAGCTAAAGGATATTGCTAAAATCTTGTGTGATGAGTCAGTAAAAAATATTGAGTTGACAATAGAGGTTATTTCTAATTTGAAATATGCTCCTATAACAAGCGTGGACGTATAACGAACCTTTTCAATATATAAATACATGTTATCAGACAAGCGCCACAATTCTTCTATTGAAAACTTTGATAAATATGTAATTGTAAATTGTTTTCATAGTTAATTATGTTGTAAAATATTATAAATAAACTTGTAGTAAACATAATAGAATATGTTTTTTCTATAGTATTGCATTTTCTAGCATTGCTCCTATTGTTTTATCTGCATATTTTTCATAAGAAAGTGCATATTTAGGCCAAAACGTCTGCATATTTATGCGCATATTTCACTTTTTTTGCATATAATCCGGCCTCTAGTTATCACATATTTAAAAGTTATCCTGTTAACGTGTTTACGTTCAGTTAATTCATTCATGTAACCAATGTTTGCTATACACGGTTATTAGTAAATATAATTACGTCGACGTTTGCCTTAATAAGTGAGAATGAATGAAGTGAGAATTATTTATTTAACAACATAATAATTACAATTAATGTTTGATGTAGGGGAATCAAGAGAATGGTGTTTTGTAAAATTTGCAAAAATTCTGCTCAAAATGAATTATAAGCTATAAATTTGAATTTTGTCTTTTGTTCACCTAGAAAGTGGTAGAGGTAAGCGGGAAATTAGTGTTTTAATAGATCACAAATTATATATTCACTTAATCAAAATGAAACTAAAGTTAGCTACAAATTTACACTAAAACAGGTGTTGATAGTGATTGCAAGGACTGTGGTGGAAATTACTGATATTATATAACATTGGTGAACTCTCTACCACACAATTATATAATCAAATCGGCATTTAGTTGTGAAAAAATTTGTTCCTGATGTATTCCGCATAATTTGACCAAAGCTCAAAAAAGGTTTGTTTTAATCGGTGTAAGGAAATCTCAAGGAAGTCGACTGATGAACTACGAAATTCGTATACGACACTGTAACAAGTGACAAAACGTGCATGAGCCGGAAACTATGCAATAATACACTGTTTGGATAACTTTCTGAGCTATTTTTTTGAGTGAGCGAATTAAACGCTTTTGCACATAACTTTTATGGTCCTCCTGTGGACCTCCTGTATACTACCACTTCTACGAAATGTATCAATCAGGCCCGATATTGTCGACATATTGAGAACTGTAGATTAAGGAAAATATAGCCTAAAATCGTGCGGCAGTCCTTTTTAAGATTTGTACCCTATTGAAGTCTCAATAATAAACAGACGTTCGTTTTTGGAAAAACGAATAGGTGATACAGCGGAAACGAATCGATACTACGCACTGATGCGCGTAACATAGACATAGCTTATAACTTATAGAAGGGCATAGGACATCTGACACTATCAATCCGTATTCCTTACTAATATTATATCACGCGACTTAAGTAGTCGGTGGACGTCTGCAAATTGTGACAATTTTATGATGTGCATGTTATAAACTGGATTGTTTCTAGATTAATTTTGGGGTTTGAAAGTTTAGTACGCGCGCTACTTCTGTTCATTCTTTTCTGATAAGATAAGAAACAACTAGAAGTAATCGAAATGGATTTCCTTAAGAGAATAAGCTGACAAACGGGGAGGGTTTACAACATTATAGATACAATAGAATTAAGACAACTGTGGTATGACCATATGATGAGAACGGAAGAGGATCGGCGGCCAAAAAGAGCTGTAAATTCCATAACAGCAAATAGAAAGAGAAGAAGTAGACCAAACCGAATCTTCCGCTTGTGTGGCTCTTAGTGATGAGTCGCAATTCAATACAGGTAGAAGTAAAAAACTATGCTTCAAATAATTTGGGAACGATTCACCTATGTGTGTTTAATTCATGCAGCATTTTTCAGTTTTCCATTCAGCTTTCTTTACAGTACGCTATAAATTCCTGAAATAAAGGCAATGCGAGGATAAATTTTAGTTCATGTCTATCTGGTACAAGGTCATGCTTTTATATTAAATTGATTCTAATAGAGATGTAAACTTTTCATCGAATTATAATTAAACGGGACATGTCTGAGATGTCTCAAGGAGATTAATTTTAATCAAGAGATTACTGCACGTGTGCATGAAATACTGGAAAATAATAAAGGCGCTTCCTACCGTTACTAATTGTTTTATATAGCTATTTTCGTAAAATCCCTAATAAATTTTCACTATTTAAACGCCACTTAATCAATTACGCACTCAGTTTATGTTTTAGTTGTTGTCCACAGACCTTGTGAGTACGAAATTGAGTTAGTTCTGGACATGGCACATAGAACGGGAAACGAGAAAAATTACGTTTATGACTTTGCTATAGGCGGAAATCCGCTTTACCTTGCTTATATTTAGTTTACTTTCATATACAGAACGGTTCATTACATTTTAGATTTTCTAGAAGTCACTTTTGATTGACCTTTGCGCAATTTTCACAAAAAAGATTTTAATTTTTTTTGAAGAATTTAATTGTCTAGTTTACAGCAAATTCGATATGATAATTAGTGAATTATAATTATTTTAGCCAGTTAAATAATTGAGTTTACTGTCGGCACTTGGTGAAACATTAAAATACAGGAAAGATAATAAAACACTTGGTATATTTCACAAAATTAAGATTTATTGCTCGATGTACATTTCGGCTTTCAGCATCATTAGAAGAGAGCGAAATTTGAAACAGTATGTCCTTGTGAACTAATGTTGTACAGTAACTGGAAATTAGTCGAAAATATATTAATGATATTAGAAGATTATCATTAAAGATCAATCTAAAAGTACTTAACATCGATTGGCGGTGAGGTGATTAAGTCTAGCTGGTCATTGTTGTAATATGTCTATCATAGATGATGCGTCCAGCTAGTTAGTTGATTATATTATATATCTTATATGATAGAGATCTACCACTAATAGGTCAATAAAACAAGGCTGGTTTGAGCGATAGTTATATTTTCAGAACGTTTACAAACGTTTTCGGAACACCTTCGTCAGTGAAAATATAACTAGATAAATATATAAACAAACTTTTGTTTTTTATTTGGGACTATCAACAAAATAACTAGTGACTAGGATTTCTTGATATAGAGGATGTATAACCAACTTTTATATATATATAAATTATAAAAACTAAATTAATGTGTAAACATACATGCAAATTAAGTAAAACCTTATATCAAAAAATCTTTGTCGAAACCTTAACAATTCTGTTCAAGGACTATCGAAAACCAAATTCAAAAACCTAGCCAAAGGTTTCCTTCTTAAGAAATGCAAATATCATTTTAACAAATTGCTATATACATTACTTAAATTTTGAATATCGGTCCTGAAATTAATAGTTTTAGTGTCTTTCTGTATATTTATCATTTCATATATTAGTCTTTTTTATAATTATTCTCTGTTTTTAATATAATTGTGTTTTCAAAATCAAAGCAATGCCCAAGATCTTTGTAATGTTTTGTTACAGCGGTCATTGCACCAAAATCATTATTTAAAGAATACTTATGGCTATACAACCTTTTCTTTAAATATTGTTTCGTCTGACCGATGTAACAACCATCACAGTCTTTACAGTTTATTTTATAAACTACATTACTTTGATTTTGTTTAATTATTTTGGATTTAGTATTAGTAAAAGAGATCTGTTACTATAATTTGGAATGAAAGTAATGTTGTTTTTATTAAATTCTTTTTTATTTTTCGCTTAAACCTTTTTTATAAGGAATAGCGCTATAACATTTATTGTTATTAATTTTAATTCCTCTATTATATAATTTGTTATGTAATGTATATAGCAATTTGTTAAAATGACATTTGCATTTCTTAAGAAGGAAACCTTTGGCTAGGTTTTGAATTTGGTTTTCCCTAGTCCTTGAACAGAATTGTTAAGGTTTCGACAAAGATTTTTTGATATAAGGTTTTACTTAATTTGCATGTATGTTTACACATTAATTTAGTTTTTATAATTTATATATATATAAAAGTTGGTTATACATCCTCTATATCAAGAAATCCTAGTCACTAGTTATTTTGTTGATAGTCCCAAATAAAAAACAAAAGTTTGTTTATATATTTATCTAGTTATATTTTCACTGACGAAGGTGTTCCGAAAACGTTTGTAAACGTTCTGAAAATATAACTATCGCTCAAACCAGCCTTGTTTTATTGACCTATTAGTGGTAGATCTCTATCATATAAGATAAGTATAAAAAGGTCACGAAATATATATATATATATACATTTTATTATATTATATAGTGAGCTGTGGTAGTGATAAATAATGAATGTCATATAGTCGACAGATCACACAAGTCAATGAACATATACGTGTGACTGCAACAAATTAGTTGTATCTAATAGATATATTAAACGCGAAGTAAAGTTAGAAGCTGGTTTTATTAGTTAGCAACACAACATGGTGTCAGGTTAAAGCCCGCGTAAAATAAAAATAAAGAATAAAATGGCTACGTCTAGTTATATGAATCCGAACGGTGCTGGTGATGCTGGTCCAAGAAAGGGAAACAATTCCAAATGGTCGTCGTCGTCCTTACAACCACTAGTAATAGGAGGTAATCTAGCGGACAATTGCCAAAAATGGTTAATGCAGTTTAAAATTTACATGAGGGCAAGTGGACTGGAAAATGAAAGCGATCAACGCAAAGTTGCCATTTTCCTGCACTACATTGGTCACGAGGCTTTAGATATATTTAATTCCTTCAATCTAAATATGGATTCCTGTACATATAATGATTTAGTTTCCAGATGTGACAGCTATTGTAAGCCTAGGAAGAACCTAACAGTGGAAAGACATAACTTTCTGACAAAAGCCCAAATGAAAGGGGAAAGTATTGATGAATTCATAACGTCCTTGAAAAACCTAAGTTTATCATGTGAGTTGAATAAGCTACGTGAAAGCTTAGTAAAAGACATATTCATTGCTAGATTGGATAGCAATAATAAAATAATAAAAGAAAGACTTCTGCAAGAGGATGATCTGGATTTAGAGAAAGCCGTACGAATAGCTAAATCAATAGAAATCATGCAAGTGCAAGCTCAACAATTAAATCCAAATAGTGAAGCCCTAATTCATAAAATCAAACAGTCGCAGCAAGTCCACCAGTCAAAGTCATACCAGTCAAATAAAACAGGAGAGCAAACACACAACGAACATTCAAGAAGTCAAAGTCAAGGTATTCGTTATGGAAATGAACAGGTCAGTACAAGAAATTGTGAACGATTGTGGTCAGATTCATCGCAGTAGGTGTCCTGCTGAAGGCGTTATTTGTAACTACTGTCGTAAAGTTGGACACTGCGCTAAATACTGTTTTAAAATTAAGAATGGCAATATTGGTGAAGTACAAATTCACACACAAAAAAAAACAGATTTTAATGATTATTTAGACGTAGGACAAGATTTATTTACTATAAGATCAATAAATTCTGTAAATAAATTTCAAATTAATAATTCTGTTATAGAGTGTCATCTCGATGCAGGTGCAGAAACAAATGTAATGTCTTATGAAAATTTTAAAAGTCTAAATATTAAGAATAAAATTAAACCTGCAAATGTTAGGCTGACGTCATTTTCAGGAGATCAAATTCCGGTCAATGGTAAGTGCATTATCAACTGCATTATTAATAATCAGTCTGTCTCTGTCGAATTTATAATTGCTGGAATTGACTGTCTAACAATAATAGGTTTATCCACATGCAATAAACTTGGCCTTATCAAAAGAATTCTTAACTTAAACATAATGTCGCATGAAAACTTATTAGATTCACACAAAGATGTCTTTCAAGGACTTTGATGTCTGCCTACGGAATGTCATATAACTGTTAATACAGATATTGTACCAAGTGTAGATCCACCGCGTAGAGTTCCATTTGCTATACACAAAAGGTTGAAAATTGAGTTAGAGATTTTATTAGAGCCCATAGAATCACTTAACGTCACAACAAAAGTAAATGTATCTAGTGAATGGGTTAACTCAATAGTTATAATTGAGAAAAAGAATAAGTCATTACGTGTTTGCTTGGATCCTCGTAAACTGAATGTGACAATAAAACAGTGTCATCATCCGCTTCCAACAGTTGAGGAAATTAGATCTAAATTGTCAGGAGCTGAGTTCTTTTCCACTTTGGATGCCCATGCAGGGTTTTGGATGATGAAAACTACAAACCTAAGAGGGTCTTTTAAGAAAAAATACTGCTTTTCACTGGAATGAAGTACATCGGGTGGAATTTGATAATTTAAAAAATATAATAAGTAAAAGTCCGATACTTACACATTTTGATCCAAACCGATTTTGATCCAAACCGAGTCTTAACCTTATCAGTTGATAGTTCTAAATTTGCTGTCAGAGCAGTCATTTTGCATGATCATAAACCGATTTCATATGCCTCATATGCCTAACCGATTGTCAAATTAATTACGCACAAATTGAAAAAGAATTGTACGCAATTCAATTCGGATGTTCACGCTTTCATCAATATATATATGGACGTACTGTCAGAGTAGAAACGGATCATAAGTCTCTCGTAACTCTATTCAAGAAACCATTGGCAGAGGTACCTACACGATTACAACGAATGATGCTGAATTTACAGCAATATGATTTAAATGTTAGATATACTCCAGGAAAATATCTATATATAGCAGATACTTTGAGTAGAGCACCAGTAGATCCACCAGAAGCAGATAATATTCTGGAGGAGGAGCTTCGCATTCACATGAATTTGCTGGTAAATAATCTAGCAGTAACTCCAGAAAAGTTAGGTGAAATTCAAATAGCTAGTAAAAATGATCCTAATCTGCAAATTCTTATTGAATATTGTCAATCTGGCTGGCCAGATACAAAAAGGAAGTCGAGGACTCTGTGAAACCCTTCTATAATTATTTTCGTCACGACATACATTCAACTGACGGGTTAGTTTTTAAAAATAATCTTCTAATTATTCCACAAGTGCTGAGAAGCAAAATTCTGGAAATTATTCATGAAGGTCATTGAGGTATAGATAGATGCCTTAGACAAGCACGAAATGTAGTATATTGGCCAAATATCAGTGTTGATATTAAAAACAAAGTAGAGCAATGTACTTCGTGTCTTGCATACAGGAATTCTAATCCTAGCGAACCATTGTTACCTCATGATCCTGCTACACTTCCCTGGCAAAAGCTTGGTATAGATTTTTTGTAATGTTAACCGAACTACTTATCTATTAGTCGTTGATTACTTTTCTAAGTATTTTGAAGTAGTAGCTGTTAATTCAACAAATGCTAACGAAGTCAAAACTAATTTAAGGTCTATGTTTGCTCGTCATGGAATACCTTCTGTTATAATATCGGATAATGGTCCGCCCTATAACTCTGAAGAATTCAAATCATTCTTGAGAGAATGGGATATAAATCACGAAACATCAAGTCCTAATTATCCAAAAAGCAACGGACTCGTCGACCGCACTGTTGCTACGGTCAAAAATCTTTTCAAGAAATATATGCAATCAGGTACAGATCCTTATATTGCTTTAATACTGTAGTATAGAAATACACAACAAGATAGTGGTTACTCCCCTGCCCAACTACTTATGTCAAGACAATTAAGAACGAAATTACCGATTTCTCATAGCGTTTTGAAACCAAAAGTCGTTGATTATAATCAATATCTTAAATTTGTGAGGGATAAAATAGAAAGAGCAAAAAATTATCATGACCAACATACAAAACCACTTCCGTCTTTATCTATAGGAGACGATATTCTGTATAAGAAAACGCCTATCTCTCCATGGTCAAATGCGTCAGTAGTGCAAATTGATCCTGAACCAAGATTTTTTTAGTTGAAACCCCCGAAGGTATTCCGTATCGTAGAAACCGTCAACATTTATTGAAACCGAGAATAAGTAGAGAAAAATGTACCTTATTACCAGACAACGCTGAAGACAAATCAGTGCCGTCAGTAAATAATAGTTTTCAACAAGCCCAAATGATAAACCTCATAGTCCTGCTTTGGTTGACAGTCAAATTTCCACACGTGCTGGAACATGTACCAGAAGTGGCAGAAGAATTGTTAAACCGCGTCGATTTACTTTTAGTGAAAATGACGACAGCACATAATTAAAAAAATGTTTGTTTTAATTTCTTTTGAAAGGGGCGTGTTGTAATATGTCTATCATAGATGATGCGTCTAGCTAGTTAGTTGATTATATTAGATAGTGAGCTGTGGTAGTGATAAATAATGAATGTCATATAGTCGACAGATCACACAAGTCAATGAACATATACATACGTGTGATTGCAAGAAATTAGTTTTATCTAATAGATATATTAAACGTGAAGTAAAGTTAGAAGCTGGTTTTATTAGTTAGCAACACAACAGTTATTAAGGATATTAGGTTTTCCAATAAATTCTTCTTTACGTAGCATGATTCTAGGACATTTAGTTTATAATCCTTATTACCTGTGCAGAATACTTTTAAAGTACTGATATTACGTTTGTGACCTGTACCAATTAAATAAGTGGCTATATTTGCATTATCGTTATATAATCTATAAGTTCTCGCGTATTCTAGAGGATCTCCCCATTTGATCTATATATAGTTTACAACAGTTACTACAATTGATTTGATAAATGCCTGATTTATTATATTAGTTTATACTCAACTTGTTAACCAGTGATTTTCCGAGGGTATTATTATTATAGTAGGCCACTTTGTAATTAAACTCGAATAAAATATTCCCTATCTTGTAACTTACCTTACCCAGCAAGGATATTTTTATCCATTTTTTAGCTTTACTTGGATCGACAGAAACAACTGGATAAATAGTATATTTTTTTAGTTATTATTTTCGATTTGTTCAATAAATTATTTATGATGATGGTGGTGTGTCCGTTATTTATGGCTATGTTTTTAATAATTTTTATATCGTTTAGGAAATTGTTCTTGGCTATTCCGATGTTTAATTACTAAGAGACCATTGAACGAAAGGCTGAGCGTCTAATATTATTTAGATGATTCAAATCGAAGGGAATTACTATATTAACTATTTTTTCTATAAATTGCAGAATCTAATTTATTGCTGATCTTGATAATTTTAAGTCTAGGAAGTTTAAACTATTCTCTTTTTCTTTTTATAGTGAATGGAATCTTACTATTCAAGGTTGTCAAAAATATTTCCTCTTGTCAATCCTATCCTGTACAAATGAAAACTGTCATTCACGTACCGGTACAAAAAAAATACTGGTAAGGTATCTGATTTATAATAGGAGAATAAAGTGTTTTCAAAGGAGTACATTAAAATTTCAGAAAACAAGATGGATAAAGAAGAGCCTATAAGCAAGCCATGATTTTGTTGATAAAGATTATCGTTATATTCAAAATCTGACTGAAGCAAATATTTGGGGATTTCTTTTAGTTTCATTATGGGGATTGCCACCAAAATACTTTCCCATGTAGCTTACTATAGGTCTCATTCATATACTTCCTTTATGTATTTTGGGGAGTTGATATAAAATGGGACCGTTGGCTTACATATTTAATTGAGATTATTTCTTCGGAGTTTCTGATAGTAAAGGTGTGATTAACTAAACGCAATAGTACATGAAGTGAAAATGAATCAAATAATCGTCAAAGAATCGTCATAATAGTAGTTCTAGTAGTAGTAGTAGTTTCTGTTGATGTATTGAAAGTTAAATGAAGTGATAGCACTACTACTGCGACGATTCTTTGATTTCTTTGTTTCTTGACCACACCAGTCAAGAAACGGAAATCATTTCTTAATTGCATATTTAAATTTATCAATAGGTTCTATATAACTACTAAATTCTACATAAGCTTTTACAATTTTCTGAAATTTGTTAGTGGAGTTTGTTTTCAGTTCACTCGTGCCTAAGTTACTTAACACAGTGTTCCGTTTGATTACATAGTCTTCATGGTATTACAATGGTGTCACTTTTTTCAGCCTTGGGCACGATCAGATCGTTATTGTTCATTTTCTGACGGATATCCACAAGTATGTGGCTGTAGACACTCTTTCTTATTGTTTCCTCTTTGACGCTATGAGATAGGCACACATGCCTTTAACATGATTTGGGTCCTTCGTAATGCTTTATTAGTTAAAGTCTGTGCATAGAAGTTTAGTCCTCTACTCAGAAGTTTTGTTTCTTGTTCATGAAATGTTGTGTCCTAGATGTTTATTACCCTAGGAAAAAAGTTACGAGGATCCTGGTGGATATTCCGTTTTCTATCTCGTAGTTCTTTATTATTTATTAAGTTTGAAAGTTTTTCTTTTGTTTGATGTCCATTATCCATAACCACTACACCAAAATAAAATATATTAAATCATCTATGTATAAAATCAATTGTGTTAGCTGTTATAAACTATATAAAGGCGAAACGGGGAGATCCTTTAGATTTAGATAAACACGTGAAAGCTTAGTCTAATATCACTCATTTAGAAGTTTTCTACACAAGTAGTAAGGCTTACAAACTCAATATTCTGGAATAATGCTATATAAAGAAGATTCTATTCCAAAACTTGAAAAGCATCCTTAATGACAAGCTACACACCTCACCGCTAATCGATTCTAATATTATCAAGTGATCACTTCCAAGGAAGGATGTTGGGGACTTTCAGATGAATTCTTAGTTTAATGATCTAATTTCCGGCATCACTATTATATTTCCGATTAGTTCCTAATTACTGTACAACGTCAATTTATAAGGGTACACTGTTTCAAATTTATCTCCGTCTCCTAATGATGCCGAAAAGCTTACTTTATATAGAGTATTAAATCTTAATTTTGTGAAGCATACTAATTGTTTTATTATTTCTACTGTATTTTATCTAATGTTATTAAATTAATGAGATCCAAATTTAATTGAAAACTAGGGTGTTAATTCCAGTTGTCAATCTCAGGATGAGTAAATAAAGTAGAACAGCGCCATATGAAAATTGAACCGTTAAATCTAACTCGAAAGCATGTTCTTCTTTTACTTCAGAATCATTACATTTGTACAAGGAGTGTAGTTTGTGCACGATATGATAAAAATTCTGGGGCGCCATTTTTCTATGTTGGCATCCAACAAAGCCGAATTGTAATGGCAACTTTATACTTTCCAAGCGCCAATTCGCTTCACAAATTTTGTTTTATCGGAAAAACTGTGAACAATGTGAAATTTAGGCGTAAACCGAGAATCACCATTAACAGACAAAGCAGTGCTTTTATAGCTAAGAATCCAAGTTTAATGTTTTGAGAGAGTTCTCAGAAGGTACCTTAATAAGCCCTTAATAAGTCAAATTTGCAATGATATTGAAATAATGGTTTGTTGGTGGCGATGTATGATATGAAATCATGCTCGGATGAGGGAGTATGTCAGAATGGATTTCTTCATATCGATACATCTTACACCATTGCCAGAATATGTGTAGTTTTAAATTTTGAAGGCAATGTTTGCTTCTTCTGATGTTTAGGTAACCTTAAGTTTAGATTTCCAAGTTACAAGGTTGAGATACAAATGAGCACCTGCAAATATTTGCTTGTTGAATTCTTACACCTTCCTAGAAAATGATTGAAAATGTTTGATATTATCGCTATTGTAAATCAAACAGCAGTTAAGAAAACAATTTTTATGAATTTTGCAAAATAGATTCAAAAATGTTTACTTTATTGCACTTTCTCGTTTTCCATGTTCAATTTTGTTTCGTTTGGTAATGTGGGGAGTAATGGCATTAGTTTCGTTCTTAGTATACTACGCTATATCACAAGTACCTACCGGTATATTAAGTTTTCTCTCCGGTCGTCAAAAACCTGATTTCCATTTTTGTATATCAGAAACCACCTTAACTATGCAAAAACTGTTTCTCATTCCGGTTGATATGTAAGAACGTATATGTGTAATTGTACATCTCGCGTATATTCACTGGAACATGCTCGTATCGTGTATTTATCTATGTACACCAATTGCATTTGCATACACGATCTAATCAATGCGCAACGTGATTGCAAACATATCGCCCAATTTGCTTATTTTGTTACAATTATTAATTTGCGTTCTAACCTCGAGATCACTGTTCAGAAAAACAACATTATAAACATAGGAAATGCATACTCCGACAACGTAGTGCTCTAGAGATATAAATGTTGTAATGTCGAGAAGACTAAAACGTTTCTCCCGCGCCAGATGTTCCCTTTTATCAGTTATTAAATACTTAAAATGAATTTCGGGTCATTCAAGCTCTGTTGTAATTTTTATTCGTTTCGAGAACTAGTTCTTTAGTACAAATGGAAAACGCTGCATGTCACTGTTCGCTTTTTATATACTGTATTGTAGCATTTTAGACATCATATATGTATTTACTTGTATGTACTCATATATGTACATGTATAATATGTATTAAGTTTGTTTAATCATAACAAGGTTATTCCAAAGGTGGTTTATTGTCCAGTTAAACACGTCAGAAGTATATTTCAAACCAATCATCTCATTGAGCATACAGAAGATTCAAATTTTGATATGATGTTCTCGCAAAAGAAAAATCATAAGGATTTTAATCCAAAGAAAATAATCACATCGACATCTTACATTCTATGAGTCTATCTCAATCGTGTAGCTTTCATATATTCAAGTACATTATTAAATTGCTTTTCTTATATGATAGATCTCTTATAAAAAGAGTTTAATAAAAACAACATAAACATTACTTTCATTCCAAATTATAGTAACAGATCTCTTTTTACTAATACTAAATCCAAAATAATTAAACAAAATCAGAGTAATGTAGTTTATAAAATAAACTGTAAAGACTGTGATGGTTGTTACATCGGTCAGACGAAACAATATTTAAAGAAAAGGTTGTATAGCCATAAGTATTCTTTAAATAATGATTTTGGTGCAATGACCGCTATAACAAAGCATTACAAAGATCTTGGGCATTACTTTGATTTTGGAAACACAATTATATTAAAAACAGAGAATAATTATAAAAAAGATTAATATATGAAATGATAAATATACAAAAAGACACTAAAACTATTAATTTCAGAACCGATATTCAAAATTTAAGTAATGTATATAGCAATTTGTTAAAATGACATTTGCATTTCTTAGGAAGGAAATCTTTGGCTAGGTTTTTAAATTTGGGGTTTCCCTAGTCCTTGAACAGAATTGTTAAGGTTTCGACAAAGATTTTTGATATAAGGTTTTACTTAATTTGCATGTATGTTTACACATTAATTTAGTTTTTATAATTTATATATATATATATAAAAGTTGGTTACACATCCTCTATATCAAGAAATCCTAGTCGTTAGTTATTTTGTTGATAGTTCCCAAATAAAAAACAAATGTTTGTTTATATATTTATCTAGTTATATTTTCACTGACGAAGGTGTTCCGAAAACGTTTGTAAACGTTCTGAAAATATAACTATCGTTCAAACCAGCCTTGTTTTATTGACTTATTAGTGATAGAGATCTATCATATAAGATAAGTATAAAAGGTCACGAAATATATATATATATATATACATTTTATTAAATTGCTACATTTTCGGTAAATACACTATATTTATCGTGTGAAAATGCAGCTTAAATCATCACCAGCAATATATGATAGCCTTCTACTTTGGAAAAGTTGTAAATAATCCCTATCCTCTGTTTTAAATGTATGCATCGTTCTAAAGACAAACGAATACAACAGAATGATTACATCATCATCATCAACTTCGACCATCGTAAAAGTATGTAATAAGATATCTGTTTTGTAACTTCCTTAAAAAACATCTTGTATCAACGAAATAATAATAATATTAATAATAATAATAATATTTTGAATGTCCAACAGTTTTCCAATTATAGGACCTATTAAAAAATACATGCATGTAACAAAAATAAAATATATAACAAGCTAATGTAAATCAAAACGAAACAAAATTATTGATATTATAAAAAAATGGATATATCATTATAAAATGAATTAGCACTTATGTTGCCAGCGGCCAACCATGCAGTGCGTTTGTTCTCGGTAGTGGTAGAGCAAACGTTGACGAAAAGCGCGAATTTAGTTTAGGAATATGGATATCGAGGCCTGTCAATAGAAAAGACGAGTCAATCCGTCCATGTACCAGTTTCCATATAAATCGAGCTCCATACGCATTTCGGCGAGAAGAAAGTGAGCTAAATCCACGTCTGTCCAGTACGAAATTATAGTCGGTATTCCGTTGAGGATATATATCATCTATTTTGTACGATAACAATTTCAGAAAGAGTCATTGCACTTTCTCAAGGGAAAGTTGTAAAAATATGATTAATGAAGAGATCTTGCTGATGAAACATATTCAAACTTACTGGTTTCGAAGGCAAAATAAAGCTTCTTTAACAATTGGATGTTATTAAAGAAGCGTGAACACCTAAATATGAATCCCAGAACTTTAGAAGCACAGATGCAAAGACTTGTTATGTGTGTTGAGAATGCAAGACGAGAATTAAACAACATTCTCAATCCCAATTTTGAGATGCTGACCATTCAAAATACATATTTTGAGTTTATATAATTTACTTTTCTTGTATTTAAATATAATTGAAAATCATGAATAGAAGATATTAATAGGACTTCTCGAAACCATTGAGTTAAAGTTGCGTATTGATGTATATTGTAGTATAGTAATACTCGAATGGTTAATTACCATTAGAAAATTCATCTTTTATTACAATTCAATATATCAAAATGTACAGTTAATGTTGCGGTTATGGTCTTCAATTGTCATTGGGCTTATTTAAGGGTACTATTTATACTTTTTCGACACCACGCCCACCAACCTTTGAGCATTACATTACCCTACGGGTGTTAGCTTCTTATTCTAACTCCAGCCAGAGACGTTTAATGGGAGAAATAAATGTAACTAGAAATAAAATTAATAATCATTATAAAAGGCATATATTAATGGATAGAAAAGCATTGTGAACATTCAGACACATATATTCAACACTTTTACATTACAAGAATTCATAAAAAATTACTGGATAATAACTTAGGTTACATCGACATTCACTACAGGTTTCTATAACAATGATATGCCTGGATGAACTGGAGTCAAGGAGAATTAAAGTTTTCGTTTTGTGGACAACGGAGAAATAAAGTAGTATAGTCCTAGTTTCCAAAAAAATAAAATAAAAAGTTTGTTTGGTTAACGACGAAGAAAGATTGACAAGATATGTAAGTCAACAAATAAGTCTATAAATATATTTCGAATAAAAGGGTTTCAAGAAGAGGTACCAGTGAATAAAAGAACCTCACCACACCGGCGAAGAAAGAATTTAAGAAAGGGAAGAATCCATAGAAAATAGAGCTATACAGAAAAAGAAGTTAAGAGAGGAGAGAATCCATAGAAAATAGAGCTATACAGAAAAAGAAGTTAAGAGAGGAGAGAAACCATAGAAAATAGAGCTGCATCGAGAAAAGAAGTCAATAGAGGAGACGTAGGAAGAACCATCATCGAATAAAAGAAATTACACTCACACACACAAAACACTAGGTAATTATCTTGATTTTATGTTAAATATTTCTCAAAATTTAGAAATATAATTTGTTATAATTTATGCTTTTTATATCATTAATTAAGAGCTAGGCCGGTGCAATTTTGTTTAAGAAATTAACTAAATTCTCAGTACAATATACACTACCGCCACTAAATTTGGAAGCAGGAAGCAGTTTTACAAATATATATATATATATATACAACTTTTCGTCGAAGTTTTTATTGAAGTTTATAAAGAACATATAAAAGCAAGAAACAATACAAGTAATACTTCAAAAATAATAACGTAAGGTATGTTAATTAATTTATAAATTACTTTCATCGATATGTCCTTCCTTAGTTCGTATTACATCTTCGCAAATTCTGGACATACTGCTAACTAACTTCTTTAAATAGTCGATATCAGTTTGTTGCCATGCTTCCTGTAAATAAACTCACAGCTGCTGAGTATTTTGCGGTTGCCTTTCTTTAGCTTTTCGGTCAAGCTGATTTCCCAAAAACTCAATAAGCGACAACTCAGGACTCTGAGAATGCTAGACCATTATTTTTATCTCACCTGCTGTTTCTTTCTCCTCTAGAAAATTTTTTACATACCCTAGCTGTCTGCTTTGGATCGTTGTTTTCATCTCACCTGCTGCTTCTTTCTTCTCTAGGAAGTTTTTACATACCTTAGTTGTGTGCTTTGGGTCGTTGTTCTATTGGAAAATGAACGATTGATCCATAATACGATATCCAGATGCCAAAGCGTTGTTTTTCAAACTATCCAAACACTGTTCTTTCCGCATTATTCCGGGTATTGTCACTAAATCGCCCGTTCTTACACCATCGAAGCAACTCCAAACTATTACATTTCCACCACCATGTTTCACAGAAGATATTAAGCAAGCTTCATTAAGGTGTTCATCTAGTTGACGGCGAACGGAAACTCTGCGTTTAGTACCAAACAGTTCGAATATTATCCATTTTACATGTTCTCTTGCCTATGTCGATCTTTTATTTTTATGTTGACGTTTGAATAAGAGCTTTTTGCTCTTACGCACGCTTCCAAACACGCAGCAAGTAAGCGCTTTTTACAGCTCTGACAGACACCTTTCTCGCCTCGTATTAAGGTGACTAGTGATATTTGGTAACGTAAGTGGTAGATCCAGTTTAACTGACGTTATGGTGGATCTATCCTCGGCTGCTGTTGTTGTCCGTGGTACTCCATTTCTTCCTCGATCACAAAACTGTCCCATTTTTCTTCTTCTCGCTAAGATGTAATGAACAGCTTTCGGTGAAATTCCCACTTTAATGGCAATAGCTCTTTCTGAATATCCATCATATCGAAGAGTAGAAATAGCGGAACTCTAAAGTAATTTGGTTGTGCTTTGGCACTTTTTCGCAATATTTTATTTAATTTTCATCCGAATTTAAAACTTGCGTATTGGTTTCAAGGTGAAAATAGTTGCAATGATAACTTGCCAGACACAACGATTAAAATATTTGCTGTACAGTCAAACTACTACCTGAATACCCTACTATACTACTATACTGTCTGACGTGCCCTCATTATTATACCACTTCATCGATTACAATAAGCAACCTTTAGCATTAGTTTAACATTGTAAAGCAATAAACCGATTTAAACGTTATTTTTTTTGTAGTACTTAAAAACTGCAAGAAATGCTAATTGATAATGTTTTTATATACTTTTATTTAAAATAGAGATTAACGATTTTAGTGTAGAAATATTGTTATTCCTGTTTCGAAGAAATTCGTATTTGATTCCAAACATAGTGACGGTAGTATACATTATATTGGTATCTATGAAATAAATGACATTTGTAAGCAATGTTTGTCTTCGTTCTCATTATTACTACTATTATTCTTATTATTCTCATCATCATTATTATAATTGTTACACTCTCCTTATATATTATATATCATAAAATATAATAATACAATCATATAATTGTACTGCTATTAGTTACTTAGTTTATAAATTACACAACAGCTATTTTTCTAAATAAGTTCTATAAGTAAAAGAGACAGGCGCCTTTCCATTTCAGTTATAATGTCTTTGATCTTATTCTATAAATAAAAGGAAGGGACATATATTTTACGAGATTGTATCTGATGCTTGTATTCTCAAATATTCATCTTAATCGTCCCAAATACCGAACTACGAATTTATAAAGAGTAAGATCACTTCATGCTGTTGACCACAGAAGATTAATAATTTACCGGATGTAACATACATGAACGCATTTTGGCACCCGCAACTATTTTCCTACTGTCAGTGCATTTCATGCAATGTGAACTCATGGCACTATTATGTCAGTTCTAATAAACGTCGAAATATGGGGATAGCATCGAGGAAAAGCGTGATCTGTATAGATGACGTAGTCTTTCTTCAAGAACCGTACTTCTACTAATTTCTAAAATTGAGTACTAATTAGCAATAAAAACATTAGATCAGAGGATATATTAGTTTTGCAAAGATCAGAAACACAAACAAAATACTTGCTGTAAGGATGTATTTAATAAAATTGATTCTTGCAACTACGACTAGTCTGGTACATCTGCAATGTTGACTCTTCGTCCTTTCATGATATATACTTTAATTTTAACAAATACCTCTAAGTGTTCAGGAAATGTAACACTATCGACTCCCGGTGGAGAGATATAGAAGTTGCTATATTTGACGTCATATCGGGAAAACAAGCGAAGTAGAAATTTAGCCAAATAGCACAATGTCCCACTTAAAAATATAAATTGATCTGTTTCTTCATTCCTCTTAAATCCTTATAGTTTTGGATTTATACACAATACCCGTGATTATTGCTGCACAGTGTATATATGGATCTGTATGTGTTTAGTTGATTTATAACTACAGTTGCCATTTGTTGATTTTACATGAATTTTTCTATAGGTACATATAAATGAGAATAGATATCAGTTTACTCAGTAGTTGTAATTTTTAAAGGAAATCGTCATTTGAAAATGAAATCGACTTACAATAAAAGTTGTAATTGAATGGATATCCAACTGTATACCTTATTGCGGTATTCTCATCTGAACGCTTGCAAACGTATTTGTTAACAGCGTTTGGTAATAATACAATAGTCAGATTTCTGGGGTCATTTTCCGAGATTTTTCCATTACTTTACTTGGTATGAGTAAACTAACCGGGATTTCTTCTATTATAATGGAATTTAATTTTAGGAACTGCGATATCCTTTTCTTTGTAAGCAATACAAAGAAAATGCTTCCTCGGTAAAATTCGTTGTTCCAAATATAAAACAGACATTTGAAATAAATAAATGGGTTTACAACGTATAGGAGGTAAAATTGCTTCAAGGTTATTAAATAAGGCGTAAATTGCGACATCTTTGATATTTTGTAGTTAGGTTTAATTATGAAGGCAATTATCTTATTTACTTCCCTCCTCTTGAATTAAAATATGTTCGGGTGAAATATCGGACTCCTTCACAAAATTTAGCGTCAAACATAATCAAAATACATTTTCATTATGTGTATTTTCAAATACATTGAAGCAACTAAATTCCAATGAACACCAGTGAAACGTTTGAGATTTAGTAAATTTAGAAAGGTGGTACACTACCATAATACAATGTAAGCTGCCTGCAGGGTTTGTATAATAAATATCGGGACTGATTCTTCCTTACTAATGAGAAAGGGGTGAAGGATGGTCTTTATCAATGAGATCGGTAGGGCGGGGATGTCACGTAAGTTGCACTAAGATGCAGCGACCATCTGGCGTTGTGTCATTAAATTTTACATTAAACTGAACAAATCCGCTACGGAAAGTTTTAATATGACGCGTGAGGCTTACAAAGGTGAAGCAGAACTCGTGTTTTCGAGTGGGCAAAGATGGCCACGAAGATGTCGAAGACAAACAGCGAACAACAACAACGAAATAAACCGATGAAAATATGGCCAAAGTGCGAGAACTTTGAAACTCTGATTGCCAGTTAAGTGTTCGTTTGATAGCACAGCATAACAAAATCCACTATACATTAAATTGTGAACGATGACTTGCAAATGGTGTGTGCGAAGTTGTTGCCGACGATTTTGTCGAACGAGCAGAAGAACCATCGTGCGATGATTTGTCGAGAACTCTTGAAAACGTTTGGAGAGCGATCCAAATGTTCTGGACAGAGTGATAACCGGCGAAAGACTTAGAATTTTTCAGTACGATTCGGAGACCAAAAGGTAAATCACGTAGTGTCAAATAAGCGCCACTTCTTGACCAAGAAGGTTTCGCATAAACAAATCAAAACCGAAGTCGATGCTCATTGTCTTCTTTGGCGCACAAGATGTAGTCCACAAGGAGATTCTGCCTGCCGGGAAACAGTGAACGGTAAGTCGAGATATCATCGACAACTGGGTGCTCCATCACGACAATGCGCCCAATCGAACGTCGCTGATTATGACAAACAATATCCAAACATAACGTTATCCCAATCTATCTACAGTCCAGAGTTGCTCCCCACCTTTCCCTGACTTCTTTTTGTTCCCTCGCATCCCTCGTCCAAAAGTACATCGTTTTTGGAGGACTAAGGTGATTTATGCGGCTTCGGTGAGGTGTATGAACAGCCTTGCGGTTGCCAAATTGCAGGAGATATATGAACATACAAAGCCGTCAAGCAATTAGCCATACATTGATATAATCTTCAGTAAATCTAGTTTTCAAATAAACTGCAAGCTTCCCTTTTGTGGGGCCTGGCTAATTGTAGTTATTTTCTTGACGACATTCAAGGAAGTCTTTTGTTCCAGGTGAAGGATTTATTAAAACAAAAATCGAATTTGACATTGCATTTTAAATAAGAAATTTTATTTCGAAATGGAAAGAAGATAAAGAAATATCCAAGAGGAAATTTTTCTCGAAACTAAATAGATCTATTAAGGAATTTCTATATCTAAACCAACTTCAATTGATACTTCAAGATTTGTGGAAGATTATACGTATACATAATTTGTACTACCTCGACACCGTAAGTTATAGGAGGATTAAGTAAGTAAGTAAGTATAATTTACAAGTTCATGACGGATCTTATACGGCAAATACTAAACAAACCCTTCATAGATACTACTAAAAATATGGGCCATAAACAAAGAAATCTAATCTAGAAATATATTTTATATAAATTATATTTGAGGGAAATAAGAGATATCATAATATTCTTTTAAAGGCTTTGTTTCCCGGGGCCAATCGTTTCTTCTATAAATCAAGTTAAACAATCTACCTCTAAGCACTGTTGGTTAGGATTCAACTGATTATCTGTTGCTGATTTAGGATATTTGTGGCTGAACTAACTAACAATATCAGGTTTTCCTTGATGCGTTTGGAAACTTCAACTGCTTTTAATAATATAGGTCACTCTCCACTAAAAAAAGGCACTTTTTCTTTCTAAATAGACAAACAATAGCATAACCTCCCCATTTATATCTTCCAGATAGTCGTCAACTTTCCACGACTCAAATATCACCAAACCAACTTCTACAAATCTGAAATTTCTGCGAGTGTGAATCATCTTTACTATTACCACTATTTTATTATTCCACAAGTTAGAAACACATTTCGATATTGTCTCTCTTTGTTTGACATGTCTCAAGCATATACATGTCCATATATTCTTCCTTGTTACATATTTGTTTGTGTAGAAACCAACAACAAAAATATATATATTTTTTTGTATGGGACTTGGAATAAGTAATATTAATTATTAATGATTAATTATTATAAAAATTAAAATACGCTTTCGATAACATGAATTATAATGAGTAATAATAATAGCAGCAGTGCGTAAACGGAAGTGCACGTGTTTCAGAAAGCAAGAAGTCGCAAACGTACATACAAGTGAGTTCTCTGCCATGCATGGTCCTCCGAAGCTTTGAATTGTAGTATGCGAATGTAAATTTGGTGCTCGATAAGTATATTTAGGTACGACTATGTATATGTGTTTAAAGAGGTCATTGCACATTGACTGCATCCCAATCTTATTCCCGTTATTGTGAATGGATGACTTTGTACTTTAAACTTGCGAGAACTTGTGAATAATAAATATTTGTGTAAAATATGATTATTGGGGAGAAACCGATCAAAACTAGACGCAGTAAGAAATTCCAAATTAATATAAAACGGCATTGGTAAGAAATTTGCTACCAAAATTAGAATTAAACATGAGAAATGACTACCACAGAGACAACCAAAACACGAAATTTTTATATAGCAGATGTATGATACCCAAGCCGGGTACAGTAAAAATTCGTAGTAATCAACCGTAGAAGGACCCAAGGAAATATATGTTCTAATATAGCAATATATGCTTTACGAAATCTTATCTGATCATTAATTACTTTGGTATTTATGAATACATCACGTTCAGGTTGTAAATTGATTATTCTATGAAACATGAAAGCTCTTTTAAAGGAGTAGTAAATTGCTGCAGAAGAATGTATGGAATGTGCTGCAACTTATCGTACAAACTGATGATAACCTATACCCATTTGTTGATTAATATTTTATTGTTTCAACCATAGACGTACCCATACATTTATGTTACTTAAAGCAACGCCCGATTAAAGAAGACAAGTTATTTGCTTGCATCGTTTGAAATACTATTTAACTATTTGGAATGAATCATGTATCCTGAATCGAAAGTCTTGACTATATATAATACATACATATAATATATTACAAAAAACCAAAACTAAATTATAACTCCATGGGAACCTTGTAACTACCTTGAATAAATAGTAATACTATTGGTGACAATTTCAATTTGGTTCAACAAAGATACTATAAACCATTTCTGATTAATTCATGATGTGAATGTTGGAGTTAACTAGCTTGCAAGCTGCAGAAGCATATTTGAAAATTATTGATCTTGGAATGAACGCATTAATAATAACTTCTACATTGTAATATAACAATTATATGGGATCATGTAGAATTTGTTCAGGGAATATATACGTATCTTCCATTCCTTGTGACTATTTAGAATAGCATACTTGTTCTCAAGAGAACACTTCCAGAAATATTTAAATCCAATTTGAAAAGTATAACTATATTTGATCCTTTATCGTTTATATAGATATTTTGTTTCCTTTATTTTACTTTGTGTTCTAGTACGCAACCAAATATTGACCATGACACAAGTTTCAAAAACTTTATTTTGCCAAAATTAGTTTGATAAAATAAACTGGTTACTGAAAGCAGACTTTTTGCAATAACATCTTTAGTGGTGTCTGCGCTAGTACTAGCATTTTCGCTGGGAACTACCTCAGATATTAAACATATGATTTATTTTGTAAACAAGTCAAACCAACTACAACATACACAACTGCTTACGTATTTTCTAATTGCTTGCAATTTGGACTTTCTTTAGATTGCTAACAGTAAAACATTTTGCAAATTACTTTAGTAAACAATGTATAGATTAGCCATCACACAGATCAGTGTACTTGTGATAGGTACTTACTTATATAATCACAAATACTTTTGATTATCCTTTCGGGTATAAAGCGGTGGAGTTCCCTTTCTATTTTCTATCTTCCGCTTTCACGTGGTGTTTATTCTAGACTTCTTGTTTTCGTAGCTGGTATTATTTTCTCTACCCCGATTTTCCTTGATCTGACGTACGTACATCCTACTACTTGGTGTTATTACTTTTTAAAAGGGTATAGCCGGATAAGCATATGAAAATTGCCCCCACACCGAATAATTACTATTAGAGCTCAAATTGTTGCTCATGACTGAAAACTGATACTCAGAAATTTTCATACCAAAATTTGCAATTTTGTAATAGCTATGGCAAAAAATGTAATTTCACAATTTTTATATTTACGATCGACTACGGTAACGAAAAATCTGAAAAAATTCAAGTAGCTCAGTTTCTACAAACATGATTTTTTTCAAATTTTTCCTGTGCAAATTAGTTTGAAAAAATCATGAAAACTTTTTTACAATATTTAACATTGTTAATCACGATGGACTGCCGTGATAATTTTTGTGTAAGAAGCCGAACTCATTGTGCGTTAGTGTGAATTTTGACAGAATTTTTGAAAGGGGTCATTTTTTGCAAAAAATCTCAATTTTCTTTTAATGATTTCTTCTATTTCTCGAATTGTCATCACTGTTTATTAATGTTTATTATATATACATGTGTTTTCACTACCATTGCTACAATATCGGTCCTTTCAATCATCGCCACTGTCTTCATTCAAGACTGTATGACGATGAACTCCAAAATGTTCGCATTTACTCAATGGTTTCAAGCAGAGAAATCAAAGTTGTTTCTACAAAACTTATCAATTCAATGTGATAATAGTATTACGGATAAAGTAGGCGATTTCACTTTATCCGAAGGACGCTTACGCGTTTTCACTGGCTTGACTTGGGAAAACCTCATAGAACTCCGAGATATGATAACTTGCATGAGACATTCGCAAGTTCGAAATGTTAATCAAGCTATTGTCGTGTTTCTTTTCAAATTACGCACTGGGAACACTAATATCCTGACTGCTTCCATTCTTGGCCTTGAACATGGACAACAAGTGTCGGAATACAGTAAGGCAGTGATGAATGCTTTTGAAACGGATATACTGTCCTATCATTTCGGATTCAAAGCTCTCACTCGAGAAGAACTTTTCGAAAATGAAACATCTACGATTGCAAAAAATTGTTCAATGTTAATGATCAACTTATGCTCATTTTTGATGGAACTTATGTTCACCATCAAAAGAGCACCAACAATGAATATCAAAGACAATCATACTCCGGGCAAAAAAGCCACTCTGCAAATCGTTCACCATTGTTACAACAACAGGATACGTTATTGAGACACTCGGTCCTTATTCTGCCAATCAGAACGATGCGAAAATTATGGAAAAAGTTTTTCAAGATTTAAATGGCCTTAAAAGTTTGCTAAAGAAAAACGATTTCAGCGTCGTTGATAGAGGATTTAGAGATGTCAAAGAATACACGGACAATCAAGGTATAATATTCACAATTTGGTTGTAATCTCAATTCCTTTTTGCTAATTTCGATAGTATATATAAAAACATAACATTTTTAATGTTATTCGTATGTTATATAGTACTTATGCCTGGCATGAAGGGAAAACAGAAGCAATTATCGACTCAAGCTTCAAATGAATCTAGATAAGTGACAAAACTCAGGTGGGTTGTCGAATCAGTTCTCGGCATTCTTGGAAAGAAAATATAAACTATTGCATAATTAAGTGGACAACAAGATGCTTCCCAATATTGGAACATACTGCCGAATTGCGAGTTTCCTACAAAATAAGTTCGGGCAGCGTCTCCATTCGGATGTGGACTTACATAACAAGATATTGGATCAAATAAGTACCAAAGATGTGACAGAAAACACGTTAGCCAAAGAAGTGGAAGAACAGCGCTGGTGCAGAAGAAAAGTTCCAGTCCAGGATTTCACTTCTGCTGATTTAATTGATTTTGCCGAGAGACTGAGAGAGATTTGAAAATTTTATTACAGGATCATATCAATTATCTCAAGCTGTATCATACCTTGCCGAAATTCTAGATTCAGACAATAATATTCATGAAGAAAAAATATTATAAAAATTAAAGTAAAATCTCGGCATATTAATAATAAGACATACACTTGCTTCGTGGAATATGTTCCAAACTCTATCGGTTTGTCTGGTATACGCCGTTATTGTTGTGAATGCGCTAATGGGAATCGAACGATCGGTTGTTGTTCCCATGTAGCTACAATAATTTACTATTTATCGCACGGGCGATATCTGTCTAAAATTTTCAGACCAGCTGAAATTTTGAGTAACATGTTTGTACACCATGAAATTGTACTTGTCATTAATGAAGACAGTGACGATTATTGAAAGGACCGATATTGTAGCAATGGTAGTGAAAACACACATGTATATAAAATAAACATTAGTAAACAGTGATGACAATTCGAAAAATAGAAGAAATCATTAAAAAAATTGAGATTTTTGCAAAAAATAACCCCTTTCAAAAATTATGAAAAAATTCACACTAACGCACAATGAGTTAGGCTTCTTACACAAAAATTATCACGGCAGTCCACCGTGATTAACAATGTTTAATATATTGTAAAAAAGTTTTCATGATTTTTTTTTTTCAAACTAATTTGCACAGGAAAAATTTGAAAAAATCATGTTTGTAGAAACTGTTTTATAAAAGCTACTTGAATTTTTCAGATTTTTCGTTACCGTAGTCGATCGTAAATATAAAAATTGTGAAAATCACATTTTTTGCCATAGCTATTACAAAATTGCAAATTTTGGTATGAAAATTTCTGAGTATCAGTTTTCAGTCATGAGCAACAATTTGAGCTCCAACAGTAATTATTCGGTGTGGGGGCAATTTTCATATGCTTATCCGGCTATAACCTTTGCTTTTTTGTTAATGTTGGCATACCGTTTTCCAATTGGGTTGAACAATATAGCTCTTCCAAAATTATTGAAATCTCTTGTATCCCCTTTCGTCTAAGTAGGTACAATAATTCCTATTTGCTCGGTCTTGTAAGCATACTGTCGTAATTATTCAATCATTTATTGCTAATTTTATTTCGTCTGTAGTTACCTCGTTTGGGAGGTGAAATTACAATAACGGGGCCGGTATCCGAAAAGGTAATAAACCACAACTGTTGCCGAATATTGAGCGGTATTTCTTCGAGTAATGGTGGCTCATTTTGTAGGAAGTCTAAATAAGTTTGCCGGTCCACCGCTGCGGATAATTATCTGGTTATAAACCTTGTGTCCATTGAAAATATAATAAGGATGCAATTGATTTTTCCTCAAACATCGTCACACCATTAAATTTATACCTAGCATCATCCTCTACTAAATTTAACATTGCTTCCTCCGCATGAATATTCCTTTCACGACCACTATCCCTACCCCGTTGAGGTTGTAGCGAATAGTGTACTCGTTGAACAACATCCACATCCGATAAATTTCCATTATGAAATAACTCCGGATTTCGTATTCCAGTGCGCACAGAGTTTTGTCCGGATTCGTCTTAAGTAAGTATCTACTAATTCTGCATTACTATAATGACGAGACATAATAATTACTTAATACAAACGTTTATAGGATAAAGATATGCACGGAAGAAGTTATGAAAACACTTAAAAGTGAAAACAGTCGCAACAACAGACAACTTGCGAACTAACCTATCCTACGGTTACAGCGTTTACGTAAATTTCCTATAGATTATCCCAGTCGCCTATTCCTAAAATCATACAAATTGCAAGTTTAGCAAGGACGTGTTCTTTGATATCAGACCGCTTCACTGTTTCGAATTCAACAACCGTATTTCAACGATGAGTTATCACTCGCTGTGATAATAACAGTGTGTCTAGGGTATAGCTTTTTAATGCGAATAGTACCATTTCCAAAACAAACTAGATAATAAAATCATTTCTAATTAGGAAAACATTTTACTAATTGATTTTACTATATCGCGAAACATCTATACTTCAATTCCTAAGGGTAAGTTAAGGCGCACGCTCTACGAGAAATTGTAAAAAGCATGACGTTTAAGTTTAACATCTAGGTAATTATTAACTTCTTTGAAATAAGAGCAAACAACACTTATTGGGAAATGGGATTGCTGCCGTTTCTATGACAGAGCAACTATTAAAGTTACGAGAGAAACTAATAGGGAATATATGTTATGCGAATATCTAATTTAATATCGCGCATAAATCCGAAAAAGAAACAGTTTTTGATAGTGTCGACGAACGAAATTTTCGTTCAGAAAATTTAATAGATTTTGTAAAGGACTTGATCATGTGAATAGATAGGGGTTTACAACACAAATGATACTCTTACATTGAAAAGCATTTACTATTCTTGCAGTGATCATACGTGTCCTCAAGGATATCTAAGTTAGAAAAAACGATAATTTCTTTTTTTTTATAAATTTTAACTTTACTGATACAAATCCTTTAAATTCTGAAGAAAGACGATTGTGCCGACTTGAAAGTAAAATTATTCGATCGTTTGGATTTAAATTACATTAGAGGCGCTTTTTCCAATTTTGTCCCTGAACAATATTCAAACTTGATTGTTCATTAGATAAAAGTTAACAAAATCTATCATCACCAGTATTACCAGCTTGTACAGTTATAAGGACTACTATTTCAATAAAATAAACGAGTTAAGGGTGACATATTCTAAATACACACGTATTCTCATATGTCTAGGTGCCTTGATCTTGAATATCTTTTCCACAAAGGAATTCATATTATATGTATCTGCTTTTAAATAGATGCAGACTTCGTGTCAATGAGGTCGATTTCAGTAAGCCCATTTTGATAACTATTTTCCTTAAATAGAATTCAGTTTGCATTTCCTTTTGTATATAAATTATTTAAATGGAAAAATACGTGACTTCATAAGCTTCTCGGCAATAAAGAGGCTATGATTTTGCAATGGTTGCCCTTTACTCGATATTACATATAATACGCATAATACAATCCGTATTTACATAAATAACTACAGTAGATAAAGACGTTAATTACAAATACTAAATCAATATTATAACGGTTAAGTAAACAGAATAGTCGGTAATTTCGCCAATATACTATTAACAGAATTACTGATTGTCAAAACAAAAACATCCACTGGTAACATTTGGCGAATCTTCAAAGCGGTTTCTTTAATAAGCATGCGATAAACACTTAAAACTGTTACATAAAATGGATTCGTTTAAAGCTTTTTTACAATTGCAGGGTAGATAGATATGATGTAAGGCGGAAGCTGTGGAATGCAAAATATAAATCACCAGCACACCAGCTGGTGATTATGATTACTAGTTTGACCACATTTCTAGGAAACACTATCGCATCAATTACGTTTTGGGTGATGATTTTCGGTGTTATATCAATCGCTTCTACGTAAATAAATATACATGCGGTATCATAAAGCAGTTAGCATAAACAATTAATTAATTATGCTATGGATAATTTATTTTCTATAGAGAATTTTATGGATTTACGCAATGAAGAATGTCAAGGCGTCGTTGTATTTCCGAAGATTTATCTTCTTGTATTCGGATGTTCTGGTAAAATATTGTTTTCAAATTTTTATGATGCAACACTATAATGTTGAGAGGATGCTGTTCCTCCTACTGTACCTATCAAATTTATAAGTTATCCTCGCTATTGAATGTTAAGGATATTGTTTGTTTCATGTTTAATCAACGGCTCATTGTAATTTTAACAATTATTGGAGGACCTTAACTTACACAAAGCAAAAGGAATAACTGCTAGAGGTACTTGAGGCTATTCTTACTTCATTAATTACAGCCGGGAACAGAGAAAGGTGAATCCAAATCGAATACAATATTTCATAGATTACCAAGTGAACGAAATATGTTATCATTTTGTTGAAAGCACTGAAGCGTTGTTACAAAACTAATAAACCGATAAAAAGGGGTAATGCAACATCAAAACGGTTTAAAGTTTTATTTAGATTCACTAACACGTAACTAATGCTGTACCATAAAACCAAGAAACATCAGTAATCAGCACCGTACGAAGTCAAAGGGTTAAAATCTGCTAACAATGAACAGATCAATGGCTACTAATATTTCGACTAGCTTCAAGTTCATTTAAGTTCGTTAAATTCATTAAAGAATAAAAACGCTTTGTTGCACAAAATAGACATTCAAATAAGCCACTGTTGAAACCAACCTCAGGATATTAAGAGAATATTATAAAAGGTTGAATAAATTTCCTGAAAAAGTATTGGTGATGTGAAATTCGTAATATAAGAATGTATGATTATATACAGTGTGTCCCAGGATTGACGTTACAAGAGGTGTGATGGACTGAAAATTTTTGAATTTTATTTTAATATTGTAGAATTAAGACCTGCTTGGCGTGAATAGAATTTTAAGAATTCTTTCAGTTTTTGAAAAACAAGTTGGCCTTGACGGTGAAGCGAAAACTATTTTCTTTTCAGGTAACCTACCCTTTTTGTTTATGATACGTCAAAATGTTACTAAAGAAAGTTGTTCAGAATGAAAGATTATGGCTCTGTGTAAAATTTCAGAAATATTTACGTACTTTGACTAAACCGTCATTTTTTTAGATTGAACAAAATAAATTGCATGTAGTATTTACGCAAAAATTAAGTTTACAAAACGTAATAACATTGTTGTACATAATGTAATAATAAATTATTTATTAAATGTAACTACCGCTATTTTGTATACACTTTTCTATGCGATGTCTGAAATCTCTGAAACTGTTACGAACTTCCTCGATGTGTATTTGCTGTACGCCGTTTCTTATCCTTTCCTTTAGTACTTCTCTACTGTTGGGTATTGGTTGAGAATAAACCAGTTGTTTGAGGCGACCGCATAAAAATCTAATATTGTGAGGTCGGGCGACCGTGGAGGCCACGCACTCGGACCATTTCTAGCTATCCACTTTTCTCCAAACACCAAATTTATCGATTCAGCTACGCGTGTTGTCGAATGTGCAGGACATCCGTCTTGTTGGAAATACATTACTTGCCTTTCTGTCAGCGGCAAGTTATGTAAGTACTCTTCCCTGAATCTTTCAAGTAGCTGTACATAAACATTCCGATTTAACCGCCCCTCTATGAAGAAAGTTCCAATAATGCCAAAAGGATATGAAACGGCACACCATACATTCACTTTTTGGTAATACTGTCGTCTACAATTGACCCGAAAGTTTGGATTTTGTGTAGCCCAATAGCGACAATTTTGAGAGGAAACAACGCCATTTGTAGTAAAATTTGCTTCGTCAGAAGACGCAATGTATTTATAAAAATTTCGTTCTTCAATACATTTCTCCCCGATGGTAAGACAAAATAATTCCCTCAATGATAGTCTAGGATGTTCTACCACCGAATCAAGAGCAATAATAGTTACGGCATCCTTTTCATCATGTTTCTTCTTTTCTTTCTTTACGTTAAGAACGCTGCCAGTTGCAAGAAATTTCTTAACTATTCGCATGGCAGTCATACGTGTAAGGTTGGTATTGGGAAATCTCTCGTTAAACTACTGCACCACTTCTCTTAGTGCAATTTGTCCGAGCCCATAACACTGAACAACGTAAATTCTCTGCTGTAACGTTAACATGATCTAGCATTAATTGAAATTACTTAAGATTAGTGAACAATTTTGTTTTCATGGCCCCTCATTGTTTTATTTCACGCGAATTCAGACATCCCAGGCTTTAAAAAACAATGTATTTTGTTCAATCTAAAAAATACGTAAACATTTCTGAAATTTTGCATAGAGCCATAATTTTTCACTCTGAACAACTTTCTTTAGTAACATTTTGACGTATCATGAACAGAAAGGGTAGGTTACCTGAAAAGAAAATAGTTTTCGCTTCACCGTCATGGCCAACTTGTTTTTCAAAAACTGAAAATATTCTTAAAATTCTATTCACGCCAAGTAGGGCTTAATTCTACAATCTTAAAATAAAATTAAAAAATTTTCAGTCCATCACACCTTTTGTAACGTCAATCCTGGGACACACTGTATATATGTATATATACATAGTGCTGGTCAAAAGTACACGGAGGCCGGTTTACCTGTGGCGTATTCTCTCTTTCTTTTAGGGAACCGCCGAAGCATTAGTTTAAGGCATAAGCGAGCTCCTGAATATCCAATTCCTATATTTTCTTTGAATTACGTACTACTTTTAGTTTTCTTTTTAAATAGTCTCTCTACCAGGAAATCGGTCAATTAAACACAGGAGGTAATTGCTATATTTTCAGAACGTAAAGAAATAAAACTATTACCTCCAGTGTTGTTGTTTAATTGACCTATTTAGTGGTAGAGAAACTATCTAAAAATATAAGTACTATAGGTAACAAAAACACACACAAATAAGGTGCGTTGACAAAATCACGTTTTGTAAAGTGTTCTCGCCCAAATTCTCCCAGGCCTTGAAGATGGCAGCTTTTAATTCATTAATGTTGCCGTATTAACGACCATGGCTGTAAACGCTGCGAATCAATATTCCTCACAAATTTTCTATTGGGGTTAGGTGTGGGGAGCTTGCCGGCCAGTCCAAAACATTAATATTTTTACTGCCAAGCCAAGCATTACTTTCAGTGCTTGTGTGGATTCAAGCATTGTCATGCTGAAAAATCTAGTTTCGGTCAGGAAGTTGTTGCAGAAATGGTACTAAACTGCTATGCAATACAGCAATGTAGTGGGCACTTTTCATTTTAGATGACGTTCGAGCACTCTTTCCTGTGAAAATGCTTCCCAGACCATTATTGACCCGCCGCCAAAGTTGCGCTTAGAGAAATAGAGGGATCCCTTCCTTAAATCGCGCCAATAAGCGAATGAGCCATCTGGTCCATCTAAATTCCATTTTCTCTCATCGAGAAAATATCAGCTAGAAGGAGAAAATCAACGGTTAAGCAAATAGAGCTTGTATTGCTCATTTGAGTTACCGAGGACCAGTTAGTGTCCATATTTTTACCTAGCAGATTCAAGACGCGCAACCTTACCCTTACCTTAACCTTACCCCGTTTAAGCAGCCTTGGAACAACCTTCATTTTAGCTCGGCAAATATCAGGATAGCGTTGCCGCCAAACAGTTGTTTCCGACACTTTCGTGGCGTAATGATTGGTTAAACTGGGACAACTGATCTGCGAATTCCTCGCCTTTCGTACAATTACTCGTCCCTCTCTTTCGTACAACTTTCTTTTTCTACCAGATTAATACAGATTAAAAAACTGGCAATTACGCGTCGGCTTCGTCCAAGTTTCCTTCCAACTTCGCTCACCGAATTATTCTCGGCGGCCCAGGCCTAAATTTTGCCTCTTTCCACTTCAGATAATACCGTACCACGTGGCATACTTTTCTAACACGTAAATAACTCAAACGTAACTAACACGTCGTTTAATTATGGAAAATCTGCAAATAGGTTATAATTACGAGACTGTAAATTTACCACCAAAGCAGAGCGTTTTCACGTTTGCGTTGAAAAATAACCAAACGTCAAGAATGATGTCAAAACAGAGTTTCCACCATAAACTACTGACCATACAGTACTTACCACTTCGTTATCTATTCATAGGGAATTAATATACCAATTTTTATTTTAATATCTTTTATAGTTTCATGCGTGGGTTATAAATATGAAACGCATCTTATATATATATATATATATATATATATATATATATACATATTACTTCTTTAAGGAGTTATATTGATGGTATCCGAGTTTGTTGAATTATATTCAGTTGTTTCTGTGCTTTTAATCAAACTCTTGCAGATCTGATACTTTCAGTAGAACACCAATATGAGGAAGCAAAAACAAACATCTTCAGGTAACTGTATCAACCGCTTGCCGACCTGTTATAGTTATAAGTTGATTCCTGTTTTTGCCGGTGTAGACATGCTCAATTTACCCGTTTCGCCCAATTCGTGGTGGCCATATTTTGCTTGTACAATCAGCCAGCTCGTGTTACCCGTTGTTTTAAAGCAGGGGTCTCCAAACTACGGCCCGCGCGCCAAATCTGGCCCGCGACAGCGAATAACTTATTGTTGTTGTGATAAGTTGGATAAAAAAACACAGAATGATAATAACTCGGATTTATTTACTTGCTATGTAAAGCTTAATGACAAGTATAATACGCAGAAAACTCACTGAAGTAATCAGTATGGCTCCAAGGCTGAGAAGTTTGAAGACGCCTGTTTTAAAGGAATACTGTCATAATGAAGGATCTCGCTTTTGTCTTGATATGGTTATTTCAGTCCTTTTCGTACGTATATGTAATTAATTAATGCAGGAACCTATGTAAGTCAAAAGACTTTGTAGGTTTCAAAATATTTAATATGTCGTAGTACCACTACAATATTGTTATAATAAATATTTTTAAACCTACAAAGCCCTTTGACTTAAGTTATTTGTACGTATATGTATTTGATCTCAATATTGCATCATCTTCGTTTAGAATTTTTATTTTGCAAACGTTTCAGTCTATGCACTTAATTCTATTTTTTTATTTGACTGCAATAGAAAGACACTTTAGCGAGTTTCCCGTATCAAAAGTATTTAGGTATTAGTCGAATGGTTTGTTTAGAACAGTGTGTAAAAAAATGAAATTATAGTAAAATGAATAATTACACCAAAATGAGGAAAAAATGCTTATTTGTCAAAAAGCCCTCCCGTACAACTGTACATATGATATATAGACATGAATTAATTATCGTTGCTATGCTAAGCGAATGAAAAAGCTAAAAAATTATGCAGTATATCAAATATGGGGTGAGCAGAGAAGACTATTAAAAAATTAATTGTTTACCAAATGGGCAATTTTCTTATTGTATCCTTCTAAAATTTTAGAAATAACGATTAGTTAAATTAGTCATAAAAATTAAATACAAACTGAGAAAAAGCATTGTATTCCAGCTATTATTAATATTAATGGAAGTACTTCAAAGGTATTGGGTAATAAAGTTATAAACATATACGAAACTTATATTGAGTCTCCCTGGACTCAGTTTATAAATGACAATCGTATCCAAAGCCATTTATTCAATTCTTCGTTATGATTCACACAATAAACATCAAATAACTTGTATTTATGTGTTCCTAAAACTAAATACAAATTTTCTTTAATTATTATAACTCCAGTGCACTGTATCGTAACATACTAAAAGTGTAATGAATATTATTATAAACTTAGATAATTCCCGATCTGTTTCCTACGGTTTAGTTTGTATATTTATAAACTGACTTCATTATTAGTCATAACGATCAATTTATGCAAAAGCTTCTAAGCGCAAATATTATACATAGAATTCATCTCCGTCGTAAGTTCTCTTAGGTATAATCTAAGAGAGATTTCTTGTTTAATAAGCTATGCTACTAATTTTAGTCGTATGGTTATTTCACGTTTCAAATAGGTTATTTTATCGCTACACGAAATGTTATAAGCATTTAAATAAGAACAACACAAATTAAGTTATCCTCTGATACAACGATTATATTAATAATTAATAGGCTATCAGTAATTTAAGTATACGGTAATGATAATTAGTATTGCTATTATATAAATATTAATTTCAATCTAAGATAACAGTGAAATGTAGCTGATTCACTTCAGAGGCTATAATTAAATCAATTATTAGTTTTGCAAGATCTTTTCGATTTATTAGAATGCGCACATTAGGTTGCTAAGAATAATGCCAGTTTCCTTGTACTAGTTTATTTATGGCAGAATCTGTAGGATATGATTGTTTTCGTTTGTAATTATTTTGCGGAAATATTTATATCGCAATTATGCGCTTTTATTTCATGTTTTATAACCGTAAAATTAAGAAATTTATGGGTTTAAGAGAGCTACGTTACGGTTTTCCTTGTAAAAGTTTACTTTTGTTAAGTTTGTCCGCACTTGCATCCATATATGGAAAAAGCCCTTAGAAGATTAGAGAATCTTCAGTAAGCAGGATTTTAAAACTACCGTTCAACACACCGTGCAATAAAGCATACCTTTAAGCACCACTTGGCACAAGTTTCCTCTCTACTTGCCACAAATTTACTTTTTCAGTAGTTTACATATCCGTTTATTTTCAATATTTCAGTTTTTCTAATTCGGTTATCTTGCATCGTTGGCATTACTAGAGCAGAAAGCGTGCATTGAGTTTTGCTTTGAACTTTGCAAAGAAGTTGAGATATGGGGAGAGGCATATCTATCTCACCCGCTTACTGTTCAGGGACACATGTGTACGTCCCATTAAGCACTTGTTACTAAAAATCAATGGGATGAATACTTACTCAGAAAAATAACTGCCGCGTGCATATTATAATATAAGGATCGGGAAATATCTGTAGGAGGACTCCTAGTCACATAAAGTGTCTATAATTATGAAGACTATTAATGACGATATATGACTTATTTGATCCTCGTACTTGATCAGTGTACACTAGCGCAACACACTAGCGTACTCATATATCTATCTATCGTAAGCTTTGAATGAGCAGACCGTTTGTGAAATGAGTACTCCGGCACATCAAGCTATTAGAAACAGTGTTTTTCTGCACACATCCGGAAAGGCCTGCGTATGTCTTCATATATCAAAGGCATTTGTTAAGAAGCAAGTTGTAAGATATGAAATACAAAATTATGTGAAGAAAGAAAGACCAAGAGGACAAGAAGACAAGAAGACAAAAAATCCCGGCTCAAGGAGGCTCAACAAAGGTTAGATAATCGCAACATCAACATTAGTGTAATGACTAATTCAGTAGTAAAGTATAAAATGCAAACCTCTTCTATCGAGACGTCGGCGCTACGAACAAGAGAATGTCAACCCAAACTGGGAGAATATTACTTTTATAGATGAATCACCGTTCTGGGGATTAGGTTGGTAAAAGGACGCATGGACAGTTCGGCACAAAAAATTGCGAAACACCTAGTAAGGGTCACGTGCAATGTTGGTTCAGTACTTTTGGTCTTGAACGACAACACATCTTCGTCAATAAACTAAATGCAAAAGGGATGGTAAAGTTTATAGAAAGTACATTCTACCATCTGAGAAACGATGGTTTGGTTCTAGACATCGGAATAGGTGTGTCCTAGAAGGACGAGAACGACATCCAGGTATTTGATTGACTTCTGCAATCCTGCGATGCCAATTCGATCGAAGATGTGAGGTCGATGTTGAAGAACAAACTACGTGGAAGACGATTTTTTAATTGAAACTGCTGTGTTGTACAATTAAGGACATATAGCGGTCATTTTCTGTCAATTAAGCGGAAAACACTAGTCGAAGGCATACCTCAACGATGTGGAGCCGTACTAAATAATAATGGCAAGTGGGCCACCTTGTTAATTATGAACGTATTAGATCTTTATCTGTTTTGTTCGCAATACGCTTTTGTGTTACCTTACGACTAAAACTGTGTGTTCTTTGTGTCTTGCAGTGAGAAATACCATTTTGTTGTCAAAATATGCATATCGAAGTAGGTAAATTTGCGATTAAAAGTACGAACCATTCTACTTAAGAATGGTCTACGGAAGAGATATTATAAAACGGAAAGAGAGAGGCGAGTTCGGAAGACATAGGAGATGTAGTATACTTATTTTTAAGCCTATATGTAAGAAATAATTAAAATATAATACTATTCCAATGTAAGGAACAGTGTTACATAAAGTAGTATCACATGTAAATTATATGCCAGTTCCTCAAATTTTGTTTTACATGTTAATGCATAAGCCACCATCTTAATTAAATTCATTAAACTGTTAACTACTAGTTGTCCTTCCCAAAATCACAATACACTTTGTGATTTCGAAAAGCACATATAGCTAGTACAATTACCATATACTAAAATTCCTGTAGCAGAAATATTGTTTGATTATTTGACGTCCCGACAACAATGGCAAATTGTTCCAGTGCGAGAATTAATTGCAGATACATTATTGTTAGATGCATTTTCACAATTTCTTTTAGAGTAATTTATATACCAATACATCGAATAATTTTATCTCATAGTTGACTGTTACATGATCTTAATAATATCTATATATAATACAACACCGATATTAAAATATTCCAAATAAACGAACGAATGCAATTTTGACAGTAGCAGATAGCATTCCTTTTTTGCAATTACTCCAATAGCAGCAACAGATATTCTCACGCAAACTATCATAGAGGAAGTCGCATGGGATCGTTGCTTCCCAAAACAAGGAACAGACTGATTTGGTACTAGTTTCCTCGAAATTCGATATTACTTCAGAAATATATTTGCGTGCATTCCCTTAATAGATTATAATCATGAAATTGTATTCAGCTTAGAGTATGAGTACAAAAGAAATGGGTCAAGAAAATCCATACCAGTCATTGTTTCCATATGAAAAGCGGTGTTAAGGTCCATGAAATTAATTTGAAGAAATGTTACAATTTGTAGGCAAGAAAGACGAATAGGCGTTAGGATCTTAAAAAATTTAAAATTTTGTTCAATCCTTTTAGTAACCGTTATTTATTCTTTGTTTGCTATTTAGAATGTTGTTGAGGTTCGTTGTAGCAAAGTAGAATAATTATGTGATTGAAGTGTAGATGTTGCAGTTTATTCAAACTTCCTGATACGTTGAATTCAAACTTTTGTAATAATTTTAGAAAAATAAGCTGATTTTATTTAATACACTGAAGCTAGTACAAATATTTATTTGAAATCTCTTTTCTTTGACATACAAAAGCAAAGTTACAGTAAAACAAAAGGAAATATTCAAAGCAGATTGGTCAAAATATTTGTAATTGTACGTCCGTAAATTTCAACTACATACAGATATCTTATTAGTATGGACGCGTTGTACGTTTCAACTTCTAATATACACGTGTATCAAGTACATGTATAATGTATAAACTCCAAAAAAAAATTGACAGTGTAAATGAACTTAAACGTAACAAAAATAGAAAATCTATATTTGGCACCATTTGGTGCAGATACAAAAATTTCATTCAATTTAGATTGTCAGCGAATATATTATTAATAAATTACTCAACAGAATTTCTTTACCACGATAGCTTCGACTATTAAAATGCTATACTAAAACTTAAAAATACAGCTGCATAAATTTTTGCAAATTTATTTGCTTACACATTCTCCAGAACAAAAATTTTAATACCCATTAGATAATAATATATTTTTTGACTTTTATAACAGTCTTAAACATAAATCATTTCTTAGAGGAAGTGATATGTTTATGCAATATATCCTATTTCAGCGTAGATAATATGCAGGCTTTATAAATAGAATCCAAACCGTAATGTAAAAATTACTATTGGGATCTTGGTGTGAAGTTTTACGAATTCTCCTTTCTACAAAAAGAAATAAAAAATGTTGAATTTAAGATCTACTAGCTTTGACTTTCTAGAAGTAAAACTGACCTTTTGCGTACGATGGCTAGACAGTCCAATAAAGATTTAAAAACGGAAAGAACGAACACATTTTAATGAAACTGTTTTTATTCCTAATATCGAATGAACGCGGGATAAACCGCAAAGATGCGCTTCGGCAAATGAGAACGGCTACACTAAATTGACTTGTCATTACTTTAAAATTGGACACAAGCGTTTAATTTCACCATAATTTAATATGTTGTCTCAAAGTAGGCAACATAACTGCACATTAAACTGATAAATTAAGCTTTCGTCTTAATACGAGGCGCCACATTTTTATAATCTTAATCATTTTAGCGACTGTATTTTTTGTTTAATATTCGATAATAAAAAAGTTTGTTTTGGAATTTTGTGTTAATAAAAGAGTTACATTTGCTTAATTAAGTAAATAGTTGTGCCATACAAAATAGCACTATATGGTCCTACGCTCGAAGTAATAAGTATAAATAATAATTATTTGTATTCCGATAAGGATTACAGCTCGGAGTATAAATAATCACTGCGAAATTAGAATGGCTTGCCCCCTTAATAGAAATGTAACACATCCTGCTTGCAATAATAGTGAAACCAGGACCATTAAATGGTTGACTGTGAAAATTTAATTCAAACCTTTATTTCCACAACATCCTACAGGAATGTTTTATATATACATATACCTTTTCAGAGAGAGTATTAATAACAAACGAAATGTGAATATCAAATCAATTTAAAATTTAACTTACCAAATACACCAACAATACCATCAACAGCATTTTGAAGAAGTTGCAAAAGTTTCCTTAGGTAGTTCTAAAAATCGCTGATGAGACTCAATAAGTTTTCTTGGGTATTGTTATAATTATCATATCCGCAACGAGCACCTGTACGATAAATTAATACCACATAATTGTCTCTATAAATATTTATATAAATATTTAATTACAAATATGAGAAATGTGACTGAGAGAATTGTTCGTCTAAATGCGAGAAACTAAAAATTTATCGAATGAAATGAGCGATTTACCGGCGAAGTGAGCTTTCGCTCTGCAGGATAACGTTGCCGGAGTATAGTGCGCACTTGTGTGGTACTGTTAGTTGTATTTAAAGATGGTGCGTGTGTCTATAAGGATGCCTGTTAAAGTTTCCTGAACTTCTGTGGTGGGTAGGATAGGTACAGTAGGTATGAGCTCGGCGTGTTTTCGCGCACAAGAACGGTGAAACACTGAGCTTGATCCGAACAGAGTGTGTGATATGGTTGAGACTAGCGCACGTCTCTACTCTGAAGACACACTAGGCACGCCGCGTTTCAAACTAGCGTAGATTCGTAGTCATTTAAATTTATGGTGTTTACCTACGCTTCACTGTAGTGCTCCGTAATACGGGCGACCACTTTTGGAGCACAATGCATTGTTAATATGTTTATTATTGTTGTTTTTTACGCTTCTATTAGTACGGTTCTGGAATGGTGCATTACGGAAATGTAGGTCGGACGAAATATCTCCGCCCTTATCGAAATACTTGCGTATACATACATGTGAGATACAATTTTATTAACTATTCTAAATGTTAAAACATAGAGAAGTACGTTAAACAATGATAGATAGCCTGAAACAGATTTGTGCATAATAATATTAAAACTGCGGAAACATTCATTGGAAAGGCTTCTTTTCTTTTAGTTTGTTCCTTATTTCTTACATTAAATGATTGTTTTACGGAATTGGCTGTATTTGTAGGATTTAAAAACTCTTTTCTAAACACCGCTACTAGGGGCTTAAAAATTTATGAAAATTAATAAATCTATAATCTATATAAGTGTAGATTTGTACCTATATTACATAAAATGTATAGGTAAGGCTTTGACCTTGCCTATTATATACATTTTGAATGTGTTACGATGTCTACTTTGCTTTATAATTCCTATAACGTCATTTGCGCTGTTATACATACGTTATGTGTGTTTTATCTTTATCCCTTTTTTATAAAATACCTGGTCAGTTCGATATTTCTTTTAGTTTTGTTCAATTCCTCTTTCCAAAATTCAACACCCTCTTATGATTTCGTAGATGTTTCTGTACCTGGGCAATAATGTATGTACTTACCACTATTTATACCTCCGATGTTGTTGTTAAGTTCAACTATATGCATCTTGAATATTGGAAAAGTATATATGGGAAGCGTTTGGTGATAATCAAATGCCTTCGGAAAGTACGTGTTGCAACCTCATTGCGTAATTTATCTCAATTGGTTTAGTTTATTGCTAATATAAAGTTGGTGTCGCTGCATGGTGCGCTGACATTGAAATATCATTGTCGTGTAAGAAATTATTGAAGAAAAGACGCAGAACCTTTGGTGGAGATTTTCTAAGGTAACTGATTATCTTTAGAAAGCATTTGCAGTAAATTTGCACTTTTACTTACCCTCTTATAGACTCATTCTTTCTTCATTTAATTGATTCAATATTGTTACTAGATCACGGGGTTATGATGGTCCTAACAACATCAACCTCAGTGTTTATTTGCATGCAATTAAATATGATGCATATGTTAAAAACTAAAACCAGAACGGGTGATTGCTTTCTACGTATACGTTTCAATTGAAGGGTCGATTGAATCCCGCTCATTTAACCCTTCGTTTTACTAATTAGTCTGACCAGACCTTTTTCAATTTGAAATGTTATTTTAATATACTTAAAACTTAGTTAGAAACTTGAATTTTCAGGCACCCTCCTACAATTGAGTTGACTACAAACATTTAAAAAAAATCCTAGAAAGGATACAGAAGGATACTTTTACTTAAATTTTACTACACACATCACTTATGTAACACATGTGGTGTGGTCAGACCCATATATGTTTTGTATTGAAGATGCTGAATTTTTAAAATTTTTCTTGCTATTTGTAATTACTTTTTGTAAACTTATCTATTATTACTTATTTTAACCCTCGGTTTGACACATGGGTCCAGCCAGACCTCTTTCGATTTCATTTGTAATTTTAAGACACTTCCGATTGAACTAGCCACCTGGAGTTTCGTGACCTTTCCTAGAAAAATTAGGAGGATACCTTGCATACGAGGATGATTACAATGATATCTCAGGATACACGTCACATTCGTACCTCACGTGGTCTGACAAGACTCCTTAGTATTTTGCATAAAAATGTATGAAACATAATGCGATTCGTACATTTCACCTTGCTTCTTTTTACTTCTTATTGATAAATTTCAATTAGAACTATATTTCATATTCTTTATCATTGTACGCACACATAAGCGTAAGTATTCGCTCGTACGAACTTGGAAATAACATGTTCATTCGCATTGTTCTTTGCATATTCTATTGAACGCATAAATTTGGTGCTAACGAGATACCTTCCACGCGAATCTTTTCTAATTGTTCGTTCTCTTCAAAATGAGTGATGAAGTGGAAATCGTTTATAATACGCGATCACGAAAACAGAGTGCGGATATTAATTTTCATCCACGATTGGCAGCGGGTTTAGCCAAAGACATAGAACGCAGAAGAACTGAAGAAGAGCTTACCTGAACAGGTAGTTCAACGCTTATAGAAATCTCTGCGAGCCAAAAAAGCCCGAAAATATATATCTGTATGGATATAAATACAATGCAATTCTAATAACTGAATAACGAATACGTGTCAACATGTGTCAAACAGAGGGTTAAGACATTGTTAGACATATGTACAATCACTGTAGTGTAGTAAACCGGATTCTCGCTATCAGTTCTATGAATTTTAATATTCGAAGATAACTTATCAATGATGAATAATAAAGTTCGAAGAAGTATCAGCGTCAGTCCGATTTACAGTACTTAATGATGACCTTAGGTTTCGATTTATTTCTAAGAAATTATGATGATGTAGACATAGAGATCTTATTTCATCAAAATTATATTACTTGCCACGTATGCCAGTCTTATATTACTCTACTCTACTCTCTCTCTCTACTCTACGTAATCAAGACCTTACTATAACACAAGTACTACCGCTAAGTAATTTCACGAAATGATGGTTTGGTGGAAGAGATCTACAGTTTGATCTTCAAGACGTTGTCCTTTTGGAAATACAGATTGGACAAAATCTCTGCCAATCAGTTAAGGAAGATTTTCGACCAAAAGTACGAGATTTATTGAGCTGCTTCCAGAATATAGTCGAACTTTTATTGAAACATCCTGACGAAAGTTTAAAAAGATGCAAATTTCTAAATTTATAACCAAGAAATTTACTTTGAAAATAGTTTATGCATCCTGAAAGGGTTTAGGTACTAGAGCTTGTTTTTAAGACATCTATCAATGTAATATTTACTTTAGATATTGCTACTATATCTAAAGTAAATATTACATTCCATAAAACAATAGGTAATAATTTAGTTACAGAAGAAGGTCGTTTAGATATAATAATACAATAGAAAATAGTATTTTACATATTCGATTTGAGAAGCCCAAAATACAGTTGAATCCACCTACAATGGATTTCTTTATAAATAAGCAGCGAGGCTGTTATAGGCGGCTTTGGCAAAATTTTCTTTTCTGAAACTCGGAGACAATAAAACTGCTTCATTATAACCGAATTACCATCCCAAGTGAGTCCATTACAGGGAGATCCGACTGTAATTATGTCGAGAAGTCTACCAAATTCAACCTAAGGTGTTGCCCTATCATTTTGGCTTAATAGTAATACCCAGTGCGTAATACACGTAACGACTTAATCATTGCACAGTTTACAAACCATACTTTAAACCACTAAAAATCCCATGAAATAACGCACGTAAGGTTCTTTTGATCTTGCCGTGTGTTACGAGTTGTCGACATTTCATCTATACTGTTAGTTTTCCCAGATGCTTTCACTATTTTTGAAGAAGTCGGCAATATGGATGGAACGTTATCAACTGATGACGCGTGAAGAACCAGAAAGAAGTTTCTACTGTGAATACTGGCTACGAAAATTAACAAGGATAACATACATGGACACTGATGCTGGCAGAATAGTTAGGAGGAATGTGTACATGCAGAATTAAGTCAATAAAAATTGTTCAGTTCCCTTACGAATCAGTTAGTTATATTAGCATGTTAGTGTGTCACGCACAAATCTAATATATTTAAACGAGCAATTGTTGTATATATATATATATATATATATATATATATATATAATTGGGTTCTCAAAAACGGCTCTAACGATATTGATGAAATTTAGTGCCTTGACGTTTTCGGGGACGAGAAATCGATTTAGCATAGCCCCGGTCCCGGGAAAATCCATTTTGACCCGGTTTACACACATATCTGGTATTGCGGTACATCAAATTGGTTATCGAAAATGACTTTAGTAATTTTTATGCAATTTAGTATCTGGGGATTTTCGAGAACACAAAATTGATCTAGCATGGTCCCGGTCCCAGGAAAATTTTCTTGTCCCACTCTTACCGATTTCTGCGGTACATGTGTTATAGAAAATTACTCTCAAGATTTTGTTACAATTTAGTATCTGCGAGTTTTTGGGGACGAAAAACCGATTTAGCATGGTCCCGGTCTCGATTCAATCCATTTAGTCCAGGTTTTCACCAATTTCGGCCTAAACGTGGGTTAGCAACTTTTTTAACATCATGCAACCAAGCGAAATTATAAGTAATTAAAACTTTACTACTAAACCATAGATGGCGCTGAAAGTAGTATGTTAATAAAAGAGAAATATCTACGAAAACTAACAACAACATGTAAATACTTTGTTTACAGTTACAAAAGTAATCGGAGCTGAGTATTTTAATCAAAATAAAAAAACTTATACACAATTAGTTGGCGTTGCAAAAAGAAGGTATGTAAATGTTTACTTAAAATATCTATTTCTTAAGAAAGATTTTGAGCTTGAATTTATTTATTTTTAAGTATTTAAATATAACTGTAAATATTAATTTTAATACTACTTTCATAAACTTTTAGTATATATGTGGTACTATATATACTTGAAATATACAATATTAATTAAATATCAAAACTAAAATAAAGAGCGTTATTATTTGGTTCAAAATTATTCAAAAAATTTTGGAAACTCCGAGCAAGGCTCGGTCCACCAGGTACTAACAACTATTTAACCAATTGACCTGATAGATAATTTTCAGCATTTTGTTATATGCTTTATTCATCTCTTATTCTTTTGTATTAGTGGAAGCTGTACCAAGCAAGAGTTTGGGTACATTTAATACTTCATTTATCGATTTATACAAACGAATTTCGTTAAGAATTTTCCCGGCTTCAAAACCCAAAACTATTAACAGTTAAAACAGCATATTGTGAATTCAAGCTAACCCAAAATTTTATACCTAGCAAGTAAGTAGTTCTCTGTAGATTCCATTTTATTTTACTGTTTTTTCAAATTCAAAATGTATTGTCAATGTAAACTTTGTTAAAATAGCACACATATTATTCTCTAATATTATGCGTGAAGTGAAGAATTAATATTGTGGTAGCCATATACGTGTAAATTTATGGTAATAGCGCAATCATTTCATTATCGAATGGCTCGTATTTTTCTAACGTAATACGAGTGTTTTATAGTTAGTATTTACAAAACAAAATGTAAAAGCATTTTATATGTATAATTAAAGCAAACTCTATAGCGGTGTCCTTGCGAAGTTAGAAGAAAGGTGGTAAAAATTCCTTTAGTGTGTTAGAGTGTGTCAGTTTAGGTACTTAAGAGAATACGTAGACGTCTCTACCATAGACGAAAGCTGTTATAAGAAAAGTATATATAGAATTTCATGTATCTTGTAACCTACTTAATACAACCGAGGTATTAAAAATTTGTTAGATTTTGTCTAACTGAAAATTCAAACTAAGCCATGAATTAACAATTTTCCGAAATTAGTAGAATGTGATGTAATACTCCAAAATTTAGAAAAAGCAAGTATTTTGCTTAACTTTTTAATTAAACAAATTAGATTTTTATCATTCTGCAAGTAAAATATTAGCAATAAAAATACCTACAAACAGACTTCCTAAATTCTTTTTCGGTTACGAACAAATAGTAATTTCTAATAAACTGATGGACATAAATTATTCAAGAGGCCACTTTCACGAATTTCATGACTTGCTTTATGTGGCCTTCGAAAGCTAAGTGTGTTTAAGTCAAGCTTATAATTGGTGCTAATTACATAATCACATGACAAACATATCAGCGGTGTTAAAGATGTAAATGTACCATACAGACAGATGAATGTGTGTGTATAAACATACATTTTGGAAAATACCGAAGAAAATCGTATGTATATATACTATCTGATTCCTATTGTTCAAACTATGGTAAGTATATTAAAAATATAACCTAGTTCTAGGCGACTAATGTGGTTCGTTGAAAATAAAATCAAAATTATAGCTTGATGCCTAATAAAACGAGAACGATGTCATTACAAGGATATTACGAATGTACAATTTCAGCACCCATTCAAAATGCAAAAATTATACAATACACAGTTTGGACTTTTGTTATTAGTTAGTACGCCAATCTGCATATTCAAATATGAGAACCTCTTTCATTGAACGTTATTCCGCATACTGTTGATGATTACAATAAACTTTTGTAATGTAACTTTCCATGTTGATCAATCCAGTAGTAAAGCTGATATCATAATATTTACTTCCAGGAGTATTTTAGCAGTTATATGCATTTCCCTATCGATTTTAAAAGTGACAATAAAAGAGTCTGCAAGTACATAAATGGCAAAGTCCAGACATTTGTAAATGAACTATTGCTTATGGAGTGCTAGTATTTATACATAATTATGAAAGGGAGTATTTGGTAAAAAATTAATTAATATGCATACTTAAGAAGGGAACTTGCTAATAATTTAAATTGAAATAAATACGAATTGTGTCTCTTAAACTGAATATGCACCAGCTTATCCAAGGAGAAACTTAGATCGTTTTGTGGTTAGCTAATGTTTGTTGTTAATAGGAAAATAATACACGAACAGTTGGATATTTACTTCTATTTTACGGTTTAGCAACACTTAGTGTTATTAGATTTTCAAAAACATAATTCAGCACGGTTTTATTGCACCATTACGAAAAATGCATTTAACATTTAGCGATAATTTTGCGTCATATCTAAATATATTACATATGTATTTGCAATAAACATCAGTACACTAAAATGTCTGTTATGATAATTGTTTAAATGAATATGTGCAATAAATAAGTCAATAGAACACAATCAGTGACCAGACAGTCGCCTCAATAACGTTGCGGCTCTATCAGAATAAAATACGAAAGGATACCATCTGCTGTTAAAATCACTTGTTAGCTGTGCTCGGTACTTTTTCCAGAATCACACTAAATGACAATAACGCAGATTAATTTGCAAATGTGTTTACATAGTTGTAATGTCCAACCAATTAATTTTTGTGTCCACACATCCACGTGTATTTCAAGCTTCTGTAATGCATTTTTACCATTGAATTGTCGTGAATTGATTAAGCAAATATTATGCATTTTCAATATATATATATATAGATATATATATATATATATATATATAATCTTTTACCCTTTCTACCTTTCCGTGTAAGGGACATTTTCAATATAATGTATTTCTATCTGAAATTATAGTAGATACATACTTGTAATTTTTTTTGTGCTACATATGTTTCAATCAAAGATGGAACTAGCTTTTTCTGGAATTTCTTGTACTCACACTAAAGCAGTAGCACTCAGATAGGAAATAACGCCATTTCTTTCCAGTCTAAACGTCTTATATGTCGCAAAAGGCCAATAGAATTGGAAAGGTCCACATCCAAATTTTCTAATAAACTAGAATAGAATAATCTTTTCCAGTAATTCCATTCATTTCTCTGTTTTCTGTTGCAAAGATAAACACCCGGAAACTTACATTGGAACAGTTAGGCAGCTAGTCACCATTAATTACATAGTGTGTCGCCGGTTTGAATTTACTATAGGTATAATTTATCAAAAATTTTGGAATCTCGTTTTACTGTTTTGTTCTGCTTGGTCTCAAAAGAATTTGAAGCATATTTATTACTTTTTAAAAATCGAGCCCGTCATGATAATTGAGAGAAAACATTTTCTCCTGAAGTAAAATACTATTTTGGTCAATAATATGGCCAAATGTTATTGAGGAAAGTTATTCCGAATATGAAATTATAACTATGCAAAATTTGACAAGAATCGGATTACTTTGACAAAATCATCATCATCATCAACAAGTATTCTATGGTTATGATGCAAGAATACAAAACAGATACTGATTTAGAGTCAGAATTTCATATTCTGAACAACTTTTTATTTATTATATGTATACTTATTGATATATAATAACATTTTGCCCTATTATTGACCGAAATGGTACTTTACTTTAACAGAAAAATTGTCATTGCAGCTTTAATTTTCGAGACCAAGCAGGGTGGAACGACATTCCAAATTTTTTGATTAATTATACCTACTTATAATGAAGTCAATTGGGGGATATATATATATGTATATATATATATCGTGACTTATTTTATAAATATTCTCTTCTCTACCACTTTCGGACGAATTAAACAACAAATTGGGAGCTAATAGCTATAATTGCCCTTAAAGTAGTAGAGGAGAGGATATTTAAAATATATTATATTTAATGAGAGCTGGTAGCGCTGTAGTTAATAGAATACAACGATAAGGGAGAGTCTAGTGGGAAAGGGGGTGTTCCATTGTGAAACAATTGTCAAATATTTACGGGAATAATTCTGGACAGGGACATCCCTAAAAAGATGTAAAACGAAAAATTAAAGTACCTGCAACATGGCGCATTACTATTACATTATTATTAGTTATATATTACTATCCATCGAATCGATTCAAATGATTGTTTTACAAAATATCCATTCATATATTGTATTAAGTGAACGATTTCAATTTAACAGATTTTGACGACAAAATCGTATTATTATCTCTTATTAACTTTTATGGAAAAATGGAACAGCCCATAATAGGATCAAAACACAGCAAATTAAAGTTTTCAACACCCAAATTACGAATACAGTTGTGTCCAAGGCAAAAGATGCCCTTGAAAGAAATTGGCGAGGAACTTAAACCATTTCTTATAAAATTAAATACATCAAATTTTATGAATTCTGATTTGAATCAGCGCGTTAAAAGTAGATCTCCTTTGTAGATTGGTCCCAGGTTGGGCGCTAATTGCTAATTACGCCGTAAGAGGAGGTTATGATTATTGGAGATGGAAGCTATAATTGACGCCAAAATGTGAATTATTGCCTAACAAACTGATTGGTCAGCTAAACCAGCGTTTCTCAAACTTTTAGGGTTTGCGGCCTCCTCTTGAAATCTGTTGTGACTTACGTCTCCCTTATAGCAAGACGGAATATCGAATGTATGTTCAATTAGATTAGTTTGATAGAGAGTGGCATCAAGTAGACGCGTTACATTTCATTTGTTATATATTGCGCCTAACCTAAATAATTAAAAGTTTGCACAAATGCTTTTCAAGTATCTATAGAAACATATTTTATCGGATCTAAACGTCATTTAGAGTGTACAAGTACATCTGCGTCTGCAGATAAAAGAGCTGCCAACACTTTCACAGCAAAAGCTAGGAAATATTGTGACGAGTATTTGAATGTTGGCTTTGTAAATACAGTCGTTTATGGTGAAGAGCGACCACAGCATGTACGCGTTTAATACATTTTGGTTGCTGACACAAATGAAAATACATTGATATGATTTCACTTGCAAATAAAACATAAAAATCATGAAGATAAACGTCGCAACTTCTTTGTGGATAACTTAAAAGAATTTAGTGATCAGAAATGTGCCTTTAATACAGCTTTGTCGTTGGCCTAAAAAGCTCCGCTTGCATCTTATAAAGTTGCACAACCCATACCGTAGTGCAAGACACCTCATATTATTGCGGAAGATATCATTTCCCCTACTGTCGTTGATATAATCGCAACAATGCTTGGAGATAGTTACGCTAAAGAGATTTAGAAAATACCAATATCAAATATTACTAAGCGCACTGATGATACAGTACAGGATCTGCAGGGGCAGGTTCTTTCAAAACAAATTTGCTATTCAGCTAGATGAGGCAACGGATAGCATTAAAGTTGCACTTTGATAGCGATTGAATTATACATACAGTAAACTAATAGAGTGGAAAAACTATGTTATTATATGAAAGTTTACCAGCACTTATATGGAAAAGAAATTCAAATTCCACTTGGCATCACTGCATGATGCATGATGTTCAAATGTAAGTTGTCCAATACACACAATTAATTAATCCTATCCAAATCGCTTTGCAATTCTTTATAGTCAGTAATGCTGGAAATCTGGCGGTAAGTTTTGAGATCGTCAGCAAAGAGCAATTTTTCGGGAAGTGATGACTGAAGGCAAGTCATTAATGAATATATTGAGTAACAGAGGCCCCAGGTTGGAAGCCTGGGGTACACCTGATGAAGGAACAAAAGGAGAGGAGGAAGAAACCGTTGTAAGAAACATACTGACGTCTATCACTCAAATACCATGCCATAAAGGAGGTCAAAGTGTCACGGAATTCTAGTGAGTGCAGCTTCTGGATGATAATAGAGTGATCAATACGATCAAAAGCTTTAGAAATATCGGTATAAATTGCATTCACTTGGCTCCTCGAGTCCAGCGAGTTCGATATTTATTGACTGAGGCAAGCCGAGTTCGACATAGTTGAACAGTTCCCCATGAAACCGTGTTGATACTGAGAAATTCTAGTTCTGATTAATGGATAGATATGTTTATACAGGAAGACTTCAAAGATTTTAACAAAATTCGATAGAACAGCTATTGGTCGGTAGTTATTTATGTCGGTTGGATTTCCACTTTTTAATATAGGTGTTATTCTTGAAATCTTCGAGATGTTTAGAAACGTAGTGGTGGATCAGGCTAAATTAAAGAGTTTAAAAAAGGGAAGAGCCAATGCAAACCTACAGTCCCTAACCAAGAAGCTCGGAACTTGATCATCACCCGCAATCATTTTATCTTTTAGTTTATATGTAGACGCTATAACACCTTCGGGACTTACCAGGTCTAGTAGTATGAAACCGGAATCTTTTGTAAAAATAAAACGATTGTTATTCAAAAGTGATAAAAAATATTTTATTCAAAATAACTTCCAGTGGATTGTACACATTTTTCCCACCTCTCCGGCAATTTATGGATGCCTTGCCCAAAATACTTTTCTTCTTTCGAAGCGAACCAATTATCAAGCCATTTTTGTACATTTTCGTACGAATTGAAGCGTTGGTTAGCGAGAGCGTGACCCATCGATGCGAATAAGTGATGGTCGGATGGAGCCAAGTCTGGGGAATAAGCCGCATGCGGTAGTAATTCCCAATTGAACGATTCAATTGTTTCCCTGACCGGTTTTGCTGCATGAGATGGGGCGTTATCATGCAGCAAAATCACTTTGTGTTGCCTTTTGCATATTCCGGTCGTTTTTCAGTTATTGCTCGGCTTAAATTTATCATTTGCTGTTGGTAGCGTTGGGTGTTGACGGTTTGACCAGGTTTCAGCAGCTCATAATAAATAACACCCTTTTGGTCCCACCAAATACAGGAGCATCGTCTTCTTTCCAGAGCGATTCGGTCTTGCAGTTGATGTCGATGGTTGGGTTGGATTCAGCCATGACCTACGACGCTTAGAATTTTCCAAATAAATCCATTTTTCATCACCTGTCACGATTCGATGGAGAAATGATTTTCTATTGAACCGGTTAAGTAGCATTTCACAGGTGGTTCTTCGGTTTTCTTGCTGTTTTTCGTTCAATTCATGCGGAACCCATTTTCCCACTTTTTGAATTTTTCCCATAGCTTTTAAACGATTGCAGATAGTTTTCTGCGATACATTTAATTGATCCGCGAGTTCTTGTTGAACTTGAGCATCGTCTTCATCCAATAAGGCTTGTAACTCATTGTCTTCAAACTTTTTGGTGGTTTTCCACGTTCTTTGTTACTAACCTCAAAATCACCACTTTCGAATCTTTTGAACCACTCGAAGCACTGTGTTTTACCGAGAGCATGTTCACCATATGCTTCGACAAGCATTCTATGCGACTCTGCAGCAGTTTTCTTTAAATGGTAACAAAAAATTAATGCTGTCCGCAAATCGTAGTTATTAGGCTCGAAACTTGACATGTTTCAGGTTATAAAAATATATATTAGTGTACGGAACGTGGGTTAATGTTTGTTGACACTCTTCGTCAGCTGTTAGAAGAAGACGATGGCTATGTAACAGGCGTCTTATGGTGATTAAACTGAACGCTGGCACCATCTATAGGGAAATTCCGGTTTCATACTACTAGACCTGGTATATACCTAACATTCACACAGTCATAACCTTGGTCAGGTAAATCAAGGATTGAATTAGAGGACGCAGCGTAAATAGATCTAAAGAGAGAGATCTAGAGAAGCAATCCACAATGGATTGTGGTTCATCATTTAATGTCGTTGAAGTACATTACTCCTGGAGTTCTGCTGCGGCGTTTTTATTGCGAAATATTCTAAATACCCAGTTTCGAGGAAATAATACCCATATATTACAACCATCAAATAGAATTAACAACCTATCGCAAAAATTGGACTTCTGATCAAACCGGACAAAAGATGAAAACATACATATTTATTAAATTAAGGTATTTATTAACGATAACATGAAAATGTATGTCATTTTCAAATGCATCATTCAAGAAAATTATCTAACAATTTTAAACATACTTTCTTTGAAAATGACGATCAAATATGGGTGGAGAACAAACCCGTTTGAAATTACACCTACAGATTTATTGCTGGAAGAAGAGAAGTAACCTCTAACATCAAATACAGAAAAGAAGACACATTCTTCGTCGACAACCATTGTCGAGTTTTGGATTAACTTGCATAAAGAATTTCCATCGTTATTCAAGAGAGCCTATGTAGATTGTATTGCCATTTGCTGCATCTTATCTGTGTGAGGTTGCTCTCTCTCAAACTTGATAAGTTCTGTGTTGGTTTAAATAAACTGCTGGTTGTTAGTTGTAAGTTAGTAAGTTTTAAGTAGTTTTAGATGTTAATCTTACGGGAATTGTATATGCTATTTGCAATTTCTTTTAAAAGAAAATATAATAACATACTAGTATTAAGTTAAATTAAGGTGTTTGGTATTAGTTCCAATATACTAATTTGAGTTCTATTTCTTTCCCTTGTCGCAGTTTGAGAAACGTTAGGCTAGACAAAATTAATAAATAAGTGGTCAACGTGGCGGAGGAATACTATGTGAATAAGGAAAAATAGAAACAAAAGCAGAAGCATAGTTGGTTTAATTCTGCATGTGCTTAAATGGTGAACGACGTGAGCAAAAGGCAATATAATTATAAATATTTATTATATGTAATATTAATAAGCAGTGACCTAATTATACGCAATTATAACAAGAAGAAACTATCAATAAATATAACAAAAAACAATTCAAAATGCGCACGACAATTTATTTGTATTTTAAATACGTCATGCAGAATAATAGAAAAAAGAAAACAATTGAAAGCATTTAGGAGCTACCTCTTAGAGAAAGGAGCGGCAGATAGGGAGCCATTTGCGACCCTTGGCGTTGGTACAAGTTAAGAAAATGTTCAAGTTGGCAGAATATTTCCAACGGATATTCTCGAACGTAGAATATCAAAAATGTTTACTGTTGAAAATGGGAAAATGAGAAACTATTGTCAAATAATGTCACAGTGCGGAGAAGGATCGGTGTGACATTTTAAATGTACTAGGAGAAGATAATAAACTCCACAGAACGAGTTTTGAAATTGTTTTCCTTTAACTGAATACAATAGACGCAAAAAAGTAATTCAGTAGCATATTCAAAATGTTTTTTTCATGAAACTTTGGCGATTTGCTAAGTGGTTATTTCCTTTCAATTCATTACAAGAACATAGTTTCTTAAGAAATGGAACCTTCCAAAGCTGTGGAACTAAAACTGTTAGTAATAAGTCAAGTCAAGTTAGATCTCATTGTCAGTGAAACAAGAAAGGCAAGCACTATTTACTTATTTCTAATAACCGTTGATCTATGTGTTGTTCTTCAATTGTGAAGGTCGTAAAAGCGGAAAAAATCAGCTATTTTGCTAAAGCAACTCAAGAATATCATGCAACTTTACCGCAAGATGATGTAGATGACAAGATGAAGTAAAAGAGATTCTCAATCACTTCGAAGGCAAAACTTAGATATCGTCCAGCATATTTCTCTAATCTAGTTCTACGAGGTGGATCCATGCGCTAGTATAATGATGATGTCGATTCGTAAGTTTATAGGATCGACCGAACTAATGAGGATAACTCATTCAAAACTAGTTTAAAGGCATAGTATACCAAGTGACGGTCCAAATATATGGTAGCAAAATTTTGAGGTACCTCTAAATATAAAAAAATTAGTAGTCGTGCCTCATAGAACCAGAACTTCCAGCTTGAGCTAGACCATCCCTATCCAATATTTTTAAATAACATGAATCTTCATAATCCCGAGACCACTAGCACTGGGAGAAAGCATCAATTCGGGTAAATATGTTTTTAATAAACACACGATATTTTAAATTGGAATGTATGTCTTTTAAAGCGCTGTGCGAGAATTTCCAACAACTTAAAGCCAACAATTGGGTACAATCAGTTTGTATGATAGTTATTGCTCCCAGAAAAATAACATAAGTGATTTCACATAACGTAAATGTAGCTTACGTGTTAGACAGTAAATTGGGGCAGGTTCATTGATTATATTGGATTTGTTACCAATATATGTTCTGGAAATTAATAATTATATGATGAGAAATTGTTCTCCAACGCAAATTATATAACACCAGCATGCGTACAGCGGTAACAACTCACAATACAATGTAAAATTTAAATATAACACGTGGTCATTTTGTTTCTAGAGAAGCCAATTTTGTCCGTCGAGTATTTTTGGGGAAATGTCAGGCTACTAAATTTAAATTAATGTATTCATACATGGAATATGAGCCTAAAATTTTAAATACTTAATGAACGCATTCGTTAGTATCTCTCTCTCTTTTCCTACTTTGCAGATAAGGAAAAAGTCGGTACTAAGTGTATGATGAAGATTCATATCTCTCATTAATATCATCCAGTCGTTATAATTGGAATAAAGGGTCTGTATAAATTAAGAAGACCGCGGCCGCTTTACTTAATTGTAACTACGAAAATCCTGAGAATAGGCAAATTAATACAAATTCGACATCGTAAATCAATGGCGCCAGCATTAACGCCGCAGAAATCGAAATATCTTAGGAATATGACATTTCTACTTAATATTCACGCGGCATAATCAGAAAGTTGTTAAATCTCATTCCTATCCAATTTGTAATTACGATCGACGATGTCCGCGTTAGTCTAAAACGTTTATCTTAATTAAACTCGGCAGAGAAAAATTATTCAAAAAATTCCGATCGTATTAATCCTGTTGAGAGAAACCAACCGCTAATTTTCTTTGGTTAACTATGCGAAGACGTAATCACGATGAACTGAAATTAATTCTGTCATATGCTGTTTAGCCTGTATGAAGTTTAGTATTTTAAAATGTAAATGACAGTATCTGCACGTATTACTAGCGATATTTATCAGGAATTTTGTAAATTTCTAATTTGTAAGCAAAGTTGTGTACTTTAATGATGTATTAGAAGCCAATGAGGCGAAATCAATGCAATTTCATTTCTAAAAATTAGTGACTAGCAAGATTTTTGTATGTATGTATACCTAATACAAATATGTACATATGTACACTTTTGTTATAGAAATTAACAGCACAACCTAAATACGTATAGAAAAATACAGAGTAACGTATGTCTCCCAGGCTAATTGAAAAACCCGGCTTATTGCAAAGAGCATCGTTATTTTGCAATGTGTCCGGCTAATTGAAAAATTGGCAGTTTCCAATTAGCCTGATATTTTAAGATTAATTCATTAGCTTATACACCTTTAGGTTAATTAGAAAATGTATAATTGTTTCTGCAAATAACCTGGTTTCATCCAGATTTATAACAATAAACCCAAGCTAGTGAAAGTTTACGTATTAAAAATGTGCAGATTATAAAAGAATATTTCGCTAACTCAATTATGTAATAGGTAATATGTAGGTCAATAAAACAAGGCAACAATATGTATATTTATCTAGTTATATTTTCACTGACGAAGGTGTTCCGAAAACGTTTGTAAACGTTCTGAAAATATAACTATCGTTCAAACCAGCCTTGTTTTATTGACCTATTAGTGGTAGAGATCTATCATATAAGATAAGTATAAAAAGGTCACGAAATATATATAGATATCAGTTACGTCAGTGTGATGATGATTATTGCTTTTATTATTATTAAATAATAACTATATAATAGTGGTTATTGGTAACATACAGTTCATATAGTTTGTTAACATGAAAATAATAATAAAATAATAGAATACTAAACAAATCAAATTTTTAAGTTTCAAATTTAGTCTATAGTTGTGAAGTGTACCTTTACTCACATCTATTTTTATATGGTGAACGCATGGCAATTTGATGGACACCCTCGACTTGTCTTTTGGTCAGCCCCCATTATGTGTACTAATTCAATATTTGTTGTAATATTATTTTTAGAATATAAGTTGACATCTTTCCAAATACTACCAGTTGACTACAAAATTTTAAATCGATCTGCCAAATAGTCTGGTTTTGACAACCATTTAAGTCAAGTACCTTTTTTGTGTGTTTCAATTATGGCTAGAAACGAAATTCGAGCTAGATGCCGTTCTTGAGGATTCACCACCTTCATTTTCCATCGTGAGCTTTTGGGTTTCGAAATTCAAGCGTGGCCGCACACATACGAGTGATGAACCACGTTTGGGATGGCCGAAAACGACTACCACACTAGAAATTGTGGAAAAAATCCATGACTTGATTTTGCCAGATCGCTGAATAAAAGTGCATGAAATTCGGGAAGCCGAGAGAATCTCTTATTAACGACTAGTTCATATTTTACATAATGAATTCGGTTTTAAAAAACCTTTGATGGATGTATCATTTGCTCAAGTCGGAGCAAAACCCATCTAAGATCGAACTTCATGCGATTATTCGGAAGTATTTACGAGGAACCCAGCGGATTTTAAGAGATGGTCCGTGACCAAGGATGAGACCTAGATTCATCACTACACATCAGAAGCAAGAATGTAATAAAAGCAGTAGATTAAACGCGGTGAGTCGGTTCCAAAGAAGGCAAAGATTATTCACTCGGCTGGAGAGATGATGGCATCGATTTGTTGGAACGTGAAAGGAAATTTGCTAATTGGTTATTTTGGAAAAACATATCTGATACTGGCCACACTTTTGGACAAATTAAAAGGGGCGATTTAGGAAAAACGCCCGGGACAATGCGCCCGTTTATTCAAGTGTAATCATTCAGCAAAATGGACAGAATTGAAGTGCGAAATCCTTCCGCGTCTGTTGTATTCGCCTGATCTGTCAGACTTCTACCTGTTCCCGAAACTCAAACATTTCTGGGTGGAGAGACATTTTGGTCTCGGAATAAGGAACTGAGAGATGCTGTAAGCGATTATTTTGGGAAACTCGAGGAAAGCCACTTCCGAGAGGGAATCGAGAAGCTACAGAAGCGTTGGACCTAGTGTTGTTGAGCTTGATGACATTATATTGCAAAATAACGTACAACTTGAACCCATATTGTTTTGTTTTCATTGTCATTTCGAAGATTTTTCAATTGACCCTAGTAAATTTGTTGAAATAAAAGTTTTAAAGATTTATTTCTAATTGTATCATTGAATATCAATTTGCAATTCTTCTTCACATGTAATTATGATTATCCTATTAATTCCAGTTCTACAATATTTTCCAGATACTCGCAACGTAATTAGATAATTTAACACTTTCAGATTGTAACTCTTTATCATTTTCTTACACAATAAATCTGATCTCAGAATCATATGACTTCCTGTAAGTGATAATATTATGTTTAACATGTTTCTCAAACAATTCAAATCTAATTGTTTACAAAGTGTATGTAACCGTTAGATTTGAATTGAATCAACCCATAATCGATGGCACTATTGACATTCATATTACTCTATATTTTTGTACTTCTTGTTTTAAACCGAATAATGACTAAGCTTCCAAATATCGGTTGATACAATTTTCGATAGGCTGTGTTTTAATTAAACAGTAAACTTCTATTGATTCTTACTAAATATCTGCTTTCTTGATGAAATCGAAGAAATTCTTCCCAGATAACCTTAAGAACTTCCATCTTTTGTTACAACTAGGGAGATTTATTTTTAAAACCAGATTTTTTAAGTTTCACTTTTACATAAGGAGTTTGATTTCAGAAACGGAAAAAACAATGAAATACTGCGTACTGTCCACCATACTGCCTCGTGCGTTTTTTTAAGTTGTCGATCTCGATGATGACACAGCTAATTGAAAAATCCGACTTAATACAAAGAACACCGAAATAGAAACACAAAATATTACTAAACAAACGTTCCATACAACGAAAACGCACGACGTTGAGAAAATTCAAGTGCTATCACGGAGTGTTGAAGGGGGAGGGTAGCTTCATCGTGATGACTCACCCGCGCACCAATGAGCCTAGATGAAGGTTCGTTGAACAAACAACTGCACGTTTTCTAATTAATCTGATCGTGTATAAACTTATTATAATAAGCCTAAAATATTTCAAGCTGGTTGGAAAGTGCTAGATGACTTTTCTGTTAGTCAGGCGCATACAAAAATGACGGCGCTTTTTGCAATAAGCCAGATTTTCTATCAACCCACATATACATCTATTATGAAGAAGTAATAGTATTTCACATTATCGTGGAAAATTCTACAGTAGCTATGGAACATAAAAGATAGTACAATTCTTTATCGAGTTAACGCGATGTATGCCGTCGTTAGTAAAACAAACGTTTGTCACGCAGGATAAATAGTCAACAAGTAATGTACTAAACATATTCTATTTCAATCTGAAATAAGAAAACTGAAGAATAAAACATACAAGGGAGCATTCGCAAGTGACACCCCAAATTGCAATTAAATTTAGTCAATTTCTAGACCCCACGGAGCATTTTAAATCACCGCTTTCCGTTTCTGCTGAGTTCTACATTTAGGAGGTAAAAATTGCCCTCAAAATTTCAACGACTTTCAATTGCCATGAAATTTCCAATACACAGATCTATCAAATTGTGCCAAATTTGTTTTCCCCTTCATCTCTTTAACACCAACCGCTATCTCTGCCCAAAACAGGGTTGAGCAAGTGCGCATTAATTAAATAATTTTTTTCACTTTCCCACAGTCTTTATTTTAGATATTTTTTTCTGCATTTAGATGAACTATATGTGAATAAATAAGTATAAAGTTATGGTTAAAATAATATGTAAAAGAAACAAAAATAAAAATCGCCCTCAGTACACGTTTCGGAACTAATTAACTAAGTTACCATCATCAGGGCGGCCCAAAGGTAATTTTTATTTCTTTTATATAATATATAAATAAGATAGAGAAATAAGTAGATGAAACTACATTCTGATTAACACGTTTTAATTCTACCGCCACAATAAAATTGAAATACACCCCCTTGTCGATCTTACATGCATATAGGTATTAAATCAATTTATTTAAAAATGTTTAAAAAAAATGTTGAATTCGTGATATAAAAATAAGAAAATGATTGATGACTGTATAATTTAAAACGAGTCGAACTTATTTTGACCTGGAGATGAATGTGGGGCATTCATATTTTGCATCATCAATTTTCAGTATAACCAAAAGCCACGGCGGCATGGTTCCAAAACACCTTAGCTGAAGATATTGATATACTACTCATGCAAGAACCTTGGATATTCAAAGGTAAGGTACAGATTAGCGGGAATGTGCATCAAAAGCTAAAATTAGAACTTGTATTTGTTTCAGATCTAACTTGGAAGTGATGCCCATTACGGAACTCTCTACAGATGGTAATTGTGTCTTTGTATCTTTCCATCGACTTGCCAGAATTAGCAGGTTCTAATATGGAGACCTTGATAGCATACACCAGTGGAAGCAAACTGAAAATGATTATCGGCGCTGATACCAATGTTCGTCACCATGCCTGGGGCAGCAAAGATAATAATAACAGAGGTAAGTTTCTTTTCAACTATTTGTGTAGTACCGAACTTGATTGTCTGAATCAAGGCAAAGAGTCAATGTAACCTTAGGCACCTTGGGAGCACAAAGTATTCTGCGGAATTGGCAAGTGTCGGACGAGTCATCGCTGTCCGATCCTGTCTGTATACCCCACGATCACACTACTATTAGGATATACAGAGATTGTAAAAGAAGCTTACTAGGCTGAAAATGAGAAAATTTAAGAAAGCAAGACGAAGGCATGGAGCACCTTCTACATTCACACTGAAACTATTCCTAACATGGTCAACCTTAACAGAATTCTCAAGATAAACTCTTCAAACGCAAAGGGATCCATGCAGAAACCCGACGTGACGTATACCACCACCGTGGAAGAGACACTTGGGAGTACCTTCTTGGGGTATACTCTCCCGTATCGGTTCTGTTAGCGAAACTAATCAACTGCACGCTTTCTCTAGATTGAAAGCGCCCAGGAACCACTATAAACTATCAAACGATATTTTCAAACCACATCTTATACGATTAGTGGTGAAGTCGTTTCAAGCCAATAAATCAGCAGGACCAGATGGAGTGTTTCCTAACCTTCTGCAGAAGGGAATTAACAACATCATGGCCATTCTTCTGGAAATATTCCATGGAATATGGAGGAAAACTAGGGTGGTATTCATTCCCAAACCGGGTAGAGATACATATACTTGTCCTAAGTTATTCAAAACATTCGGCCTCACATAATTTATGTTAAATTATGGAAAGAAATCATACACTTGAATCTAATAGAAGGAGTGCTTGCCAGATCTGCTCTACATCTTCTGCAATGGGTATACCAATTGGGAAAATCAGAAAGAGCTGTCCTGCACAGTTTGGCTGGGGAACTTAGAAAGGGCCTGCACCAAAAATAATATGTCCTCGCACTATTTTTGGACATAGAAGCAGCTTTTTACAATACCTCGTCCTTCCCAATTGTCCGACCTTTACAGGACCGGAATATAAACAACACTATATGTAAATGAGTGAACTGTATGCTACAAAGCAGAATAGTTGAAGCTCAAATGCAGAATAAAGCTGTCATGAAGACAGCAAGAGCGTGCGCTTAGGAGGTATACTATTACGACTACTGTGGAGTCTAGTAATAGATGATCTTATCAGATAATTAAACGATAAAGGACTATGGATGCAAGATTTCGCTGATGGCGTTGATATTGTGTCCAGGGGACATTCCTTGGCACAGTTGCAGACATTATGCGAAATGCATTGCGAACTGTGGAAGATAATGCCTAAACTAGGTCTTGTCTGTTAATCCACAAAAAACAAAGATCGAAGGTTTTAGGAAAAATATGAAACTGGACGGCTTGGGCACCTCACAACTAATCGATCAGAACCTAAAATTGACCAATGAAGTAAAATATTGTATTTCGGCATACAACAGGGCACCTAATCGAAAAAAGCTTCTGGAAGTTACTCGATAGGTATTGTGCAAATGTTCAATAAAAGCTTATTTGAAAGAATTTAAACCGATATGGCAGTTTATGGAGTAGTTTCTAGAAGGAATAACTAAATTTCTAGGATGATCACAAAGGCGGGATATAGCGAAATTAGAAACTATTGCTACCGATTTGATAGAGTCCGCAAAATCGTATATCGAATTGTTTGGTGCAGGTAATGTTTACAACGCAGGTGAAAGTGGATTAATTTGGAAATGTACACTGGTCGCACTCTGACATAAGTAGCCATAAAACGTTGCTTTTTGTAAAGATCTTGACAATTTTGGTTCGCATGAGCAAACTCGCAGTAGGTAGTATACAACATCTACAACACATCGTTATACGATACTGCCCATAATATCGACCACAGAATGAAACCGTCATTAATAGTGTTCAAGGAAACTGGAGTAAGTTTGAGTCCAGAGTTTGCGATAACTTATTCCAGGTTAGTATATATCAATATTTTTTGTAGTTTAGCAAACATACTATCACTATTATTATTGATTAGACATCGAACATTAATGTTGAAGCTTTTACATCAGGGAAATTAACAACTGAATTATTAATGGCACGGTTCACAAACGTGTATAAATACCGAATTATGAGTGGAACACAATCCACTTTGTTGCTAGATTCTTCGCCTGACCAGTGTCCCGCAACATTGCAAAAATATATAGGTACCTGCCGATAAAAATACGCATGTTCTTACAATCCCGAAGAAAACAAATGGCTGGTGTAACCATTCGATGTGTAAAAAGGATTTGTGACAACGTATGTATGTAACGTAAGTTATGCTTGCCATTTATCGATATTGATTCACATCAATGAAATAAGATAATAAAATTACAATCTTAGTTCATAATCAACTGCCATCTTGAAAGTACCGTAATGTTATGCACTATAAAATACTATCGTTAGCAATAAATGATGCACTAAATCAATATTAAACAGTTTTCATTTTGTGCACATATAGCTTTTTTCGGTTATAATAATGGTATAATCGGCTTAGTGGATGTGTGGGAAAAAGTGCGCTTCACAATGAGATGGTTCGGGTTCTAAATCTGGTCGCGGCGGAGTGTAGCAGTTTAAAATCCTAAAAAGGGTCTGTTACCTGTACTATGATGCGAGAAGTAAGCAAATGCCACTTGGCGGGCCAGAAGCAGTACGGTATACATATGTATACTGCTGGCATGTTCCGAACAGACCCTGGTAAGAACGGTGTAAATTATATATAACTGAAAATCGCCGAAATTTCGAGGGCGATTTTTACAATATATGCCAAAGAAGCCACTCAAACGAGGATATACAGTTTGGATGATGTGTGCCGAGTCCGGATATTGTTTAGATTTCGAAATATATACTGGGAAGGATGGTGACAAGATACAAACTGATCTATGAGGAAAAGTTGTTCGAAAATTTTGCAGGAATTTGAAATCAAAAAAGTATTTTTTGATAACTATTTCAATAGCTATTCTTTGGAAGTAGACTTGTATAAGGACAACATATTGGCCTGTGGCACTGTCAATTCAAATCGTAAATATCTATCACAACTAAAAGAAGACAAATACCTATAAAGAGGATAACATGATTACAGGGTCAGTGGCGACAATGTCGCTTTTCTAAAATGGAAAGATAAAACATTAGTCTTTATTCTCAGCAAAAACATAGATCCAACTAAGACATGTGTTGTTACTCGCAGGGAACGCAATGGAGAGAGAAATGATATAAATTGTCCTGAAGCTGTGATACAATCTAACAGTTGTATGAACTATGTTGACAAATTTGACTAGCTGAAAAGCATTTATGCCATTGACCGAAAATCCCGCTGATGAGGCTCTAAACGCTCCCTTTCTGCAATATCTTCTCCATTACCCGTACGAATAAAGAGACACAAACCATCAGTACCAAGAGAATTACGTCTGGAAAGCAGTATGCATCAGCCAAAGCGATCCACATCACGAAGATGTGCAAAATGCAGCACCAAAAGCAATCCAGCGCGCACTATATGGCAGTGCAGGACCTGCAAAGTCCCTCCTTGTATACGCAAAAATAAGACATGCTTCTCTGATTTTCATCAAAACTATTCCTTTGTTATAAACTTTAGCTGAAGATACTAAACGTTTTCTGAATACTTTTTATGCTAACACGGTGGTTACTTAACTAACCACCCTATTGCATAAAAGCCTGAAGCGCAAATTTGTTTTTCTTTTTTTTTTTTATAATAAAACTATCTTAATGAAACTAAAAATGTAATTGTTTTGTTTATAAAGTTATATATGTAAAACCGTGCCTGGAAGAGTTAAGAGCGTACTGTGGTTTGATTTTGTGCTTTCGCCTTTGATGTGGAAGATCATGTGCCTTCTATAATTGATCAGAAATAAGTCTTGAGATGTTTAGGCAGTCATTCCGTGCGTATGGTTTAGTATACTGTAGTGAGTAGACTGATACAAACGTATTTTCGTTACGCTGATTGTGCAATCATGGAAAGCGCGAGTAAATCACAAAGATCCTATCATTTTCTTTTCGTGCAAAGAAGGTTTGGAACCTTCAGAAAGCGTTCAACGTCTGCAAGGTCTATTTGGAGGATTTATAGAATCTAAACCCACAGTCTATCGATGGGTTAATCATTTTAAAACTGGCACCTTTGTTAATGAAAGAAACGCTGCTTTTGTGGAGAATGTACTGAAAGATGATGAGGCGAATAACTATTCGTGAAATTAGTGTTGGTGTAGAAATAGATACACGACACGTTCATCAAAGTTTACACAAACGCTTGGGTGTGAAAAGGGTTACAGGTCGCGGGATAGAAAGGGTGTCGGGGCTGAAACAAAAACTCAACAGGTCTGGTACATCTCGCCAATTTTTGCAACGGATAATAACTAATGATGAAACGTGAAACCTTACTTAAATCCTAAGACCAAAAATCAGTTGAAAGAATGGCGTAAACAACAAGAAGGACCTCCGGTTAATGCTGAGCCTATTTTGGGATTGAGAGGGGATCTTTGTATACATTAAGGTGCTACAATTAACGCAGAGTATTATTCTATTTCGTTTTCTGTCCAATTGCGCCAGGCGCTTTGCAACAAATGGCCTGGAAAGATGCACGTTGTCCATTATTATTAAGAGCAATGCAAGATTCCAACGAATTGCGCTGGGAATTGCTTACACATCAACCTTATTCGCCAGATCTGGCTCTTAGTGATTTTCATCTGTTCCTGATTTTAAGGAACCGCTACCTCAAATGAAGTAAAGCTCGATATGAATTTGCAGGGACTTAGGGAAGTAGTTTTTTGAGGACGGTTTAAAAAATAGTTTCACGTTGCAATAAGTGTATTCAATTAAGTGGACATCATATTGAAAAACTACATTGTAATTTTGATGGAAATTGATGAAATAATGAATTATAGAAAAATTCCTAGAACAATGGAAACATCCCCCGTAATTTGGAAATTTTCAATTAGCCTCCATACGTAGGATAAACATGTTTCCTAAATTTTTGCATTTATTTTTCATTCCTTCCGATATTAGTGCAACAAGTGGAGCTATATCAGAATAATTTGTAGGCTCATTCATTGCGAACGGAGCGAACATTGGTCAATAGTGTGGAATAAATGGTCGTCAGAAGGGAAATACGAGTTATTAGAAGCTTTCAGATGCAAAATATATCTCCCTTCCGCGAACCGATTTAAAGGATAAGCCTCCGTTTCTAAATAGCAAGGAGAACTTGGAAGAACTGATGCCTCACTGGAATAGATATCGAGGGCCGTATATGTATGATGTGCAGTTGGAGTTGAAGAAGTTGTTAGAGTCTAATGTAGCGTCGGTATTCATAAATCGAGTTTCTATGGAGCATCAAGTTTCGCCAATGTATCCCAATTTACATAAACATTGTAGTTTGTAGACCGATTTCCAAAAATTGTCACAAGTTTATCATTGGAAAAAGAATTTTACCTATTTGTTCATAAAAATTAGAGATGTACGGTATGAAAGCGGTGCGGATATTCAGTAGACTCTTGAGTTTTTTGAAAAGCGTTAGGCATTATATTTGGAATAGGTGTTAAGCCTGTCCCTGCCAGGCAGGAAGAAGAAGAAAATATAAGCTAAAATGTTAAAAAATTTAATTTTGCCATGCCCTTTCTCGTCTTAATTTTCCGCCCACAGGCCAAAAATAAAAAATCCGGCTACGTTAAGATTTGGCCTAGGCGTTTTACTATACGCATGCCAATTTTCAGCTCTCTAGCCCATCAGTGGGCTTCAAAAAGCTCTGGTTAGACAAAAAAGAGGAACACACAAATAAGGAAATTACATATATATAGATAGCTTTTCCCCGTATACTGTGTGAATCAAGACGATGTGTATGTGTGTACTGATATAATGATTGGGACTGGTGGCGTAAATCGAAGTAAAGACATGAATGCCTGTGTGCGATTTAACACATTGACTACCCAACCAATTTTACTAATATTCATCGGGATTTCAAGCAAATACGAGGGCGATTCTAAAGTAAATTCCTTCTCCACCTAGTAAACATGGGAGTAGAGATATCGGCGCGATCGCAGCGTTGCGATATAGCCTGGTACAATGTGAGTCTGGCAGTGCAAGCGAGAAGATCGTTTGGATATTCTTTCGTGCTATTTTGGTCGTTTAAAATAGCTGCTGCAATTGAAAATCCTGCCGTCTGTGAACTGCGTGCTGGTATCCGATTTCTGTGTGCAAAGAACAAGAAGGTTGCTGAGATACATCGTGAACTTTGTTCTGTTTATGGTGAAAATATCATAAGTGACAGTGTGGTTAGAATATGGAGCCGTATGTTTCGAGAAGGACGAACTAATGTTCATGACGGAATGGAATATCAACTGTTGTGACTGACGACCTTTCGGGTAACGTCAAAGAAAAATTCGTAGAAATTGTCGACTTACAATCACAGAACTGAGTGCCTTCAAATTTCCCGTAGGATTTTATAGAGGATGGTGTTACAGCATGGCGTAATTCACAGGCGGCAAAATTCTATGAAGAGAGGATTAAAGAACTGGTTCGTCGCTCTGGCAACTATGTAGAAAAACAGCTGAAAGTTGTAGCTTTAAGTTGTATATAGTAAAAACTTCTTCATGTATTGCTGTTTTTTAATATTCAAACAAAATTTACTTTACGAATCGCCTTCGTATATTTTTTAGTTCAAATACGTTTAAACAGAATTTCCTATTCCCGCCTACCGATGGTCTTCCAAACGATGATTATTAATAATAATCTTGTAATTAGTAGAAAAGAAAAGTATATTCGTAAATCTATGATCATAATTTGATGTTTTCCACTTACATAAACTTTTATACCTTTGGAGTTTCCTGAAAATATTATTATAATTGCCACAGAGATCATTTTCCTAACAATAAGATAATAGATCAACACCTTGTTAGACATGACAAAGCGCATTATACTAGCACAACGAAACGTTCTCCGGTTGCGACCACAATAGGTGTGTAAATGTTAAAATATTAGAATGAGGAAAGATAATATCACAGAGCAACTTAAAGGAATGGTATACATGTATGTTGTATATACAACGCATACATATATAAATGAGATAAATATGGACTCTAATGCTTACACGAAGGAATGAATACTATAGAGATTATGTCTACGTCAAGACGGTAAGATATATGTTATTAAACTTAAATGAATTATGGAGCAATTAAAGTAATAGAAGAAAGAGTAATAAATAAGAGGAGCTCTTTAGCTTCTATTAGGGTATCGTCAACATAAATTTTCGCTCTAATCGTATGTAACATCGATGCAAGACAAAAATTAAAACGATTATTATCAAACGTATCATCGGCGGAACTGAAACTTACTGGTTATGCTGGTTATTAGCAGAGACTGCTGTTATTGTCTGACTGGCAGAAACATGAATATATTAATAAGGGCGAGGCGCGATGACACAAGCGACATAACGAAACAATAAATCAACTTTGTTTACCTGAAAGGAAAATGGCGCCGAATTATTTATGTATTAAATTGCTTCTGGAATTATTCCATTTGTCATGAATAAAAAACTGACAAATTATAACCTTAGTTTTGTATTGTTTTCATTCAAAATACCAATTTACCAACAATAGAAACTATGCATATAAATTAAAAAGAAACTTATAGCCATGGAAAGAGGGACTGCAGTGAATAGGTTTTGGTTTTTATGTAGCACAATGTGTACAATTTTTTATACAGTGGTTTGTATATGCCACATCCATATCTGATGTCTAAATCTACTCCAAAGTTTCAGCTGAAGTAAGTGTGATTCCTGATTACCAAAGCATCAGTTTCAATGTGTATGTATGTAAATGCAAAATATTTTACATTTTCCAAAGAGTTAATTATTATGAATACGTAAATTAATTAAATAGAGCATAGGGTCGCCACGTAGCGTTTTTCAATAGAATATTATGTTTTATCAAGTATTTCAGACAAACCTCTACTTTTCAGAATTTTGGCTGTTTCCCATGCAAGCAAAGAACGATTCAATTAAGATATAGGTATACCAGTCGACACACACAGTGATGGAGAAGGATCGAGATGCACCGTAAATGTTTTTCAAAGTATGCACCATCCACTTACAATTAGTTATATCAGTGGCGTCTCAAAATGTCTCTGTTAGGGGTGCGCGAGGTGGTTTTACTATGTACAATTATTTTCGTAGAAGTGAAAGTACAGAATATATATGAAATAAAACAGATAATGTCTGAAGCAATTGGTATGTCAGTGCGAGGAATAGAAAGAATTGTTCAGGAAAAAATTTGGTGGCAAATCCAGATGAAAATAAATTTAAAAGTTCTGGTTAGAAGAAGCCGAGAAAATAGAATATCAGTAGCTTCCATCAATCAGGGGAATGACGTGTTACAGAAGATGTAACGAGAATTAGAATGGATGGGGTATGCACAGAATAGTTAGAACGAATGAATATAGGAGGATTACGAATTAATGACTTACAACAAATCAAGTATTATCGCGACCAGAGGCGAACTATTGTTTATATAGATGAGGCATACATCTTCTAAAATGTGGAGTGGTGAAAGTACTAAGGATCTCTTTAAAAACATTTCTAAATGTTCCAGACTGATAATAGTGCACGCCGGTGGCTTCCGCATGGGTTTTATTCCTAATTGTGTGCGGGTGACTACCATTCAGACATTAATGTAGACAATTATGGCAAATTTTTACAAGAGAAACTTATACCAAACTTGCATACGAATTCAGTTATCGTGATGGATAATACGTCCATCACAATATACTAAAAGATCACGCTCCAGCGAGTAATAGTAAGAAAGGCGAAACAATCAATTAGTTAAGTGCTGAAAAGTATTCTTTTCGCTACTAGAATACTAAAGTTACTACTGTACCAAATTATTAAATATAATAAACATCGATATATAGTATAACTTACAAGTTCGATGAAATTTCAGCGCCCATAGGACACACAGTTTTGAGACTTCCGCCATCCAGACCTCAACCCTATAAAACCCATCTGGTCTACGGTGAAGACGTCGCAACAACAAATATAAATTTTAAGTTAGAAGTTATTCGTGAAATAGCGGAAGAAGAGTTCCAAAAAGATTCACAATAGGATTGGGAACAAGGCTGTAAACACGTCATCAATGTCGATAAAAATATTCAGACTCGGAAAGATTAGTCGATGAAATGACTCTAACTATTAATGTAAATAATGATAGGGGTAGCGAGATGATGATTTCGGTTCCGAAGAAATTAAAATTTTTGTTTATATCTATGTACTCAATGGTTAAATTTACATAATTAATCAGTTTGATTTGATATGCTGTTATAAGTAACGTTCAATTGTTCCCTGAATATATTTATACTGTAGTAAAAATGTTTTTTAAATATCTCCTATTCTAATAAACTTATTTTATCAAATATGTATTAATGCTGCCTTATTCAATATTAACTGTTACACCAATAGAATTTTGACTGCTATACCTAACCTATTTAGAAACGTTCTCCTTTTTTACATAAAATGAACCTATGCCATTCGATGTATGCGCGGATTTAGAAGCATTGGTGATGGAATTGCAGTGAAAGTATTACATGGCTTATAGAGTACAAGCTAAGGAAAGGAGGATACTGACTATAAATGTGAATAAAATTTGGGCAAATTATTTCGGCAATAATAAGCTACTAAATCACAGGAAAATATCTATCTCTTTATGTCATGATAAGCCCTGATGCAAACGGATACCCGCTACTATAGATACTTGTGGTAGACAAACTGGTAATTATAGTCGAAAGAGGATATGACGGGACAATTTCAAATATCCTTCCAATTTCTCTAAACGAAACAATAGATTGTATATAGGCTGAGAAGTTTATCCGTAAATTCCACAATAACGGTTTGTGTCCTCCAAAAGGGGAAGACAGATTAGGGACTGTGAACAAACTACAACCTTGATTAAATTATCGCCTTCCTTTATAGGTGAGGTTAAGCCTCGAAACTGATTTTAAACAAGTTGACTTGTAATTTCAGAACTGTTAGCAATGCCCATACACTAGAAAAGTGATGGTGTTTCTTAAACGACTATAAGAGGTGTGATATCCACTACCCCAAGAAATATCAAGAAACATTTGCTACATCTGTAACTTTGTATGGACTTCTGATGATGTAATGCTGGAAGTCCTACAGAGGGACTTCCAGAAGGTCATACAGGCTTAGTGAACAAATGAGTAGGTAATGTTGTAGAGAAACGTTTCAAGCCCTCTGTTTCCCAAAGTGTCTAAACTACATCTAAACTACAACAAAAAGACATTGTATGGAATCTAACGTGCAAATTGCCGGTAATAGGAGAGAATACTTAAAAAAAGTAACAAAGGAGGACTTGTATCTAATAAAGAAGAAATTAAATCTATGAATTGGGACTGACAAAAAGGAAAGCCCATAATATCGTTTAAACCTGAACAACTCAGTTTTGCGGAATGTTAATGAACAGCGATAGAATAAATGTGAGAATTGAAACACAAGAAGAATTATCTGCAGGTTAACAACATATAATCGAAAATAAGGAATTAAACAATAAGATCAAATTGAGGGTGTACAAAACTAGAAGGCCAAAGCTCTTAAAAACATATAACTTTAATATAGGCACAAGAATGGAAAGGTAAGTAATCATAAAATGGGTGGAATACTGGAAAACTAAAACACAGTAGTAATCAAACCGTAGAAGATTAGTACGAATCCATTTATAGACATGAAAAGTAAGCATAGGTAAGAGTAATTACATACCAGGCACCAATACATAGAAACAGTAGGAAAACAAAAAGTGAATTGAAGGAACTAAATAGAAGACAAAACCAGTATATTAATGGTCAAAGAGTGGGAAGACATACTACAGACAGGAGGAAATTGAGGAAAATATCGGATAAATCGAAAACATATAAGCAGCTATAAAGAATAGAATACATATAAGGAAAACATGTGGTAACTCTCGTAAAATGTAGGATTGACACAGTTGTAGTGACAACAACAATTTTACTACCTTTTTCTAAATAATAGTAACAAGAAAACAATCTGCAGTAATATTTTTGAAGCAGAACCGTTGAGATAAAGGAACTACTTGAAAAAAAATTAAAGAGGGCACATTGATATCGAGATAGATGACCAAGTAACTGTTAAATTATTATTGAACTCGATCCAAACTATTTAGAATTGACTAATGGCGCTTCACGCGCACGAAACAAATAGTGTCTTTATCTCGGATCTCAAAGCAAAATATTTCATCTTATGAAGTTGTTTTGATATGAAAAGCAATAAAACAAGTAAGTACTGAACTCCATAACCAACTTTCTCTGTCTTCTGTTATTTTGTATCTGCTTCAACCAAAGCTCACGAAGAAGCAATAAATATCAAGAATATTATTTCAAGGTTTTTAACTTAGCAAGGAAAAGATCTACCAATTACAACGAGAAACTTCCAAATGTGATCATAAGTTCCACAGCACACAATACAGTAACTCTACTAGAAGCATATACTTTGAATCGAAGTGTAGTTGGCGAAAGATTTTGTATTTATACACCTGTTACCTTATACACCACAAATGGCCATGGAAGTCAATATATGGAAGCAAAACGGTTAACCAACTGTAAAATTCTCTATGAAGCAGTCTCGAACGATTGGTTGGCTCGTGGAAGCCTATGTCCTTAAACAAACACGCTTATGGTAGACCTGTAAAACCAGATGATTGCCATTAGGAACACAAGTGTGGCTGATGACCAGTATAGCAGGTACTTTGATATTTCTGAAACTGTACAATGTAAAATAAGTTCATATAAGATACGAAACTCTCCTCTAACAAATACTTGCATCGGTATAGCTGTGTAATTATTCTTCAAGACTAACACTACAACGTTTAATAGATGACAATTGGTGGATACAATATTATTGCACTTAGGACAGCAATTTGAAGAGTAAGAAATTTTGACATCCTACGGAGAAGATTATTCTTGTAGACAAATGCTGTCATCAAAAGGGATTAGATACAACCCTGGCCAATAAAGTACAAAAGAAAATTCTTCTGATTGACGTTGCCGTATCCACAAAATATTTGTGATAAATTGGTTGAAATTGAAGGTTTGACACATGGGATCAAATAGCAGTGGGGGAAGGATTATATACAGATTCATTTGATCATAGTCTTATCTATCAACACTATTGCAAAATCACTCACTTACAACTTCAATATAGCGTTTTTCCTCTTAATGGAATTTATAATCTCGTAGAAGTCACAACGCCCATGGATTTTCGCTTCATCTCGATGTTCTAATAAGTTAACTTCTCTTCTAGAGTTAAGGTGCACGCCCTAAATACGTGGTACGTATTATTATAAAATCTGTACGGAAGTAATATTTGTGAGCTGGCATCTGTTTTAGTGATTCAAAAATGCACTATTGTCATGTTTAACTTTTACAATATCTATAAAATGCGGAATGTCTTGTTAGTATTCAAAGATATTTAAATCATTTTGGAATATATATTAGAAATAGACTCTTTCACAAAAACTGTCTAGACATTTACCTAACATTCAATTATAAAGTTTTTATTGGTCGTAAAAATAACAAGTTGTCATTTATAGTTGTCGCAGAAGTCGCCTAAAATGTTTTAACGATTAGCTGATCCTAGAATTTTATGCTGAGGAATAACAATTATCTTACAATTTTTTCTGCACGTGTGAATCATTTTGATCGAAACAAAAACAGGACCAAGTAACTGTTGTAATAGAATTTCCTAATTAGCTTAGTTTCCAAATTGTTTTCAATCGTTAAAAATTTGGTCTGAAGAATTCTAATTGGCTAGATATACGAGCTAGTAATTTGAATGAATGCATATTCCATTAGCGTTCGATTCGTATAAAACCATATAACTAATGGAATATATGGAAAGCACAATTTAAAACGTCATTCATAACGCTAAAGCAGAATAAATTTAATAACTTTCTGACGGTGCTTATTCTAAAGACTATTGTTTCTTCGTTAAATTATTGCTCAAACACAGAAGTATTTACGATCGTTATTCTCGCGGAGAGGTGTAATATTTTAAACACGTCCTCTATCGTTCGAAAAACCTTTGGAGCTGAGCTCATGTAATCTTATTAAAAACTCATGCGTGTTGATGACATTAATGATGACAAGGAAATGGGGAAGAGATAACATTAAATTAAAACGGATATTTTATTAAACAAAGAATCTTATTTTAGCATCATCAACCTTGTCCATTATTTACAATTTCTGTATGCAACCTAAACGTTGGCACAGTTGAAACATTCTGAGATTCTTTTTATTAATTCAATATTAACTACGGCTAATAAATATCCGTTGTTAGTTAGTAGTACGAAAATCCTGTGACAAAAAATTTGTAAGTCTTATAGCACAGAGTATTTTTGGGTTGTCGCAAATTTATATGTAGGTACATGGAAGTATCTACTACGTTACGTCGTTTCTTGATGTAAGTTCTAAAAGCCTTATGATCCAACTACGCTAGTGCTACTTGAAGATACTTGTGCTTTCATAACCTCCGTTGTTAGCAAAGCTTGCGTTTGTCGTTAGTAAACTTACAGGAGTAGAATAAGTTCCGGCCAACATTACATAGTTTAATACTTTTAACTAACAATACTGTACACACATAGGAAAATAAGATTTTACTCAATAATGGTGGTCTGTTTTGGTAGATTCTAACCTCAGTAGCAAAAGTCATAAAAATTGAAATAATGTACTCGCAGTATTGAATTTAATCGCTATATTGAATTGTTGTTAGACATCCTAACGTTTATGGTCAGTTTATCTGCAGTACAAAGATACGACTACGGAAAATATTTTTAAGCTAATACCGAATGATCGTAGAATATAATTTATGTATGTAAGCACGAAGAAGCAGAAACACTATGTCCGAGTCGTGAAGTAACCATAAAGATATAAAACAGAAAATCCATTATAGCAGATGTAGAGCAAATGATTTCGAAAATCTTCTTCTTCTTCTTCTCGTTAATCCTTATGCCTTTCAGCGTCGGATCGAAAATAAAAACAAAAATGAAGCAACAATGGGAGGAAAGCCAGAAGATTTTTAAACTAATATAATTAGAAAACTTTTAAACATTTTATGTATGTATATATTCAAGAACTATTTGATGTTTGATGTATAATGGCAGAATTCTTAATTGAATCCTCCCATAGGTACAAACATCAATAAACTAATATAATATGAGCTATTGCGTAAAAATTTTGGTTACTCCAAACCAGTCTTTCTCAACCTCTAACGAATTATCGCCCTTTTCAATATGTTATCATGTACATCGAAGAAAATATGGTTGGGTTTGTTAGTTTATTTAATAATTGCATACTTCGTAAAAAAAGCATTTATTATTTACTCAGAATACGTATTACTTTTTGATAAGCATTAACATCTTAACAAATATAATAAAAATACGCTTTTATTGAATATAGAATATTGAAGTTGGCAAGAAAGTAATTTCGATTTGCCACACATCTAACAGCGTTGCAATTGTTTTGAAAGACTTATGTCAGTGGTAGGCTTCATGTAGGCTTTTGACCTTTTGACATTTGACATCAGTCGTTTAGAAGCAAGTTGTACCTAATTTTGTTTGTAGCTCTTAGTTAGGGCCATCATGTTGTACAGAAACCAACATTTTCGGCCTATTTTACTTTTTTATTTCCGTTCAGAAAGACATATGCAAAGTTTATGGTATTGATTGCATAGCAGAATGCACCTGTCAAAATAGGTTAAAAAATTCCCTGTTAGAGAGTTTTCAATCAAAGATGGCCAACGTTCTGGCCAAGCTGCTGAACTTGATGATGACAAAATCAGTCTTAAGTGAAGAGAACATGACTCGATCTTTGGGTTCTGCATGAATTGAAAGAGATTCAGTTAACACAATGAAATAATGATTGCGATATGCATCTCAAGCGAAATGAAATCGACCCTTTCTTGAAAATGATTATCACTGGTGATGAAAAATGGGTCATGTACAGTGACATCATTCGAAAATGATCCTGGTGTAAGCGTGGTGAACTAGCACAAATGACATCTAAAACGAAATTGCATCAAAGAAGGATCATGTTGTCAATTTGGAGGGACTACAAAGGTTTTTCGAGCTGCTTTCAAAAACCAAACGACCAATTCGGATATGTTCTGTCAACAACTGATGAAACTGGATGAGGCAATCAAGGAAAAACGATCAGAATTGGCAAACCGCTAAGGAATTATGTTCCGTCAGGATAATGCAAGGCCTCACACATCTTTAGTAACGCGTGGAAAATTATTTGCAAAACTCTTTGAATGGTGCCACTTTCACAAATAATTTTTACTTTAAATCGCACTTGGTTTAGTTTTTTAATGATCAGGACCGAAATTTCTAAGAGCGCGGTGTCATTCCTGTAAGGAAGATAGCAAGAGGTCATTGAACAAGATTGAAAATACATAATTGGCTAAAGTTTATTGTTTGTATAAAAAGGCGAGTTCTATTTCACACTACAAAACCGGAATTACTTTCTTGTCAATCCCATACTTAAGTGTAAAGAAAAATTATTATTATAGTATATCATATATTAACGCCAAATTCGTATTGCATTTAATAGACTAGTAGTATAACGAATAAAATATCTAATTATTCTTAATATAATGTTAATAACCCCCAACATGAAAAACGGCCACATGAGGACGATATAGCCCCCGTTGAGAAACACTGTCGTAGACCATTACCGAGAGTCGTAGAAAATGATACCATTTAATTAATATAGACTTTATCCAAACAAATATTTGAACTCTATTATATTATCCCATGGTAATAAATGGAGTACTAAATGAAATTAATCGGGAAATGAAGAAAACACGTCTAATATATAGAATACTGCAGCTATTTAAGTTGAATTAAAAGGTAGTAGGAAAGTGACAAGGCAAACGAAAATATCCGCTGAAAAAATTACCCAAGAAAAGTTGTAAACAAACATGAAATTAGATGAAATGAAAAACAGGAGCGAAGAACCGAATGGATAACAAGATTTTAACTTTTAACAGAAAGTATAGAACAATAAAAGTTTTATACAAGAAAAATGGAATTTTTATGGAAAAATCATAGTAGTAAACTCTTATAAAGATTTTAGAAGGCACATAACTATTCTGTGTTGTGGCCGATCTCTCTGATCTCTCTAGAAATATAATTCCCGATTTTAATTCTTTACACCTTATTAATTCCTCCTCTTTGTTTCAGGAAGCAATCGCAATCGTACTTTTTAAAATCTTTGGAAAGTGGTCGTCTTCCTCAACAGAGCTAAAATCGTAAGAATGATTCTTGTATAAAAATTAGTCAGACCTGATAAATAAATTAACCTATCTTTGGACTTTTTCAAAATTATCATTTTGGTTAGTTCTTTGCAGGTGCAAGTTTTTGTTAAAGCACGTTGTATATGGGGAGTATGCCGTAGACACTTACCAATAATACATAAAATCTAATGAAATGAAGAACTTTAAATAAATGGGAAAGTTATAACAGAAGTATACAAAATGAGGAATGAAGTTATACATATGGAAAGGAAAAGTATAAAGGGGAAAATACAAGCACAAGACGGGTCGAGAGGCTTCGCGATAAGTAAAATTCTATGTATTCGATCTCATACCCCCAGTCTCTATGAAATTTTACTAGCAAACAGAAAAGTTTCATACTACTTCTCAGTTTCTTATAGGTTACTAGGTAAGCACTAGTACACGAAAATGTCGTTCCTTTTCGACTATGTAGGTCACCAAAACGCATTAGAAAATAGACGAAATAAAGTTCTTCGCATTTTGTAGAAATTGGTATAACCATATTCACCTTTGAATTGTACATATGCATGTTAAATGATATTATGAATTATTATATAGCACATATCCACTAAATGGAACAGATGATTTTCGAAAAATCTAAACATAGCGGCGTATGGCCCATTACAATTTATTGCGCCATCGATGTAGTGTATGTATGTTGCCCCGTGTTTAAAACAAAGTTTATAGCTGTATAACGACAAAATACAGTAGACCTGAGCACAAATGCACTATGCAGTTGTGAATAATACATTAGGATTACTTTTATTCCATAATAATTGCCATCTTACCCATATCTAACGTTTGATCTTTGGACTTCTTAATAAGTTTCCGTAAGTTTATAATGTACTTTAACCAGAATTACATTCTAAACGGAAGACATCAAATGATATAAGAACGAAGGCCTATGAATACATATACATTTATAACTACATCACGTACATAATGCGCGAATTTAAGTAATAAATAGTTGTAGCGTGTAAGTGTACTGTTCAGCTTGGATTTGAGATACCTACAATATCGTTAAATATAGTAAAGATGAGATAATTTAACTAATTTTTGTTACATTGGCAAGCTACAGTGCGAAACAATAGTTATCAGTACTAGGTGGAGTTGCATATAAGATATAAGAGAGAATTTATCTCCATAATGTTTCAAATCCGTACAAATAGCATGTTCGTCCTTTTGATGTCTACTTAGGCAATAGTGAGTAATATACTGGTGGCGATATCATATGGAATATTAGGAATAATATATTATAAAGTATTAAGAATCTGAGCAGCACTTCCTTTTTTGTTACCTTACATTTAACTTCACATACGACGATTACGATAATAATGTACAGACATTTTTATTAATTTAGTCAACGATGGATATTGCAGAATATTAATTTGATATACAGCCTTTAAGGAATACCTGCTGGATTAGTGTTCTAACAGTATAAATGTCTTTTTCATCTGGTTACTTGGTCTGTTTGTTGTATTCTACGTTCGTTGTGAAATAGTGGAAACTCCTATCTGTAGGGCTTGTTGTGAGGAAGACAGTTCTTTAAATGTCCTCTGTGAATGCTAAGAACGGAGCTATGTGAGACTTGAATACTTTGAGTATCGGTTCCTCCAATCCGAAGAGATAACAAAGTTTCATAGTATGACAGGTTTCATTGACGACACCAATTTGATGAAGATTATCTAAGAGGAACAATAAGCAAATCAGCGTCAGTTCGGATGGCAATGAACCATAACCTTAAGGAGGAAACAAAATTGAGAAGCCAGTGCTCTTGCAGTGGTCCCCTTCCAGCCTCTATGGATTTGCCCATCATACCAAGGTCGATGTAATTGAAATCTGATCCGTTTATCCCCTCTTAGAGGACAATGTTTTTGGAGAAACCAGCGAACTTCGAAATTAGGTCGGCTTCCGACAATGCCAATTCCATTATATAATTAGCGCTCACACAATCGGGGCACCACCCTTCCTATCTTCCAATTTCGACTTGAAGAAAACGTGAGTATGTATTACCAAAGGAATTTAATAATGCTCTTCATTCACATGAAAAGTATTTTTGTCATATAAATCTACAACAAAATTGTAAACCTCGCTTACCAATTTCCCTGAGATTTCAGTTGCTGGTGACACAAACTACATATGTTCGTAGTATGCACGCTGCTTTCTAAATTTCGGATGCTCCTAGTTTGCCAGACTACCGCAAATTTCACTATTGTAGAAGTCGACATTTTCTGGGTAGAACCACACTTGAGAGACAAGCATTGAGGATCGGGTTACCTAATCTCATAGACATTCAGTTCCTTGTACAAGAGATTCAAGACCATGTCTAAAGGTTGCTTAACACGTTTACAAACCTGATGCCAGCAAATTCTGCTTTGACCTTGGGTTTGCCTGGTTTGTTGGAAGGACGACGTGGACTGGATAGAGAAGCGCTTGGACAAAGGCTGCACTCACATTGGAGGGGGGATTCGTTAGATTTGATTAAGAGGAAGAGATGAGGAGGAATTTCCAAAAGTTAGAAAGAGGAAGCGGGCACAACAGAGAGGGGTGGTATGTTTAATGTACTTATACTTACTCTTTACTTTTTGTTTCTTCAGGAGGAGACTAAACAACTCAATCAACTTTTAGAGGTAGACGTCAATTTCGTGTGCAGGGACTAAATATTATTTACTAAGGTCTGTATACAAGACTGCGATCAAGGACCGCTAAAATGTATGGACTGGAATTAACTGAGTGATCGTCCTTTTTCGGTTTTCAGAGAATGTTGTTCCGTTCAATATTTAGCGCTTGCCATTCGCAAGAGACAGAATAAAATTAATTATTAATTATTAAATGAAGTAAGAAAATATTCGTAAAATCTGATGATTTCTTTGTGTGCGCAAAAGAAGTATAACAACATATTCTACCACGATGTCAAAATTACTTAAATTTATAAAAATTAACAAAGTAGGTACATAGACCATAACAAAAACAAGAAAACGGGTCACTTATGATAATGATCTAGCAAATTTTTTTTCACAAATAATACGGTGATGCAATTATGCTTCCCTAAGTGATATATAATCTGTAAGTACAGTATGGCTGTGATTATGTGAACAGAGCGCTAACCTAAAAGCGGAATTTTTGCATTGTGTACTGCATAGTGTAAATAGCAGTACCATCCAGTAACGTAAGCAATATTTTAAATACCTATAGATTTCTGTGCAATTAATATGTAATTAATATACGCTTATATTTTATTTGCTATAGATTTCAATCAAGTAAATTTAATAATCAATGTTCGTTTTATACATCATTCCTCTTAAAAAGTCGCTTCCATTGCCTTCGTTAGTATGAACATATGCGATAATTTCAACAGCCACTACTTTTTGTGTTCATATTATCACAAACAGATTTTCAGGAAACCACATATCATGATGAAGGATATTTTTCAATTCAGCGTGCACGAAATAACAGACAGCGTAATATCTACGAAAATATCTACCGTTAATTTCCTGGATCTGCGTTTATATCTTTCCCATGATAACTTGCTGACATACAATGCACTACCTAACGTATTTCTATGTATATCAGTGCAGTAAGTACGAGTATACGTACTTTTGACTGACATATTCCACATGATAACACTCGCTTTTCCTGTTGTACTTATATCTGTCCAGTTGTATATTTAGCGAATACATTTCATAAATCCATTGTTCCAGATAAAACAAATGCTTCTTTCTTTACTTTAACTGTTTGTAGCTATTACCTGTAAGTATTGATATTACAGATTGCATTAGGTTATTTAATAATAATTATCATTATTACTATTACTACTATTGTTATCAGCATTACTACTATCGGCATTGTAATTAAACATTAATTGTATCGTAAATATGAGAAATTTTACTACAGATCATTATTGAAACATTTTTAGAGCATTTTAATTTTCAATACTCGAGTACTTAAAATAGTTGCTGGAAAAGTCAGTAACGTTCCAGATACTTACGGATACAAAAGTTTTCGTTCATTAGTTTGCATGCCTGGGTGTCTTTCATTTCATATATTCCAAGAATATATGATTTCGATCTTCTACCATACGATGCTTCCCTAGAGCGTAACTATTTAAGATGCATTTGATAGCACATACGCAAATATTCACTGTATACGTGAATGCGGGTTAGATACATAAATACTTCGAGTGTTTTTACTATCCTTTCTTTGTCTTAGGGTTTACTTTCCTCAGATGATTGACCACAAACAAAGCTGATACAAGAATAGCTATTCCCAGTTTTGCAACGCGTTATTTTTACGATACTTCAATAAATCATTGTTGAGTAGGAACTACTTAACGGTTAAGGCGCCGAACTGATGCTTGCCCATTTTATGAACCATAATTTTTCTAAATTTCAAAATTTCGTCCGGCGACGGTCACGCCGGACAGATTGTACACACCGATATTGACATTGAAAAATGAGCGCACGTTTTAATTAAATACGATTTCCAAATGCGTCGCCATTCCCGTATGTTTCACAATATACATGTTTACACACGTGTATTTTTTACTATTAAAGGGTGCAGACAACAGAAATAATAAATTGCATTGCCACATATGTACTTCTGTTGTAAATGAAATTACTGAGACTTAAAATTTGAAAACTGTTTCCATATACAAAAGCAATCAGACAAAATATACATATATATATATAATTTATATATGCGAAATTTGGATGTGATTGGATCCTTGATATTTAACAAGAGAATAAAAGGGTACGAAGAAGAAAAAAGAAAAGAAGAGGGGGACGAAGAAGATAGGATTCAGACGATAGAGATGTTGCACATTGATAACCGTCGTCTACCTCCTGAACTATGTAATTTCTTTCTTCTCGGATAGTTACTTACAATTTCTAAGTACCTACTTTACAGAAATTTATGAAAAAGTTTAGTGTTACGATTTAAATGTTTACATGTCATTGTTTTATACTTAATTTCCTTACTCGGCGGACATTGACATTGTTTCTGCATTTTTCATCACCTTGATATATGCAGTAGTTTTAATTCCAAACATCATACACTAGATGTAATTCAATTATTGAAATCAAACAAAAAGTCGGAGTTCGAACAAGAAGAATTATATTACATTGCATGTCTATTCACGGAATAACAAACATGCGAGAAAAATATAACGCGAGTCTGCCAGATCTACATCATGCGATTGATCAATAGTTTTACTAACAAGAATAGAATTCCCTAAGGAAGTTATAAAACACTACAGTTAAAGCAATCCATGGATTTCAGAAATGCAATATTTTATTACTATCCAAGAAAGACTTATGCCATTCTACATAGAAACTGTTTGAGGCACATTTGGCAGTACTGATGTGTAGATTTCGTTGATAATATTATTGTTTCACACTCTTCTCGAATTGTTGACTTCTAAATTTGACGGGTTTCGATGGGAAGACGCACGAAATTCTCGCAATGGGACGAAGATAAGAAATGAAGCACACGAGCCAGAAATTTAAATCGGATAATTGCTTCGTCGAATTACGCAATGGGCTGGAGCTAGGGAAGTGGGAAATAAAGAAAGTATTCTAGGAATAAGATATAAGGTAAGTTTATAAGTCTTAACCAAGAACAAAGATCTAATGGAGTAACCGGTTTGGTAAAGTGATAAGTGAATCATATAGTCCTATCATTATTATGTTCTCTATAATCGCATGCGCAGCAAATGAAACGACACGGTTCAATATAAAGGTATAACAGGTGACAGTTGAAGTGAATTTTCTAAGTTTATGGTAGCCAGAAAAGAAATGGAATTGGGTCGAGCAATGTACTGCAAACTTTCTGCAAGTACTTCGAAGGATATGTCTACCAAAGACAGTAGTGAATCATAAAAGCATCGAAGCTATGGCCCAGTTACTGAAAAAGAATTGATATCTGACATTACGGGATTGAGACGTTCCTTGGCACTTTTAAACTTTAATCTAAAAAATTTCATGATGAATTGAGTATGGGAAAGCTAGCTTCCCACTGAATTATTTGTCATTTAATTAAACAGCAAGAAACGGCTCGTATAAATTAGGATGGGAAAACTTTGAATCGAATTAATAACGGAAGATCAAAAATGTTGATAGCATCGTAAGTTATGCGGATTTATTCCTATGAATCGAATAATAAACATTAATCCGTTGTTTGGCTTTACCGAAATTCGACAAAGGTAATCCGTTTCAATAATGTATCGAAGTATGAAACTGGTGATAATGTTTATCTCAAAGCCAGCCAACGATTAATAGTTAGTTGTATACATGTCGCTTATTTGCCATAAGTTTTCGTCGTGGACCGACACGCTAACCCAGAACGACGACAAATAATTGTTACCGATCTAAATGCCAACGACATTTTTACGCTCTCACCAAACAAGAATTGCGTTTGACTACAACAAAAAGTATATCGGTCTCTGTGGAGGAGATCTACTTTGAAAGGCAATAAAGTACTTGGCTATATGATACATCAAAAACAATCCTCGTACGTGATTCAATATCTTATGTTAGTCAAAAATGAGGTAGTTTCCCTACCTGCTACGTCTATTATTAATTTTATCCATAGTTTAGTTTTGTTTTGTCACTCATAACCAGAGACCGTATTATATTTTTTTCATATCGATAACTATCAATGGTACAATTAAATGGCTTAAGATCTACACGAATTAGGGTAAATAAATGTGTTTAGCACTAATTTAATTTTACATATTTAAAATGTTTTGGTGAAAGTGAAGTGTTATACCGAGTGTATCAAGGGGATCAAGGGGATCATGACCGTTCCACAATTACTTTTGAACGAAGAAAAAGTATTCTGCAAAGTGTGCGATAAAATAGTAAGTTGATAATTTTACAAAATAATTTTAATTTATTTATTTAATTCAAATTACATGTTTATTTTATAAATTCTAGTCTGCCATACAATTGGTTCAAAAACATGCTTTGAATTGCTGAATAAAATTATTTTCATTAATAAAAATATTTTCGTTAATTTCAAAACTATTTTCTCATCTTATATCTAACAGGATGTATGCATTTTCTACTATAATTTTCTTCTTGCATAGATTCCATATCCAAAATTATTCCAAATGTCTGTAGGTCGGTCACTAGCAGGTTCATCTTCATCTCCAAGAAACAGAGTGAACAGCAAGTATTTAATTCGAAATTAACCAAAGCTTTGATTTCTGTTAATATCCCACTTTATAAGTTACAAAACCTAAATTGTAAAACGTTTTTGTGAAAACATTGCAGAAATACTGTACGAGACGAAAGTACTTTAAGAAGAAAATATATATAATTTGTATACGATTTCAATATCAAAAACTACTTCCCCCTACTTCCGACAGATCTTAAATATATTTCTGTTAATAACTTTTCTTTATCTGTAGGTCTCAACCAACTAAATAATATTGGTAATATCAATAGTCGTCTTCTTGATTTAGTTTTCCGCAATCATGTTGGCCGCTGTTGTTTCTAATATTTATTAATGACCTGTGTCAATTTCTAGTCTATGCGGATAATGTAAAAATATTCAATAGAATTGATTCCCTCTACGACACACTATTGCTGCAAGAAAATCTCGAAATTATAAACGAGTGGTGCACAACTTATATCTCAATATTCAGAAGTGTAGTGTCGTCAGGTTTACTCGCAAGATCTCTAAAATAGTCTTTCATTATAATGTTTTGGGTCAAACTCTTGTGCCGGGTCGCAATGTGAAAGATCTTGGAGTACTTTTTGATGAGGGACTTTACTTTTACAAACAAGTAACTTCAGTGTGCAGTGACGCGTTTAGACTGTTAGGTTCATTATTCGCACTACTAGAGCATTTACCAGCATACCTGCTATTAAAACTCTTTTCTGTAGCTTAGTTAGAACTAAACTGGAGTATGTCGCTGTCGTGTGGTACCCCCACTACGCATGCCATCAGGTGAGACTTGAAAGTGTACAGCGTCGGTTCTTGAAGTTCTTAATTTACAGGGAGTCCAGGGAGACTGGTTATTACCCGGAAAGGAATTGCGACCACAATCACCTTCTGCTATCGCATGACATGTCTTCCCTGCGGGAACGTTACGAACATACATGTGCAGTTTTTATGTATAACTTATTGAGAACTTAATTGGCTGTCCAGGGTTGCTTTGTCGCGTTCCTTTTTATATACCTCATAGACAGTTACGCAATATGTCCACCTTTTATTTATACCATATGAGAACGGACATAATGCATCTAGCACCAATTACGCGTATCTGTCGTTGTGCCTATCATCTGTATAGGGACCTTCTCTGCAGAGAACTTGTTTAACACTATGTAACGTTTATATTATCTTGGTTTCTGTTATTACTTTTTAATTACATTTTTTCTTACACTTTCTTGTAATATATTAATTAAGAACTATGTCTGTTGTGGTAGTAATTGTTGGCAACAAATAAATATTATTATTATTATTATTATTATTATAAGGACTTAATTAAAGAAATCAAGCAAACTCTAAATAACAGTTTCATATATTTTATAGTAGATGAAACCGCAGATACTTGTGTGTGTGTGTGCTATATGGCAAATTTATTAATAGGTTGTTTAAATAACAACACTCCTGGTAAATCCCATTTGATTTCGTGTAAAAAAATTGAAAAAGCTAACCATGTAACAATGGTTAGGTCGAGTAATGAAACTTTCATGAATCTTTTCCTTCCCGACATTGTTTCAACTAACAAAATTGTGCTCATGTTTTGCTATGGTGCGTCATACATGGTCAAACCTGGTCAACAAGTTAAAGTTTTGTATTCCAATTTAATTCACGTGACGTGTTTAACACACGGTTTAAACATAGCGACGGAAAATATTAGAAATTCATTTCCTATAGTTAGTTGTTTAATTAGTAACATATATAACAAAATATTTCGAAAATTACTTAATACTCCTTTGCCACCGGAATTAATAATCACAAGGCGGTGAACATGGTTGAAAACTGACAGTTTTAATGCAGAAAATTTTGTCCGTATTAAAGAACTTATTTAAAGTTTTGAAGAGAAAATATTGGTGCAATTTCAACGTGCAAATCAATTTTAGAGAATAATTGACTACACAATGAACTTCGCTTCATTACATCAAATTATGATTTTGTTCATAAAACTATTGTTATTCTTGAAACTGAATCACTCCCGTTGCAAGAGTATCTCCATTTGATTGAAAAACTTAAGGAAAAACTTCAGAGAGTTCCTAGAAAAATAGGAAAATTAATATACAAAAAATTTAATGATATTTAAAAAAGAAATAGTGATTTAAATTTGTTGCAACAAGCAAACCAAATTCTCTGTGGCGATTTTTATGTTGAATCCGATTTAAATCCGAAAGTTGTTAATGTTTTAAAATATGCACTACTTACATCTGTTGATGTCAAACGAAGTTTTTCAACGTACAAATTGCTAGTAACGGATGGGAGACTATTGACTATTGAAGATATTGAAAAAATTTCATTGTGAATTGTTTTTATAGTAGGAAATGTAATGTTTAATGTAGAAATGCAAGTGATAGGTATCTTAGGTATAGGTAAACTTGTTCAAATTTTCTTAGTGTTTGTTTTTTTTCCTTGTTACTTTAGAACATATTCGACATTCTGAAAATATTTTTTAAACATATTTTACGTATTCTAGACATTTAAAGGATATTTTCAGCATATTTTGCTCATATTTAAGCCATATGTAGGTACATATTTGACTTAAATCTCGAACATATAATCCGGTCTCTACTCATAACAGCAAAAAGCAAATGACCTCTTGATTACAATGTGCGTAAGTTCCTATAAGTCTTTAGTTATTTGTTGATACAACATACAAAAAGATTACCGCCAATCAGATAAACGTGCGTATGTAGATTATCTCGTTTTAATTGATATGAACTGCATAACATACGTTGAATAAGTAGCAGTACTGACACTGGGTAATTTGAATGCGTGTGAAGTTTAGCTAGAAGAAATGAATTAATATACTGCCTACATATATATGTATTTATCCAGGACACAGTGTAAACAATCGGGCGCATCTACATCGTGTCAGATCACATCACGTATTTCAAAAAGTAATTCGAGGTGGACACCCGTTTATAGCAAGACAGGATCATGATTGGCTATTGTTCCCTTCTGTGTCTCTTCAATTTTAAAGCAACAGTTGATATCTAGCATAACGCTATATTAAATTAATTGGTTATATCATTCCAGGTAGCGGTTCTATAGAACGATGCAGGTCTAATGTGCATGTATTATAGTCCATATCATTACGATGTCAATGTAGTGTATCCATATATTTTTATTGTACTACTAAGAAGTTAATGAAAGTTGTTAGTTGATGCAGGTACTTAACATCGTCTACCTTAACAATTATGACAGGAAATTGAGAGAACCACTTCTGAGAATTAGGTATTCGTGTGGATGATTACAACAAATTATACAAGATTAACTTGTCATATTATGCCAGAAACTTTTGATTTGCTCTTCTGTGTAATATTGAATCTGAAACCATATGCATCTAATGATATTAAAACTGCTATATCCTGAACTAATTATTATATAATACTCACTGTAGACCAAACTTAAGATTTCGAAATAAAATTAGTAATACTCTTGACTCTAAAAATGAGCAAAATGTTATCGATAATATGTTTGCAAACCCCAGCTTCTGATAATCCATTCGAAGGTATAGGGCTCGATAATATCAGTTGATGAATTTTTTTGAATTGTTCGGAACAAATGACCCGGCAAGGTTTAAATAACCTTGCCGGGCCGAAGTTTCTAGAAGATGATTATAAAATAATATTAAATCTGGAACATTTACAAGACCAAAATCAGTCCTACTGAGCAATCTCTGCTTTAGATACTGTTTTTAAATGATTACATTCCATTAAAAAGTTAAATGCCATTAAATAAGTTTGTAACTGCGTTCGTGATAATAAATAGGTAAGAACTTTATTGTACCATATTTTGTAATCAATAAACTAGTACAAAGCAATTGTAACAAAATTCATACTCCTGGGTGTTGCATTTTTATTATTAGGTGTGTGTAATCTGTGTCAAAGTTTATTCCACTTCAGCCTCTAAAGATCTAAAAATTAGTTTATGATACGCACTTTTCTTGGTTTCAGTAGATAACAGACAATTACATTGCCACTGCCAAATGGCTAAGCTGAAAACTGTCAGAGCATATCTGCGTTTAAATATTATTCTCACTCCAGTCGGTTAAAAAAACCATGCGAAAATGTCTGCTGTCTTCTCTACACACTTACCTCATTGAAATTAATTCGCCTAACGCAATCACCCATTTCCTTTGTGCCGCTGTAGAAAAACGAGTATTTAAAGTCAATACACTTCACTTAACTGTGTAATTTAATTAAGGCACTTGGAAACAGAAGAATACTTTCTCAGGGTATGATTCTACATATTTACCGAGTCTAAAATAAGACGTATGTACGTACGATCCATACGCACTCTTGTAGACACACACACATACACATACATAATGCATCAATACGACCCAGCGTTCTGGTTTTCTGTCAGACAAAGAAAAATATGGTAACGCATACCAAAAGTCTAGTACTCAATAGAATATTTTTGTTGTAGATTAAAATATGGATTTGTTGTTTCAATATATCAAGACACTCCTACGAATATAAAAGAAAAATACATAAATTTCAAAACATTCGGGATATTATATTTTGACTGACTGTAGCACAAGATTATTGAATATTTGATTACCAGTTTCTTTATCTACAATCGCCTATGTAAATTTTATCGAAAGGTGCGAAGAAATACAAAAACCCGTTTTTGTTTTAGGTTGAAAAGTTTGTCTTTGATATGTACACCGCCAAAATTAAAATTATTCTTCCAAAGAATTTAACTTTGTGTTTCATTTCGAATTCGAAACAATTCCAAATCACTGATATTATTTCTTAATTTTATGTTTTATTTTGAATTCCAAATCACTGATGTTATTCCTAAACTGCTAACCCATTTTTATAACTTAAGATTATGTTGCAGGCTCACTTCATATAGTAAGGCTGAGTTGGAAAAGAAGGTTGGAACTTAAGCTCGTAGGAATATGTAAATGAAGTTGCTAAATTTTGCATATGCAATCTGGAAGGCAATTTAGACACAATTGTTTACATTAGGCGATAATCAGGGGCCACAGTAAATTTTATAGGTTCGTGTATTCAATATTTCCGAACATTTTGCAGGTAACGACAATCCTTTTTAAGACAAACATGTTCCGTCCTTTCCTGGACTAACAACAAGTGGCCATTCTTTTCGCGACATTCCATAAAAAAGAAAACGAGTAAAAGTATTGCGCCTTGCCTTCTGCAGCGTGGGGAGACTAAATAAATTCTCAAAAATTATGACCGAAAGAGATCTAAAACCCTTATCGGTCTTATTAAAAATCAACTAGAAACCATGGCGGGTGCCCTGTTAGAACACTTTCGACTGAATGGGCACCTACAGAGAATAGATATGGCAAATAGCAGCACCTGTAGATGTTGCAAGGGGTTCTGACTCTACAACATAGTCTGGAAGGCTAAAGGTCGACAGCTGGGATGGCACCGGATTTAGGATAAAAATTTCCCACTAGTGACTCCATTCAAGATCTTGTACTTTTCCCTAACAACTAAATTTCAGGAGCTGTAGCTGAGCTAACTATATCATGGCAGTAACAGGAGGAAACAACTTGTACCCTAATGGACGATGTGCATTAATAAGCTCGTTTAATAGCAATAGTAGTATTTCTAATCTTGATGATTGACAGAGTTGTTACTATGTTTAAAAGCAGAATGGTGCTGAAAATTTGTTCACCATGTTCCATTAACGTAACACGGACACCTCGTGAGCATGATTATGTATATCTTCTTGTAACATAGACAGTTTGAAACAAGTAACTATCAGTAGATGATCTGAAGATAAAAAACACGAAAAAGTGTTACTGAAAGGATGCTTGCGATGCTTTTATACTAAACGAAAAGTGACCTCCTTGGCATTCAATCTTTCCGTACCTAAAACTGTATCTCTTACTTTGTCTTGCATTTTGAACGCTAAAAATACTTATTACTGCTATTATTATTATTATTAAAACTTACTAAAAATATTGTATATTTGAGTAATTGAAAACAAGTAACTAATTAATGAGATAAATTACATAGTCACAACTTGCAAAAATCAAAAAAGAGACTGTGAGTTTCAAAAATTTTTGAATAAAATTGTCACTACAAATTTGTTTCGCCACACAATGGCTTCATCAGGTGGATGAAAACTAAAGATAAACGAACGATTAGTATCTACTTATATACAAAAGAATAGAAGGTAATTATAAAATTAGAAATTTAGTGCTAGGAGGGGGAACGATAAACATCTGTTTGGTCGTTTAAAACTAAGCCTAATCTATTATATCTATTAATTTCCATTGATTCCAAAATATTTAGTTTTTAAATAGTTTTTAAATTACATAGTACCTGAAAGCAGGGTTAAATTCAAGTGGTTCACGTACTTTTCTCTGATATCAAAATAGTTATGATTTTTGCAAACTTCTTCAAAGTTAGAAGAAGCGCTGTAGTAGTCCAACAAAATCGTTATAATGTTATGTTCTATGACTTTATATCCTATAATCTTAATATAAAAAATGAAAACAGAAGCGGTTAAGATCTCCTTTTAAATCAATGGTAAACACCTCGCCAACATGTTGCTGTATATTTCATTAGATTTATAGGCCCGATAATGTGGTCCAATGATAAAGCTTTTCTCTTGAAGAAGATTGAAGAAGATTATGTATCATCTAATTCGTGGGATGTTACTAGTCCAAGTTAGGAAAGTAGTTCGAAGAGAAGAACTGCCGTACAAGACCTTACTAAAAGCACGATATTTCCGTAGCGGATTCCCAAAAAGGATCTTAATTTTGAAAAGGTCTTTTAACCGGGAGCACAATAATGCTAAGAATAAGAAATCTTACTATCACGAATAATTTTAGTGATATTATACTTCAGGAACAATATATACATTGATATTCTGAAGGTGCACATGAAGCTAGTAAAAGAGACATCATTGGCCAGAGAACGCAGTGTCACTGTTAGTCTAATGAGCTATAAAGCTCGTCAAATATTTTATGACTAAACACTGAAATGATCTTACAATTAGCGTGATTTTAATTGTATCTAGGTTTTATCGGTAGTACAACTGTAATTGGTCTCTTTATGGTTATGTGTAGTATTATTGTAATGTCGCATTCTATTTTAATAAAACTTAGTTCTAAAGAGAGCTCTCATTCCATAATACATAAGACTAGCAAATTAGGTTTTGTCTTGTGTCCAAAAAAATATAGTTTTATTTCATTAACTGCCATTTTAATTCCAGTCCTGTACAGATACATTATATTTTTGGTCTATTTCGTCAAATATGTTTGATGGGATGGTTTGTTGATTTTGCCGTCAGCCATCTAAAGGAATTGTTCGTAGTCACTCTAGGTCAACCGCGTTAAATTTCAGAAACCCATACCATTTTCCAACATCCGTTTGAGATATCCCATAAATCGTCGCGTGTCCACCATTGTTTCCGTTTTTTTGCTTTGACCAAAGATATGTACAAACTCCTTGAAACCAAAATTGTCTGACCTGGTGCACCAGTGTGTATTACGCTTTATAGGTGAAGGGAAACATATCTACTACCAATGGTGATTTAATACTTAACATTGTTGTTACATTTAAGTAGTTGAAGCTATGTGCATTTTGTTCTTCATTTGTTCGGAACAGTGTCACTATAGATAAATATTTATAAGATTTTCATCTGTTAATTCCCATTGCATTCCTAGGATTCTAGAAAGTCAAGCTGCATATATATAGAGCTTTATAATCGCATTAACAAAGTCTGCTGCAATGGTCAGTGCCTAAAATATCCTGTTAAAAGCTTACCAAAATACACTCATTAATACAAATCTAATCATATTACCTTAAGATCAATGCATTACATGCACTAAATGCAAATGTATATTTTCTCGATGCATGAAACCATCTCTTTTTACTTTCAATATTCAGCTTATCTTGAGATATTTTTATCACAAACGATTTTTACAGCACCTTCTCCTGGAGTAATCGAATAAGCAAACATTTAACCAGTGTAATTACAAGGAATGCTTTGACAGGTATATGTTTTGCATAAATTTGCAAATATTTACGACTTCTGATACGATAACACGTCTTCAACACAAGCTCTTAAACACAAAATAAAATCCGAGCGGGCTACATCATTTCCAAATATACAGCAAACTTCTTTTATCTTCAATGTGCAGACATCGACGATGCGCAACAAACTGACACATATTTATTCGATATAAAGCCAATGACGCACATTTTTCGACTAGAAATCACGTGTAAAATTTTATCATTATACATAAAAGAAAATCTAAAAATAAAGGTATTCAAATTAATGGTATATGTATATCGTAATTAAGGAGATAAATAACACCGTTTAGATGAACTCTGTTTATGAATAGTTTTTCGTTGATTTTCCGAGATTGGTTGGGAAGTTGACGAAAGGTTATATAATCGTATATAGGTTTTATCCTCTAATCTCTGTTAAAGTTGTGCATTCATTTATTATTGGCAAGAACAAGCAATAAACTGGCTGTAGGTACATCGTATATGCAAAATAAGTAAACCACTCTCTACGTGGTTATTTACAGATAGTATAGTTAATTATGATCAGGGCTATGCATCGTGAATGTCGAGTTATGACAAGTCGGTTAAATTGTTCAATATAGTTGCCACTATACTCGTATTATTTATCTGAGAATATCTGCCATCGCCAAGTTTCCTAATTTAATAAATAATTCTGTCATTCATGTTGCGTAGCTCCTGCTTATCATCGAAATGTGGGACAAATTCCTTAATTTCCTGGATTCGTTAAAATTTGTTAAACGAAAATTAATTGAAGCGTGTTTATTCTGATTCGGCCTTAAAAGCCTTAAGCACGTCTGAATTTAGTTCTTTATAACTATGTCACGAATAAAATTAAGCAACATTAGTTACGAAGTTTCTTTCAGGAGTGAGATTCCAATAAAGAGGTTTTAACTACGAGATCTTCATAGAAGCTAAACTAACTTCATAAAAACAATAGTTCAGATATGTACTTTCAAAATTAATCCGCGCGACCTCAGAATATTCTTTAATAGAAAGAATAAAATCCGAATTCTAGCGATTGACTACACTTTCCTTCCATACCAGGGTACAAGTACGAAATGCGATTTTTTGTTCTAAAAAAAAACGTGTCAAATTGGAAAAATGATAAAAAGTGCTTTATTCAAAGTGTGTTCCACTGATTGTTATACATTTTTTCCATCTTTCGGGAAATTTGTAAATACCACGCCAGTAAAAATCTTTTACTGCGAACCATTCACCGAGCCACTTTTCACATCTTCGTACGAACCAAAGCACTACTCAGCAAGTGCGTGACCCATCGATGAAACCAAGTAGTAATCGGAAGGAGTTGAGTGTGCTGAGTAGGCTGTATGGGGTAGAACTTCCCAGTTCAGTGCGTCCAAAGTGTCGCGAACCAGTTTTGCCATATGTCATAGAGCATTGTCATAAAGAAAAATGACTTTGTGCTGCCTTTTTCGGTATTCTGGCCCTTTTCAAGTAGCGAACGGTTCCAATCGGTCAATTGTTGTTAGTAACGTTTACTATCAACCGTTTCTCTAGATTTTAACAACTCATAATAGACCACGCTTCTCTGGTCCCATTAAACACAGAGCGTCGTTTTTTCTGCCAAAGCGATTCGGTCTTGCGGTGGATGTGGATGGTGCGCCGTAGTCTACCCATGATTTTCTTGCAAAATGTCACATATGTTTTTGCGCTTTTCCATGTGCCTGTCGTTCAACTCTTCTGAATCTTTCCCATCTCTCGTAGCCGATTAGAAATAGCTTGTTAACTAACGCCCAATTGCTCGGCGAGTTGTTTTTGTGTTTGCGAATCATCTTCGTCCAACAATGCTCGCAATTCCACATTTTCATATTTTTTGGCGGGTTTCCAGGTTCCTTGTCTGCAACATCAAAGTCGTTCATACGTATGTTGCGATGGAACATGTTCACCATAAGCTTCCCGAAGTAATCGGTATGATTCGTCAGCAGGTTTCTTCAAATGAAAACAAAAAATTAATGCTGTCCGCGAACACTATGCACACACTATTCCAATTTATCACTCGTGCGTGTCTGACTCTTGTCGATGACACAACAAAATGGCGCAGTACAAACTGCATTGGTGTGCATATGTTGCCTGAAATCCAAATTTCATACTTGTACACCTGGTGCAACACCTGGATATGGTTTCAGAAGTAAACTTGAGGAAGTTCTATCAGAAAATCCTATAGTATCAACTTTTAGCTTGGAAAAATGCTAACTCTAAAGGTGCTTTTATTACAGAGTTCACATTCATCATATAAGATATTGAGAAATCACGAATCCCATGCAGGGGAATGCTTGACCAATGTGGTAAATATCAAAGTGAAATTGTAGAATTACGTTGAGAAATTTCGTCGCACACGTTACTCCAATGTATCTTTCTCCGATAATAAAGGAATATTTGCTTATTTATTGTTAACTTTTTGGTGGTAAGATTTTAAAATTACCAGGTAAGTAACTAAAGATCTTTGGGCACTGGTATAGAGCGGTCCCAACCTAGTTGGCAGAAGATGACAAGTCGTGGCACGCTACGCGTTGTATGTGAATATCTTACTTCTGAGTTTGGGAGAAGTAGAAATAATTGCTATTAATAAAAATGGCACTGCTCCGTGCTTTCTTGTACAAGGCGTTTAAAAGGGGCAACAGGTTGCAAAAGACCGAGTTCTTGAAACTCCCAAAATGCAGATAGGTGTCAAATAATCTCCTTGAAGGAATGTATTAACAGCAGCAATAATCTTCCGGCTAGGCACTCATCATGGGGGTGTAAGGTTAAAGTTAGTTTAAAACCCGAACGATGTCCAGTAAATCTTTCGAAAAACTGATTTGGTAGCCGAGAACTTTGACTATTATTGAAACGTTGGGGTCTTCACGCAGAAGAGTACACCGACCTCTCGCAGCTCGACGGAATCGCTGCTACTCGTTCGGCGGTGAAAAGAAATTTCAGTCTAATTTTCTCTAAATTTTATTAAAGTCTAATTTTCTGAAGCTCACAGATTATTAGACTAACAACTGGAGAGGAAAACTATCATCTTTTTCTGGTGCTGCTGATTTGATGACCACCCACACATAAAAACTGGCAGTGGTATTATTGAGACAAAGCGAGACTATACAATTTTCTACATTACATTCGTCATTTTGGTAGATGCGATTTTGTGGAGCCAAATAATAATCTCGTAATTGATGATGGTCCTCAAGCTGCGATTTAGGGCTATAAACAAACGATAAATGCACTGTTCCACGGGAATATGCATGCAAAGTTTTTAATACAACTCTGTTGGACTATCAACCCAAAATTTCTTAACTACTACTTGCTCTCTTGACTCTTTGATCATAGGGCTCGCGCCTTTTGATCCTAAAAATAATTGATAACTAGGGTTGTGCAAAACGAAAGCGCACATAGCCCACCAGCCTCACATGACGCGGTGGTGGTGATGTCAGTGAAGGTTCAAGAGATAAGAAACGCATAATCGGACTGTCAAAGGTATCCAATTAAATTTAGAAAAGGGTAAACGGTAAGTTTAGGGAATTTACACGAGTATCTCATGACAACTGTGCATCAACTTGTATACTCAAGAAGGAATTCTCTCCAACAGTTATGAGCAAAGCTTTCCTCTAAATAAGTCTTAATAGATGTAGTTTGTTAATATGAACGAAACTTACTTCTTTTCTCTTCTTGTAGCACTCAGTGTCGAGAGTTCTTTTTCCAAAAACGATTTGGCCACTCATTGGAAGTATTTAGTTATAGATTGTCGCATACATCAGAGTCATTAGTCGTACCAGAGTTTCCTCAAATTGCGATTTAAGGATGAAAATTATTATTAATATTAACACCTCCCTGCAGAGTAACATAAAAGACCTACATACATATATGGTATACTATATTATATTATCCCACTGAACGACGATGCGATGGTTCTAATTCATACTATATTTAGATTCCAGCAATGATGCAATTTTATTAATTATTCACAAAATATTTCTAGAATTTAGATGGTCACAGGAAGTATGGATGAGCAACCGATTGTATACATTTGGTTTAGAAATTAATAAGAAGATCGTCGTAGTAGGTAACACGGTGTATATTTTAAACGTTTAGTAAATAAGAGGCTTCCAGGGATTTTATATTTATGTGTAAAACCGGTAGTCGGATGTATGAATAATTTATAATATTTATGGGCCGGCAATATAAAAGCAGCTTTAAGGAGTTTTCATAAGCGTTGATTTACATACGAAGTACTAGATAACACTAAACATAATCCAATTAAAACTCAATAAACCTGCTGTTCTGCTGCTTTATGACCCTACCTACAATACGCGATGTTTCAATTTCCAGCAGTAAGATGAGAAATAATCTCTGATGCAGTACGCACTAAAGAAGTTGATTCGAAAGAATTGCTTCGTCATTTTTGATTTTCCAAACAGACACGTTAAAATGGAAAGTTCAATAGCTCCAATACATTTCGGAAGGTAAGATTTAGTATTGTTATGTAATGTGTGTAGGCTATGATTACATTTGCAAGTTCTTGAACACTTTGCAATGACTAAAACTGGATGCCTTAACGTACTGATAATAAAATGTCAGTTTATGTAGATATGCGTTAATATAAAATTGATCGAACGAAGATCAGAATGTGAGACTGTAGTTTGCTTAAAATACCAGCATATTTTACATCGTTACAAATTTTTAATAGTGGAAGAATATAGAACATTACTGCCACAAACATAATACAATGGCATTTTTAAACAAGTGAAAGTTGTAATATACATTTGCTGACCTTTATATCTGATGATAGTTTCAAACTTTTGGTATTCCACGTGGTGAAATATTTGATATAATACCAAGTCTCCTTAATGCAATCTACACATGTCGTTTATCTATTATTAAAAACTTATTCCCTAACACAAATTCATATTTCGCTTGGAACTGTAAGTGTAAATCGAATCACCTGATGAAGCACAGCAACATATTTTACTGTGGGTACCTACCATAAGAGAAGCTACTGAAACTGGCGTCACTGTTGATGAGGAAGTCACCTTGGATTCATTCCTGAAGCAAAGCAATGAAATGGCGTTATGAGAGACCAAGTAAAAAGGAAGAATCGAGGATGAGAAGCATAAAAATATTCCTGGATTATGGTAAGTAAAAAAGTGTTTTTTCTCAAAGAGTTAAAGCCCTTATAATTGAATTATCAACTCGTTAAATTGATTCATGTTCTAATAGAAAGGAATTTACGAGAAACTACGAAAATCGTAATGTCTAATTTTATTAATGAGTACATTTGAAAGCAGAACAACATCATTACTGGGTACTAAGTAAAAATTGTTTTAATATATAACAGAGATTATATAATATATATTTGATAAGAGGAGAGCAGAATAGTAAAATAGTGGCGTTAATCATATATCACAAGCATGTAGTGTTACTTCGTAATAATGTAAGGTGACAAAGGCAATAAAATATTATGCAACAGGGTCGCCATTATGCTCAAAGGCAAATAGTTCATTACACTCTTTCCAAGTAACAAAAGAGAAGAATTTAGGCTAATCATAAACTCTTCCAATGAATACTGTTTACTAAAACATCACCTTGAGAAAATGAAACCGTTCGTCGTACTCGACGAATGGTTTCTACTGTGTAAACTTCGCGAAACTGTAATTGCATCGTACACTACAAATGGATGACCTTATTTTGCAAATAAGAATTGTTTCTCCATGGAATTTTATGAATTTTATTAGAAATAATTTCGGGGCCCTGGAATGATACAAAGTCCTTGTATCATAATCTGATGGTAAAGTTTAAAGGGTATTCATACTAATTCATTACTAGTGGTGGATGGTTTGCAGCAGTGGTTCCCAAGAAGAACAAAAAGCAGAGAGGGGCAAAGAAGGATTCCCATAACAAAAAAAAACGTTATACTAAAATATACTAAAACTATAAGAAGACTAAAAGCCCAGACTAAGGTTAAGATAAAGGAAGAGTGCGGTTTCCTGGCTGCTTTTCTTTTCATTTTGAAAATTTCGTGATCGTTTCAGTAAGCAACCATTGGTTTAAAGAATGGGGCAAACTGCGCGCCCAGATAAACCGTCCGTCCGATTGTTCGTGCGATGTTTATAATCAACACCAGAATGGTACCCACTTTACCACACATTACGCAGCGTGTGCCAGAGTGAAGAACATAGTTTCATTTTAATTGCTAACAATAAGTTAATTAAAGAAATCCGCTTTAAGTCAGAGTGTAATGGATACATTTATCCATTACACTTTGAGTTAAAGCTGATAATTTGCTCGAATATGGCTTACAATGTTAAAATCTTTTGCAAATGCTTATTATACTCAATCTTATATGATAGTTTTCTACAACTATATTATAATCAATTTAAGTAAAATGTATTCTACTCCTTTTATTACCCATATCAGCACTAACAACGTTTTCATCTTTTCGTCAGCAGGATTCTAGTTCAAAGTTACCTTAATTTCATTTATCTGATCTAAAAATACGCGATTTGTTCGTTCGGTATCTTTGTATTCAATGCAGTTATTAAATTAAAATACATGTAGTACGTAATATGTATTTATGAACTATTGAAGATGGTAATTGGCTTGGTGAAATACACACTTAGAGTATCCAGATGCAGTGTCATTTTATATTTCTTCAATAATACACAGTAACAACAAATGTTTTGGCCATTATGCCTATTCTTTAGTATCGATTCCATTCTATTGTAAGTGCGCCCAAATTTATGGGTGGTAGTGTATGTCAATGGAATTTATAGTAAGTGCAGAACAATCTAAAGTGACTACATAACTGCATTCTCAGAAGGCGCATTTTTATAATTGGGATTTTGCAGCTAATAGAAATAGGTATTTATAAGAAGACGCGGAATGATCAAGAGATTTTCTATAATAATGTTAAAGACGCGTACACACCACGCTATGCATAATGCAGTTAATTGCTATTTGTACCCAATAATCATAACAGCACCACACATTTATTACATGGTTTAGTTTTGCTACGCTGGATTTCACACTGATAAATCAAATTCTAGTCGCCGTAACGTGAAAATAGAATGAGCGACACTAGCGCTAACTTATCGAAATTAATTGCGCGAAATCTGTCTCTTGAAAGCATATAATTGCGTGTAAAAATACGCTTTAGAAGTGAATTTTCCGATCCGTTATAATTTATAGATCCTGCGCTATCCGTGGCATGGATGAAGAAAGAAAAAGTCCTAGTAAACAACTTGGAACTGATTTACTGCCTTACACGATTCAATTTTAATTCATATGGCGCTTGTGTGTGCAAGATGTGTAATACCGCACGGAGGAATGTATTTATCTTTGATGTGGTTTTATTAACGAATAACAAGTGGTTAGTTGAAGGTTGCATGGTGTGAGCACGTACGGAAAAGGAAAAGAATACTTGAAAATTATTCATCGATCGTAAATGTTTAAAGTGATATCTTTATGTCACATAAAATGAAATAATGCCTAATTTTAAAATTCAATTCGAGCGAAACTAAAGCGCATATAAATTCTAATGTGAATTGAAGCATTTGACGTACCGTACAACGTTACTAATTATTTAAAAATAAATAAATACTACTAAATGGAGGTCAGACCTTTGAGTTATTGCACATATTTAAAATTTAATGCTTCTCTATTTTGCAGCACGCGCAAATCTTACAGGCATCGTATCATAAATATATGTATGTATGTATGTATGTATGTATATATAAATATATAAGACATCTGTGTATCTCTCAACAATGTTTGCTCTTGTATTCGGTTCAAGCTTGTATTGTTTCAAATCAAAACTTTACGCTAGAATGTAGATTATAATACTGAAACCAAATATTTAGAACGTGTAGAAAGCTGTAGAAGCCAAGTCGACAACAATAGCGTATGAAGAGCTTGCCTGGAGAAGTACGTCTACCTATCCTAATATTTCTTAATATTGCCTTGCGCAACCTTACTTACTATTAAGCATTCCACAGAGGTGGTAAAATGAATGTGGTGTATTAGGATGAAATGACATCATTAAGGTATTTAATTTCGTTTATAGCACAACTGTCGTTTGATAAAACATAACTCTCAAAATTGATATTTCTGTTTTCTGACGTTAAGGTAAATCCTGCACCAACTAGACTTAATTCTTAAATTCTAAATATGGGATGATATAGGATTTTTATGGAATTTTTTTACTACAAAAATGCTAATTTAGAAGTACTATATGTTAGAAATTGCACTATATTAGAAACTCTTGCGATTTTCAGTGTTCAAGATTGTAAACTTTTACCTATGAAAGTTAAATAACTAGTAATATCCTTGCAAATCTAGTTCAGAGCCATACAGCAACAGGTAATATAAAACTTACACGTGTGCACGTATACCAACCATTTAATAATAATAATAATAATAATAATAATAATAATAATAATAACGTTTATTTACCCAACAGGAACCATTTACAGGTAAGTTAACAAAATGAGTTAACGAAAATAATATAATACTAATAATAAATAAATACATATACACAACATAATAATAAAAATATTGAAACAAAACAACTCAAAATTAATTCTAAACATTATCAAAATTAAACCTTGATACTGATAAATATGAATTAATAGAATACAAGAAATTAAATAAACAAGTCCTCATAAATTCTATCGGCAGATCGACTCATGTGATGAAGAGGAGAATTGAATAAAATATTTGTTCTGGGCGTTGAGCACATAAGGGAGTTGACAAATCTGGAAGACTGACGTGAAACATAAAATTGTAGTTGAGATAGCAAGGGCGAACAGTCAATTGTTCCATGAAGTAACTTCCAAACAAAGCGAGCCCCATGAATATCGCGGCGCGCAGCAAGGGATTGTACGTTGTGCCTGACAAGCAAAGAATCGTAATCAATGCCTCTTGGAGGGTATATACCGTCAACTTTATAGGACATACACTTGAGAAATTTTCTTTGCAAGCGTTCAATAGAAAGCTGATGGGAAATGTAGTAAGGTGACCATACAGGAGAACTGTACTCCTAGCAGCTGACAATAAAAGCAAAGAATAAAGATTTAAGTACGTCAGGATTAGTGAAATACCTAGAAGTACGTATGACAAACCCAAGCTTTCTAGATGTGGATGAACAAAGCTTTTCGATATGAAAAGAAAACCTAAGCCCACTATCAAAAAGCACTCCAAGATCATTAAAAGTGTCAGATTTTCGAATGGGTTCATTACCAATTTTATAGGAGGTAGGAGTTATATTTTGTTTTCGAGTAAATGAAATGGAGCAACATTTAACAACATTTATCCTTAGCTTGTTGGTAAAGCACCAATGAGTTAGGCTACTCAGGTTCTGCTGAAGAAACACAGCGTCATGTACGGAGGAAACTTTAGCATAGATTTTCACATCATCAGCATATGTAGGTACATGGCAATCAAGAAATTCAAGAAGGTCATTAATATAAATTATAAAAGCAAAGGGCCCAAATTGGACCCTTGAGGTACGCCAGATGTAGAAATATATTCATACGAGCAAAAGCCATTGTAGTGAACATAGTTCAGCCGATTGCTAAGATAAGAGGCAATTAATGCAAGGAAGCCGGGAGTCATGCCAAACCTACTGAGTTTCACCAGCAATATTCCGTGATCGATGGAATCGAAGGCGGATGATAAATCAGTGTAAACCACATCCAGTTGTCCCTGTTCGTCCAGACAATCACTGACATGCTGAGTAAAGGCGACAAGATTGGTCACTGTCGATCTACCAGGAAGAAACCCGTGTTGGCGAGAAGATATATATTTCTGCACATTTACCAATATACATGTGTAAATGACCTGTTCATATAGCTTGGCAAAGTTTGATAATAATGCAATTGCCCTATAATTATTTAAAACTGATTTATCACCCTTTTGTAAACAGGGATGATTCTAGCACGCTTCCACAAATCAGAAAAGGTAGTAGTTTTAATAGAAAGATTGATGATGGTGGTTAAAGGCTTAGCAAGACCAGATCTAGCTTCACGAAGCAGTTTGTTTGGAATGGAGTCATCACCAGCTGTAAAATTACACGGAAATGTAGCCATAATCCTCAGTAATTCATCATCTGTGACAGCTAATAAATTGAAAGGCAATCTGTCTGAATAGTAATCACGATTATTAAATGCTGAGCTTTCAATGTGTGTATTCAAAAAAAGATTTGCAAAAGAATTGACGATATCTTGTGGTGAGTCGATGACAATATTATTGTATTTCAAAGTACCTGGAATTCTAGTTCTGCCCTTTTTATTGTTAATAAATCTAAACAATTCCTTAGGGTTTTCTTTAATTGATTGCTCAATCAATTTCATATAAGATTTATAAGTATCAGAGATTTGTTTCTTACAAACAATTCGGAGGTGTTTAAATTCATGGTCGAAGAACAAACTTTTAATGCTTTTTCCATTTACGTCTGTAGTAATCTTTCAGCCTTACTGCAGATATCAATGAAGCATCAAACCAGGGAGGATAACATCTTTTAGAGGCTTTGTAATATGAAACAGATTGCTCACAAATGTGGTATAAAATTCTATAAAATTCTTCAAGAGCGAAGTTTACGTCTGTGTATTGATTCAGACATGCCCAATCAGCATTAATAAGATCATTGTACAGCTGATCAAAGTTAGCTTTACGGAAGTTGAATCTGTCATTAATCGTAAAGGGAAAATTAATATGTCTAGATTCGCAGCAAATTTCAATTGACATAGATAAAGCTGGGTGAAATGTGTCAATAGATACCAATGGTATCGTATCCTCATGGACAGATACCAGAGCCTGTGTATTACATAAGACTACATCTAAAATTTTCCATTTCATAACTTATGTATCAAATTAAAACAGCAAAAAGTACAATCCAACAAAACGACATCTGTAAGATAAAAGAAGGTCCTTCTATCACAGATAACCCCAAATAAATTTTTGACGTTTTGGAAGGAAGTTGCATGAAACATTGTGAATACCGCTGGCATTACCTATGTCCATAGTTTAGACGTAGAAATATAAACGATAGTAACATTTGAGGATATCTTTATTACGGCCAAGTGGATATTGGAAATGTAAACATTCGTATGCGGTGAATGTGTACAGCAAGGTCAAGTGGATTTTAATTTTTCAATTAAGTTTTATTACACCTTGTCTACTAAACCAGAAAAGAATTTATCTAAATGTATTCATGAATTGTTTTTCCGGTAAATACGTTCATTTATAAATACAAACCTATTTTCTTCGTAGTAGCTAGGCAACTTTTTTCTGCGGATCCTTCAATTTGTATAGGCTGATTGCATTCGCTTAACTTACATATGATCAATTTTTACTTAAGAGTCATCTAAAATCATTAGTTTATGACATGGAAATAAACATATTCGACGAATTTCGAACTCATCTAAACAACGCAATATAGACTGTACGGCAAGAACATTCGCGCATGCGGTTACTAATTATTAAGATTTGACAAACGAATGCATTATAAGTTATTATTAAATAGTGTACAACAGACTGACACTGTTCCTCCATCACTTGTTCCCACATACGTGCAAAGCCGGTTTACTTGAAATTATCATACACTCGTTTGTCGAACCTTAGTAATTATTGCGTTGAGTGATAAGCGGTAACCACTTCGAACATTTGTTATGATTAGTAAGTCATTCCATTGCAGGCAAACTTTCATTTGCCGATGTTAAAAGAAATGATTTTTACCATTTTTTATTTGTTTTATACCAATTGACTTACTGTTAGCATACATCAATCTAACAGAAGTTGTGAGAAATGGTTTATAACTTTTCATAACAAATAGTATTATAACACTACCTATGCCAAGCAAAATCTTGATGGCTTAAATAAAGTCAGTAAACAACATTATAATACTCGAAATACATATGCTTTGCAAATACCCCTATATATCGCTGATGGGGGTACCCATTATGAAAAAAATCTTTATTATTAATTTTACGACTAAAAGTCATTTTTTATAAAAAGTTATGCTTGTTGAGAAAATGACGTGACGATAAGAAAATTTTAGATCAGATGTAGAGGGTGTTAATAAATTAGGAAAGTATGAAAATGCTTCAAGGGATAAGTACCATTATTTATTATTTTTATAAAAATATTATAAAATAAAGTTGTTTATAAACTAACATAAACTCTAAATACAAATTTTGAAATAAAAATTCGAATTTTTTAATTTTATTCTACCTAGCTACCTTCCAACTCGACACTTTTCCGCTTAAAACTTACTACATCTACCGTACACTTTACTTTAATTTTACTAAATTAGGTCAATATGTTGGGTAGAATCAAGTGTATGTTTACTTAGAATAGAGAAAGCGGAGAATTCCGAAACCTCAAAATGTCAGGAAACAGCAATGATGACTTAAGGGGTAACACTACTGTGAATTTTTCAGAAAATTGATGTTTTTATTGGTTTAATAGATGCTTTGTATCTTCTAGAATATGGAGCAAAAAGTTCATTACCCGGAAGAAAGTTTTCCCTTGAACTTTCGAGCTCTTCCCGAAGCGCGTCGGATATCTCCGAAACGACTCCTGTACCAAATAAATACCAGTTGGGAATGCCTTTCTTTTTGATTTGTAACTCCTCCCATTCACTAGTAGAAGTCCTTAGAAAGTGTTTCGGCACGAGGTAATGAGGTTTCGAAAACGCTATTGCAACATTAGTGTTCAGTCTGACTAACTAGCTTAAGTAGTTAAATGCGGCGAACAGCTTACCCCTACTTTTAATTACGTTTTTACTTCCAAGAAGCAATTACACCTAATTCTGTTTTTACACGGTCTTTTTTACACGGTTTTGCTTTAACACGGTTTGAAAATAAAAAATTTTAAATTTTTTTACACCATTTTATTCCATTTAGCACGATTCAAAATATTCGTTTTTTTTGTGTATACATACATACAAGCAAATTTACCGGTCACAGCAATTGTAAATAGCACAAATTTAGGGGAATACCCTTTTTGTGCATACAAGCAAATTTACTTGTGAGAGCAATTGTAAATAGCACAAATTTAGGGGAATTCCCTTTTTGTGTATACAACCTATATCTATTCTTTTTGTTAACAACATAGCTGTTTTACATACATACGTAATTGTTTTTAGTTCCTGAACTTGTCATACATTTAATTTCAGGGACCAAATATAATTGTTATTATTTTATTTCAGATAAAAATGTTACAAGAAAATTCATTTTATTTAATATTGGGAATTTTTAACCATTATCATTGCAAATATATTATTTTGGTTATCGTAACCAATTAAAGTGAGAAATATTTTTTTGGGTTATCAGTAACAATTATCTCACCCAAAATAATTTTTGGTTTCAGATAACCATTATATGAACCAAAAGATTTTTGGTTAGAAATAAGCATTACTAAAAAGATTTCTTTTTGATCAGGGGTGAAAAATTTTTTTAAGTGAATGAACATAAAAAAGCTATGAAAAAAACAAAATATACCAAACAATATCAAAAATCCTCACAAAATAAAAAAACAAAAATTTTGACAAACAGAACAACAAATGAGCCATAAATTTAATGCAACAACAACACATGAACAAGATAGCACAACAAATCTGTGGCGGTAGTACCAAAACTAAGCATAGCTGAAGGCGGTGTATGTTTTTTTTTATATTTTAAATTCATTACATAAAACCTTATAAAGGTTACATACAGCCAATTGCAATTTTAATAACGATCTTAATGAATTTATAAATCCCTATTCAACATTTAAATGAGAGAAATATTCCCCCTAAAACTTTATGAATTAATTTTTTATTATCAATTTCATCCTTGATAACAAAAAAAAAGAATTTTTTGTAATGGTTATATCTAACCAAAAAATCTTTTTGGTTGATATAATTGTTATCTGAAACCAAAAATCTTTTTGGTTGATATAATTGTTATCTGAAACCGAAATTTTTTTTTTTGGTTGATATAATTGTTACTTATAATCAAAAAAATATTTCACACTTTAATTGGTTACGATAACCAAAATAATATATATCTTATAAAAATGGTTAATTATAACGATTTTATAAATTCATCAATATAAATGGTTAAAAATTACTTTTTTGTCGTTTATCTTATAATTGTTACGTCCCTGTACTTAATTTACATTACATACTTCTAAGCTTAGAGTGCATATCTTTCTTTTCTTTAATAACTATGCTTGTGTAAATACACATTATATACAATGTGACTTAATAAAATAAACATGAATACTTGTTCGTAACAAATCCTTGTTTTTTCACTAATTTTAATAGCTTTTAGAGATAAGGAACCAATCACCTATTTTTGCATACGATCAATGTCTGTTTTTACACGTTTTTTTACACGGTTTTTCTGGAACCAACCTACCGTGTAAAAACAGAATTAGGTGTACATATGTATACTTAATACTCCTTCTTCGTAATGGAGAGTCTTCCTGTTCAACAAAATTTATGAATTCTAAACTAACTGTTATATAAAAAAGTCTTAAAATATAGCAACTGATATTGCTGTGTGCAATTTTAATGATGGTCTGACAAATATTCTACGAATCATGAATGTATTGGAGATGGATATTGGCGTCCAATCACACAATTTTTGTGTTGAAGCCAATAGTACACGCCGAGCTATCTTTGACAGATGCGGTAAAAGAGGTGCGCTCTTGCATACAATCTTCGAGGTAAGAGAATGAGAAATAATGTATGAACTTGGAAGGGCAGCTTTATGGTCCTGGGATATTATATTAATGGTAAAAATTTATAAACAGTCCAATTTTTCATTTGTTTATGTCTATAACACGTTTCAAAACATTAAACGCGTTTCTCTCGAAACACGATTTTCCAAAACGGCACGCAGCATAACTACAATAATTCTTATTCTATTCATTCCAATTTTTGACCATATCTTTAGCATAAGAATATCTAGTGACATAAGTTAATTTAGACAAACAAACAAACAAACAAATGATTGCCCTTTTTTGACCGAAAATTGAAAGTTTTACTTCAAATACTCGGTAATCGCACAAAGTCAATATTTTTAAAATCCCCTATGTATTTCACTAGCGATAACCATGTAGATTAGGTGGATTTTTTCTATTATTCTGAATTGAAATTTGAACCAGTTACACTGCGTCCCGCGGAGCACCTCAAGTTCAATATGCCTCGCGAGAATGTCTCCAGCGCGGCCATTTTTTATCGATGATAATTCCTTTTTCAGTACTTAAATATATGCTTAGTAACTTCCTCAAATATTATCATCACTTTGCCTTTTCTTCCATCCAAAACAAATTGTCGTAAAAGTGCCTCTTTTTAGGCTGTTACAGTGGTGTTACCCCTTACCCATTAGTAAATGGTCAAGTCAAACCTGGAACTACAACAACACTTCATGGAGCGAAATATACAATTTCATTGAGAAATATATTATTATTTTACATAATGGACATTCCTGAAATTGCACGTGTTGTACTGTAACGATTTGTTGTTCATTTTTGAATAGGTAATAATAACGGGACTAGATTTTGACAATTCCGCTCCTCTAAACTTTTACTGCCATACACAACAACCAAATTTTTGTTCATGAAACTTGGACAGAATCCATGCAATTCTAACAAAGATGTGTCCTATACCAGGATAAAGTTTTCACGTAATCATTTAACATCATTAGTTTCATGGTTCAACTTTAGAAGATCTGGTTAGAGAAGCCGTAGAATTCTCACACCACAATTATTTAATCCAAGGCACGCGTCTCGCTACCAACGAGGCAAGCATCAAATTTTGTCGGTCATATTGCTTGGGATAAAAACCATAGCTGCTCTACTGCCGTAGGCAATATAGCCCCATACCGTAATGTCCACAGTAGGATGCACATGTTTTTCGATTGAAAATTACCTTCTCAAGCAAAAGTTTGATTCATTGTTTAAGACGAAATGGTACTATGCTTCAATCCATCCAAGCCTTTCTCTGCAGACGCCTAAACATTTCTGTAAACCAAAAGATCGAATTCGGTAATAAGTCAGTACGAATATATATGGAATAACTTGAAATCAGCTATGAACCTGCTTTTGGAACCAGCACTTTTAGGCGACAATTTTGGTGTTCGGTTGTTCTTCTTTGCGATCCAACCATCCACCACAAATTTATCATATTGTATTCTTCTAAGGACACCAATGCATCCCCTTAATCCCAAACAGTGTTTGATGGTGTTGTTAACATTAGTATATCTATATAATAATCAAACAACGCGTCATGTGTGAAATACGGCAATGCTTTGGAGCATTTCATAGTTGATATTTATTGTGTATTTGAAGGTGTTGAAATCATTACTAAAATAAGAACTAGTTTATTGTAATTCGTCTTAAACTACAGTTTCTCCCATCTATATTATTAGTTATTCTCACCTATGTCAACATCGCAATGCATAGATTGGCATTAACACGTATCTGTTGAGTAAATCTTCTCAATTATCTTTCGGTTGTTGGTGATGGAATTAATTGTTAGAATTTTCACATTTGGCATTCTATAGATTCGTTTGTGTACGTTTATTGACAATAGAACCGCACCACCATTCGTCCTGTCTACATTTCAGTATTTCATTGCTCAATTCTTTGCAGAAGTTATAGAAAGAATGCGTACTATGTACTCTGGGAAGAGTAGCATTGGTAGATAAAAAAGTGGTCGTGTCTACAACAGTAGAGCAAACAAGTTATGAAAAGAATGTGATGACTTAACAATGTATCGATCATCTTCTGCAGCTTGTGGAACCATCGTACAAAACCACAACTTATTACTGGTTTCCAATTTACAGCGCCGGGCATAGTAATTGCGTAGTCTATGCTACTTGATACAAAAGCTACACAGTTTACAAAACATTGGAATAGCGACTCATTTATCACATATCCCTGATTTAAGTTCAAATAACTTTTAATTTTCAACCAAAACGCATAGAAACCGTTTCTAAATGGGTGTAGAGCTGCGAGCGCATTTCTAAGTGAAATATATCATCTTTTTAATAGAGGAAGGTGCTTCGAACATTAATTCCAAAACGTATGAAAGTGCATTGTAGTATCTTTGGAAAACAACAGTCAATACGCTTTCACTGCATTTTGATTTCTTAAATCTTTTCCCCATTTTTTTACAGCAGCCCCCATTTTATCATTATTATTATAATGGTAACTATATTCAAAGTATAACTCAGAATAAGATTTGTAAAACCAAAAACGATTAAACTGCCCTGAATATTGGAAATTTGAAGTTGTTCGTTGACCAAGGATTTCCATCGCTGCCATGTTTATATAGTATTAAGAATTCGTACCGAACACCGATCACAATTTCAACCAAAGTCTGGATTGTCTAGTAGTTTTTATTATATTTCCAATGTTCAATAACGCAATACCTGCAAGAAACAGATCGATCATCCTTGTAAACAGATCGATCATCCTTGTAAACAGACCGTATTTTATGACAGCTTCTGTTTTTACTGTTTGAAAATGTAATTTTAATTCTTCAACTAAAATAATCGGAAATCCAACGCTTACCAGATTCACGGTTTTACGAATTTATGTCTCGTCCTAATTCAGAACAGCAGAATCGAATAATATACTATGCTTAACGATTTATTATCTTGACTACATATTATACTGAAATATGTATGTTTGCACTGTAGTATTATATTGGCTTCGAATGAGGGTTTTGGTTATTTTTATTAAATTTTTAATGCCACCAAGGTAGAAAAATAATAAATTGTCAGTCGTGGTAATGCAACTAGCTCTATTTTACTAATATTTTATTATCATCTTCTTTTTCTTTTAGTAACTAGCAAATAGACATACATATGTATGTACATATATATGTATATATCAATTCAAATCGCATAAATACAAAAACCTTGGTAGAGCGGCCTCATAAACTTCCATGCTTTATGTAACTCGTAGAATGAAATGTTTATTTCAAAGTTAAGACAAAAATAAATAGAACTCGAGGTATTATACTACCATGATTTCGTATTTTACATAAACAATACCAGTTTGATTTTATATAAAAGTAGGAGATCATTTCAGAGAAATATGATTATTACTCTATAACATTATATTCGGCTTTATACTCACACATTCCAAGTTTAATTAAAGCATAACTGAAATATTGTGGTAATGTGAATTATAGGATTTGAGCTTCTCTAAGTATGTGATACAATATACATATGTACCTAGACAGATATTGAATATATACACATATGTCTGTAAGAATTAGTGTTGGTGGAGGTAAAATACAAATAACAAATAGGATCTACTCAAATTAGATGACTCATCACTTGGGCACTTCTTTCAACGTCCACAAAAGATCCTACATGTGATTCGTTAATTCAAGCCCTCCATTTACTTGTAATGCTTCTGAAACCAATTTGTGTTATTAGCGTGGCTAGATTTGAACACGAGGTAGGCACACACTTTTTGTCTTGTAATGATGCAACCATATCTCAAATCCCTCTCAGAAAAATAGGTTGAGATGAAAATACTCTACAAGAATGCAGTTAATTACAATAAAATGATTAGGGGATACCATAACGAATTTCATTAGTTAAACTGGAACAGTTTTTATTCGAATAGTGGTGTATTAGGCCTCTTTCTTCTAGATGAAAGAATTTTTAAGTAATTATAATTATCAGAAATAGGTTTCAATTGTAAATTTAGCAATCAAAAAACAATTCAACAAGAATCTGAAATTTTTCTTTCTAAAGAGCACTAGGATATTTAAATGTAAAAGTTACCGATATTGATGCGTTTCATAGAACCATACAATTGATCGCATGTTAAAACCTTATGGGAATTTAAAGTCAACATGGTAAAACGACATAGAAAACAATAATACATTTGAATTTACTTAATACAGCGACGACGTTCTGTTCGTACATACCTCTCTTTTTCCTATTTATGCTAGTTTGCTAATATCTCCTTTGTATTGATATTTTTGCCATGCATGCATATGTGACGAAGGACGCTCTTATATGACCCTCTCCAACGAATCCAAGACATAACGCAGACTGGTTTCAATAATGTTTACGTCATCTTTAGACCGCCATCGACGTTTAGATACTTACAAATTGAATTTAGTTTGATAAACTACACATTTAATAGGCAGCGAATTTTGAAACTCCTACGTGTCATGTTCATAAATATTTTGAGTTTGATATCGCAGACTGTCGATCAATGAGAAACTAATATAGGGTCTAAAAGTAAGCAAGTGATTTAAAAAAGAATTTGATACTTTCTTACGCTCAATTATGATACCCGTGATTCAGCAAAGGACATATCTGACTTAACAGTTTTGGAACATTAAAACTTGATACCCCCAACAATAAAGTTCCACTGTGAAACATAGATAAGATAGATTTAATCTTTAGAAATGTCCGCACACTAGTAATAAGTATATCAAATGTTATTTCAATTAAAACTTTAGTCACCGGCAAAGTGCATACTGCAGAGGATCTGGAAGTAGTCCATTACTTGAATAGTCTCATCGGAAGTATTCGTGTGAAAGGCAGGATTTCGCACAAATAGGATCAAATGTCTCCCATAATTAGGTTTAACTCAGACTTTGGCTAAACAGAAAGTGGCGGTGAAAACTCTATCGACGTGCAAAGTATCTGATTAAAATCTATTAGGGTCGACAACATAATCACCATTTATGGGTAAACGAAATGACAGTATTATATAAATACAGGATGAGTCACCAGCTGTTGCCACCTATAATAACTCCGAAAGTATGATAGTAGTAGACAAGTTTTTGAAACACAAGTTGCATGGAACAACGGGGGCTATTATATGACGTTAGTCTGTTGTTACTAGGTGGAGTCGGTTCAGGGATTTGGAGGTCAACTTTCTTTTTTAGATAGGATGCTATATTTTGGTACTTATGTTCTGATAGCGGCTATCAAAACGAATCCAATGATGTGCAACATGAAGGTCTTTGCAGGTCAACGAAGGTCAAAAAGGTGAAATAAATTTACATTTACAGACGGTGTTCGAAGTGATGACCATTGGTATCAATGCAGTGCTGCAATATACTTATTACGGATTGAGTGGTATACCTTATCACTTCGGCGCTTATCGAAGCACATGCTATGACAATTCTATCTCGCACATCTTCAGGCGTAGTTGGAACTTCTTAATGTAGGGGCCTATAATTCTGTCGTCAATAATCCCACACCATACATTGACCGGCCACGGTTTTTGTTGTGCAATTTGCCGCTGCCAACATGAGTTTTCAGTTAACCAAAAATGCGTGTTATGCAAATGAACATTTCCATGATTCGTGAATGTTGCCTTATCAGTAAATAAAATCAAATTAATAAATGAATTATTTCTCTGAATCTGGAGTTGAACCCATCGCCAGAATTCAATCCGATTCATGAAAACCGTACCAGTTAATTATTAGTGAAGATTGATATGGTAAGGATGATATTTATGGCGATACAGAACACGAACAACATTACTCTGGCTTACGCCAGATTACCTTGCGGTTTAACGCAAACTAACACAAGAATCTCGAACCACAGTGGCAAGAATACCAATTTCCGTTTCTTCCTTAGTAACATGCTATTGCCGGCTATTTTTCCGACGGGTTAAGGATCCGGTTGTTCTCAATTTATCGTACAAATAAATGTACGGAGTATAAGATGGGAACATTGAAGATATCTTTCAGCGTATAAGGCTCTAGCTCTCACTGAATGTTGTTGGCATTCTCCGGTAATGAGAAGCATATCGGTTTGTTCTTCGAAGGAATACATCATTCGCATTCGCTTTATTCGACGATACTAGTCTTACCGTTCTTATTATTGTTGTCTTGCGATATCGTCCGGACAGTGTTTACTTGTCTTTGTCAGGTTTGATTAATACCCCGTATTTAGTGAATATTTACTGTATTTGCAGGATATGCGAGAGAGAATTGTCAGAGCATGTGCTCTGATAAGTGCCGAAGTGATAAGGAATACCACTCAATCCGTAATAAGGATATTGCAGCGCTGCATTGATACCAATGGTTATCATTTCGAACAACTGTAAATGTAAGTTCGTTTCACTTTTTTAACATTCGTTGACCTTGGAAGACCTTAATGTTGCATATTAATAGGTTCGTCTCGATAGCCCCTATCAAAAAATACGTACCAAAGTACATATAGCGTCCTATCTAAAAAAGAAACTTGACCTTCAAATCTTTGAAGCGACTCCATCTAGCAACAACAAACTAACGTTATATAGTAGCCCCCGTTGTTCCATGCAACTTTTATTTCAAGAACTTTTCTACTACTGTCATACTTTCGGAGTTATTCTAGGTGGCAATAGCTGGTGACTCACCCTGTATAAGAACATTTTTCTTTATTTTCAGATATATTTAGTTTTGTATTGCACTATTTAATGTTGCAAAGAGCCAGTGATCGAATTAGATAAAGGTGATAAAGAAGTAATTCTAACGCTGATATAATGAAGCAATTCAAGGACAATGAAGAGATATGGTTTCTTTACGCCTATATAGTAATCATAATCTTGCTGATATTAGTAAGAGATGAGATTTCTGAGCAAACTAGATGAGAAAATAAGAAGCGAAAGATCAGGAATATATAGAGATAACACCCGTGGAGGCAGTAATATAGGAAAGACAACTGGATTGGCTAGAAGATTTTTAGCAGCATGAGAAAAATACAGAAATACAAAAGAAGATCGTAAGAAGCGGTAGAGGAGAGAAATATGAACTGGGGTAAAGTGAACAAGTTCGCTCAGAACAGAAGTACATAAAAGATAAGAAAAACTGAAGTAATTGATTCCGTACTTAATGTGTTAGAAGTAGTTATAAGTAAGTACAAGATGAATGACTATTATTTTATATTATAATTATATAGCTTTATAATTAAACATACCTACTAGTTCTGTTTGTAATAATTACTAAGGACATTCTAAAATGCATTTTTGTTTTGTATCTTGTAGCTACAGGGATCGTTACATTTAAAGATAATAATAATAAATAAATACAAATTGTATGAGGTAAACGTAAGTTAATGAGTATGAAAGAAAATAAATTAAACAAAAGAAACAGGGCAAATAAGTTTTAGGGCCTCTGAAATATTTATTGCAAAAAATATTCCGAAACGAACTTCGCATTAGGCGTACTGATTTTATTTCGTAATTGTGCGCTGTCACCGCTGTTTGTCCAGGCGTATGCTAACTTATGATGTATGTAGGATTAAATGCCAACCATTTACTTAACCTTCCTTTTCATATTGACCTAATTTTACTAGCGTTTACATTTTCTTGTCTAAACAATAAACATACGACTTTATTTTCTTCTTTGTGCATGTGAAAATAATTTCCTTCCGAGGCTTCAAAAATTTTGTTCAGCTTTTGTGTGATAGTAGGAATATATTTTCTTTTACAAATTTTATTTTATTTTGTCTGAACTATCTTTTGTTTTAATTCCATGCATAAGTTGTAAAAACCACTGTATGCATAATATAAATATTTGAACTAAACATGGTATTTTTCTGAAGATTCCTCTATTCTATATTCTCTTGAGATGCCTGCATACCAATGCACATTAACCATCTGTCAATCTTGTAGAATCACAGTTAATATGACCTGATCTTACCCAGAACTATATTAACTTTACCCAAACTGTAAATTATGGCCTTGATTTCGCCTCACGTAAGTATATTCAGGTTTCGCCTCCGACTATAATGCTATACACGTTTTTGGAAGTATGAGTAATTTCATGTGCCATTCAACACCACTAGTTTCTTTTCGATCATCAGTCAACTTTTGTGAAATCCACCTAAGTGTTCATGTAGTGCTGATTACATTGCGTTTTACTAGTGCCCGAAGCTACTTGTGCGTCATAATATGTTCAATACCAATGGGCTTCAATGCCGGTATACGTACTAGTATTTTTGAAATCCACAACTGTTACACACCGAATGTAGCTGGTTTAGATATTCTTGTTAAATTCAACCATATTTGGTATTTGGAAGTCATCTAACAAAATCCTTCATGACAAACATCTTATTACCAAAATGGTAAGTTTTAATGCTGTGGCATTTAGAAAGTCTAACGAATCAGCATCGTCAGTTGTAAAGACATAAACTACTCAACTACTCAAGTATATGTATGTACATATATGATATGTGTATCTCAGACACAGCATACCGTTATTGATGAACATAGCAGATCCTTCTTCATTAGCATTTATCATATAGGTTTGAAAGTCACGGAATTCAATGTTGCATTTATCGCACTTCCGAAAACATCGACTTGTTCTAGAGCTTTTGTTTCCTACTGTATAAAGCGATTGTAGTTCTATCGAGAAACTCCGTAGGATTTTGCAAGTCTAAATGCTACGCAATTATACGACCGTTTATTGAAAAGTGACATGACAAATGACGTTATTCATCGTCGATGATACAATGCATCGCTTTATCATCGAAGAAGTTTCAAAATTTTCACGGTTCGAACGACAATGGGAGCTCTCACCCGAGTCGTCCAGGTTTATATTTATTCCTTTTGTGTATCGTTCTCCTGGGCGCCGTGATGAATTATGCACAAAATAAATGCGGCATGAGGCAATTTCATGCACGGAGCAGAAACGGCGAATGTGCGGGATTATTTCACGTATAAGGTAAACAGAATAGCGGCTCCAGCTCCGACCGAGGCGATAGGTGTACCGAAGTGCAACCTCTCTCTTCGTACGGAACATTCTCATTTTCTATTTATCATCAGACATGTATCCAAATCGGCTACATGCAGACACTAGTATTCCAATTCATGTGAGTCTATCCACTGAACCGATGTACCAGTATATTAATGTATACACAATACGTACATTACATTAATCTTTAACCATGTTACGCTGAAGGCACCTATGGAAAACAAATGTAGGGTCGACATCCAATTTTTATAAAATACACCTACACACTTCTACCAAATATGAACATTCTCAATCCGTCTTCTTGACGTTTAATTTAGGTAAGCACTTTTGCAAGGTGTTTCCATATTTTAAAATCATAATGGGGATATTTACAAAAATGATCATTTCATGTTTCATTAGCATTAAAAAATATGTTTAGAGGTGATTATTGCTGATTATATTTTAGATCTGACCAATATGATCCACTTTATGTAAACAAAAAGTAAAGGATATATTGAACATATTAAGCTTGTTTGTAAAGCTTTGTTACTGAAAATGTGTTGAATTAAATATACTAGTCCTTACAACTGCTTTCAATATGACCGAAACCCGTGATATCATGAGATCATGTGTGATAGATAAGAAGTATTTAACAGTTTGAACAACCTCAGTTGCAGAAGGGTCCACGCCACATTCTCCATTTTTCATGAAATTTATTACTGTTTTTCTACTAATCGTGAATGGCATCACAATATGTTTCCATGTACAATAGACAAACTGCTGGTCGACACTTGTAATTTCTTCGATGCAAATAAATTATGTCGACGTACCAAAATTGCACACAGAATTGCATTTTCTACTAAATATACGAATTAACACATTCCCGCCAAATTCGTGGATATACTTACAAGAAAAGATCCCGAACCCGGAAATTCAAAAAATTTTGGAATTTTAAGAACGTGTATGTAGATCACATATAGGTATTTACTACGCAATTTTTACGCATAACTCGCTAACGGTAAGAGATAGAGAAAAAGTTTAGATAAAAATTTGTTTGTTTGAATGACTTTTATTAAACAGGCAAGAAAAAGAGGGGTAAACATTTTCAATTTTCTTTTTGACAAGTAAACATCTTTGGGATTAATAATAGGGAACAGGAATTGGTTGATTGTACAACAGGCGTGTAATTGTAGTGTTGGATTTAATTTTAAAAGTCAACAAAAAATTAATAAGTACACTGTAAATTATTTTACATTAGTTTTCAATGATATACCGACATTATACTATTGATTTGATTATAGGTACGTTAAAATACTTACCGATATAATTTTTGTTTATAGTATATAGAACCTTTATTGGCATACTTCATATACACGTAAATCATGTCACAGAGGTTTATCAGAACTAAATACGAAATTCAAACAGATATAAAAAGAAAAAAACCTAAACCTAATTAAACAACAAAAAAAAACCCATATAAAGATAACAGCTTCAAAAATACCAAAAATTCCACCTAGCTGCTAGGCGCTTTGAAATTTAAAATTCTTTTTAACAAACATCTCCCGCCCCCTTTCTCATTCAGAGACTACCGCCAATTGCCCAAAATCTCACTCTCTGCTTCTGACCACACCATTCCTCTGCATTCCCTCCAATGCATTCAGACTTCCTCTTCCTCCCCACACACTACACACTTTCTTTCCTCCTCTTTCATCCAACAACGGTTTCCTCGTTCATCACTCCCACACCTAAATCTCGCAATCATACGCTGTTCACCAATCTCACTCACTCTACTCAAATACTCTGGTAGCATACCAAACAAACAGATTCCCATGTACTTCTTATTGTATTCTGACTTCTCAATCCTTTCCATCCTCTCCTGCATTTCCACATCTTTCGCTCTCATCTCTACATAGTTAGCAAGCATCCTTCCTTCACTCTTATACCGCCCCACTTCCGTACTAGACACGCCCACACTCTCATACATCCTTTTCCTACACTTTCCCCACTTAGTCTATTGCCTCCCATCCATTCCCTCCTTACTTACCATTTGCATCACCTCTTTTACCATCTTTCCCATACAATTCCATGTAATCTTACACTCAAATTTTGCAATTTTTTTCAACCACTCACTTTTACCTTGTACTTGTTGCTTTCATTCAGTACTATATAATTAGGCGTGGATTTCTCTACACCTAACGCTTTCTTAATATATTTTACCTGCATTTTCTCTACTTCCACAATTTCTTTCACACCCCATATTTCCGCCCCATACAACAAAATATTCTTAACACATGCTTCCCAAATAATCATCTTCGCTCTAAAACTCTCTTTGAACCATTCATTCCAATTTCTCCCCAATCTATCTTTTGCAACTGACGCCTTTTTACACACATATCTCACATGCTCCTTATAAGAATTATTACAACTAAACACAAAACCTTAATATTTAAACATTCTCACCCTTTCTATCAGTACTCCCTTCCACTCGCACCTGCCCTGATCTTTTATCCACCCACCCTTGCATGTATTTGGTTTTGTCCACATTCATTTCCAAGGCTCTCCTGTCAACAAATCTTTTCAATCTCGCAGCCATTTCTTCCATTTCATTCATACTTTTCGCAAAAATTACCATATCATCCGCATAGGACAAGGACCAAACCTTCTCTCTACCAATCACTATCCCACCGCTTTGTCCCACTTTAAGAACATTCTCCAGCCTTGCCACATAGAGATTAAATAACGTTGGACTCAGTGGGTACCCCTGTCATAACCCTCTCATCTCACACAGCATCTTATCTCTTCATACATTTTCCTAACTATATGGCACATTTGCTCGGACACCTCATACTTTCCCATCAACTCAAACAAGATCTCACGATCCACTGAATCATACGCGGCCTTCAGATCCACAAATAATGCATACAGTTTCCCACCCTTGCTCTGCAACTGTTGGTCTATAATATAATTTAAAGTCACTACATGCTCCATTGCCGATCTTCCTTTACGAAACCCCGTCTGTGTATGGTCTATGATGCCCTTCGGTCCCAACTCATCTTACAATCTTTCCCGAATGATTGCCGCAAAGATTTTATACATGGTGTTCATTAGCGTAATACCCCTATAACTATTTGGAACGTCTTTCTTGCCATTCTTATAAATAGGGATAATGACACCGTCATTCCAGCTTGTTGGCCACCTCGCTGTACCATTCCAAATGTTATTGAATTCCACCGTTAACTTTTGCACACATTTATTATTTGCCCATTTGACCGCTTCCACGGGAAGATTATCCAAACCACTTGTCATCTTTGTCTTCATAGCCTGTATCACCCTTCTCACTTCCTCTTCCGTAATTTCCTTTTGGCTGTCAAAAGTCTTTCCCTCAAATATGGAAGAACAAGCAGGATGCACAAAATCTTGTTGTGTGAAAGCAAAAGTTACTGGATTTTCAAATTCATTCGGTCTTTGATCAACATATCCGCTTTTACACCAAGCGTAAGCAAATAGGTCGTAATATTTTGGTGCCGATAGTTGATATGTATGTATATGAATAACAGATTGTAATTTTATAATATTATTACGTTCATGTAACACAATATCGCAAGCATACAGTCGTACAAGGTCAGAAAATTTTCTTAGAAGGTTTTTCCATATGCGAAAACCATACACATCAAGAAGTTGTATCATTGGTGTAGTTTTGTTCGGGATCGTTAATATATTCACATGTTTGTTGGATGGTATACTGGTTTGTAATGTAGCAGGACAGTGGCCGGTCCAAGAACCCAATAACAATATGCTGTGGGTTCCCACATTTGGCAAGTACAAATCGGTTAACCATTGCTGAAATAGTTCTTTTATTAAACCTCCAGGTTTAGATGCTGTTAAATGAACATTCCACGGTCGAAACAAAGATACACGTGGGCCGAATTTACCATTCTGCTCTTTTAGGACAATGAATAGAGGTGAGAGTAGTTTCCTGGAAGCTGATATTGTAGTATTGTATAACTATGCGTATTTGCGTATATAGACTGCATAACTGCCATAACATGTTTCGTTTCCTGCACAGCTAAAGTGCGGCCGGAATGTAGCTTTAGATTAAACCCGTTCTCATCGGCATTGAATGTATTATCTATCCCGACCTGCCCCATATGATCTATTGCACTATTAACGAAAGTTGAACCCATTCCCTTCAGTTACTCGGGGTTTGTGCCATATGATCGCTCAATAAATTTATTTATTTTTCTTGAAACTATTTTGTAAGGTATCTTAAAATTAGCACCTGAATCAATATTATTAACAAATTCATTATATACAAATTGAGAAATTTTAAGCAACTTTCTCGTCGCGTAGCACCTCTATTTATTGCTTCTATATATGGTATATTCCAATACTATAGAATAATACAAGTAGGAATAAATCGTTGATATGTCACAATATTACTTCACCATTTACCTGTACAACTGCTGCATAGATAAAATTTTACGAAACCTTTTCTGGACGATATTCAAAGCAAGTCGTCCTTTCTTCCAGCCTTTTCAATACGTAACAGCGTTGGTTCTATATTCTAGAGTTAAAATACCCCTTTCTTCTGGTGTGCACTCTTCTTCTTCAGCTTCTATTGCTTCTAAAGCTTCTTATCTTGTGGGCGCATATACCTCATCTACAAATTCTAGGGAATGTGGTCTGTGCGTTTGCAAAAATTTCAGAGTTGTATCAATTTCCAGTGAAAACGATGTTTTTCTTTCCTTCGATTCGATTTCATTGGTATTTACAAGGGGCTCATTATTAGTATTGGTAACTTCGAAGGTTACCTTCAGTCAACGACGACTATTTTCAACACTATAACTCTGTTATATAACTAATCAAGAACTATTATTAATTTCAAGTTTGATGAGTTATATATACTAATGCTTATCTCATTCATCCTATTTTCTTTACAAAAACATGTTTACTATTTATTGGTCTAATGTAGCTTCCTTCGATAACCAACAAGTTTTAGATAAGAAACAATCTAATCTAATAAAAAAGATACAGTAAATTTCCTTTTCCTATCTGTTTGATAAACCTTATTCAAACAAACAACTTTTTCTCTATTTCTTACCGCGCATCGGCAAAATGCAAAATTCTCCAAAAATTTCTCATCCACTCAGAATGTTTTGCTAGTACATACCTGTATGTGATCTACATATTCCCAAAGTTTCGCAATTTTTTGAATTTCCGGGTTCGGAATCTTCCCTTGTTAGTTATGTATGCATGTCAACTCGAAGTGGTGCCTTTCCACAAATATAGTTTCAAATAAATCAAATCTTGAGATCTGTTTCCAACAAGTGTGCCCAATCACCCAGCCAGTAATGAAGTAACTAAAGTGGCTACGTATATCCACCCTATCAGTTGAAAGGACAAATTCCTTTTGAATAGAGTTCACCACTACCACCCTCTACTACATCCAAATTCGCTCAGGAGATAAGTTCGCGGGCAAATAGCTTCCCAGAATTTGAGTTGCGGTTAATTCTAGACATAAGAGATTAGGAAATTTATGTTGTAACGGGGTACCGTTTACCACTTTCTATGTTTTAAGCTCGTCGTAAAAGTGAGATACCCCGTACATATAAAAACAGCGGGGAAATATCAACTCTACGCTTAACGTAATCTCCGCCCGCTTGTCTTGTGGCTTCATAGTTTCCGCTACTCCTACAAGTGAGTCTACGTGGTAAACCCTTGTGAGAGGGTACAAACCCCGGAATGGCGCTGTTACACGTTGATAGTAGAAACGATAGAATATCAAAATTCCTCATGTACTCTATTGGGTAACCCCAATCGTAATAAAAGGTGCGTAAAATCGGAACAAATTATTGTCTACAATGCTTTATTTTAGGACAGGCATGTGAAACTAAACTGAAATATTAACAATAAAATAAGCGATAACTTTGAAAACATAAAACATTATTTGTACATGGAATACTAAAGAGAAAAGAAAACAAACACAGGAATGTGCGACAGCCAATATCAATTCGCAGTGTAAGATAACAGAAGATATCGCATCTTCTGTTATCTTGTCTCTCGGCCATCGCGGCAAGCCTAAGAGGAATTTTAAGGAGGGGTAAGGATTTGGACAACAAGAGAACTGGCGAAACACAAATACAGCTCCTAAGTAAGTTTTTTAACTTTATGGTATCAGATATGACTCACGGGACTACAAAGATTGATGATTAAATTTGGTCTTAAATGGTGGCCTTCATATATACACCTTACGTGATGTCAATCGCTGAGGCTAAATCGTTCTTTATCACATTTCAATGCTCGCGCGTCGAGGCCATAGCAGCAATGCCAAAATTAGTATTTTAGTTTGACATCGACAACATTTTTGTGCGCAGACTCACTGAGAAATGCAAAATTATTTTTGGTGAAACCACGTAAATGTAAATTTCGCAGTACTATACTAGATTTACAAGCTTTACTAACCACGCTTTGTAGCCGCCTTTATACCAAGGATATTTAAGCAAATTGTAATGTTTAAGAAACATAGATTAGATATTAACGATTAAGTTGTAGAGTCACCTTGTATTCATTCACGAAAATGACTTTTTCGGTAAATTCTTGATCGGTGCTCAAGTTACATATTGAGAGATATAGCAAAAACAAACTGAATCTATAGGCATAACATTATCGATGTATATTAAAGCGACACGTTTTCTTGTAACCTGCGTGTTTTGTAATCTCCTTACATTTGCAATCTATTAATATTACATCACGCATACAAGGCGAATTGGGAACACAAGACACACCGGAGCACTAGTGTTATACCTATGTTTACAACAACAAACAAATGGTACTGCCAGCATGTTTAGAACAGATTCCTTACTGATTCTGTATTCAGCATAGACAAAGCTCATACACTTTTACCATCATCTATTTTATGCTACTACAACATTCTTTGTAGAAACATAAATCGCATGTTACATAGGTAGTGTAATTTTGAAATTATGATGAGAATTGAGTATAGACATATACGCTTGTGGCTATTAAATTTTAACAAATACCATCAGGCACATTATAGGAAACAGAAGTAACACGACCTATGCAAAACTATTTTAAACTACAACCTGGTTAATAGGAATGCATATTTCCTGCATTTTCGATAGAAATGAAGAATGCTTCAATCCGGTTACTATTTTAGGAACATTGCAATACGCTGCAGGAAGGAAATGCCACTAGGCCGGCCAGGAGCGGTACGGTATACGTGCGTATACGGCTCGGTGGCTCGAACCCTTACACCGAAAGGTAGAAAGGGTAAAAGATTATATATAAATAAAAAGATAATTATTAAAATATTTAGAACCAAAGTAACAACTGTGGATAAGGATAATTGTGTAGTAGAAAGTTTTTCCAATCTGCTCTAATGTTAGTGATATATGCGCCCACATATTGTATAAGCGTAATTTAATAAAACTCAGGTGATATATGAAGTTCCCCTGTGGTTAGTGTCCGTTACATTAAGTTTTGCGTAACCAGCTACATTGAGCCACTTTTCTTCCAAAATTCAAAATTATTCGAATACAAACTACTCGAACCTCGTAAAGTGTCGCGGCTCGAGTGTTGTTTGGACACTTTACGAGGTCGTGAAACTAATGGCAAGATCTAATGGCGCGCAGTGCCGTATTGAAATACAAATATGAGAATATACATATATTTTTGAATGAAGTGTCAGAAATTGTCTATAGATCAGTTAAACTTAGAAAATTGCTACATTTTTTCGAAGACATTCTGATGGAAATAAAATTTGTTGCAAAATTATAGTTTCAAAATAAGGATTTGATAAATATGTCTTTATTAAAAAGTATCTAAACTGTTAAAATTGAATTTTTAAATTACATAGTATCAGGGATTGAATCTCAAAAATCGCGATTTTAAAATATTTCGCTCTACATAATTTGATTTCATAGCATTTAGTGGAGTTGTCGTCAGTATGTACATTGTACATATTTATAAACTCGCTATGAAAGGTAGTAGTGTAGCTTACCGCAACGAAAAATGGAATGAAAGTCAATAGTCCTTGTCAGTGTGACTGCCAATTTGAAGCTATGTGCGATACGGTCCTGCCTTGCCGAGCACGTGGCAAGAAGTCATGAGTCTAGAAACGGTTGAGAATCGGATAAGGCGAGGTGACACTTTACGAGGTGCGAATGTATAGTGATGTAAGTTGCGATTGGGAATAAATTTCAGTTATCAAGTTATTCGTCAATAAAAACATGAGTCAGAAATTACTCGTATCACGCAAGCTTCTTGCTTACAACTTTTTCGAGCAAAACAGCTTTATGTTTAAAGTTCGTCAAAAAGATAAATTACTAGCAGCGCACGTGCAAATTTATTCCACAAAATTCAATTTTCTTAAATTGTACTAGTTCCAACCCAATATCCAGAGTAAGATTTACCAGACATCCAAAACGCATCGAAGCCTGTTAACTCTCAGGAATCGACGCACTATTTAGCTGACACCTTCGAGGCTAGTGGTTGTCTGCGGAAGGCTTTGCGAACAATATATCACCAAATTAAATCTTAACAATGTAGTTGTGGTGGATAGTGATCCTGTCTGGTCAAGCTTGATCATCGCAGAAATGGAAGAGAACATCGCGAGAGAATATATATTGATATTGTGAGAGGAAAGTACATTAATCACATGCATTAATTATTTAGCAGTTAATTACCTACCATCTGGGATATACATACGTCATTCGACTGTACCTACTGGCTTATCTTTATGCTGTACATATATTCATATTATGTACATATGTCTGTTACTTCCTAATTTGCGCGAAATGTTAAAAAGTGCCAACATTGAGTAATTCATTATATATAATATAATAATAATGATCATGTCTAAGTAACACTATGTTTATATCCATCAAAGAATAGGTCACAAAACTTAGTTTTCTACATACAGCCTCAAAGATAAATATTTTTAAAACTAAGGGAAATTAGCTGTAAATTTAGGAAGTATCGCTTTTCACATCGGATGAGAAATTCACTTTTAAACGCTTTCTTGGTATATTTTTTTCGCAAAAGGTGAATGAACCGATTTCCCAGTCGTAGTGAACACATATTAAACTACACTCTTTATTGCGGATGTACATATATGTAGATGTATACATTTAAAAATTTTCGAGCCACTCAAATATTTTTGCAATAAATATTTGCCGGAAGCTATTAGAAGCGCATGCTAAATCGAATGTATGTAAACCATAATACGATATATCCCAATAAGACTTCATTGGTATTTTAAATTTCTTCGACTCCACAAAATCACGTATTTATACCCGATCGTTTTTAAAAACGCTCAAATATTTCGCTGGAAACAGGTACCCAGCTTTTTTCGTTTTTGCTTTGAAATGCGCGTGTAAAATTAGATCCGAACGCGCGGGGTTGCTATTTTTAGCGACTTGCTCAATGTTGAGAAAAGCAATCAACCTAAATGATTTATTTCTACGAGGAAAATTTCAATTTGTAGAAATAAATGTTTGTGGGTCATAAATGTGACAACGTTGACAGATGTCCGTGCATTCTTCCGGCTAGTTCAAATACTTTTTCCCGACAACTCAGGACGACCATAGATAGAAATACATTTTAGATGTACAACTACATTAAAGTTGCAGAATTCAGTAACATATGAGCTAACTACGTAGGCGATAACTTAGAATTAATAGGGTTGAATATATCAGCAGCTGCGGAAACAGCGCAACAAATTAAAAGTTTTTGTTATATGTGGGGATGTATTTTTAGTGTAGAAATATTCTTATCCATCAATTATAACCGTGTTCTTACTTTTTAACATAAAACTAAGTAAATATATGTTTGTAATAGCTGGTGAAAGCTTTTTCTGAAATTATACTGGAAACTAAGGTTCATCCTTAAATGATTAAGTTGAGGTTGTAAAATACTTCACTGCTACAAATATTTATAAGATGCATAAATTTCTCTTTTAATATATGTATAAAATCCATTAAGAAACATTCTGTAAGTAATTTTTTCAAACCAATCTTTCGCCCAATTCTGAACAGGCTGCAAAGTCTAAAGTTCTATATGACTGTACAACACAGCAGAAGCACAATTGGAAATTCCATACCGTTGTGAAATTTCATTAACTATAATAGCGTAGTAATTACAACAGAAATTAAATGATTTGCTGAGACTCCCAAGTGTAAAAGAAAATTTGATGGAGGTAGTTGAAAGAACGGTAAAGCAGTAAAGCCAAGGGGTTTAGGAATAAGTGATTTTTAGGAAGGAGCTTGTCAACAATTGAAAGCAAATAGCAAGAAAATGGAATGGAACAAAAATAAACAAAGAACGCATGGATTTCCCCGTTCTTTAGCGTTGACTGTGTATATATAGTGAAATAAAAAACACTACTTTTGGAAGAATTTTTAAACCGGTGAACTTAAATATTTCTAAAGTCAGAAAATCTATCTCATTGTCCTTACTCATACGTATTTATATTTATATCACCGCTATTATTATTAGTATGGGCAAACAGCGGCAACAACGTAATAAGTTATGGCATCCCCTTATCTAGCAAGTACCGAATCGATGCGGTATGCGAGTAGTTCTGTGCATGTGTAGACTGTCGTAACTTGTTTCGTAATTGTGCGCTGTGCCGCTGTGCGCCCAATAGTGCGCTGAAATAGCAAGTAATATAACCGACCGTTTAGATTGAATTCAAATGAAATTGCTTTTACCTTTGCCACATCCATTTAATATTTCCAAATATAATTTGAACTACTCCTTTGGTAGAGAAACCATGAAGAAAGCAAGTATTCGAAATGAATCTTGACTAATGCCTGATCAATTCAATACAATTCACAATTTTGTACTTAACACGTTCAGCCTTTAGATTACTTATCTGAAGGAAATAACTTCAAATTGGCGTGATAAGTAAACAAGTTGATTACGAATGTTCTTCAGGTCTTGTTATTATACCCATTAACTTTGATCTACCTAGCTGCATGTACCATCTATCACGTCTTGTAACAGAGAGAATTAAAAGGTGGCTCTAGATCTTAATAAACAGATGCCTAGGAAGCATCAGAAATATAGTGACTATATACAATTCGTAATAATAAGCTGGTCGAGAGAGCAGAAACGCATAATTAAGGAAGAAGAAATGCAGAAAGTAAAGTCATACACTAACAAATTCCAGATATTCTACCAATTATGTTGTTTTAGAATGGATGGCACACGCAAGAAAATCAAGAAGTAAGCAGTGCATAATGTGGAGAAGCACAGCATTTGAAGAAGTTGGTCCACAAGTTTAACGAAGTGTGAAGCATCGAATATACTGAGAAAATTACATAGACACACTGTGTACTGTGTTTCCTTACATGCATTATTAAGGAATAACGAGCTTTACTACAGTACTATCTTATTTGGATATCTACCGATTGAAAGCTTTAATTCGACAATGATGGCCTATTACGGTTAAGTATCAGGCACGTAGAAATCTTTTGTACTTAATACTATAATAAGTAACGTTATGTATCAAAGGTTTTTGTATACTTAACTAGAATTTGGCGAAAATTGCCGCTATTCTATGTCCCGTACAGATTTTGGAGATACTAAACCTGCCTCGGCTGAGTTTGAAGTCGAATCCGGTCTAGAGACCACCGATGGCAACTTGGTTTCACTTTTTCACGAAAGTGGAACAGAATAGCTATTCCGTTTAGAAGGTGACCTGAGCTTATGTTGTCAGCAATCGAAGAAGAGTACTTATTTGTAGAATATAAATTAAACATTTTTCTAATAAATAAAATCATTAACATTACAACAAAAAAGGGTATTCCTTTTTTGATATTTGTAAGTTCGTGCTATCGCTTGTTGTACTAATGTTGAGTATAAAATCTCAAGTCGTCTCCTTAAATCAACTGAAAGATTAGTGCAGTATAACTTTGAGGGCGCAGAAACGGCCTTGACGTCCGAATACAAATGAACGGATTATATGTACGTGAAAACGGTTCGAATTTTTAGTCTAAGAAAATTATTTTGGCAACGGTTATCCATAACTAAATATATTTGCAAATGACCAAAAGTCATCGTAGGATTTTGAATGTATAGAAGGTGAATTAGGCGTCAAAATTAGCAAAATCTGCTTCGTTTAGATATTAAAATAGTTGAATATTCCATTTTCGTTGGGTATTTTCTTCAATATGTCTCTGTCGTTTATACTATTTTATTTGTAACATAATATATGTTTCATACTTTGAACAATTTAACATTTTCGTAGAAATTCAAAGAATTTATAAAAAAATGTTGGGGTGTAACCAAATTTTTGAAATTGAATTGTTTTTACGGATATAGTATGATTTTAGCATCACAATCCACAAAATCTGTCTAATTTCCACATTAAGATATTCCAGTGAATTTTATTAAGAAATAGTACCAGTCTCCTTTTGGATACTAAAATTCTTTAAAAGTAGGACGCCCTGCAAATCTGGCTGTTCTCATTCAAGGAGCATCGTTATTATCCTATATTCCTATTACTAAATATGATAATTACTAAAAAGATCAAATTAGAAATGTATGTAGTTTATAACTTAAATGAATTAGTTCTTACTCTTACTATAGCAATTCCTTGAAAAACACCAAATAGTCATTTCGACGTTTATTGTCGATTGTGAGACGGTGAAGGTAGTCGATTAAAGCATCTTCACTCTTTTCATTGTATCACTCACTGAAGATAACTATTTGGTGGTCGAAACGTGTATTTGGCATTTTCCCAAGAAAGGTGTTAAGGGCAGAAGTCTATTTATGTCCAATAATTCTTTGTATTTGATATACTTTTTTATTTCTTGTTTTATCCCTTCATTAGTCGCGCCTGATCTATTACTATTAAATGAATTTGATTAAAAACGAGTGGCAGTGTTTTTCTGTCTTCCCGCCCATCTCCAACTGCACATGTGGAGGGTGTGGAATTTGGTGTTGCTTTTGTATTGACATCATTTATACATGTTTTTGTACAGAGATATGTTGTATCCCGCAGATCGGCGCGACTGGTATCGTAAGTATTTTTAAGTTTCTTTCTTGAAATTAATTTGTTTACAGTATTCTAGTTTTAAAGTATTAATTTCGCATCATATATAGCATATATAGCATTGATATAGCTTTATTAGAACGTCGACATGTTATTTAAAACTTCCTTCTTTAGAACTTTTGAGGTCTTTCTTTAAAAATATATGTAAGATCAACTATAATTAAAAGCAATTTATTTTATGAAAAAGTAACAGTTTAAGAGTAAGATATGTTAACTTTATTCTTGTGTTTACCTTAAACAAATCTTCTTTAATGATGTAATTAATTTCAATCATCGTCCTTTTAGAAGCCGCGTCTCCTGAAGGATAATATAACAACAACAAAATATTTGGAAAAATTTGTGGATGACGAGCCAGTATTTATGGAGAGTCCCGTGAAGTTGGCAACCGAATTTGTGAAAATATAGTAATTCATCGGAGTTCCTGGTAAAAATGAAACAGTTCTAGAGTACTTTGCGGAAAATTTCAAGAGTTCTGCAAAACCGAAAATGAACGTAGCAACGAATATCTTTTAATTTTCAACTTTACAAAAAGATGTTATTAGGATTTTCGATAGAACTCTCAGAGTTCTAGCGGGAACTGCGATTAGAACTGTTGCGCGTTTACGAATACGATATTCGAGGAAACAAAGCTCATCTATACGCATAGTGAAAATAGAAAAATCGCGTAACAGTTCTGATCGCAGTTCCCGCTAGAACTCTAAGAGTTCTATCGAAAATCCGAATAACATTTTTGTAAAGTTAAAAATTAAAAAGATATTCGATGAAATAAAGTTCGCTTGTATAGTGAAACAAAATTTTAAAAAATCGTGTAGCAGTTCTGATTGCAGTTCCCGCTAGAACTCTAAGAGTTCTATCGAAAATCCGGATAACATTTTTTTGTAAAGTTGGAAATTAGAAAGATATTCGATGAAATAAAGTTCGCTTGTATAGTGAAAAATATTTTTAAAAGATCGCGTAACAGTTCTAATCGCAGTTCCCGCTAGAGCTCTAAGAGTTCTATCGAAAATCCGAATAATATTTTTTGTAAAGTTGAAAATTAAAAAGATATTCGATGAAATAAAGTTCGCTTGTATAGTGAAAAATATTTTAAAAAGATCGCGTAACAGTTCTAATCGCAGTTCCCGCTAGAACTCTAAGAGTTCTATCGAAAATCGGGATAACATTTTTTGTAAAGTTGAAAATTAAAAAGATATTCGATGAAATAAAGTTCGCTTGTATAGTGAAGAAAAACTTAAAAAATCGCGTAACAGTTCTGATCGCAGTTCCCGCTAGAACTCTAAGAGTTCTATCGAAAATCGGGATAACATTTTTTTGTAAAGTTGAAAATTAAAAAGATATTCGATGAAATAAAGTTCGCTTGTATAGTGAAGAAAAACTTAAAAAATCGCGTAACAGTTCTGATCACAGTTCCCGCTAGAACTCTAAGAGTTCTATCGAAAATCGGGATAACATTTCTTTGTAAAGTTGAAAATTAAAAAAGATATTCGATGAAATAAAGTTCGCTTGTATAGTGAAAAAAATTAAATAAATCGCGTAACAGTTCTGATCGCAGTTCCCGTTAGAACTCTAAGAGTTCTATCGAAAGTCCGAATAACATGTTTTTGTAAAGTTGAAAATTAAAAAGATATTCGATGAAATAAAGTTCGCTTGTATAGTAAAAAAAAAGAATTAAGAAAATCGTGTAACAGTTCTCATCGCAGTTCCCACTAGAACTCTAGGAGTTCTATCGAAAATCCGGATAACATTTTTTTGCAAAGTTGGAAATTAAAAAGATATTCGATGAAATAAAGTTCGTTTGTATAGTAAAAAAAAATTAAAAAATCGCGTAACAGTTCTGATCGCAGTTCCCGCTAGAACGCTAAGAGTTCTATCGAAAATCCGGATAACATTTTTTGTGAAATTGAAAATTGAAAAGATATTCGCTGCTACATTCATTTTCGGTATTTTCCATTTTTTCGCACAATTTTACAGAACTCTTGAAATTTTCTGCAAAGTACTCTAGAACTATTTCATATCTACCAGGAACTTCGATTAATTATTATATTTTCACAATTTCGGTTGCCAACTTCACGGGACTTTTATGGAGAAAACAATGTTGTTTTGTTTGTACGTACCTAAATTATGAAAATCCTTATTTTGGAGCCTCAGTTTGCAAGTAAAAGTTTAGTTTAGTACTGTTACAGATAGTTTTGCCGAAGTTTACCACATCCCACATAACTGTAATTACTGCTGGATTACATATTAATGTCATACGTTTTTCATTTTATTATTATTATTATTATTACAACCAAAATAACTTTAATTTTGTTGCTGTAAATTAAATAAATTGGAAAGCACTGAAGAAGCTCTGAAAATTCCTCTGAAAACTCAAATCGGGGGATGTGAATACGAAAATGGGATTATTACTGAAACACATTTGAACCAGTTAGACTAGTAGAGTGTCGTAATAAATCAGCGGCATATACATGCATATGTACTATTGCGGCAACAAAAATCGGGACAAGTCTTATAGGCTATTTTGACTGTTTTTTAGCTGTATAAACCAGTCGTTTGTCATGTTTACGTCAATCATTTTGTCTAATGTCAAAAATAGTTTACCCACGAACGCAAGAAACTTCTGTTAAATGCATTTATTTGAAATAAAAATCTTGGAAACAAATCTTCTCTTAATGGAAACAATAAATTAATCTAGTATTTTTAGTTATTTTTTACCACGGTATCAAATGAATTATTCCTTAAAAACTGAATAAGATTTTCCTCTTCCATGAAATTCCGTACTAATTTACCATCAGAACCTGTTGTAGTCATTTATTTTTTAATGTTGTGTGTGCTTTTGGGCACTCCAAATCTATTACCTAGTCTTCTTATGGACCATCCTTCCCCAAGTAATGTAATTATTTCCATTTTTCCAGTAGCACTTAAATGCGGCATAATGGCATAGATCAATAATGATTTCAAAATGACATAACTTTTCACAAGGCAAAAGCCAGATTTAAACTACATTATTTTAGGTGTCCCATTTTTTGTTGCCGCAATAGTACATATATGATATTTAGTTCTGTCATAAATATTTGCACTTCACTCACAGAATTTTAAAGTGACGGCATTGCGACAGTATGAATTATTATATATTCGGGAGTAAAATAATTTTCGTTTATCAGAGATTATCATTACATCAGAAAACTAAAAATAAATCAAATGACAACAGTGTCGAAAGAAATTTATAGCTATCACGTTTCTCTGTTAGTTTTACATAATTTCCTGTTAAAATAATTTGAGAGAAATGAAACTGTGTATAACCAACTGTAATAAATCCTTGTCGAGCTTTTAATGTCAAGATATAATTTTATTATCACTTTTTAACATTTACAGTCTAAGCAATAAATTGGTTGTAAGTGTAAAGGCGTATAGATATTTAATGATTAGTTTTAATATAAGCGGATATTCGAGCCCTAATTTCTCAGAGTAATTCGGAGAGTTATAAATTCAATCCGCAATGTATGGAATAAAATGTTGGTAATAAATATGCCATGTATTTTTCAGTCGGACTAGTGTATAGCGTTCGCATTCATCTTTTGTAAGCTATTCAACACCTATATTTCGTGAATTTCCATGTGGACTTTTCCTTCCCAAGTTCCAGTAAACTATGTTGTATCTCTTTAAAACTTATATTCCAACCTTCGTTCCGACTCTTGTCTAATTAGTATAGATATGATGTATCTATTTACTAACTAGTAGCGATACAATAAATTATAAACATTGCCTTCTTTGTCACGTGGATGAATCTTCGAAATAGAAGCCACATAATTTATGCAATTGGACAGCTATGTATATGTTTTATATTGCCGGTGCACGCAGTTGGCAACGCACAAAAAGATTCAAGTCATTCAAATTCGAATTGCACTGACTGTTTCAAATTTAATGGATTGTAAAGTTAAACCAAAACATATTTCTGAACATTTAACTTTGTTTATATGACTACAATTTGCACCAGCTTTCGCGCTAACGAACATCCTTTGTCGCGTCCAAAGTGCAGAAATTTTGCATGCTCTTATGCAATGGATTACACACTTGTAAAATTAAAATACCACGTGCGCTACATAAACATTTATAAATGAACAAATGAAGATAATTAATTCAGAGATTATCAGTTGGAATTCAATTCTGATTCTTTCTGTCACTCACAGCTGGTTTAATTATAAACGTATTACGTTATAAGAAGATATAATAGATCTTTTAAAAAATGTTATTTAGAACGATGTATTATTCTGATACTAACTCAAAATTATAAATTTCTTTTGCAAATTTTAAAACGAATAGATGGTGAAAATATAAGTTCTACATAGGATAGGTCATTTCCAGAAAATCATCAAACATGGTGCCTTAAGCACTAAACGTATAGGCAAAGATATTGTCAGGTAGCCAAATATGAAATGCGTAAATTTGGGTTAATACAGTAGTGCCTAACTGTTTGAAGTAAGATACACAGATAATCGAATTTGTAAAGCACCGATGAAAGACACACAGCCAACACTGGGAAATCGCCTTCTTTTTGTGAGTTCGTACAAAACCATGATTCAGATGTATCAGAAAATATATATGCACTTCAACATATCACACTGAACATCTTTCCCACATATTTTTTCTATTGATGACAATAGCTTAGTTAATAAAGGTGATTGCAAGGATTGTGGTGTAAATTACTGACACAAATATCACATCGGTAAACTCCTCACCACAGTGGTGAGGAGTTTACCGATGTGATATTTGTGTCAATAACTTAGTTGTGTTAAAATATGTATGTACGTACCTTGTTACTATCCAAATTGATTCGATAACAATAATGACCATTGTTTAAATTATTCTATACATAAGGTTCCTTAGTTTGCTTAAGTGACAACAGTCATTGGACTAGTAATTTTTAGACTGTCAAGAATTTTTAGACAGTCACAAACAAGTTGAAAAAGATGACACTAAAAATGATTTCTGTTTCACAAGAATTCAATTTGCATGCAATAATCTTTAATTTAAGATATTCACGCATTCAAGTAATGCCTATTTTTAAATTGCAATATCATTCCATCTAAATATTTGAACATCAATTTCCTGGCATGAGGAGTAAAACGATTTCAACACATTCGTGTACCTACATTTATGTGATTCGTGCGCGAAAATGTACGGAGAAATGTGTGATCAAACCGTTAATATCTCATTCAGGATGGTGTGTTCCCTAAGTTGTCATAATTATTTCTGGAAGCACAGACGGACAATAATAATGGTTGGCATTTGAATTATATATGTTACCGTGAGTTGTGGAAATACGCATTTAATGAATACTTACTTCTTTTATGTCTGCGAGTGCGTATTTCATGTCTATGTCAGATGTTATACTCGTAATTTAGTTATAAAATTAGGCTATGGAATTAGTAAGATTAAATAGAATAGATGATCCAACAGGTGAAAGGTTACAAAGCGATACATTGCGTATATGAATGCGTCAATAAATGTGTACATGCGATTATATGCGATTGCACCATTGAAAGAAGCTACCATTTTTTGACATATTTTAAAACATGATATAAAATAATGCTAAGTTACCTTTGAAGCTGATCAATGAAAAGAAAATTGCACCGTGTTCTGGCGGTCACATCTTGTCGATCTGGGGATTTGTCGCATGGGATTAACTAGGAATAAATGCATGATGAGCTTTAATGGAGGCTAAGCAGTTTCAATGGTTTGCTTCCAGGATAATTCAATGCATTCTTACCCCTGATTAATTAGCACAGTGCTTACTACGTAGTAGGTCATCGCATAATTCGTGTTGGAGATATATGTAGGTCAATAGCCGATAGTGTGTGGGTACGGGTTCTAGTTATTTTTGCCTATTACCTAATTATGAAGTTTATTACCAGGAATACTAGAAAACGATATTATTGAATAGTATTCTACTTTACTTTGATTCTTGAAGTCGAGTAAATTAAGTACGCAGTGAAAGATATAGCATAGAAAATCTAAGTATAATAGTAGAATAAGTGTGTCTCCTTATACACCTTCTTCTCTAATTTTGTTTATAACTTTGAAGTATTTAGGTATACAAGACGACAACTCGTGCTTATTTTAATTTGAAACACAATAGCTTAAAATTAACCCAGCCTAACTTTATTCTAATGAAGAAACATGTTTTGGTATCAAGCACAAAATTTTACTCGATTTCCACACCTACTTCTATTAAGTACTACACTCGATAAAAGAGAATCAATGAACATTTTATTATCCTCAATATCTGTGTATTTAGAATTTTAATTATTCATTTCTCGACAACTCGAACGTTACTCTCTTATCGGCTAAGGTTAGGTGTTTGTATTTTAGTCTTGGCTTTTTCGGTGATTGTTCGTCGTATTACTGTTTTCATATCTTTTACAATATAATTTTATTTCCCTTTTGTTTTAGTAATATAGTATTTACAGTGAAGTTCCGCATATTAAAGTTTCTGACCGTGTGCGTAAAAGGAGCTTTCCGGAGCACATTGTACTGATATCCGGAAATGTAAAAAGTTTGTACAATACGTACATTGTAAGCAGGGACCATGAATGTTGTGAAAGTAGATAGGGAGAATCAATTCAATGCCGTACAATCTTCAGAAGAAATCCGGCACTGCAAAGTTTTCGATGCTGCCTCAAAGAAATAAAGCTGTGCCGTTGCAGCATTTCGGTGTAATCTAAGCTTCTCGCGGCATATGTAGGGCATATAGTTTAGCAATCGTTTTTGTATGCGTTCCAGTGTTAAGTCGAGGTATGTATATGGGGTACCACACAACTAACGCATATTCAAGCTTGTTTCCAACAAGTGTGCAATACAAAGTTTTTAGCGTTGCAATGTTATAAGGCCTACGTGATGAGCTAATAAAAAAGAAAACAAATTTCTTGATGCTGATCTTGCAATAGAGCTCGGAAAAGGATAACTGAGAATCGAAGAAAATGTCCAAATCACCCACTACTAACTTTCTGGGGATGGGAATATGATTGATATGATATAAATACTCTATTGGATTATGCCTTCTTGAATACGATACAAGTGCGCATTTATGTATATTGAGTTTGATACTATTGTCCACACACCACTTAAATATCTGAGTAAGATTTTTAGTTAGTGCAGTCAGCATCGCTAGTAATCACCGCGAAGCCAATACTTGACAATTTAACGCGGCGCTTAAGTCATTTGTAGAGATATTAAAGAGGAGTGGACCAAGATAAGACCCTTGGCGCACACCAGAAGGCACATTTCAGGTATTCGAAGTATAGCCACTGTAGTTGACTTAGCGAAATCTATCCGATAAGTAAGACGAGAAAAGCCTTAGAAGATCTCATGAAAATCCAAAAGAGTCAAGCTTCTATATTAACAGGGAATGGTCAATAATATCAAATGCTTTTGACAGGTCTGTGTATATAACATCCACTTGATCTCTGCTAGCTAAAACTTCACTTATGAACTGCGTAATATGTACCAGATTTGTCACAGTTGACCTGCCCCGAGATGAAACCATGCTGATGTTCAGAGATCAGCGGTTTCAGGTTCCTGGAGACCCTGTGTACAAGAGATGTTCATAAGTTTTAGCAAAATTTGATAGGGTACATATTGGCCGATAATTGGATATTCTGTGAGATCGCCCTTTTTTAATATAGGTATACTTCTTCCATATTTGTGGGAAAGTGCTTGTTTTTAGTGATAAGTTAAAGAGGACTGTTAATAGCTTGGCATTTCATACGGCACATGCATGCACATGTGGCCAGAAGTCATTTTCGACTTTAAACATCTTGGACTATTACCGCTACTAAATTTATATTGAAAATTTGCATGTAACGATCGGGATTGAAATGTTTCTATAAAGAAATCTTGAACAATCTCCAACTCCAAACCATTCTAAACCATATTTTCAGGGATGCATGAAGAGTCCTTCTACTATTCAGCTACATCCAAAAGAACTGTGGATTTTCAATAATAGATAGTTATGTTCTTCTGGCGTAGTTTTTGTATGCCATTTTTATTTCACCTTTCAATTGGGCATGCAATACTTGAAGTTATGGCAGTGGATGGACCTCCATTTCTTAAAGTAATATTCTTATATTATATATATATATATTCTTAATTCAGGTGTTGATGAGAAGTTAGACCAGGAAATAGTCAAAAGAAGAAAGCGAAGGGAATATATTACACACTAAATAAGGCAATAGTAAGGAACAATAATGAATAAATCAAAAGACAAAACTTATTTCCACTGTCGTGTTTCTAAACCAGCAACTGATAGAAATCTGACAGGTCTGCCACACATGTAGAGCATGGGTGGCATTTTGTGCCGAGTGTTGTACGAGATCCTTCCATTTTCCCCTGTACCTCTATTCATGTTTTGTTTTCTCTTTCCATTTGCTTTTGTGCACTCCTTTGCTATGCATTTTGTGACGTTCCTATTCTTCTTTTGCCTGGCAATGTGAAGTTTAAGGTTTATATTATTAAGTTGTCGCCTAGCTTTCTAAGTGTGTGGCTCATTTAGAATAGAAAGTGAACTAATAAGGTAGAAGCTAAAACAAGAACCAATAAGTATATAACCCAACTAGACAATCCTATTATGAATAACTTTACTGAAGAAACTAACCGAATTTTATTGAAGTTTATATATTTCTAGGAGAGTGGCTGAATCAGGTTTAATTTGGAATTTGCAAGCTAGCTTGTTTCACCCTATGTTTTCACGCTATTGACTTAGAAGACGAAAACTCCGTGAAATTATATATACCAGCGTCATTGGAAAGAAATAGATGCGACCAGCTTTCTAAAGTTACAGGATCATATTTGATGAAAATTTCGATAGGAAATGCAGTACGATTTTAACAAGTGCACATACATAAAACTTCCTTGGATATCCTTTTCTAATATAAAAAGTATAGTTATGATAATCTAAAATAGCACCCGTATTAATACCAACATGATATAATCTAAAGTGATTGAGTAGTGCTGCATCTCCTTATGTAAACTATCAAATGTATAAATCATTCTCGGAAAATTCGAATTTGCTGAAAATTTTCAAATTTAAACCGTTGAAAGTTAATCATAACTTTGTCTGACTACTTATTATTCTACTTTCAAGCATTTTACATCACATCTATTAATATAGGTAATAACAGAAGTCACAAATATAATGATAATTCCCTTCAAATCTTTTCTTACACTTGAGAATCACAACATAAACTCCTGTCCTTTCTCTCTTACAGTTGTGGAACTATTCCGAGCGAATTTACTTTTCCCAATTTTTCCCTACAACCCTTAACTTACTGTATTCTTTGTCTATCTATTTCATTCTTATTTTTCTTATTCTCATCTTTTAGTTTAGTAGTATTTCATAATATTAGATCAAGTGTATTGTAAAAGTTAGTTTTCAATACAATGCTCGGAATGCTAATAAACACAACCATGGGTTATAAAACAGAAAGCATTGAACTCGTCTAATTTGTCATTCCCAATAGGAAACATTTAGAAATTCGGTTTGCCTGATGCTGGGATTAATCGTAAATAACTTTGTAAGAGGAAAGAACAGTTGTTATATAATTAGTCTTATTTCATCCCAGATACCAAATGTATCAGAACTGGTCATGTTGTAAATAAGATTACATTGAACTTGGGAAGGAAAAGACAATAATAGAATAGTTCTATTACTTCTGTAGTCAAAGTAGTTCGTATGTTACGGTTATTCCATCGATTAGAACTTTTACTGAATCTCTAAGAGCAGATTCATTTCGTTAAGTTAGAGACTAGGGGACATAACGGTATCCTGCGACTTGTTCTAAATGACATTACATTGCAACTCCCCACAACACAATATACATGTATATTTAATTATTAATTAATCCAGGACACACAAGTAATGCTGCGGAAACACGCATCCTGAATTACGTAATAACTATGTGGCGCGATATTATCGATGTAGCTTATTGTTAGGGTTCGTGTGATTTCTTTTCATAAAACTCGCAGTCCAAAGTTTTGAGAGAACTAATAGAAATAAGTTTTAAGGGGTGTTCTGACGATTAATAAATATTGCTAATAATGTGTGGACAATCTCGTCAATAAATATTGATGCATACCTACATATACTGCGTTTGCCTCATTATATATGACATGTTGACAGTAGGTTCCTTCAATAATATTGACAATACTGCGAGAATACTACTCCATTAACAATGTTTATTCATCGTCTGAAGCCGCTGTCTTTCACTTTATAGAATCGGTAAATGCAATAATTTCCCATTGTTTTATTAATTGTTGCTCTAAATTAGTCTTAATGAAAATAAAAACTCTAAACAACTAAACTAAAATTATGGGAAGAAAATATTTAGGTGACCCCTTTTTTAATTTTATTGGTAATAACATAAAGAGTCAGGTATGGCGTCCACCAAAATAACGTTTTAACCGTTTAAACAAACAAACAATTCCTGTTTTCATAGCTTGTGTTACCTCCTCTTGTACTTATTAGATTATTTAATCGCCTCTGTAGTCCCTCGATGCCATATTGAGCATTTGAGCAACATTTTTTTAGTTCCAACAAGGCTGAAGTGGTTACAAATTCGAAGATATTAAGAAATTTGTTTGAAATATAAAATCTCAGCCAATTGAAGAAGTCTATATCATTAACTTGTATTATATTTATGTCTCGAATATGTTGAAATACGTATCTGAGTAATTCGTGGCAAAAACCTTTACATAATTAATAAAAGTAGTGTAAATCCACTATCTCTAGCACACAAACTTATCAACCAGCTAATTTCTTCTTGTAAAATGGAGCTGTGGTAGTAATACGAATGTGACATGTTCCATGCAAAACAAATTCATCGTATTTATGAAATGTTTGTGTTAGACCTAATCAACTTGAGTAAACGTAACTGACGGCCTTCCTTTGTTTCTGTTGATTTTTGAGGTCGGTCGTAGAAGATAAGATACACCCATCTTAAGTGATTGCTTAAACCGTCTTGTTTGCACCTAGTTCTATAAAAAAAATTATGCAACGGAGATTGCATATAATCAGGTCAGTATCATTAAAATATTTGTCTTATAACAATAATGTTTCTAAGATTACTTTCCGAGACGTTTAATCACTATTTAGAACTTTTTGTGGCATTTGTAAATATCATTTTTGTAATTATAAATCGCTACTTAAAATTATCTTATGCCTAACAGTTTAATTTACCAAAAATCTTAATTTTGCATTCCAAGATAAATAATTCAACAGGTGTCTGTCGTTTCAAGAAATTCAATTCTTGCTGGATTTGATTTACTCAATTATAATTCCATTTCCACACCGTTTGAAACATTATATAATAATAATTGTGGAACTACTTTTAATATAAAGCTTACGTCACTTAACAGATTTAATTTAGTATTTGCTATTTTATCTCTGTTGTCAAATGTAGTCAACGTCGTTTAGATCAATACTGTAGCATAGAAGTCTTGTTACATGGTTCTCGAGTGATTCTTCAATGTGTTTATTTTTACGCGGTAGACAGAATTGCAGAAGATATGTTTTCATCATTGAGGAAGCCAGCAGGTCGTGCTTTCTAATCGAGGGCTTACCGTCAGAGCTGTTATTTAATGATATAAACAGAGGGTTAGAAAGTTTTCTCAGAAGCCAATTGGCACTAAAAGAAGTAAACCATGTGAGATTAAACGTCAAGGTTTTCAGTTTTCTTTGCCTACAATGGAGTTGTGCATCTCGAATTTTTATCGTCAACAAGTAATAATTACTATTTCATATTTTATTTGAATTTATGTCAGTCTATACGACGACGGTAAACCGAACTACGAAAAAGACCTCACAGACCTTGTACCATAACAATACGCCAGCACACACCGTGCGTTACTTACCACGCGGTTCTTGGTGGAACACTGAAACAACTCATTTGTTATTCTATATTGCTTAGTTATCCCCAGTATTCCCTTTCCTTGAGTCGTTGGGTTATCTATAGTTCATGAGATATTCTTTGTGTGAGTGCGCAGCTGTCAACACGATATAGCATTACTGGGATTACGCATTGTACAAATGCCCAAGTGCCAAATATCATAGTGATAGTAAATTATTTACTCCTGTTTCGTAAAATGAATTCGCTAAATAAAACCCATGCTGGACAACCTCTTTTATTGAAGTCTGCATATAGTATCTTCTCATCTAGTCTTATTGTTTATTCTGAGTATATGTTCTGCTCCACCAGCTCTGTTCTCTATCCATTTACAGTGATGTACTATTCCTGAATTTCTTCTTGGACTCTATGTATTATTTTTGTTTTGTTCGTGCTTTGTAATTCATGCGCCGTTTCTTTCAATTCAATGGGTCTATGGCAATCAGTACCTTATCATCTGCGTATTTAACATTTGTCAAATTCTTTCCTCGTATACTAATGTCGTTTTTTCCAATGTTTTTTTTTAAATGTTTCCATCTATCGTATACCTTTTAACGTATACTTACATTGAATTAAATAAAGTAAATTACTTTAAAACAGTAGGTACTACAATTCTCGTTGATACCTTTCTTTTTGAGCACACCTTGTATTTTTGATATTTCGCACATGTATATTAGCATTTATCACCGAATGTGGGTTTGTCGCATGATTGCTTTCAATCGTCCTGCAATGTTTCTGTGTTGCATTTTCTATCGGATACTATTGGTATGAGGAATAGTATACTGCAGCTTTCTAGTATCTATTAATACATAATTATTACATAATGATTTAACTGATCCTAATCTAGTTGCGGTCGCTATGTTAGTACTGCTACTTACTGCAGCTATATCCATAGTACTACTTGATCTGTTGCCACCAATAAGTCCCACTTTTCAGTTTAGAACGAATATGTGTGCATATTAATTTAATATAGATTCATACACCACCAAACTTCTTGAAATTCTTCTCGCGTCGCAAATGTTTTTGTTCCGGTAAACAAAAAGCGACAGTTAACCCACTGTCAGACTTAAATATGTAAATGGTTAACATGTTAGATGTTGCAAAGCACATAGAAAGGACAAATCAAACAAGTTTAGGATGCGCACTTGTTTCTGATGACCGTTAATAAAAAATTAATATTCTAATTATTATTTCTTTCGAAGGCCTCCTTTGGACCACAAAAACTTAAGTTATGAATAATACTATAATAGAATTTAATCTCTGTGTACGAAGATGTAACATCTATTGTACAGGAGAACCATACATCGCTGGTAAATAAGTGATCAATCTATATACTACCAAGTAATAAATTATATTACTTATACTCATAGCAATAAAATTAATTTGCTCAAGGATTCTAAATATCAATTACACGCTGTTCCGATGACCAATCTAATAAATCTTTGATTGAAACTAAGGCGGGCTGGTGATCTTTCTTTTTTATTTATGTCGCACACATGCACACGAACAAATCTTCCAACTTTATCTAATATGTCGACGAAGTGCGGTAGCAGTAATTTTTTTGGCAACTAATGGTAATGTCTGTTCGAACATTTCAATTATCAAACGAAGCGGCATTGCTACAAGTTCAAAGTGCTACTGTAAGATATAGACGTATGATGTGTGCATACATATGTAAGCATATACATGTAACCATAAATGTCTTACATTATTAATGAGGCAGCAATAATATAAATATGATGTTTAGATTTTCTCTACGTCGTCACCATTCATCTCTGTCCCTTTTGCAACATTTATTTTACATCATTCCCACTGGGTTCTATATATCTTCGCATGCAATGTAGTTGAGTTATTGTAAATGCATAACATATTGCCTCATTTTTTAAAATAAATGTGTTGGAGCAATGATTTATATATATTACATTGTAATGGGGTGATAATAGCACATGCATCTAGGTGAGGAAAATTGTTAGAACCGCATTTTATGCAGATTGCATGAACCAATAATAACTAACAGAACTTACAGGAAAGTTATTTCTTACGTTAGTCTCAAACTAATATTATAGAAACTACAAAAACTACTTCTTTGTTGAGAATAGGGACTCATGATTTTAAAAGAGTGTTGCAAATAATTGGTTTTTACTGCTCAGTACCCAGTCTCAGTGATTTACTCTTGCGAATAGCTAATGATTTTTGGTCGTAACCGAAATAATATTTCATTAGGATTTTTCGTATTTAGAAACCAAATAAACAGAGAAACTAAGGAAATGAAAACCGCCCGCAATACATATCGGTCTTGCCAGCATTGGAGATGGACGGAAAGAGTAAATGCAGCCTATGTATATGTTACACATACATACATATGTACATGTGTCTGACATTATTATTATATGTACACAATCCTCGGTAGACATGCTTATTACTTACGATCATTGTACTTCGCAAAATTAGCGTTTCACACAGCATAAAGTCTCTACTAAATTATCTTTGAAAATAATGAGAAATAGAACCACAATTATAATGCTTTAATGTAACTTTGAGTTACTACTAGTGATGGGAAAACCCGTTCTTTTAAAAGCACAGTTCCAACCGTTCTCGTTATTTTGAAATAACGGTTCCAATATAACAGGTTATCATTGTTTCGTACTCGACAGTTCTATTTGATAACGCATCATAAAATCAATAAAATATGTCATGCGCACATCGCCTTTGGCGGCCTTTGCTTGATTTGATATATAGTTTGTTTTTCCCCGACGTTATACTTTCCCATCACTAGTTCTAACATCTTGGTGATTCCCCGAGTTATATGATTGTGTATTGATGATGTAACTGTATCCTACGTACATTAAGTTTTTCGTTTGACGTTCCTATACAGTTTTCTTTTCTCACTATTCAACGCTAGTTTACACACATGGTGTAAAATAAATATAACAAAAACATTGAAGTCCGTTTCCTACAATCCGTAGCTAATCCATCGAACAACAGCTTTATAGTTAGGAAATAGGAACAATCATCAAGTAATCACAATTCATTCATCCGGAAGTTTCCCAGGCAAAATAATCATCATGGAGAAATATTTAATAGGAAAGAAGTCGATGATGTGGAATTTCTTCTTCGACCGCGTACGCTGTAGACCGTCCCAAAGAAACCGTTTGCCCAGCGAGATATCAGTTGCAACCGTTCTGGATCGAGAATGGTTCTAAAATAACAGATAGTTCAATAACGACCCATCACTAGTTACTACTACTTCATACCTTCTAGTAGATTTCAAAAATTTTGAAAATAACACTAAATTGGTGGGGTGCAAAGGAATTAACAACAATGCGAGCTTTCAGCTTCTTTATGTATTTCCTACTGGTAAATTGAAACTACATTGCACTTCTTTCTTCTCCGTTCTAAGAACTTTACTGATAGTCATAAGGCCAATATTCTTTGGCTTAAGATGCAACTGGCCTAACTCCAAAATCGAAAATTATTCAGGAGATGCAAAAAACAACTCAGAAAGTGAAAACATAATAAAACAAATATCGTTTGGGAAATAATTTTATTGGTTTGTTACTGGATTACAAAAAATAATCGTTATTGTCAAACATGGATTTTATTTATGAAAATCCGGGAGTTACGTCGTTTGCGATATACATTTATTTTGTCCGAAGGAGATAGGCAGCTAGTACCTGTTTCACTTTTAACTTAAATTACTTACTACATAAAAATAAACTTAGAAAACATAAAAAAAAATAGTAACATTCTCATAATATATTATATCATTATTCGTTCTGTGACGGAAAACAAGGGCAGATTTACAAATATGGTAAGCTGTCATAAAACAAATGAAAGTCCTGAGGAATAGAAGCTTTAAGATCCATTAAATGCAACGGCGACTCCTCTAGATTACAATTTTTTATCCTTTTTGTCGATCTATAAGGCAAAGGTGCCCATTCCTCTGAATGTCTAATTTTAAAGTGAATTCCGTTTTGATTATATTGAAATGCTCTGATGTTAGTGACAGTCGGATCACCTGCTGTTCTGCCTGGACGTATGGAACTGATGTACTAGGCACCTTGAAAGTTTTTAAAATAGGTATAATCTAAGTACTCCACCTTGTAGGGTTTAGGATTTAGGCGAACAATTTCACAAACATTAACGTAGTCTGCTGGGACATTAACAATTCTGGTTTTTAGTTTTCACTCGTTAGTGGAGTGCATTGCTTCGCATTGCGTTTGAGTAGGCCTTTTTTCTAAAAGCTTTTGTTCAATTATGATTTTATTCGTTTGTACAAGGTCCAAGAGTGCGTTCGAAAGAATTGCGTTTCGGTTTTGTGCCGTACATCCGTCACTGTAAAAAATTACTTCTCCAAAAGAGTTTTTTTCCGGTATAGTGTATGTTTCAAATAATTTGTAAATAATAGTAGCAAATGTGTTGGCTGTTAGTTCAGCATTGTCCTCGTCCCAGAGAAAACAATATCCGTCCAAGGATTGAATATCCATAATTGTAAAGTTATGCACAATTAACTTTGTCTTATAGTAAAGAACACTAACATTAGATTTTGGGCTCATTAGGACCGATTCCAAATCCATAGTAAAAACTCTTACATCTTCTTTCTTTTTATCAACTTCCTTTTGCTTTCGCGCCTCCTCCTTTTTCTCCTGATGTTCTTGAGAGGTAGCTTCATCAACATTACCAGTTTTGTAACCTACGCACATGTCGCATTCATCCTTTTTGGGTGAAAAGAGTGCTAAATTGAAATCGTCAAAACTATTGTTAAAAGTAGCAATTGATACTGGTGTTGATTCACTTTTTTGCACCAATCATTTTTGTAAAATCGATGCAACTCCATTTTTGTTTTCCAATTTCTCTCAATGTACAATTTCTTGGTTGATTTCCGACAATAATGTGATTCTAGTTTTGGCAGAATATTAAAGAAATTTGATAAATATTCTTTCTGTTCATTTATTATTCATTTGCTGTTCTGGGATTAAGGGAGTTATGCCAATCGCGTATTGTTGTAGAATAGGCAGGAGATAGGCCAGATTCGAGTCGTGTTTTGTGGCGGCAATTTTGACATTACGGCAGTTAGGCGTGTTTCAGTCGATGCGCATAATTTTTATACACGTGATCAATTTAACATGTCTTTTTAAGCTAAAAGTGGAGTTCGGCCATTTGCATCTTAAGCCGACGTAATGTCATTATGCTTACTACATTACATGCAAGTTACTGAAACCTTCTACATTATGAGCATAGTCCCTATAGTGGTTATATACAAATTAATAAGCGATAATTCCCCTGCCTCAGTAATTGGCACCTGCAATTTATGCGTATTTTGATAAGTCGTTGCATAGTTTCCTTAGAAAGCTACCCGGTAGTTAGACAGAATCCTCTATTTCTGATTGCTAGGTTGTAATGTATTCAGGTATCCCATGTTGCTCTTAAGGCCATATTACACGTCTCAGCTTGCAGCGGTGAATTCCAACACCTTGCACATGAGAAAGCAGTAATACTGGAAAACTACGTTTGCAGGACAACATCAGCTTGCAGGTGCGGAGCAGATTAGTTGGATATTTAAGGATCTATTACACGTATCAACTTGCAGCACTGGTTTCTGATGTCCAAACTGATACGTGTAATACGGACATTACTTCGTGGAATAAGTGAGTTCCATGGCTTTTTGGCTACGAACATTTAAACAAATGTGCTTTCTTAACTACGGAACAATTCTACCGTACTAACAGATCTCAATGCGATTAACAAAACATAACTCTTCTTCAAAATAATTGGTTCGCATAGCTTGTCCTTAATTAATAAGCAGTTGCATGGTTTTCTTGGAGAGGTGCCTGATAACGACCATAACGTAGAATTTTTTGAAATTTTTAAGGCGACAAAAATAAAAGGCAAAATCGTAGAAAGGAAGAGAAATAGAGAATACCTGAAAAAATAAAGCCTATAGTCATAAATGGATTTTGAGAAAAATTGTACAGCACATACCGATTGTTTCAAGCGCAGAATCCTATTCATCACTAAACTTTAGGCTATTTAGACTTAGCAAGGAAATAATACATATTTGGAACGATACAAAGCTGTGAAGATTGATATACAGTGAAATATATGCAAAATAACCGTTTGATGGGATATTCAAGTATAAATCAATAGGTAAGTCAATGTTAACGAATTTAGCATGATTGTAAAAGATAGGAAAAACAAAACATGTATTGTAATAGGCATTGCTACACCTGCTAATTGCAATTTGCAACAAACAACGAGGCGGACAAGATCGAAAATTAGAGGTAGATTTGTGCATTGTAGTGATAAAAGCTATGGAACGACTATCTGGAAATCTAGGCAAAATCAGTTCTAGGGACCCAGGTGGAGATAATCTGAAGGCTCTAGAAAAATGTGTATTTGAAAGTGGCACAGAGTATTAAGAGAAGTAATAAAATGTAGAAAGACGAAGAAATAAGAATTTCATAGTTTCTCGGTAACAGAACACAGCTAAAGAAAATCATAATATATGTCAAACGAGCTGCTATAATTCCTATGCTATGTCGGGGATCGTGAAAAGTAGTAATAGTAATAATGAACATAAAATATTTATTCTTGGCTCGGTGAAAAAACATTCAAAAAGAAAAACAACATAGCATTCTCCGTACACGAAAGCAAATTTTCGAATATAGATATACTATATGCGATCTTTAAGGGTATTGTCATGAAATATCCATTAAGAAATAAGCTTCCCGAGTTCAGATCAACGAACTAGAGTGTATGGCATATACTAAAACACCGAAAGAGCAAGACACTGTCACCAGATTTTTCAAAGAAAGATAGTGCAGCAAAATTTGAACCATGTGGATATCCGAAGGGTACCACCAACATGGGCGAAGTTTTATTAGATCGTAGAAATGGAAAACTACGTTTCCAGAGTGAGAGGCATCTAATTAATTTGAAAGATAATGAACGTAGATTCCTTTCCTGGTCTGTTTTAAAATAAATGGGAGGTAATAAGTTACAAGTAAAACTGCTTGAACAATTGCAGTGATGGCGATGTAGCGAAACAAAATGATTCTAGTTCAAATGGAAGTCAGTGATTGATGTTATCGGATTCACGTAGGAAATCGATATATACGGCATAAACTTGACCGTTCCGATTAGGAACCGTACTAGCAAAGGAAGTACACGCAATTAGATTTCTTATCAATAAACGATCTCTAATACTTTACTTTAATACTATTTTAAATTGTTAATCTAAATACCGTGACAATACATTGATGTTAGCGCTGTTTCCCGAGGTAGTAAAACAAACTTTGAAGCAATGTATAATTTCCCTTTCAAGAAATAGTTAGAAAAAATAAGCAACAAAATGAAGAAGGCAATTAAAGTCTACTACGCAGTGAATAGAACCATATTCGGGAAAAAGGAAATCAGTTATGAGACGACAACCAAGATATATTATTCAATTGCAAGTCAAATGATGCTGTATGGAACGAAAACGTAGACGATGCAAATTGACGATAAACGCAGCAGAAATAAAATATTTAAGGAGGATAGTTGGGTTAACCAAAATCGACAGGTATAGAAATGATGACATTAGGGCAAAACTCAAGCAGGAGCCAGTATTGAGGGTAATTGAAAACAAACAGCTAAGCTAGTACGGACACATAACGAGACTAAACCAAGACAGAATGTTAAACAAGATTAACGAGGCAGTATTAGGAAGAAATAAAAGAAGGGGAAGATTGATGAAGACGTGGATGGAACAGATACACAGGATAGCAGAGAAAATATGTAAAGAAATGGAGGATATGCAGGAACTAACGCAAAACAGGAAAGAATAGATAATGTGAAAGAAGAGAAGAAATAGCTATTTGCAACAGTTCCATTATCGAGAAAAAGATAAAGTATTTGTGGATACTTTCAGTTTACTACAAAAATTCGAAAAACATATCATTTGAAGTATTTTCAGATATACATGTGTAGAGAAAGCATTGAGAGATAGCATTGGGTAATGCAGAATTTGGGTTTGTAAATAATATCCGAGCCAGAAATGATGATTTTTTCTATCGTTGTTGTACATACGTTGTTTCAAAATATTTCAAGCCTTGTTTAACGACACTAATTGCACAAGGGTGTAGCGGTATGCACCCTATTCCACATTCGACTTAACAACGTGATGTATCACCTGCTTCATGTTCTATCTGAGTGTTATAGTAAAACTTTCCATTCATCTTCGGTCGTATACTAGTATTTCTAGACCCAAGATCGGCACTGGTCAATGTTGCATATAGAATGATGTTCTAGCGAAGACAATAATTGAAGATTTACTATTCATTTATTTGCATTGGTATTCACTTAAATCCAACTATAAGATAAAGTAATTAAGTAATAAATATAATAATAATTAAACTAATAGAGGAAAAAGGAAACCAGGTATATATATAAGTAGAGACAAGCAAATTCAAGTCACGAACTCGGTGAACTAGTCCCCATTGTGTCCCCTACTTGCGAGAAGTGGTGCTATTGGCATGTATTCAACGCACGCATGGTAGCGGAGAGTAATTGGTGGGGTCACATGCTTCGAACCTCTTGTCTCTAATTATCGTGTTGTTACATATGAAATGTACGATTAGGTAAGAACATAGTTAAAATCAGTAATTACCAGAAAAACTAGTTTGCGAAATAGATACCGTCGTCATGAGTTCTTTTCTGGAAACAACGAATTCTATACTTAACCTTCCTATACTCACGTCAAAATGAAAGACGTATACTATACTATATAAGTCGGTCTCACAGACCGTATGCGTGAGTATAGGAAGGTTAAAAACTATACTACTGTGTTTGACAAACTCCTCAAATTACAGACTCTTGGTTAGCGGAACACCTATTTCGTAAAGTAATATAGCGAAGGAAAAATGTAATCAAGTAGATGAGAAGGAACTTCATATCCTAGTCCTGAATTGTTTTGAAGAGTATCTTATGCTAAATGCCGCCTTGCATTATCGTCCATATCCATATCAAGATCCATATCTATCGACTAGTGAAGGTAACAAGCTATGTAATTTTGCCTGCATTGTTTCCAGTTCTGGGCATAGGATGTTTTACTAGAATTAAACAATGATAAATAGGCACCGATCTATCCATCGCCCATCTGATCATTCATGGTTATCATAAAGTATTGGTTTTTCATATGTCGAAGCTTATCCAGTTTTATTTTTAACTTTATCAATTACAGAAAGGTGTCGACTTATTACGACTTGAAATTTATTTGCGAGACAACATAATGTTGTGGATGGATCTATAACAATTTTTCCTTCTGCTTTTTATGTGTTAGGAACTTTGCGAATAAAAATACAAAATTGTGCTAGGTTAACTAGTTTACCTAAACCCACTTAAAGTATATGAGGTGTAATGAATAATTATAGAATTAATGGCATAACAAGTTAAGACACCATTAGCAAGTAAATTCTAAAGGGTTGACCATTAAGGTAATACAGGGGCTCCAAACTCTCTTGCATGTCCCTATTTCCGTATCTCAGAAGAATAGTTCAACACTTGCATATTTATATAGCAATTAGTGACATTATCTTATTGCGTCAATACAGTTGCTCCATAAATCTAACTAATTTATAGAAACCGCCCGTAATTACTAAATGCGTAGTTGTTATCCCACAACGGATACTCTTTAATTATCATAGTGTACCACTTGCTTTATCTGATGCACATTGCACACATTTCTATTTACGGGGTTATTTAATAATTAAGCAATTTAACAAGCGATGCATCAATTTTAAAAGAGGTCATAAATGACTACTTAGTTATATTCTTCAGAAATATCAGTTTTTCAGAATCGTAAACTCTTGTTGTGGAGTATCATATTATAAAAAAGAAACAAAATAGAAGTAATTTAAACTAAGAACGAAAATTTTAACCTTCCATTGAAATATATTTGTCCAATCAAATAAAATTCCCAGCAACTTATTATGCAGGAAAGAAACACCTACTCGTCTACTAAAATATCCATAATGAAACTTTAGAATAATCTTGTGATCAATCGATGATGGATGACAAACCCTCAATGTTTTAAAATAAAGATTGCTGAGTGAAATCTTTAATAAATAAAATTTTATTCTGGAACATATTTTTCCTACGCAAAGAACAAAATTTAATTGGAAAATGATTCAATTTCAATTTAATGGTGAGTCAATCGCATTTATAGATACGTATGTGTTTTTGAAGAGTGCTCGTTCGCTATATTAGGTGGGATACATAAACTATGTGAATGAATATGTGACTACATTTAGACACTATATACAGAAAACCAAACGGGTGAAAATACTCATTCGAACACGTATACATATCAAAAATTCGGTTGAAAAACAAATATAAAAATGTACGGAATCCTTCCTGCTATTTTTAATCCCGAAACTTCTAAACCAATTGCATCAATAATGAGTACAGTTAGATTTTGTAAAATTTACGAATCACATGAGCGATGTATATTTTCATCTTTAAATAAACATAAATAAACATACGAATCAGTTGCGCATCTTTCAATGTTATTAAACATAGAAAATTTCGCGCTGTTACGTATACATTAAAAACTAGACGAAAGCTAATTATAACTTTGCTATTAAACCTAGGTTAGTCGCAGTGTCCCATATTGTTGTGTTAAGTTGCGCATTACCTTTTGATGTTAGTAGCAGGAGGGTTTCCCTCCTTTTCATGGAAGGACTAGCACACAGCGTAATCTTTCCGACAAGTTTTGCGGATAAATTTCCAGAGTACTTGATGGCATGAATAAATTGATTTTTATGACAACTTTTATAAGAATAAAAAAATTAAATATTGTGTAATAAAATAAATACATCATATATCGTTAAAGTATGGAAATCTGTCGAACATAAACTATTAATTGTATAATATATATTTATATAGAAAACTATTACCAAAAGAAATTTGTGCTGTTTGGGGTTGTGTATTTTTCTATTACACTGGAAAACAGCATGTCTGTTACATGAGATTTTTACATGAATCTGAATAGTTTTTCCACGCTGATTTCAAAAATATATGCCGTTTTCATGTAGCAGCTCTAGTTTTGGAGTTATGAAGTGACAGGACTTTTCATTGAAAATGCACATAGTTTAAGTTTGAAAAATTTATTAAATATATTTATTCTGAATAAAATTTCCTTTTTTGGATTTTCTAGAGTGAGATGTTATATGAGTACTATTTTGAATGCTCCAACAATAATCAGCCATCATATGTTCATTCCAGTGCCCCAGATACCTCTCCTCCATAGTGCGAATATCCTGGTGAAAGCGCTCTCCTTGTTCCCGGCTTAGGTCACCGAGATTTTCAAGAAAATAGTCTAGATGGCTGTGAAGGTAGTGAAGCTTAATACTCATGTTGCATCCAAGCCGCTGGAAGTGTATCAGCAACTGTTCAACGTGCTGAATGTAGCCGTCACATTTCCTATTGCCCAAAAAATTCCTCACTACCCAAACAAAGTCTTCCCATGCACATTTCTCGACAGCTGTCATATGGTTGATGAAAATTTTATCACCTATCAACTTCCTGATTTGTGGGCCATCGAAAATACCACCTTTGATTTTCTCACTACTCAATTTTGGAAACACTTTTACAATGTATTTGAAACATTCGCCATCTTTGTTAAGAGCTTTTACGAACTGTTTTATCAACCCCAGTTTTATATGCAAAGGAGGCAATATAATTCGGTCTCTGGATACTAGTGGAACATTAATTACATTTTGCTTACCGGGAGTCAAAGCCTCCCTAGAAGGCCAGTCTCTTTTGTCCAGTGCTCAGCTTTCGCTCGGCTGTCCCATAAGCATAGGAAACAGGGATATTTTGTGTAGCCACTTTGTTGACCCAGGAGAAAATTTACCATTTTCAAATCAACACATAAAACCCAGTTATGCTCCTTGTACTTGATTTTGTCGAGAACTAAAGATATTGTAGGATATTCTTCTTTAACCTTTGTAGAATGAACAATAGGTAAGGAACCAAGTTTGCTACCATTATGTAAAAGTACACATTTCAAACTTCGTTTTGACGAATCAATGAACAACCGCCACTGATTTGGATTATACTCTTTTAAACCCATTGCATTAATTAGACCCGGAATATCAGTACAAAACACAAAATTATCTTTTGAGTAAAGAAAGGAAGTAAATCCTTTTCCCTGTTACGGTAGTACGATATCTTCGTTCCTCTGGTCAACAAATTTCTTTCTTTCAATCGGGAAGCTAAAATTTCTGATGCCGTTTTAGAAAGTCCAAGGTCCCTGATCCAGTCATTTAGATCATCTTGATTTAGTGGTCGGGGGCTACCGTAGCAATCAAAATCACTGTCGCTACCACTGTCGTCGTTTTCGGTTTGTCCGCTGCACTGGTCTGAATTTTGCGAAGATGTACATGGGTGCTGTGGTGTTGATGTGTCACTAATATTCAAGACTGGTCTTATGGCAGATTTTAAGTTTGGATATATCCACTTAGAGCAATTTTTATGGTTTACTCCTATGATTTTCGTTACACAGAAATAACAGTCGTCATGATGGTTGGATGGTTCACGCCAAATCATAGGAGCTTTGTACTTAAAAGTGGGTCTTTTTTTGTTTGCCCACAGTCGCAAAGATTCAACACATGTTTTACATACCAAACTTGGTATCCAAGGTTTAGCGTTTGACGGCAACGGAAACCCAAAGTAGTCCAAGTATGCCTTTTTCACAAAGTCCGACACATTTAAACGAAATTTTTGGAACATATATTCTCCACAAATAACACAAAAACAATCAGGATTATTTAAACACGTCCTTCTTGAGGAAGACATACTGAAATTTATAAAGGAACTAGTTAAGTTACACCGCTATTGATACAAACTATCGACTACTTATGTAAATTTGAGACGGTACCTGTATCTCACTAACTAGAGCTGCTACAAAAAATGTGAGGTTAGATTTGAAATCAGCGCACCCAAATTAGTAAACAACAGTAGAAGAACTTTATGCAACAAAAAAAAAGTGTTATTTTGTGTTTTTGTGTTATCAATCGGCATTTCTTTATCCTATTTATATGTGATAATTTTTTTATTCATTCGTTCCCACATCTTACTCATTTAACTACAATGTCGATAGCTCGGGATTCAAGTTTTGTCCGACGACCTTATTACCTGACTTAACCGCCTCAAAGAAGTCCAAAACTTGTGGCGTAAATTCCTAAACTCCAAACTCGCTGGCTTGATCGACAGGAAGAAAAGAAATTTAGTAATTTACGTTTCATTGCTCACTTTCATGTTTGGTTTTTCGTCACATCATTATCTTTTTAGTAAAACGAATGTATAGTACTATGTTGTATGCGTTGGGCAAGCAATCGTTGGTATTCGTCACGGTTTGAAAGGATGTTACACCCAACATAACTACCACCTAAGGAGCTCAGGAATTTAAAACTCATACTCTACCGGCTGTTACTTTTCTATTAAGATGCATAAAGATTCAACGCAAGGCAAAATACAGAATAAATAATGGCATTAACAATGCTAAATACTGAACTTTTACATTGATCTGTATATGTAGTTGTTACACCAATTCATACTACTTCATTCGTCATACATTTTGTATGTCATAATATGTGAAGTAAATGCAGTTAAAGTAAATAGAAGTAAACATGCATGTGGTATTTCATTGACAACACGTGCATAACCTATAGATCATCGATGTGTTGTAGCAATATTGTACCTGGTGCCCAAACAAAACAAAGATTACAAGTTTACATGACCTAAAATTATACGAGCTTCTTCTGAAGGCACATAAGAAATAAATGAAACGTAAAATAAGAATCTGCCCTAGAAGATATGTTTAGGAGAAATCGAAAAACCTCTAACGCTGTTATCGGAAGAAGGAACACAAACTGAAGTACTTAAGAATGGTGTAGAAGTATCTTCAGACGCAGGAAAGAATGCCGCACGGGAAAGGACAAAGCCCAAATTGAATTTTAAAGGAGCACTTGTTACAGCTTCTACTGCAATCCACAAATCTAACGGGTTATCTTGGAATAATCAAATGTCTAAGACCGCAGCATCTCTACGTATGTATATGCGAAAGGCGCAACATTTATGTATTCAGAGTATGTGCTGGACTTCAGAAATCTTTCATAGTTGATCAAATTCCAGAGAATCGGAGGAGAGTCAGAAGCTTCCACTTAACCTTTGCTTTCCCAGATCTTACTGAAATACTTTTCAAATTATCTCACCATTTGTCCTATAAAGATTAAAACATCAAAAGAGCATATTTATCGATATTTGACAAATATTCCATTCCAAAATCGTATCATGTGGATTAGTAAGGTGTGCGACGTATACAGTTGTTTATACCGAAAACATATCAAACGAATAAATGCCGCCTGGCTGTTAGAAGAACCGGAACTAAGATGTAGATAATCAACCTTCTTCCCACCTTGTACATCTAATAATTTGTGATATACTCATATACGTCATTATATTCTAGATAGCAATATAGTTATAATAAATGTATAATTCGATTACCAATTCAGTAAATTTAATAAATTACAAATCAAAATTCTAATCCCAGTTCGAACCCAATTACTGCGTTTGTATGACCCTAATTCACCTTCTGCCTATAAATACAGCATCGGGGAGTTTTGAGAAATACGTTTAAAAAATAATAAAAGTACTTGTCTGTATATGTACATATGCGTGTATTTTTATTATTATTATTGTAATATGACTTGTCCAGTTCTTGTATACCAAGTCTGGATGAATAAAAAGAAAGAAAGAAAGAAAGAAAACCCAATATTAGCTTATTAATTGCTGTACACTGCAGTCATTGATTTAGAAAAATTCCAAATTTGAATGAGCTTATTCTAGAGGTATTACAATTGCAATGTAACTTGTATTCCGTTTAAGTAGCGATACAAACTTATTGCGTGTAATACAATACTGTCCATTAAAATCATTTTATTGTGAATGTGCAACTCTAAGATTAAGAACAGTTAAACCATAAACCAATAGTCTGGATAAAATTTATGGAGATGTGAGTGCATGCCATTATCAAAACGGGCATATTTCAGGCGGTAAAGGTTATCATAATTCACACAACATGCAATTCTTGTTACATATCGCATACGTATAGTAGAAGTATATTACCTTCTTGGATTTCAATTCTCCGCGGTTGGGCCTTTTAGTTTCCGTGTGACCCGGTCCGCTTCGAATCTTTCTCGAGGCGAACCCGGGTGGATCAACGGCCTAAAATTCAATAAGATGTAAATAACATGAGTTGGTAATCATTGATCAAATATTACATTTATTAAAAATTGTACAAAGGTTTGACGCGAATTATGTATCTAATATTACAATAATTGTATAGATCTCATAATTAGCTAATGACGAAACAAGAAGTAATTAAATCGGCAGCAAATATATTGCTACATCCAAAATTTACTAAAAACTTTGTAAGGACATTCATTGGATTATCTGTAATACAATTTATAACTAGCACTATTTTACAGATTATACAAATCGAAGCAAAATACATTGAGGATGAGTAAAAGCTAATAGATACACATAAATGAGGAACTAAATATGTAGCAGTATGTAGAACACATAATATATGTACTAGGTAGTATAATAATAACATTCTCGGGTTGCGCACCAACCTATGAAGTTTCCCAAAAATAATAATGAGATAAACAAAGATAAGTATCAAAGTAATAAAAAAGGGAAGCCAAATTATCGAACTAGGAAAAAACAGAAGGAATCATGAGTAAAAGACAACATTTATAACAAAATCTAGTAAAATAAACCAGAAAGTAAAATTACAGTAACAGTTATTGATACAGTATTGCATATCTAATACGACTCGTTACAAATCTGAAAGCACAATACTTTGGTATTATCACCAGGAAGGAAAAGACATTAACAAACAATATAACTGCAACAATGTAGATTTAGATAGAAGGACGAGAAACAACGTTGATTCATTAATGGATAGCTTTTCCGCTTATTCAAAACTACAAAAACCAATTGTCGACTTAAAAACTAAACAAGTCACTAGGGAATCAGAGAAACTGTCCAATCTATGATTAAGTTTCTTTGGAATCAAGAGGCCAAACACTTTTAGCACCTCTAGTGTTTCAGTTTGTGAAAGGTTTTCCACGTTCCCTGATGATAATAGAATTAGTGTTTACGAAGTGTTGCTTGGGAATTTTTTTGGGTGGTATGAACAATTGATGTATCGAAATCAAATTCAAAACCTGATCAAGACCGAATCTAAAGAACGATTAAATTAATCAGGTGCATGAATTGGGCAGCTTGCAGCTTGTAGCTGCCCAATTAGCGCACCTATGGATTAACATTTTAACTTTCGCAAATTGTTTACTACTTATTCATCTTCTGCTCGGACAACATTTTTGGTCAAATCCATTTCCACGAATAATCTCGATATTATCTGACGACATGTGCTTTATTAATTGTGGACTGATTATACCGCACTAATGAGTCCTAATAAGGACGAAAATATACTCTACGGTTGCAGTCCCTGATTAATAAACCATAATTCCCTCCGTGATTGTTGGTATATACAACGTGTGCTTAATTAGTAAGCTATTGCACAGCTACCTCGCATCTGCCCAGAAACATCCCGTGTACAAATGCAAAAGAGCATGATTGGGGAGGTAGCAGACACATAAGTGGAGTAGCCAAGGAATTCTGCGAAATTTTATATTCGGTCGGCCTGAGAAACCGCACGCTAAATATATTATTGTTATTAACATACAGCTACAAGGTCACGTTAGCCAATAACAAAATAAGAATAATAAATGAACTGATACGAAGTGAAGTGAGAAGAAAATTTAATACGACAACATGTGTGACCATCGACACATCAAATAACCGCATTTTCTACAAAGAGGTGAAGTATAAAGGTATAAACAACAACAGTAAGGGAAGCTTATCTAAGTTAATTATAACTAACAAAGCAATTACTGGCGCTGACAGTTATGAAATTAAACAGTTGCTATGTACCGCAATTGCACTAATTGATGTGAAGAAGTGTATATCAAAAATGCAAAATACTCTTAAGGAACAAATGCGGTAAATGTTATTGCGGTCCAATAAATATAGATATAAGTGCAATTCCCAAAATCAGGTATTTAACCCATTTTGCGCCGACCGGTGATTATAATCACCAGCACTTTTACCGCTCATAACTGAAAAATAAAACATTTTTTATTTAAACTATTTTTTATTCGATTATTTATGGTATTATCTTGCTTTCGTCAACACAGTTTAACACTATTTTGGTGCATAAATTATTTATTGTGAGACTTTTGCAAATTAGTAAATAAAAGTCATCAAAATACAGGAAGATAATGTACCAACATCGTATAATATCTAACAACAAAGGCTATTTTTATTCATATAAACGTTTACTTGTTTCTTTGGAGTCCTATGCAACACAAATAATACACATAAATAATGTAAAATTCATTGATTAATATTGTGGTGACTATAATCACCAATGGCGAAAAACGTATGGTTTTAAGTACGGTTTACGCACATTCTTGTACATATGCTTTTATATTGCGTCATCAAAAACAAAAGCAACGTATGCTACTGCTATTGCAACGGTTTATTATAACGAGTAAACCAAAACTAAGAGAAAGATTGTATCATTTAATTTGTTATTGCTTTTCCCGTGATCAGTAAAAAAATATTTGCTAATTGATTTGCTTATATTATAAAGAATGTATTAGTGTTCTGCCTTTGGGTTTTTCTCAATTGTACGATTGTAACGGTATATTAAAGCAATCAGGTGTAAAAAGCTAATTGCTCTCTTTGTCATTGTAGAAGTATTTTTATTTTTGACTTTGCGCATTAACCAAAATTTTAAAACACTGGTTTATATCTCTTTATTGTTGAAAGTTTTGCAAAGTAGTCGACCGTAATTGCAGAGGAGATTTTACAGCTATAAAGTGATCAAAATATATTTAAAAATGCCCGGAAAGTAAGTTTCACAGAATAACATATATCAAATGATCAAAAAATACACAAATAAATATCTTTTATAGTTTTGGCATTGGTACGAAGCTTGCTTTAACAAAGAGGAAAATACTGTATGTATTGGAAGACTCTGATGATGAATCAGAGAACACACAGATACGTGGCTATGCCCGCAATGTTGTGTATATTTCGCCTAAGGTTGACGTTGTCACCGATGAAGAAAATATTGATAAAACTATCGTAGGTAGTCAAGAAATAGTGCGAGACATGAAGTATGTGGCGAACTCGAGCGGGAATACGTGGTCAAAAATGAAAATATTGGTGGCCCCAGTAACATAGTTTTTTATGCAGTATTGGTAAAGTTACAGAAAAGATCTCTACTCGTCTGCGAGGATACAGACAAACAGCAGATGGAAGCAAAGGAGACAAGATTAAAACACTCCAAATTGACGCAACATTTAATTGTGAAGCAAGAGGAAGGTAGAAAACGTCGCAGCAAACAATGTCACGGCCACACCCCATTTATGTGTAAAAAGTGCGAGGTGCGAAGTTCACCACAACATGTAACTTTTATTATTGAGTAATATCATTTTCAAATACTCTTAAAACATTTTCTTTTGTACATATATTCCGCCGATGGTGATTATAATCACCACTCATTTTCCGGAAAAATGGAAAAGTCACTGACTTCAAAGTTTGAAATTTTCTTAATTAGAATCAAAATAGACTCCAAATTAATTTTTATGCAAATCGGTCAAGAGGAAGTAGGTGCGGCGGAAAATGGGTTAACAACTTCAATCACCCCAAGTGGACTTTTCAGACATCACCGACGTGCGCAATGTATCCAAGTGTGGTTATCAAATATCTCTGATTAGAGGAACATTACATCAATTGTGTAATTTTTACGTATTTAGCATCAACGAAATTCTTCGAGTTGTTAAATGGCACGCGAACAATAAAGTTAGTTCTGATTGACTTAACTTGTTTTATTGAAAACTCGTTCATTTAGCAGTTAGGTTGACGAGGAATATCAAACCAGATGCTATCTTGTGTAGCAGATATACCTACACCCTTCTCCGTATTGCTGTCTACAATAATATAAGAATTAACTTAAGAAATAATGGTATTAATTAATAGTGATTGTAATAGCGCCGTTCTTGCCGGTCCAGGAGGTCCAGGAAGAAGACAAAGCTATGAATACTTTAGCTCTTTCTTGACAAGTAGTTTATTGATATTTTTCCAACTCTCTCAAGCAACTAATTGCTAGAAGAGAATAAATTGAAGCTACTGTTTAATAGGCTAAATATTGTAGTCATGTGGGTTGAATTGTTGCGTCAATGTTATAAAGGCGATGGTGCTAATTACGTGAACACATGTCTCTACAAAATTTACGTTAAATTTTCTAATTTTTCAGACCCCCAACAGTAGTGTTACATAAGCCATCCGTACAGGGACGCAGACATGTTGAACAAGATCAAATGGTTTTCCAATAGCCTAGGAAAATATTCCAGCTTTATGGTGAAACAACATTCGGTATTGATGATATCAATTTAGCAAGCAAGTTGCTTCGGTATCAATGGCAAAACCAACGTGAATTAACGACTGAAGGAAAACGAATTTGAGGACGTATTTTCATGTGCGGCCATTTGATGAATACGCGACACGGAATTGCGTTATTCCACGATCCCCCAAGACGCTTCCTAATTCACAGAATCTAGCGGCGCCAGCTGTTTCTCGTAAATAACTTAAGAAGCGTACGGTCGATGAATCTGCATTTCTCTCTATGTCATTGATGTTTATGATATATGGAATACACTTAATCTAAAATCATATCGATTCGGAAAAAAAAGACGCAGTGCGTGTGGAGTGACATAGGTAGATCACTCGTCCATGCGTTGAGATGAAGAGATATGGCACATATGTTGTATGCACGTTTATAATATCGGAATAAGACTGCTATCCCGGCGGTTATGAGATGTTTATTCAATCGTATCTTGCTAAATTAAGGTAATGACACTAAAATCATACCATCAAGTAAATTCAGAAAAGTTGTTGAAGGTTTAGTACACAAACCTACTTCTATATTTGTGTATGTACTTATTATTACACTAGCTAGACTAGCTTTGATATATTCGAGACTGCACAGAGAAAGTGACGTCATACTAGAGATATATTTTTGGATTCCTTCATTCTTAGACTACACTTAAATTCGAAATGTTAAAGATATGAAACAAAACCATTGCGCAGTTCATTCTATGCCCAGCTGCGTCAGGGAAAAATGAAAATCGAAGATGTACCTGAACGGTTAATACACAGGCGTTTCTCAAGGTTTATGTCTTCGCGTCAAAACATCAAGTTCTTCACTGAGATTTTGCAATCTAAAACTTTAAAGTAAAACTTCATGATTTCAACACAAACTCCAGCTAAATGATTTACTACATTTTCTGCAGTTGAATTTACCATAAAATGAATGAAGTGTGACTGCTTGCTTAATAACAAATGTAGGCAAAGTAATGCAATCTAAAACTTTAAAGTAAAACTTCATGATTTCAACACAAACTCCAGCTAAATGATTTACTACATTTTCTGCAGTTGAATTTACCATAAAATGAATGAAGTGTGACTGCTTGCTTAATAACAAATGTAGGCAAAGTAATGCCGATGCTAATCGTATTTGCTTCGCATTATTTATGCATGCACGTACGGCTGCAAATGAAGAGTCGCATCCTATCAAGACAGTTAATTAAGCCGTAATTGAAAGGAGCTGTAAATTAATAACACGGAAACTTCGTACCTAATGAGGTGAGAAATGTATTTCTTGTTGGCTGAAATTAATACTCCCTTTTAAGTTCACTTCAATATAGCAACAAGTGTGCCCGTCGATGTTTATATTGCCGGCCTAGAATAATATTAATTTCCCCTTTTCTGGAAAGGGAGTCGAAACAGTCCTAGTGAAAATATTAGCCATCTATTTGCATATATGTGATACTAATTTGAGAAACATAGAAGTTAGAGCATTTTAAGTGTTACACAGTTTTAGATATTAATCAGAAGGTCTTTGTACTTATTATTTTGTGGGTTAGAACACTCGTGGCCACATTAGGTCGAACTGGTCAAAGTATATTTTGCTGAAAGTTAAAAGAATCTGTTACACATGAAGTGTTGTGAGACTATGAATGTTGTAGTAGAAATATCTATGTATACAAAATTTAGTATTCCAAACTTCATTTATATATATATATATATATATATATATATATATATATATGTATTTAGAATATACGAAAAATGTCAATGTCGTAGGATTTGCTATAGTCTACAGTCTACACTCTGCACAGTAAAGCACAATGACAATTGCTTTTGAAATCCACTTTTCTTTTAGTTTTAAAGAGAAAAATTTGTTTCCATACGTCGGTTCAAATTTAACAACTATTATGAAATAAAACAATTAATGTCATAAGTACTAAGTGAGAAAGCAATAAATACCCCACTACCCAGCATAACGCACAACACTAATTGAAAAGAAACCCAACTTTTGATTAGTACTAGTAGATACTCTGCAATCATTCTTTGCGGTTATCTCAAACGTGACTATTATTATATATTATAAATTTGTGATTTTATTTTGAAACAATCATTCAGCAAACTAGCTTCTAAACAGGCAATTGCTGTCGAGAATTGGGTTTGCTAATTGACCTGAGCTCGCTGAGATACGGACCCAACTGTAAATGGTAGGTGGTGACCCTATTCTGCTGAGAAGAAATGCGATTCCTGGTGTTTTCTAGCTCTTCGAGACAATATAAAATCATTGTACTAGAGAAAAATCAATAATTGGATCATAAACTACCGTCTTTCAAGACGGGGCGGTAACAGGAATCTATATTGATTGACCAAGAGAACGAATAAGTATGCCGCCTGGTCACTAATCAACTGTTGACCGGATCAATATACTCGCTGTCATGGGCTGTGTCCAGGAGAAACTCACCAGAGGCTGCTCTGGAAAGCATATACATATGTATACATACACTCCCAGTCACGGAAGTTGGGGCAGTTAATATTTTTTCAATATAAGTATTTAACTTAACTTAAGCACAAAAATAAAAATAAAACACAAAATCAGTTATATATAACAAAATATTGGTTTATTATGACAAAATAATAGCAAATAATAATATTTATCAAATACAATCATTAAACTTTCTTCTCGTCGAAGAATCCTCCTTTTGCATTCAATACGGCTCGAACAACTCTGGGCATTCTTTCGATAAGTTTTGTAAGTCTGTTGGGTGGTAAACTGTTCCATTGTTCTTGTAAAACTTCCCAAATGTGTTGTTTCGAAGTTGGAGCCACTTTTCGTACCTGTCTATCTAGCTCATCCCACAAGAGGTCGATCGGGTTAAGATCGGGACTCTGTGGAGGCCATGACATTATTTTCAAGGTATTTTGTGTTTGTTGTGTATTCAAATAATCCCTACATATTAACGCCGTATGTTTAGGATCATTATCTTGCATGAAGGTGAAATTCTCACCTGTCAATCGCTGGCCAGAAGGTACAGCATTATGCTCTAGAATATTTCTATACTATTCTTTTCTCATAATACCTTCTATCCGAACGAGATCTCCTACTCCTGCGTACGAAAAACAACCCCACACCATAACTGAGCCACCACCAAGTTTTGCAGTGGGTGCTAGACATTCTCGAAGCATTTTTTCTGTCTTTGATCTCCGAACACAAACTCTTCTATTTTGTCCAAACACTTCAAACTTGGATTCGTCGGTCCAAAGCACATTTTTCCACTCCTCCACCGTCCAATCTCGATGTCGTTGGGCCCACTGTAATCGTTTTAAACGATTGGTTCGCCTTAGTAGCGATTTCCGTACAGCAATTCGTCCGAATAGGTTTGCCTCTCGCAAGCGACGTTGAATAGTGCTCACTGACGCCGCGTTTTGACGATTGCGATTGAATTCTGCTGCTATTTGTGGTGCTGTCAGTCTTCTATTTTGTTTACTAATTAAAATGATTCGCTGATCATCAACGTTGGTCGTAATACGAGACGGACCTGGTCGATCACGGTCATTTAAACTTTCCGTTGTACGGTACAGTTTTATAATATTGGCTACATTAGATTTTGTCAGGTGCACTTTTTCGCCAATTTGTCGAACAGAATACCCTTCTTTATCGAGTGTTATCACGGACGATCGCTTTTCAACACTGATCGGTTTTCCACACGGCATTTTCACTTTTAATACTTTCAAAATTCGCCCACTTGCACTTCGCGGGTACACGGAGACGTTTAGAAGTAAGCTGAGTGGTGAGTGGTCCGAGGTACTAGAGGGTAGAGGGATAGGATATAGGATTGGATATTACGTTGATGACCATAAAATCGTTCTTGGAAATACCCTTGTAAATGTTTATGACACATAAAGCATTGTAATACTACTTGAATATTTCTTTCGGTAATACTATGAAATCATTATATTGCGATTATTAGCGATTATTGTAATTAAGATTAAGTTCTATTGTAAATTCCATTAGTGCAGCATTCCTAATAATGCTGTATGATCCACTAACCAGTAATAATTACTACGCAGTAGAATTCTCAGTATTGTGTAAGATTTTGAATTTTTATTGCACAATATCCTAAATTTAACGAGGTGTCCCAACTACCGTGACTGGGAGTGTACGTATTGTTACAATATCTCTTGATACCGTATCACATCGGTAACTATGAAACAATTGTGTGATGAGGAGTTTACCGATGTGATATAGGGTCAGTAAATTACACCACAGTCCTTGCAATCATCTTCGCAATATCTCTTATTTCATTTGAAATGGATGATAATCCATAACGAAATGGAGTGAGCTTTTATACTTCTTGGGTAGATTACCTTGTTTATGGGCCACAATCGTGATAGTATTTGTAAAAGGTTGAATGAATAATATATGAAGTACATAAAACTATCTATAAAAGTGGGGCTAGATATAAAACTTCCGTAATAGACGCATTTAATTTGAGAAAAAAATTCCTTTCGTAAATTTCATTATCCTTTTTCCATTTCTGAAATATAATTCCTTACTGAAAATGCAATTCCAAATCCGTTATCTACAACAAAAGACTAGAGATATGAAATTACTAGGAGGTTGTTGGGAAGAAAAAGACTAACGAGATGCTATGTTTGAAGCCTCGAAAGAAACTACACGTAAATTTTTCCCAGCTACTGTAATTTAACAATTTATTTAGAAATTAAAAAGCTGTAAATTGATTAAAGTAACCTGATTGTACGAGTACCATAGTATATCTTTGGGAACTAATTTTGGGAGGAACTTCCTTCGATTTCGTCAAGAAAACAGGTATTAGCCAACATCCGGGTTTAACAGGGGTTCCCTAATTTGAGTTAGATCGAAGCATTGATGGCAGTGAATTCGGGAAAGAAAAGTGGCTTTAGCCTAAGGGCTACCGTCCCTTATAATTTAGCCTGTGTTTTAGAGGATGACAAGATTAAAATGTGCAACCACCGTTTTCCTACACTGCTAAGAGCAGAAAGGAAGAGAACCTATTCATTATTTAATTTCTAAAGTCTCAGCTGGCTAACATTAGAAACAACAAATCAAAGTTTTATCACTGACGATTTTGCAGAACTTATATTTGTACTAGTTACAATGGAATTCCTTTTACAATTTGTCCAATTCTAAATACATTTGTTGCCTCGTGTTTCGCATCAGTACCCTCTCGCTTATCGATTATTTTCCCATTTGTCCTTCGACCATAGTATTTTATCAATTGTTTTGTATCACCAATAACATTGCGCTGTGACTACTAGCCTGGGCAAACAGCGGTAACAGCGTACAATTACTAAACAAGCTACGATAGCATCGTCGACTCCCCACTCTAGTCAGTAACTGTATGCGAGTAGTTCTGTGTATATATAGGCTGCCTTAACTTATTTCGTAATTACCGCTGTTTGCCCAGATTATTGACTACACCGGAAACACTACCCCTTCTTCTAGCCTTGTAGAAACAAGCGACGGTCGAGGTCACGTGAGAAACAGAGCATTGTTCGGAGCTCATAGCAATATAAGAGTAAAGGATAACTATTAAGGGCATTCCTCGTAGTTATGCTTTCCAGATTTCAGCGTTGGTACAGACAAAGTGTCAGTTACTGCTAGTTGTCATAGTGGTTATCTAGTGTTATTCGCGTGCTTTACTAATCAGTTGCAATAAGACATTACGTAGTAGTCTTGTATTAAAGCATTAACATGCCTACGCTGTTGAGTAGTGGAGAAAAACATATTATTGCTTCCTTAATACACTTCTTTGAAAAAGAATGTGATAATGCTGGTCAATTTATACCTTTCAATGCTCTGAATTTGAGCATGGATACTGCTCCTCTGTCTGGCAGTGTGTGAAAACCAACAAACCCTTAAGTTCTTCTAAACGTAATCGCAAATAGTCAAAACCTGTTCAGTTAATTATTGCTCACAGGTTGTTGTAAGGTAGGTATAAGTAACTTTTGGCCCTTTAATTTTATGTGAGCATATATACTATAATATATATTAAAATAATTATTTTAGATGAACATGTTACTTTAAATTTACCTTGGAAAAAGGGTTACACATTTTTCATGAATTCCAAAAATCTGTATAGAGTGTTTGGAAATATGGGTTTCAAATGGAAGAAGGATAATGGTCAAAGAGGTTTAATGGAATTGCCTAATGCTGTTTGTTTTACAACCCTTAACTCTTCTGCAATTATATCAACATTACAAGCAATAACAAGTCTACGATTTTGTATTCTGAGATTAAATTCGGATTTTTCAAAATGTCAAAACTAGCAGGTTGATAGAAAAAGATTTGTAAACCGTATACGTACAATAAATTATTTGAATGTAATTGTACTAATGATTAAAATTGTATTATTATTCTGCATTGGTTTCATTCCAGGAACCAAATTAATTTTTTCACCGACAGGACACAGCGATTACCATGGAGAAATGAACCATGTCAATTTTTCAAGTTGGTTTCATAATTTACTATATATTTTACCTAGTTCATCTGCAATTATAATGGACAATGTACTTTATCATAATGCTTTACCAGAAGTTCCAAACAGTTCTTCATCGAGGCTAGAAATTTGGTTGAAGGAAACTAATGTGACATATGATCCAAATTCCTTGACATTGGAACTTTGGTTAAAAGTTACATTGTAATTATTATATATTTAGTATAATTTGTTAAATTGTTAAAGTTTTAGAAACAAACCACCAAAACAACGTAGGGTAGATCGTTTGGTTTAAGAAGCTGGCCAGAAACTATTACGTTTGCTTCCAATATCACTGCAATTTTAATAGCACTGAGCTAATTTGGGGAATAATTGAAAATTACTGCAATCGGCATATAAGTGGAAATGGAAAATCTACACGGGCATGTTTCGGTATGTGGCACGAAGCACTTTATCACTCCATAAATGTGGTAAAATTCCATTAGACATGTCAAAAAATCATTAACTCTAATGATACATCATATTCCTGACATAATATGAAAAAAGAGAATTTTGTACTTATTTCGAAATTGTGTCTTATTATATAATTACTATAAGAAATATACGTGCTATATTTGTAGAATACTTCTACAAATGTATGTTTTCTCTTTCAGAAATTATATATAATAAAGTTAAATAACTTACAAAATAAAAGATATCCATGCTTCCTCTTCCAAACTTAAACTGTAGGGCTTTCATTAATTCTTGGAGATATGATATTCTTGCAAATTTAGCGAAACTATTGTTATTTTTGCTAAAATACAGTTTACTTTAGGTTTGGGCACAAAACCTTAACTTATTCGTAACAAACTATATGCCAATCAAACGAATATGGGCAACATTTCTAGAATTGAATGCGAAATTGTTCCTTTATTTAAACGGGCTCCATTCCTTAGATTTTTAAGTTAATACGAAATTCCCGCTTTCCCGCTATTTTGCCAAGTATAAAGATTAGTGAAAAGTTGCTTATTTACTTTCCTTGTTAATTTGATATCCATTAGGATATTTATTTGAAGTTTTTCCTTATTGTTTTTCGGATTTAATAGCACTGCAAAATTTATAATCTACTTGTGAATTTATCGAATTTCTTTATACTGATTATGTTATGTTTTGAAACGCCGATCGAGAATATTTTGTCGTGCCTGCTGCTATTAAGTACTTTCATTTCTCTCTCTTTATATTTTTATTAACTTAAACTATTTAATAAACGCCGATTATACTATTTTTATGCGGTACTTTCTCTTTTCTTTACTTTTGCGTATTTTTAACTCCTTCCTTCCAGGCCTGGCACCCTGAACAGAATCATTAAAGACAGAGGAAGGGTGCATAAGTAGGAAGTCTTCAGGTAATATCATGTCTGTTTAACGTATCACTGAAGTAACAATCTTTTTCTTCTTCTCGTTGGAGGTTCATTCACACCATCAAAACAGTGGCGCAAAAGTTAACTTTAATCCTCTGACGCTGTCACTAGCCGTAGTAGTTTCTGCCTATCATCAGATTTCAGAGATATTTTAATAGGTACTTGCTACCTAAACGTCGTGTTTCTTTATTGTGGTCATTTTCAGGAGTTTTAAGATCTCGATTTGTTTTGTTTCTGGATGCCCTGCCCTGCGGAACATACAAAACTCGAAGACGCACGTACCAAATCACTTATTGTTTGCTGTCAATCAACAACATTAAGTACTGGAAATTTGCTCGCCCGGCATTATCATATACATAATATTTGAGAGAGTTGAAGTTTTATTGAAAAATGAGTGGACAGTTTTTCATATTGTAATATAACATTGTGTGTTTCAACCAAAGTTCGACACATGTAACCTCCTATAATTGCAACATCTTCCTATGTACTCCCATACTGTATAATTAAATCGTGAGTACCATTTGCATGTAAACTACGGTGGTGGGTACATTGAAGGTACTCATTATTTACATAAACCAGCTTGCTTGGAAATTGGATTCTCTATTTTTAGTAAAAGCGTTGACTGATGGCCCTGGTGACTTTTAGAGTACGTTGGCTTGGTCGCGGTTCACGATGTCGAACAAATGAACTTCTGATATACCGCCCTTCCGTCAGGAGAGTGCCTATAGATATTGTATGTAGTACAAGAGCGTAATCGAAATGTTGCAGTGACTAATCAAAAGTTAACTGTATACCTTTTGTATTCAAATTACATTTAATGGCTAAGGATTATCGGATAATACACCAGTAGAAAAAATAAGTTGATATATTTTAAGTTTTTTATAGAAATACAGCAGATATTCAAGTAGGTTTTTTTCTGTTTTAAATATATCATAATACTCAAATTATAAGCTATTTTACGTATTTGTATGCTGCTAGGAAAAGGAAAAAGAGTTAGTTTGCTGGTGAATTATTTGTGAAGGTGCAATTATTTCAAAACAATGAATCACGCCACGTCAACACAAAATAAATGCAGTTTGCAGTAAATAGGCGTTAATAATAATGCCGAAAGGATTAAATTAGTTCGAGTTCAGTAAATGAAGCGTCAGTTTGCAGAAACTTGCTATTTCAACGACTGTCGACGAATGTGTGCGAATTTGATACGTCTCAATTGGAAGAATGCGGAAACTGCCAGAAGTGTTAGAATACGCATTAAATTCAAGAGATTATTAATCATACCATCGAGATGAATTATTGGCTGCACTAATCTTTGCGACGCCTTTCATGGGATTAATTTATCGTCACACCGCCGCCTTCCAGAGTTACTTTATTTTAAGAAAGTTGTATTGTTCTTGACACATATGCACGTAAATGGTAGCGATGTAATTAAGCGCTGCATTCAATACATAATAGTTTAAGTGGTGAATTGCTAAGGAGCTTTGACAAGATTTGGTCTTAGATTTTCATAGAATGTGTATCCAATAAGCAGTATCATAAATCTTCCGTGCGATTGTATGAATAGTGTACTGAGAATTAAGTTAATTTCTTAAACAAAATTGCACCGACCTAGCTCTTAATTAATGATATAAAAAGCATAAATTATACAAATTGTATTTATAAATTTTGGGAAATATTAAACATAAAATGAAGATAATTACCTAGTGTTGTGTGTGTGTGAGTGTAATTCCTTTATTCGATGATAGTCCTTCCTATGTCTCTCTGCAGCTCTATTTTCTATGGATTCTTCCCTCTCTTAACTTCTTTCTTTCGGTGTGCCTCTATTTTCTAAGGATTCTTCCCTTTTTAAATTCTTTCTTTTCCGGTGTGGTGAGGTTCTTTTATTTACTGATACTTCCCTTAAAACCCTTTTGGTCCAAAATATATTTTAAAATTTTCTGTTGACTTATCTATCTTGTCAATTTTCTTCGTCGTCAACCAAACAAACTTTTCATTTTTTTCCGGGAACCTGGACTACACTACATTATTTCTCCGTTGTCTACGAAACGAAAAGTTTAATTTTATTCACCATGACTTCAGTTCATCCAAGACGTAACGTTATTATAGAAACTTGTATTGTTAATGTCCAGGTAACCTTGATTATTTCTATCCAGTGGTTATTAGGAATTCTTGTGATGTGAAAGTGTTGAATGTATGTGTCTCAATGTTTACAATTCTTTTCTATCTTTTAATCGATGCTTTTTATAATGATTAATAATCTTATTTCTAGTTACACTTTTTTCACCCATTAAGCGTCTCTGGCTGGAGTTAAAATAAGAAGCTAACACCCGTAGGGTAATAAAATGCTTAAAAGGTGGTGTGCATGTTATCGGAAAAGTATAAGTAGAACCCAAAATAACCCGAAGGTCATTTGAGCATAAACATCCATAACCGCAACATTTACTGTGAAATTTGATATATTGAGTTGTAATAAATTGTAAATTTTCTAATGGTAATTAACCATTCGAGTATTACTATACTACAATAGACTTATTTCCACTTTTAAGTTGTTTCCTTGTTGAAAGCAAATAATTGAAGAACATTGATCAAGGCAAGGAAATATATATCGAATTTTATAGCACATATGTATGTACTCCAGCAAAATACCACCATTAAAGGATCACTTAAAATGTGTTTATAGTATCTAATCAAATTTATTACTGATAATTAAATGTATGTATATTTCGTCACCTACTTTATACACCTACCTTTCAGGTTAACTCCACTACTTTCTAAGTTAAACAGAGGACCAATTTTAAATTTGCAGATTATACTTCATAACGTAAACAGTTTTCATAAAACCTTCGTTAGAAAAATATAATGCTGTATAAATAAAACATATAATTCGATTTACGTAGGTAACAACATAATAATTAACAAGAGATTTGTATATATATTGATAGTATCTGTTTATCTATTAATTTATACACGCATTTGTATGTATTATAAAACCGTAATAGATTATTCTTATACTCAAAAATGTCGTTGTTGAAACCTTAACAATTCGATATATAACTATGTTCACGATACAAATCTTTTCATTTTTGACATTTCATTCAATTATTCCTTATAAGTTACAGTATAAACTAATACACACATTTTATTTCACATTTAGTACACATTATATTTTACTAAGAAAGGTTATCAAAGCTAGCAAATTGATTTTTAATTCAATCAAAGACTGATATAGCAGCTGATGGATATCAACGATATTTGATTGAGTTTTGCGCGTAAATGATTACTAAAGAAAAACGGCGAATTACGATAAATTTACACTTATTTGAATTACTGCGTCAATTGCAGCTTTTATTGGCCGAGCCATCGGTTGCTGCCAAAGCTTCCCTGATTTAGCTAAAGAGAAAAGATAGAAATCATGCCTAAATAATAAGAATATAATTTTATCTGAGGTGGTATCGGGAAAATGCGTAGAGCGAGACGATAATGCAAAGTTGACAAACTTGATTAAAACCTTTTAACAAGGTACATACTAGATTTCTGAATCAAACTTTGGCCCAAAATTTACACAATAATTTCACGACAAAATGCACCAAATTCCCAACAAACACGATGTTGCTGTAAAAACGTTCGAATAATACCCTTATTTTAAAATTTGATATACGAAGATGCCTAATTACCTCTATACAAATAGCGACGTAAATATACAGGGGTTCGCTTTAAGAAACTAACGAAAAGTTTAAACATAGTTTTTAAAACGTTTAACACAATTTTTGAAATGTTCCCCAACATCCGAATTTGTAATTTTGTAACTTTGTGTGTTATTTCCTATTATTGATTTGAAAACTGTTCCAAAACTCTTCGATACTTATATTAATTGTGGCGTCCATTTCTGAAATAAGTCTATAAGAGGAATTTGTCCTGTTCCAGAATATAGAACAATATGGTAACAGTACGAGTAGAGAGAGAAGGCGGGTTCTGGACCACCCGCCCACCCGCTCAGTCGCTCAGTCACAACCCCGACCGTGTATACTGGAAGATAGTCACAACCCCGACCGCGCGTGTATGGAAATGGGGCCACAACCCCGGTTGGAGGGTAAAAATGGCCAACAACCCCCTCCCCGGAAAATTCAAAACTCCCGCCCCTCTGGTCGGTAAGGTAGATAGCTGGACAGTGCCGGTAATACAGGTGGCTGTATGTGAGTGCCGCTTTTGACCGGGAGGTGTCGCTGTTCGGTAGGACGCCTGTAATGCCAGTAGTACAGTGGGGGGGCTGTATGTAGTAGTATCGCTTTCGACCGGTAGGTGTCGCTGTTCGGTAGGGGCCCTATGTAGTATGTAGTGCCGCTTTGACCGGGAGGTGCCGCTGTTCGGTAGATGCCGGTAATATAGGCGGCTGTGTGTAGTGCCGCTTTTGACCGGTAGGTGTCGCTGTTCGGTAAGGCACCTATGTAGTATAAGTAGTACAGGTGGCTGTATGTAGTGTCGCTTTCGAGCGGAAGGTGTCGCTGCTGTTCGGAGTACAGGGAGCTGTAGGTGGTAACAGGCCTAATTAGGAAATTGGGTATTTCACCAGAAGATGGGGAGGTTGGCCGGAAGGTTTGTAAAGTTAAAAGATTACGTAATACCATGACGTCACAAACCGGTTTCGACGGTACACCATCCAAGTACTGATCGCGCGTGTCGCTGTTTGACTTAGGTGATCGCATGAGGGTCGCTATTGCCAACATGCTGGTTGTTGCGGATATGTTCCTATATATTACGTAATATTACGCAATACCATTACATCACAAACAGGTTTAGATGATAATTTTAGATGCAAGGAATATGTTAGAACTTCGCTCTTAGTCAGAAGATGTTGATAAAACAGATAATTATGTATAGATCCCTAATAAGATATTACGTAATACCATCATGGCATAAAACAAGGTTAATGTTAGATGGGAAGAGCGTTCTCATTCATGATATCATACAAAATGCAGCGTTCTGATTGGTCGCACCCTATACAATGCCACGCTCTGATTGGTTACCAACTCGAAAAATTCCCCGATATGTATAGGAAGGTAGTTCACCCAACAACGTCCTTAACATTGATCAAGGTGTTTAACGTCAGACAGTAAGTAATAAAGTCACTGGATATGCGCAAGTTAGCCTCTCGGTGAACATTACATATTGGTGGATTACATCATTAGACATCACAAACAGGTTTCAACGTTATGCTATGTATAGGAAGGTAGTTCCCCAACAACTTCCTTAACACTGATCAGGGTGTTTAACGTCAGACAGTAAGTGATGACGTCACTGCGCATGCGCAAGTTGGTCCTACTGAACACTGTATACTTTCGATCGCTCATCAGTAACGTGAAGAATCGGTTTATACGTTTGAGCGTAAATACACCAAACTGAGGAATCGGGAGATGACCCGAGCTCCATACATGATTGACCGACCGCTAATCGCAGTACGCTACATCATTAGACATCACAAATAGGTTTAGATATTATACTGTAATACGATATTATAAGGAAATGGAACGTAAGTCAATTAGTTAGTAAATTATTAAAACGTATCACATAGGCTTATGTTTAACTGGAACACTTATACCAATAATAATCGATTGTAAATCAACAAAGTCAAGCATATCAGGCTCGGTCAGGTCGTAGACGGATAGAAATCAATATCTTTCAGTAACATATGTGGATTTTCTATAACGATCCTATACAGTCGGCATCTAATAAAATTACGTAATACAAGGCTCCTTTGTCTATTGGGATACGAGCATGTAACGTCACAAACAGGATTCAACGACAGTTGTGTGTTAAATGTGTAAGTTAATATAAAATCAAATTTAATGAAACTCAGTCCATTATTTATTAATATATTAAGATACATGTAGAAAACACTTACTATTAAAGTTTAATTGATCGCATCATATGAAATATCGCATTCTGATTGAATATCGATAAATCATATAAAAGCTAGTTTATTTACCGACAGCCTTCTAACAGCTAGGTCGTGAACTTCAACATCTTTACCTCCAGTATATAGTTTTAGTGTTTATAGTTAGGCGCTGATTTCCTACTGGTTTAGCGTTTCATTATCACTTAGTATTCGTCGTGATTGGACAGGCATATTTTAGGTAAGTTATTTAAATTTCAATGCATACTTTCCCTAATAAACTGCAATATTATAGTTTAAGATGGAGTATGAGATATGCCACAAAACATTTGCAAGAAAAGATGGATTGAACAGACATCCCTGCTTAAATAATAAATCTTACACATGTACCATATGTGGAGGAAATCTTTACGAGATCGGATAGTCTGTCTCGACATAAGAAAACGCACAATATCGATTCCATCACCAAGAAACGAGATGTTTCAGAAGAGAAGCAGCCACCAAGTAAAATGAACCATCCGGCGAATAGCATGTCGGAACAGGATTTTCGATGCCGCGACCAAACCTTACCGACGGCTACATTACACAATGAACACCTTTGTTTCCATGCGCATCTGAACAGCAATTCTCGTAAACTTGAAGAGGATATGTTCATCATAAAAATCACCCGGAACAATAATGTAAAAATAATGATAAAGCAGGCACCCCATGATGTAATACAACCTACAACATGAAAATTCGCATAAATATAGGATATTCCAACAGTATTATCCGACGTGAAGGTAATATCGATGGACCGACGTTTTCCAAGAAACAGTGCAGCGAGTGAAATATAATAACGGAGTAAAATAATTTTATACATATTATACTGAATAAAAGATATCATCATAAACTTTACGAATTTTATTTAAAGGGTGGAACAATATGTATAATAAGTATGCAGTAATAGAATAATGCAATCTTACTAATAAGTAAGTATAGCAAAACAGCGTGAAAATGTTTATCCAACTGCTGTGGAAGTTATAAAATCCAACTGATTCGATCTCATTTTCTGGTAAAAACCCCTTCGAGGGAGTATACGTTCTCATATTTGAATTTCTGCTATTTCTGTTTATAGGAACACCCCAGAATCAATTTCTCGTTTACATCTTCAATTAAATATGCGTTGGGATTACCCACCTACTTAAACACGTAAGAATACGGGATTTAACCTGAATGGATCGATGTTTGGTATGATTGTATTCATCGATTATTTTAGACAAAATATTGATCTACCTATATAAATCTCTCAAACGAAATAAATGTACAATGTGAAGTTACCAGCATTATTCGACAGTCTCTTCGCAAGGAACCGAGTTGCTGGTGAAATTAAAAGGTATTGGTCACATCAAATACATCTCTATACAAACGTATACACACTTGACTTCAATACAGAAACAAAAACTCACGAAGTTGTATGAACCGTGTATTTAATAAGGGGTGGAAAAGGAAACATATGTATATCGATATACTGTTGGCATAATAATATAATATAAAATAAATATAATAATAATCATTCTAACATGATAACGGAAGTATCTTGTTCGATGTCGATATCATGGAGGTTTAACGTGATGTCTACGATGGAAGATGTAGAAAAACAAGATGATCCGGAAAATATAAAATTTGCAAGCCATGAAAGAAAATAGTCATATATCGATCTAACCAGTTAAATAAAGAACAGGCTGTGCATCTAATGATGCATTACAATCTTTCTTTACCTGCACTTGAACTCACGTAAATATAGGATGATATGTTACCAGCACTATTCGACAATCCTAAACTTGCAAGGAGTCGAATTCCCGACGCGCGAAGTTGTATGAATCGTGTATTTGACAAGGGCGAAACAGGACACAATATATCAATCCGCTATTAGTGGAAGAGGGGTAAAGCATCACTATGCGTTCTGATAACGGAACTATTCATCCGATGTCGACATCATAGATATATCGAAGGCGAATATAAATATTCCAAATGATGAATAAGCGTATATCCCATGGTGAATTACTGCAGTCTTTCGTCCAGCATGAAAAATATATATAGGCGACCACCATCCGCACTGACACGCCTAATCTTGAAAGGAGTTAAGTTTATGGTGAAATTAAAAGGTATTGGTCACATCGACACCCAAAACAACCTATCAATATGTAAATGTATATGGACTTTTCTGACTTCATCATAAAGACGAAAAATGTAGGAAGTTGTATGGATCGTGTATTTAACAAGGGGAAAAGGGATATACATATCGATCTATTATTAATGGAAGACGATCAATACATCATTATGTTCTGATATCAGGTTGTTTCGATCGGTATCAACATCATAGACATATCAAAGGTGAATGTAATAGAATGTTAACCGTATTGACGATAACCGAGACGAAGAAGAAAGCAAGGTTGTTGGGGTGATATAAAATTGTAAATCACGAACGAAAACGGTGTTACGTATTATGGTCTACATCGACTTTGCGTGTAAACAGATAGAATCATACTAGTCCGAGTCTCAAACAGCAAATACAAGTGGAATGCGTAAGCATGCATAAGCATAACAACGTAGGTACTGGACCGGACTGAATCAACGTTTTCGTGCAACGATTGACGGAAATACATCAAATAACTATACAACCGTCACATGGAATTCCCCCAAACACATGAACCACCTCACCGCCAGCGGGCGCAGAGCATAACACTGAAGTCGAAAAATAACATATATGCGAAAAGGCATTAAACGAACATAAAGTAACAGAGCATTTCCATTTGACTTAACCATTCTGGGTGTAGCGCATTCCAATTGTAACCTCAACTGCAAAATATCTACACTCATTCCGATTTTCTTCTATAATTTAATTGGATATGACAGTCATCTTCAAATACGCTAGCTGGACGACGATAGCTAAAATATCGACGATACCCCACTTAATAAAGAAAAATACATCAGCTTTTCATCAAGAAGTTTAAATCGAATCAGTATGCCGATAAGGTAGATGTATTTCGAAAATAAATATTAAAATGCGATTTATGGAATCGTTCAGATTTATGGCGGTATCTATTGAGAAACAGGATGAAATTTTTTCTCAAAATCAATGTCAATATGTGCAGACGTACGACTAACAGTTGAAGTTCATAACAAAGAAACGTACATCCCCGTACTAATATCAACAAGTACGAAAATTAAATGAATCAACTCTACGCCCAAGAACAGCTTCCACGACACATTGACAGATAAAGGCGTTAGCGATCAAGACCACGAGTACACTATAGTAGTCTAGAACACGATCACTCGTTCCAACTTACTGTAATATTGGAATATTATCTTAAAACCGATCTCCCCGCTGTCCGCAGACGTGTTTGGAAATTTTAGAGAAGTATATCACGAGTCACAAACGATTTGAACCCAATCCACTACAACAGCAACTGGTAGTTTCACGAATATGAGTATTCAATGTGTTTTATCTCAAGTTAGTTTTCACCATGCAAGAGTCAAAAATAAGTACCTAACCGTTTATGATAGCAGTGACCCATCAACCTACCTAGTAGTCTGGAGGTGCTAATAATTCATGTGGGTAAGTTATGTCTCAATCGCTGTCCTACAACAAATTCGAGTGGATGAACTCGATGAAGTTGATCACCTCGACGTTAGTAGCATAGTGGACAACGATGAAACGCTATTGAACGATGCCCGAAACGACCATCAGCTCCTTCTCGAAAACATAATTCATACAAAATCTATAACAAACAGCATTGCATTATACATCATCGCAACCTTAAGCAGACATCATATTCAATGGTCTAGAACTCCCACTCACCCATCGAGTACTACGATTCAACCAGTTCACATGTCTGAAATATTACATTCATTAGAACACACCTTCCTCTGAGGAACCTGTCCGAGAATGACTTCTAGATGATTTTTTCAAATTAATGAACAATTCCGTTTACAGAAAACGAAGGAGAACATCGATAAACAAGTATATGTTTAACTGCTAACGTATTGAAGATGAGGATTTGAGGTGAAGACGAGACGCTGGGTCTTCTGATTGCAAAACAGAAGTTTAAAAATATCAATATATTTAGCGATTAATTTTAGAGTAATTCAAATGAAGATACTTTCAAGTCGTCTACACAAATCCGCATATATCGGTTTCATCGTCTTGAAATTGTCGAAACTGTTAATGTATGACTTCTTCACCAACTACCTGAAACGGTTGTACTAGAATAAAATACATTATGCTTATATGAATACAGATAGCTTCATACTATATATTGAAACTGAGAAGGTGTATGTCGATATTAATCGAAATTCGCATACATTTAACAACTGATTATGAATACGATATAATTCATGCGAAATAAGGTCGTGCGGGGAATGTTTTTAAATTGAAGAATTTATCGATTTTCGATCAAAGATGGTCGGACTTCAAGCAGATAACCGACAAGAACGTGTGAAGGGATCTGACCAACGACAATGTGCTGTAGAAAACGCAGCATCTCTTCAAGACAGCTCTCCACGATATCTATCTAATATGGAAAACAGAAAATTGGCACTACCATACTGAACGATAAGAGGTGCATCCATACAATAGGCCAATGATATACATACATATGCCTAGACAACAAGATCATCAAGACTGAAAAATAGAAGTTTAAGGTAAAAATGCAATACCATCCAGAAGCAAACCGAAATCTGTTGTTCCACGAATTTCTTTTCACAACCAGATTTATTATCATCAGTTTAAACAACACGGACAACGTAAATATCTACAGGCACATAGGATATCTGTCGTACAGAACCAAGGTGAGATTTTTAAGACATTCTGTATTTTTACGAAAATATTAATGTTTGTATGTTATTATTGTATGTGAACGCCAGTTTATCTAACGGTCAATATATTTTAATAAGATGCAATGTCTGATTGTTTTTAACCGACTCGAATGAGCCGCGGACAGCAGCGCGCGTTTGTCATGCGAAACATTAGTAACATGTACTACTTGTAGAAGCTGATTAACTAAAGAATATCCCTACTGAACACTGACTTGGATATATGCGTTAAAATGGATGACGGCGAGCAAACAAGACGGTATAGGAGCTGTGACGTCAGCACTTACTATCCAACGTCAAACGTCAAGACGTCTTTGAGTGGCATACTTGCCAATATGCAGTCGGGGAGGGGTAAAGAGGGCCACTCTTTCACAGATGGCGCGAATTTTGAATTTCCGAGGAGGTTGGCGCGAATTTTGAATTTCCGAGGAGGTTGACGCGAATTTTGAATTTCCATGGATGTTCACGCGAATTTTAAATTTCAAGGGAGGTTGACGCGAATTTTGAATTTCCATGGATGTTCACGCGAATTTTAAATTTCAAGGAGGTTGACGCGAATTTTGAATGTTCGAGGTTGTTGAACCGAATTTTAAATTGCAAGAGGGGTTGTATACCTTCCAGACACGCAGGCATGCGTGTTGTCCACCTTTCGGAGTCGATAAGGTTGGCAATTTAAAATTCGGTTCAACAACCTCGAACATTCAAAATTCGCGTCAACCTCCCTTGAAATTTAAAATTCGCGTGAACATCCATGGAAATTCAAAATTCGCGTCAACCTCCTCGGAAATTCAAAATTCGCGCCAACCTCCTCGGAAATTCAAAATTCGCGCCATCTGAAAGAGTGGCCCTCTTTACCCCCTCCCCGACTGCATATTGGCAAAGTATGCCACTCAAAAACGTCTTGACGTTTGGACGTTGATAGTAAGTGCTGACGTCACAGCTCCTATACCGTCTTGTTTGCTCGCCGTCATCCATTTTAACGCATATATCCAAGTCAGTGTTCAGTAGGGATATTCTTTAGTTAATCAGCTTCTACAAGTAGTACATGTTACTAATGTTTCGCATGACAAACGCGCTGCTGTCCGCGGCTCATTCGAGTCGGTTAAAAACAATCAGACATTGCATCTTATTAAAAATATATTGACCGTTAGATAAACTGGCGTTCACATACAATAATAACATACAAACATTAATATTTTCATAAAAATACAGATGTCTTAAAATCTCACCTTGGTTCTGTACGACAGATATCCTATGTGCCTGTAGATATTTACGTTGTCCGTGTTGTTTAAACTGGATGATAATAAATCTGGTTGTGAAGAAATTCGTGGAACAACAGATTTCGGTTTGCTTCGGATGGTAATTGCATTTTTTACCTTAAACTTCTATTTTTTCAGTCTTGATGATCTTGTTGTATCCTAGGCGTATGTATGTATATCATTGGCCTATTAGTATGGATGCACCTCTTATCGTTCAAGTACGGTAGTGCCAATTTTCTGTTTTCCATATTAGATAGATATCGTGGAGAGCCGTCTTGAAGAGATGCTGCGTTTTATACAGCACATTGTCGTTGGTCAGATCCCTTCACACGTTTAATTTGTCAGTTATCTGCTTGAAGTCCGACCATCTTTGATCGAAAATCGATAAATTCTTCAATTTAAACATTCCCCGCACGACCTTATTTCGTATGAATTATATCGTATTCATAATCAGTTGTTAAATGTATGCGAATTTCGATTAATATCGACATACACCTTCTCAGTTTCAATATATAGTATGAAGCTATCTGTATTCATATAGCATAATGGTATTTTATTCTAGTACAACCGTTTCAGGTAGTTGTAGTGAAAGTCATACATTAGCAGTTTCGACAATTTCAAGACGATGAAACCGATATATGCGGATTTATTGTAGACGACTTGAAGTATCTTCATTTGAATTACTCTAAAATTATCGCTAAATATATTGATATTTTTAAACTTCTGTTTTGCAATCAGAGACCCAGCGTCTCGTCTTCACCTCAAATCCTTTCAATACGTTAGCAGTTAAACATATACTTGTTTATCGATGTTCTCCTTCGTTTTTCTGTAAACGGAATTGTTCATTAATTTGAAAAAATCATCTAGAAGTCATTCTCGGACAGGTTCCTCAGGAAGGTGTTCTAATGAATGTAATATTTCAGACATGTGAACTGGTTGAATCGTAGTACTCGATGGGTGAGTGGGAGTTCTAGACCATTGAATATGGTCTGCTTAAGGTTGCGATGATGTATAATGCAATGCTGTTTGTTATAGATTTTGTATGAATTATGTTTTCGAGAAGGAGCTGATGGTCGTTTCGGGCATCGTTCAATAGCGTTTCATCGTTGTCCACTATGCTACTAACGTCGAGGTGATCAACTTCATCGGGGTTCATCCACTCGAATTTGTTGTAGGACAGCGATTGAGACATAACTTACCCACATGAATTATTAGCACCTCAGACTACTAGGTAGGTTGATGGGTCACTGCTATCATAAACGGTTAGGTACTTATTTTTGACTCTTGCATGGTGAAAACTAACTTGAGATAAAACACATTGAATACTCATATTCGTGAAACTACCAGTTGCTGTTGTAGTGGATTGGGTTCAAATCGTTTGTGACTCGTGATATACTTCTCTAAAATTTCCAAACACGTCTGCGGACAGCGGGAGATCGGTTTTAAGATAATATTCCAATATTACAGTAAGTTGGAACGAGTGATCGTGTTCTAGACTACTATAGTGTACTCGTGGTCTTGATCGCTAACGCCTTTATCTGTCAATGTGTCGTGGAAGCTGTTCTTGGGCAGTAGAGTTGATTCATTTAATTTTCGTACTTGTTGATATTAGTACGGGGATGTACGTTTCTTTGTTATGAACTTCAACTGTTAGTCGTACGTCTGCACATATTGACATTGATTTTGAGAAAAATTTCATCCTGTTTCTCAATAGATACCGCCATAAATCTGAACGATTCCATAAATCGCATTTTAATATTTATTTTTCGAAATACATCTACCTTATCGGCATACTGATTCGATTTAAACTTCTTGATGAAGCTGATGTATTTTTCTTTATTAAGTGGGGTATCGTCGATATTTTAGCTATCGTCGTCCAGCTAGCGTATTTGAAGATGACTGTCATATCCAATTAAATTATAGAAGAAAATCGGAATGAGTGTAGATATTTTGCAGTTGAGGTTACAATTGGAATGCGCTACACCCCAGAATGGTTAAGTCAAATGGAAATGCTCTGTTACTTTATGTTCGTTTAATGCCTTTTCGCATATATGTTATTTTTCGACTTCAGTGTTATGCTCTGCGCCCGCTGGCGGTGAGGTGGTTCATGTGTTTGGGGAATTCCATGTGACGGTTGTATAGTTATTTGATGTATTTCCGTCAATCGTTGCACGAAAACGTTGATTCAGTCCGGTCCAGTATACGTTGTTATGCTTATGCATGCTTACGCATTCCACTTGTATTTGCTGTTTGAGACTCGGACTAGTATGATTCTATCTGTTTACACGCAAAGTCGATGTAGACCATAATACGTAACACCGTTTTTCGTTCGTGATTTACAATTTTTATATCACCCCAACAACCTTGCTTTCTTCTTCGTCTCGGTTATCGTCAATACGGTTAACATTCTATTACATTCACCTTTGATATGTCTATGATGTTGATACCGATCGAAACAACCTGATATCAGAACATAATGATGTATTGATCGTCTTCCATTAATAATAGATCGATATGTATATCCCTTTTCCCCTTGTTAAATACACGATCCATACAACTTCCTATATTTTCGTCTTTATGATGAAGTCAAGTCCATATACATTTACATATTGATAGGTTGTTTTGGGTGTCGATGTGACCAATACCTTTTAATTTCACCATAAACTTAACTCCTTTCAAGATTAGGCGTGTCAGTGCGGATAATTGGTCGCCTATATATATTTTTTCATGCTGGACGAAAGACTGCAGTAATTCACCATGGGATATACGCTTATTCATCATTTGGAATATTTATATTCGCCTTCGATATATCTATGATGTCGACATCGGATGAGATAGTTCCGTTATCAGAACATAGTGATGCTTTACCCCTCTTCCACTAATAGCGGATTGATATGTGTGTCCTGTTTCGCCCTTGTCAAATACACGATTCATACAACTTCGCGCGTCGGGAATTCGACTCCTTGCAAGTTTAGGATTGTCGAATAGTGCTGGTAACATATCATCCTATATTTACGTGAGTTCAAGTGCAAGGTAAAGAAAGATTGTAATGCATCATTAGATGCACAGCCTGTTCTTTATTTAACTGGTTAGATCGATATATGACTATTTTCTTTCATGGCTTGCAAATTTTATATTTTCCGGATCATCTTGTTTTTTCTACATCTTCCATCGTAGACATCACGTTAAACCTCCATGATATCGACATCGAACAAGATACTTCCGTTATCATGTTAGAATGATTATTATTATATTTATTTTATATTATATTATTATGCCAACAGTATATCGATATACATATGTTTCCTTTTCCACCCCTTATTAAATACACGGTTCATACAACTTCGTGAGTTTTTGTTTCTGTATTGAAGTCAAGTGTGTATACGTTTGTATAGAGATGTATTTGATGTGACCAATACCTTTTAATTTCACCAGCAACTCGGTTCCTTGCGAAGTTAGGGCTGTCGAATAATGCTGGTAGCTTCACATTGTACATTTATTTCGTTTGAGAGATTTATATAGGTAGATCAATATTTTGTCTAAAATAATCGATGAATACAATCATACCAAACATCGATCCATTCAGGTTAAATCCCGTATTCTTACGTGTTTAAGTAAGGTGGGTAATCCCAACGCATATTTAATTGAAGATGTAAACGAGAAATTGATTCTGGGGTGTTCCTATAAACAGAAATAGCAGAAATTCAAATATGAGAACGTATACTCCCTCGAAGGGGTTTTACCTAGAAAATGAGATCGAATCAGTTGGATTTTATAACTTCCACAGCAGTTGGATAAACATTTTCACGCTGTTTTGCTATACTTACTTATTAGTAAGATTGCATTATTCTATTACTGCATACTTATTATACATATTGTTCCACCCTTTAAATAAAATTCGTAAAGTTTATGATGATATCTTTTATTCAGTATAATATGTATAAAATTATTTTACTCCGTTATTATATTTCACTCGCTGCACTGTTTCTTGGAAAACGTCGGTCCATCGATATTACCTCCACGTCGGATAATACTGTTGGAATATCCTATATTTATGCGAATTTTCATGTTGTAGGTTGTATTACATCATGGGGTGCCTGCTTTATCATTATTTTTACATTATTGTTCCGGGTGATTTTTATGATGAACATATCCTCTTCAAGTTTACGAGAATTGCTGTTCAGATGCGCATGGAAACAAAGGTGTTCATTGTGTAATGTAGCCGTCGGTAAGGTTTGGTCGCGGCATCGAAAATCCTGTTCCGACATGCTATTCGCCGGATGGTTCATTTTACTTGGTGGCTGCTTCTCTTCTGAAACATCTCGTTTCTTGGTGATGGAATCGATATTGTGCGTTTTCTTATGTCGAGACAGACTATCCGATCTCGTAAAGATTTCCTCACATATGGTACATGTGTAAGATTTATTATTTAAGCAGGGATGTCTGTTCAATCCATCTTTTCTTGCAAATGTTTTGTGGCATATCTCATACTCCATCTTAAACTATAATATTGCAGTCTATTAGGGAAAGTATGCGGTGAAATTTAAATAACTTACCTAAAATATGCCTGTCCAATCACGACGAATACTAAGTGATAATGAAACGCTAAACCAGTAGGAAATCAGCGCCTAACTATAAACACTAAAACTATATACTGGAGGTAAAGATGTTGAAGTTCACGACCTAGCTGTTAGAAGGCTGTCGGTAAATAAACTAGCTTTTATATGATTTATCGATATTCAATCAGAATGCGATATTTCATATGATGCGATCAATTAAACTTTGTAAGTGTTTTTCTACATGTATCTTAATATATTAATAAATAATGGACTGAGTTTCATTAAATTTGATTTTATATTAACTTACACATTTAACACACAACTGTCGTTGAATCCTGTTTGTGACGTTACATGCTCGTATCAATAGACAAAGGAGCCTTGTATTACGTAATTTTATTAGATGCCGACTGTATAGGATCGTTATAGAAAATCCACATATGTTACTGAAAGATATTGATTTCTATCCGTCTACGACCTGACCGAGCCTGATATGCTTGACTTTGTTGATTTACAATCGATTATTATTGGTATAAGTGTTCCAGTTAAACATAAGCCTATGTGATACGTTTTAATAATTTACTAACTAATTGACTTACGTTCCATTTCCTTATAATATCGTATTACAGTATAATATCTAAACCTATTTGTGATGTCTAATGATGTAGCGTACTGCGATTAGCGGTCGGTCAATCGTATGGAGCTCGGGTCATCTCCCGATTCCTCAGTTTGGTGTATTTTACGCTCAAACGTATAAACCGATTCTTCACGTTACTGATGAGCGATCGAAAGTATACAGTGTTCAGTAGGACCAACTTGCGCATGCGCAGTGACGTCATCACTTACTGTCTGACGTTAAACACCCTGATCAGTGTTAAGGAAGTTGTTGGGGAACTACCTTCCTATACATAGCATAACGTTGAAACCTGTTTGTGATGTCTAATGATGTATCCACCAATAGTATGTAATGTTCACCAGGGCTAACTTGCGCATATCCAGTGACTTTATTACTTACTGTCTGACGTTAAACACCTTGATCAATGTTAAGGACGTTGTTGGGTGAACTACCTTCCTATACATATCGGGGAATTTTTCGAGTTGGTAACCAATCAGAGCGTGGCATTGTATAGGGTGCGACCAATCAGAACGCTGCATTTTGTATGATATCATGAATGAGAACGCTCTTCCCATCTAACATTAACCTTGTTTATGCCATGATGGTATTACGTAATATCTTATTAGGGATCTATACATAATTATCTGTTTTATCAACATCTTCTGACTAAGAGCGAAGTTCTAACATATTCCTTGCATCTAAAATTATCATCTAAACCTGTTTGTGATGTAATGGTATTGCGTAATATTACGTAATATATAGGAACATATCCGCAACAACCAGCATGTTGGCAATAGCGACCCTCATGCGATCACCTAAGTCAAACAGCGACACGCGCGATCAGTACTTGGATGGTGTACCGTCGAAACCGGTTTGTGACGTCATGGTATTACGTAATCTTTTAACTTTACAAACCTTCCGGCCAACCTCCCCATCTTCTGGTGAAATACCCAATTTCCTAATTAGGCCTGTTACCACCTACAGCTCCCTGTACCCGAACAGCAGCGACACCTTCCGCTCGAAAGCGACACTACATACAGCCACCTGTACTACTTATACTACATAGGTGCCTTACCGAACAGCGACACCTACCGGTCAAAAGCGGCACTACACACAGCCGCCTATATTACCGGCATCTACCGAACAGCGGCACCTCCCGGTCAAAGCGGCACTACATACTACATAGGGCCCCCTACCGAACAGCGACACCTACCGGTCGAAAGCGATACTACATACAGCCCCTGTACTACTGGCATTACAGGCGTCCTACCGAACAGCGACACCTCCCGGTCAAAAGCGGCACTACATACAGCCACCTGTATTACCGGCACTGTCCAGTTATCTACCTTACCGACCAGAGGGGCGGGAGTTTTGAATTTTCCGGGGAGGGGGTTGTTGGCCATTTTTACCCTCCAACCGGGGTTGTGGCCCCATTTCCATACACGCGCGGTCGGGGTTGTGACTATCTTCCAGTATACACGGTCGGGGTTGTGACTGAGCGACTGAGCGGGTGGGCGGGTGGTCCAGAACCCGCCTTCTCTCTCTACTAGTACGAAACGAATGTTGAAACATGTGATGTGATCACTAAAACAATAAATTCACTTTCTCTAAAGCAGGTTGAATACCTCAGTTGTTTCAATACAAACAGATAATGTAGAATTTGTAATGAAAATAAAATCAATATTTTTCTGACATTTTGGACTTCTCTGTATTAATTTTTTTCTATAATTTGTTTCGTTTTTATAATAGTTGTGTTTTCAAAATCAATGCAACGGGTTAAATCTCTGTAATGTCTCGTTACTGCGATCATTGCACATAAAGTACTTATGATTATATAACCTTTTCTTTAAATATTGTTTGTTCTGAGCGATATAACATCCACCATATTCTTTACAATGTAGTTTATAAATTATTACATTGCTGTTCATTTTGCTAATTTATGGTATATTTAGTATTAGTACAAGGATTTCTTGCTATATAGAAGTTATATTTATATCATTTGTGCATGCTGTAACATGTGACTTATTTGCTCCTCTACATGTATAAGAACATCTTGGCTGCTTAAGAACCTATAAGTTAAATCTTAGTTTGTTACTAGTATTACGTGAACCTAATTCTCCATTATCAATCTTCAATTTTTTCTAGCATGTGGTTTAGCTATCCTTTAAAATTTGCAATAATTAAAATCTTACAATGAACCTTTATCTCCTTCCCTGGCTATACATCGGTGCATACAAAAAAAAACAAAACAGCTGCTTATTAAATATCATCCGTTTCAAGGATGCTTTCTTTTCGTTCAAAGACCAAAAATATGTTCCATTCAATGCACTTTTCATTTTCTGAAACAGATACAAACCGCGTAAAGCAAATTCTAACGAATATGGAGGATACTTGAGGACATGTATGCGCTAAAAGCTATTTCAAAGGGGGCTGGCGTGCAAGTGTTCGTGCTGAAACCTTCAATTTCTTCTACTAAATATTACAGATTTCTCACAGTAAACTAGTTTTACACTAAACAACCTCCTCTGCTATGCAACTTCTAATTAACTAGTGCAAAATAAATGAGGAAACAAAACTTCTTGTATTCAGTTATAGCCAATTTCTTATGGTAAATATTACTTGTTTCTGGGTGTTGATTTATTAATTCTATTCCTTTCTCGAGCAACTTCTTATTCTTTGTAATTTTGAAGGAACTAATACTCGTTTTGAGCAAGATGAAGGTAATGGCCATAATACGTGATGTTGCCTTTCATGTTAATACTACTAGCATTGTTGTTTGTCACAATGTGTTGTCTGTGATCTCTCGCTTCAACGTTAGACTCCGCCTTCGTAAGTTTTGACACAATTCGCGCCATTGGACGCACGTGTTATTGATTCAGCTTCGGACGTTGAGTGGGCACAAATCGGTTGCCATGAATAAGTTTATTCCGTTTTCGAGTTAAATCTCGTTTTCGAGGATATACACGGAAATTTGACGCCGGGAAGTGTACAGTATCGTTGGATTTGGAAGTTTTAATTTCCCCAATTTTGCTTTTCATTGGTCCACGTTGGTTTTCCGTCAATTGGAGATGTTCTTTTTTGTTAATTTTTATCTCTCTCATGTTGTTATACGAGACTAGTGTGAACCACGCTAGGATAACTACTGTACGCTAGTATAAACTAGTATATACGAGTATAGAACTATCGTAGGAGCAAGAAGTTAGTTTTCCCGATATCTTTTCATCAAGTGCGAGAAAACCCGCCATCTTGGAGAACTTCCGTCCGATACCGAATACCACGCCGTATGGACGTCGCCAACAGGAAATAACGTTCCCCTAAATCTTGCTTTTATTTGATTTTATTCATATTTTGTATCGTTGATTTTGGAAAAAAATTCTTAGGATCTGCTGGTTAATTTAGGGTTAGGAAATTGGGAATTTATGTGTGAGGGGTTTTATTACTTTTATAAACATTCAATTATTTTTAGTATTTTTAGGAGAGGGTTTCCGTTACGTTTTCTGATTAGTGCTATATTTAATTCTTTTAGTAATTTAAGGGAGCAATTACAAGTACTTGACACTTGAATATATGCTTGTTTTTAACTACGTTCAACTAAAGCTGTAAGGTAGCTGTAAAGCCGCTGAAATCCACTGGCTACCGAAAGCGTATAAACCAGATAACGAACTAGCTGAATTGATTTTTTTTTTTTTGGTACACCTCAAGTGACAATAAAGTGCGCTTAAACGTCAATCTCTCGCCTCAATTTATTTTATTTTTATGTCGTTGATGTTATTTTTTAACATTAGTTACATAATTGGAAAGTGGCGCCTTGTTACTATTTCTCGAACTTTAACCTACGCCGTTTCCACTGGGCTAGTACGACCTGGATCTCCATCCTTATCACCGACGAAGTGGGTTATAAAAACACAAATCTTCACGCATGGCACCGATCGGATGACTTAGGGTAAAGAGGAAGACTCTAAGAAAAATGGAAATGGATATCACATTTTAGGTTTTACTTCGAAAAAGGACAGGTATATTATGCATTTGTAGAAAGCGTTGGGCAATAATAATATTAACATTCAGTGGTAGCCTCTGACTGAGCTGACAGATATATCTTAAATGGATTTTGCAACTAAATTTGTAAAAGAATTCTAAAGAATCCCTTTGGAATAAAATATATTTTAATATAGGTACCTTAGGTTTTTAGCTTTTCTTAAATTATACAAGAAATTGCTTTAGAACTGTTTTATTTCAAACAATATCTGTTTCATCGAGTTCTTGTGCCGTAATTTATATCGTTTCTTACTGTTTTTCTCGCTTTCTTCTATTGATTCTCCTCCTTCCACTAGTTTCTCTAATTATTGAATGATTCAGAATATTGCTCCCAACTTGCCACGATTTTTCTTCTCATCCACTATCATGACAGTATTTTTGTTCTTATTTTAGAATTGATTTCATAAAGCAATTGCCAGTCCTCTCTAAAATTATTTTCTATATTCCTTCGATATTGTATCCCTTAATATATTTAGTTTCACAAGTACTTTCGTGTTCTATGCAGACCTGCTGTTATTTATTAGCAATCGATTTGAGAAATAGATTCATCTTAACTTTAGTTCCTTCTTTTACTTTTGTTTTCGTGTTATTTTCTATTTTTCTTTGGTTTCCCTTCTTCCTACTTTTGCCTTCTAAAGAATCTAAAGAATTTATAAGATTATTAAATTGTCGAAAACTACTCTAGATGAAATGAAATATGTGAATATGTGAAAAAGTCCTTTGGTGTGCACATCAGGGATTCTAGGTTGTGAGTAGAGTTGCTCAATTTGCGCCGACTATCTGAAACGGCTGTAGTAGAATAAAATAACATTGCGCTATACGAATACAGATGGGTTCATACTACACATTGAAACTGGGAACGAGTAGTAGATTCGTTTCAGAAAGTTGAAGTACTATTGGCGCAAATTGAGCAACTCTAATTATGAGTTCTGCAATGATAATGGAGAACTGATGATTTATCTAGCCCACTGATTCTAATTAGCACTCGCGTTTTTCAAATTTTCGGGGTTTCCGTTCTTACACATCCGCCTATCAACTTAAGTCAATACCTCTTGTTTAGCATTACATCAATTATGGAGAATGGTACAGGTTAGTTTAACATAGCATAACATCTAGTATAACATCTATAACATTTGCAATTTTAAATTCTCGATTTGAAATCAATCTGAATTTCTTAAAACGAAATATAAACAAGTTTCAGCACATAACAAGCTCAATACAAATATGAAGTGCCATATAATTTCTAAAGACATGCAAACGCAAATCTGTAGATAAATGATCCTTACCTTCCTTTCAGCGTACGCGACTGGTTTTTACGACATAGCAAATCAATAACCATACCCTTGGTCATTAATAATTACAGGAGTTGTTATATAGGTCGTGTTCAACTGCCTGCTATTTTTGAACGAATCAAAGAAAAAAAAAAAAATCAGTCGCAGCAGATTTTAATGCAAATGAAACTTAGTTGCTCCCGATTTACATATACCTCAAGCGTCATTGACATATGTCTTTAACTAGCGCAATAAATAAACAAATTCCATGCAATCATTAATCACAAAATGAATAAAATATAAAACTTTCGATCGCAATAACTAATAGTGACTTACCGAACGAGTGACCTTTGTGGTCTTGTCTCGGTTTTTATGTCACTTTTCCTTTACGGCACCGTAGCTGGTAAACTGTGGGGTTTACGGTAATAATGCAAAAACAATTGTAGGTCAGCTTTATTGAATTCTGCGCGATAACTCGCCGACAACGAATAATGAATAGTTAATGGACATTAATGTTTTGCAGAATATGGAGATGAGTAGTGTGTCTTGCATAGGCTATGCAAATTTATCAATTGGAAAATTGGTTAAATTGTACCGTAGTGTAAAGGTCGAGCTTGTTTTCTTAGAAGATTGGAAATATGAATTTTGATTGCGAATGCATTTGTAGGTCAGTTATAATAGGATATGTATACCTGTATTATAAGCCTATTCCTATATTCTTAGTCTTTTTTAATTTGGTTTGGACAAATTATCATTTATTAGAGTTGTACAAACATGAAAAGTACTACAATCAAAGGCTCGAGGCGGCAATCGTACATAGTCCTATCTAATTTGATACTGTGTATACATTTATTACTTGGTTTACTAGTTGAAACCAATTCGTATGTTACTTACATTATAAGTATAAACTTTTCTGTAAAAAATATTGAGGAACAATATAGACAAAGTTGCACACTTACTTATTGTTTGTGAGGGTTTGTAAACTCAAATCTGGCCGATACACCACTCCAAATAATGTTTGTCATCTACAATACCTTCATAAACCAAATCCGCGATACCACTCCCGCAAGCCGCAGACCTTTCGACCTTCTATTAAGAAATATCCAAATTTCACTCGAATCTGCTTTCTACTTTACAAGCGTAGGTGGTGATGCTATAATGAATTATATTTCCAATATGAAGAACAAAACTCATAATATCATTTATTAATTACATTTTTCACAACTGCAAGTTTGCCACGGTATTACTTTTTCTGAAGACAGTCATCGTGCCTTTCATTAGGGATTAGCGCTCAACATGTATTGTGCCCAGCCATTGTAAGTACATATGTATGAACTCTTTTATGCCAACTTAGACACCTACAATTTAATTCCAACTTCTCAGCTCGATTATACGCGAGGATTTAACGGTTTAGTGACCAGTATATTATTATTACATTACAGATGTAGTAATAGAATTATTGGTATTATAAATCACCAACTCATAGTTGCCATTTGCAAAGAGTGGTTGACGTGTTATCATTAAGTGGTGTAAACCGGTCTTTACCTTCACTTACGTGCAAGGCGTCACATGAAAATTCGGAGAAGTAAAGACGTCAGTTAGGTTTACACTATTTAATGATAACACGTCATCCACTCTTTTATCAAACCTTAATCATTACATATAACTTTAAATGGCAACTGTGATTTGGTGATTTATAATATCAATAATTATATATCAATAATAGTAACTAGCGCAGTTTCTATGCCTCTCCTCGTTAGGTATGATGTAAGTTAGGGTTCGATACTAGAGCCCTTGTTGTAGTTAGACAAGTTTACTTGCATTAATGGTTGGGTGAAGCCAGACTTACAAGCTTTTCTTGGTAGATATAATACCATAGATCGAGTAGTTACCGATGAACTTTAAATACCTATGTGCATGAAACACTAGCTGCTGATAAATTCGGCAAATACGATTATCTTTAAAAACCACAATTGGAACAAATCCCCTTTTTGCTGTGTTGGTGAATAAAAACAATATTAGGAACGAGAAGGAAATGACCAATATAAGTTACGAACTTTTGCACTAGTAGTTAAGTCTAGTTAATGTCTTAAAATCTATTTCAGTATTATGTTGATATCCCAGAAATTTAGACAAAACCCTAAAGATAGTAACTGTATGAATTATGGAAAAACACACTGCGCTTCACTTCTTGATTAATCTTAATTGTGACCCAGTTTCATGTTATTTGGAATTGACAAGCACGGCATAATTTATTTTTTGAGAGCGGTATTCCGGACGAGCTCAGTGTTTGGTTGCCTCAGTTTCCGGAATTTTATTTACGAACATCATTAAAAACAAAAAGACTATGTATAGTGAAAGTGCTGAGATGATTCACACATAAAAAGTTTAATCAATTCTTAGAAAGAGGGATGCTAGCTGTGTCAATATTTTTTTACTAAGAGTTATGTGTGTGTAGTTTGTTGATCAGATTTTTCATTGAATCCCTTTTCATTCATACGGTCGGTTACCAATCAAGGGTTTTAGTTTAAAATCACTCATTCTAAGGTGTAGATTGAATTTGTGGTCACATATTTTAAGTAAAATGACAAAAAGGAAACGAGTAGTGCTTTCATTAAAAGATAAAATGGAAATTATTACGCCACTGAATCGAGCTGTCAGGCACTAGCTATCAACCTGGGTGTTGGTAAATCAACGATAACTGGAATAAAAAATTATTCTAATTCAATCATTAGGTATGGACTTAATTTGGACAGTGAGGAGGGCAGTTCATATCGTAAATTATGAGAAAACTTAAATCCGAATTGTAGGAAGATGCTGCATTCGCTTGGTTTTTGCACAAATGTGTATCTGGACCCATTTCGTGTTAGAAAGCAGTAATTAAACATGAAACTTGGTGATGACTTGTCATTCATCATAATTTTTGGGTGACTGAAAGTTTTCAACTTACGACATGGGATTCGGCATATCCAGATTCATGGTGAAAAATGTAGTCCTGACGCCCTGGCGGTAATTTATTTTTCTGAGAATTTAAAGAGATTCTTAAACAGAATAAATATGACGTGGATTTTGTCTACAATGCAGACGAAACAGGCTGCCCTTCGAAAGATTTACAACTGAAGGATCACCAAGGAAAGTGTCACAGTCATGGTGTGTGCTAATTGCAACTGGCACACACAGAGTTCCACAGTTTTTGATAGGGACTTCGATAAATCCACGTTGTTTTAAAAATGAGAAAGTTTCGTCAATATACATACATGAGCCAAAAAACGCATGGATGAACAGGGATTTGTTCACGAAATGGTTTGAACACATATTCATTCTTAAAGTAAATTTGTTTTAGCAGCATTGCGGCAAAGAAGACAAGGCGTTACTCCTATTGGACAACGTTCACATTCACATCCATCCTCTGAATCTTTAAATAAGGTCCATGGACCATGGAACCTATGGGCCAGAAGGTCATCTAAACATTGCAAAAACTATACCAAAAACAATTCATGGCTAGTCTGCTGTTAGGGAATAAAAATGACGAAGAAACAATTATTTCTGTGTACAAAAAAAAAACTTCAAACAGTGCTGCTAAAGCATGGAATGGAGTAACAAACAGCACCTTGCATAGATCGTGGATTAAGTTACTGAAGCCACCTAAAGATGAAATATAAATCGACGAGCCTGACAATTAACCTGCCAAAATGTTGGAGCCGTTGAGAAACGTTGATGGTTTCACTGATTATGATGAAGAGAACGTGAATGATTGGCTACAACAATAACAATGTTTATTTATAATAAAGTTCACAAAACTATAAAATATACTGTATATTCAATAACACTCATCTAACTTATTATTATCAACGGCTACTGCTCGAATTCACAGCTAACTTTTGTCCCAAATATTTAATCGTCTCCAAATGTTTCGGGACAACAACTTTGACAATCGTTCTTTTCCATCCAGGCATCATAATCACTATCACCAGAACCACCAAGAAGGGCCATAAGGCTGAGGATACCATCTGCAAGGGCCATCTGAATAACACCCAAGAACCAACGTATGCGCATCCAACCAAGAAGAAAGCTTGAATTTCGGCAATTGTCGCCCAAGTAGCAAATATAGCGGCCAGATTACCTTCTTCCGCCATTATGATCAAATGCTATTGAAAAAGACGTTGGCAGTTACGTTACATTTGGGTGTGCTACTTGTAGATAGTGATGATCCAGGGTATCAGATGTTGACAGACGACGAAGCTGTTCACGAATTAGTACCTGCAAACAATCATACAGAGGATGGTGATACAAATGACGATCCAGATGAGGATGACTAGGGACCATCTCATGCTGAGGTCTTTACGGTGGTTCGAACGGCAAGAAAAATCCGATCACACCCCGTGTTTGAAGCTGAAAAGAATTAGAGACGTGGCTGCCATACAGAGGAAGTCATCATTGAAGAAGACAAGTATTACGACTTCTTTTGTGCCAAATTAGGTAAACAACTTATATGTTTATTGTGTCGTTTATTTTGTTTCACTATGTACTATAGTTAATTAAAAATGTTTTTTCTTATAAAAACGTGATTGTTTTACACCTTTATCTTTTTGTTTTACTGATCATAATTTTTGCTTATCCGAACCACCCTTGACAACATTAGTTCGGATAATCGACGCTCTACTATATTTTCTTTTGTGCAAACATTTTTCTTACTGCTTTAATTAGTATGTATAATCCTAATATCAGCTGTACTATACGACAGATTCTTTGCGACTGGTACTAATTAAAAGCTCATTTACCTGTGCTGTGTAATACATTTGATCTACAAATTCTAACTAACATGTGAGTTACATTAGAGAGAAAATGATATGCAATCTATATATCAGAATGTATAGTCTATTAATGTGCTAATACAGATCAGACGGATTATACAAACAAATGTTCTTAATAAAATCTATATCAATTTCTGGATTTTAGTTACTTATTGAAATTATATTACCCAGAAATTTTATTCAAAATAGTAGTAGTAGTAAAAAGTAGATTGACCGAAATTTTAGCTAACAGTCGCAATTAATTATTGTTAAAAAGAATAGTTTGAAATTAGAATGATAACTGTAATAGGGTTTCTGCAAAACGTTTTCCGATATTAAAAATGTTACCCTCTTATTGACTAGGTGCAATTACTGTGATGTTTAACACCCAAAATAAAATACATATTCATTTGTATTAACTAGGCAAGAGTAGTCAATGATTCTGATAACTGCAAGAGACTCAAAGTTTAAAGGAAATTTCAGAAAATATAGTTATCAAACTAACATTGTATTTGCTTAATTTTTCAGGAATGGACAATTATATGAGTTCCAAAAATGTTTGGGAATATATTAGTAAATCCACAAAGGCAAATGTGTAAATCAAATCGAAGACATTTATGAGAAAGTATGACATCAACTTTTATTTGGCGCACCTGATTGGCACTTTTTAATTTTTGTCAATACAGTGGCTTTACAAATGCCCTTCTTTAACAACATTTAAATGCTTTTGCATCAAAGAAAAAAGCTGATTATACTTTGATGATCTCAGCAGTTATAATGTAAACTAACACGAACAAAGCGTTTCAGATCAATTACACGAAAGGGAAAGGTTATAATTGGCATACCAGAAAAATCTTATTGAGAAGCGCAAATAAGTTGTTTACTGTTTTACAGAGCTCCCAAAGTAACAATTACTGGATTAGATAAACATTTCCTTAATTAAACAGCCTACAGTGTAATAATGGCACTTTCCATAAGTGAACAGTACAGAAACTCTATTTAAATGAGGAATCAATGTTGATCATTAATTTCATCTTTATCTTGTACGATTATAGAATAAAAGAGAGAGCGATACCTCATTGATATTATTTATACTGAAAAATTGGAAATTGCATTAGGTCCTACTTCAATTCTTTGAAAGAAAATCGTAATAAGTTTGGAAAAAATGACCAGAAAATTACATTACATTACATTATTCTTGTACATGTTTATGAGTAAAAACTGATATTTAACAAAACAAACTTTTTAACAAAATACATTTAAAACATGTACATTTTCATCTTCCCAGACGTGTACTAGCAGGAGGGCCTGGCCAAGATCTTCTTCTTCCGTCTATTCTTCTTCTCGGTGTAATTTTTCTTGCTGTCATTTTTATAGACTTCTTGTACACCCAAACTTGATACAACAAGTTTGTATCAAATCTGCAATAAGTTAGTTAAGTTTCGTAATCATTCTGACCACAACCACTCAAATTGTCAGATTGATCTCTAATTTCAGGATTACACTGAATAAAATGTTTAGGCCATAATTAAATTAGTTACTTATTAGTCTCCTCTTCAGATTTTAGTTGTTATACTTTCCTCTTGACCTTGCGTTTGATATGTTCTTCTAAAGTTGAAAGTGTTACCGCTTGTTTAGCGCGTTTTGGGTTTCAACTTGGAGAAACAGAAATCTCATTTGATACTGGTCCCTTCGTTTTCAACAGAAAGTTAAGCAAAACCTTTTGATACGCTATAAATTATGTTATTTCTAAATGGAATATATGAGCTATCCAATAACCAGATACCAATCAGTGACAATACAATAAAATTTTAGTGGCTTTTAGGACATTTAACCTTCCTATACTCACGTCAAAATGAAAGACGTATACTATACTATATAAATCGGTCTCACAGACTGTATGCGTGAGTATAAAAAGGTTAAAGCTGAAAAAATAGTTATTGAGGTTTGAAAATGTTGGGCAATAGATAAGATTAAATAATAACTTCTGTTTAGTGTCGCTAACAGAAAACGACTGTTTGTGACTTTCTAAATGTTAGCAGGCACGTAGTCTTAGAGTAAGCTGACCAATTATGTTGAACAGATGAACAGGAGCTTTCTTCTGTATGGTCATCTCTCCCATCAGTGCATAAGAAGATATTAGGGGATTCCTAATAAATATGCTGCAACTGCACCAAAGCAAAATAGAAGAACTAGAAAATTCAATTCAAAATAAATTGCAAGTTCAAAATAGAGGAACAGAATATAACGTTTTGTAGAATATGAGAATAGCGAGTATCGCCACAATCGATTTTTCTGGTCAAACTATCGTCAATAAAAACGGCTACATAATATTGGCACCTAATACAGCTGACTAAATTCTAAATTGATAACACAGATATTTATATCTGTCAGTAGTCTTCATAACAGATTCATAAAATTTCTTGAAATATCGTTTTCTAGCTGCGTTATTTTGTCTGCAACTTGTAAACTGAGTTAATGTTTATCAGCTTGAACTATTCATCCTTCACGTACCCTCTACTGGATTGGGATTGTTTGGAGAATTTAAGGTTGTAGTTTTTTATTTCTTAGTTTTGTTTGACTCCGCTTTAAAGTCACTTGTACGCATAGTTGATACAGAGCAACCCACGCACTTGAATACTATTTAATTATTATAACCCGATTCTATTGTATAAACTTTCATTTCCAATTGTTTCGGAGAAACCAAAGTTATTTATCGAAGCAAGCGGTTTAACATGCAAGCTTCTCAGCAGTCTTATCACTAATATAATCAATTTATCGCATGATTTACCGCAGATGTAATACTTCTACTTTTAAAATTATCCCCAGCATAAATTTGGAAGCACATACGCATACAAATGAATACGAATTTAATCTGACGACATTAAACGTATATAGAAGACGAGCTCTTTCCTCTTTAAAGTTTTCCCGGCATGAAAAATCTCTTACCTGAATTATACCCGGCACACAGACCGGGCATATTCTTCTTCGTCTTTTCATGAAACTGTCCGACTAATCTGCTAGATGTTAAATTATGTCACACTTTTATCATAAATCACGGCTGTTTAAAAGGGGTCGGATTATATAAGTGGGGCGGAAAGTTTTATAATAAATATTAATAATATACTTCAGAATAGGCTACTTCTAAGCTTATAGTATGATAGTTGTAAAGCGAGGGTACAGTGTACGTATGTCCTTAAATCGTCCTTCACGAGTTTATCTTGTAATTGTAGCTATTCTGCTTAAAACTTTTCATCGTAAATAAAACGACCGTCTTTAACTAAAGACGTAATAATTATATATATATACATATATATATATATGTATATATATTACTAATTTATCCATGTTTCATATTTACTTAATTTGGATTTATTCATGGCTATTGTAAACAAATGTAAACAATGCATCCAAGTAGATTAAAATTTTAAATCACGAGAGATAATGGAGACACCATTAACTATTTACTTGATGACTACGGTTTTAAAACATCTATTGAAATATACCGGGTGACATAGAATAAACTGCAATGCATAACACCACGCGATAAAGGACCAAAAAGTAATATGAAAATTCCTATACACTAATGTCCAATCGCTTTATGTTTTCACGTTACAGGCTGTTGAGGTTTTTTAACACTCTACCGACAGCATACGCACACCCGATCGGTCGCAATGGTGTTTTGAACACGCATAATATGCATTATTGGACCGATGAAAACCCTCATCATACCGTAATACAGAATCACCAGTATGGGTTTTCCATTAATGTGTGGGCAGATATAATCGATAATTATCTAATTGGTCCAGTTCGATTGCCCAGAACTGAACACTTTATTAGAAGATATGCCATTGGATGTTATAAGAAAAATGTACTACATGCATGACGGTGCGCCAGCTCACTATTGTCGAAGGGCAAGGGAATTTCTTCAAAGAAGATTTGGAAATAGATGGATTGGTCGTGGGGGCCTATAGCATGGCCAGATCGTAGTCCCGATCTTAATCCCTTCGATTTTTCATTTTGGGGGTTTATGAAAAATGAAGTGTATGCCGTAGAAATAAATACTGAAGAGCAATTATGGAACAGAATTGTGGAGTCTGCTGATACATTTCGTAATAATTCGAACATATTTCAAAGATGCCGTCAATCATTGGTACAAAGTTTGGAAATGTGTATTGAAGAACAAGGTCACCAAATTGAACACCTTATGTAGAGCTAAATACCTTACTTTTTTAATGTTGTTTTATTAAATAAAAGCCTTTTCAATTAATAAAAAACTTAACAGCCTGTAGCTTGAAAACAAAAAGCGATCGGAGATTAGTGTTTAGGAGTTTTTTTTTTTATTATTTTTTGGTTCTCTATCGCGTGGTGCTGTGCATTGCAGTTTATTCTATGTCAGCTGTATACTGGTGAAGAAGCCGGCGTGGTCGAACCGTTAAATTGTTTAACAGCGATAAGGAAACCGAATCACTACAAGAAATTGAGTACCCACCCTCGTTGTGAACAAAGGTTGTGCGATGAGGCATGCCCATCACATCATGTTGAATTTGTAAGCAGAAACCGGATATGAGAGTGAAGATACGGGATTACTTACATTCTGCTTTGTGGAGTTGTTCTATGGCAGACCGTTTAGTCTCCACCATTATTATTATAATGTAATTATGGTCAGGTGATTAATATTTTCTTAGGGTCCTAACTTCAATTTCTGAATTTTAACAAAATTTGGTAGAGGATTGTTTAAATTGGTCAGTCTTCTTCCGATTATATCCGATACATACTCAAAGCGATTGCAGCCAGTGATTCGAGTTGACTACGGCCGCATACTGATTCTAATTTCGTTAAATAAATTTATCCCATTTTATTATTTATTATTATTGTGCTCGCATTATTTTGTCGGAGTGCAGAAGTGGGAAGACCTTTTATAAAAGTAAAGCGGCTCTTGTGGTGCTTCGACTAAGCACTGTTAATGGTGAGTTACCATAATCAACAGTTGTCTCATTCCTATTGCAGTAGTTATTATCTACAGTTATCCCCTGGTTCCTGGGCAAAACCGAGATTTTTCACTAAACACCTCCCACCATTGTACATCTCACTATCGTCGTCGTCTTCACCAGTAGTCAGCGGTGATGTTAAATGTAACACTAGCTCTAAATGCTAAGGGAAAAGTTTAAATAAAAAGGGTATAATTTGACGCAATGGCATATTATTTGTAAGGCGATTGATAAACTTTCCTCTAAAATTGAAATTAATATAAATAGGCGTAAATTAATAATGTTAAATGAAAGAAAGCACCAGAAGACATTATGTTAGGGTTGCAGCTTATCCAGGTACCACGTGAGTCAATTTGTTAAGGATTGAACTGGTTGATATTGGTAGGTGATTGGGAAACCAAGCACTTCCCACTGCCGCCTTGAGCTGGCAGTAGATTGTTATCCTTGATGATATTTCAGGTGTTGGACCCGTCAACGGTACAATTTGCAGTACTCTTTTAGAATGTGTTGCGGAATCTCAGCCAGCTTCCTGCAAAATCTGCAAGTTCTGGTATTCACTACACCTATTCTGTGTACTTGTATTTTCAGGCTATACTGCCCTTCATTAATTTTTGCTGAGGCCAATAAGGGTGCACATAGTTTTGTCCGGCTCGGATCTAGTCGGATTAATTGGCCGTCAATTCAAGAGCTGAATTGCTGATCGACTATTAGTAAAACTGACAATCTTTTAGTTCTCGTAGTATCGTATGAGGTTGAAGTGGGCACATATTCATACATCGTGACGTAATTTCCCATTCATTCAGAGTATTTGGCCAGATGTCCATTTGCTTTTGGTCTTCTTCCTTGAGCGACTTAGACTCATCTCTACACCACTTTAATTGCGATTTGAAAAGGGTTTCAGTGGAGTGATCCCCCAACCTCTCTTCTCACTAGGCAGTGTCAAGAGGTTGGGGCCAAACGAAAAGGATCCTAGCTTCCCTAGATTAGTACTAAATGTTTGTCCTGTCTCATTTCCAAATATCCTAATAGGGATGCGTCTTGTGGTTCGGTCAACTACTATACGTAGTGGAGAGAGATTCGACCGTCGTTGTTGAGCAGGTGTTCATCGCCTCTGTCATGCAAAGACTGAGAAGCTTTGTACATTAGTGAGGCCGCTTCTCAGTGTACTTAGCTTTGTTTAGTTAAAAATACTTTAGAAATAATAACTAATAATAACTAAGTACTACAGAGATGAAGTTCGCGTCATCCTTGGGACTACGTAATATACTTCAGATATATACTACAGAAGAAAGAAATATGTTATAGTTTCCGAGATATTTAAACAAAAAATAAAAATCGTTCAAATCTTTGGAAGGGGCAGTACCCCAAAATCGGGGGTTCCGCAGAAAAGAAAATGGTCTTCTTATACCAAAGTACTCTTTCAGTCTGTGTAGTTTCATCGAAATCTGGTAGTGCTGGTTGTCGGTGTTTCCTTGATAGTTAGATTCTGCGCCGATCTTGTATGCAAATGACACCACTTTAATAAGTCGTGATGGAAGCGCGAGCGACGTCGTCCATATCAATCGCGGTGCATAAACAACTGCGGAGAAATGATTTGGCTCCAACAAATTTAGCTTAACTTCCCTAAAACTCAATCCTTGCTATTTACATATATTGAAAAAATCCTTTATCAGCAAGAGATGAATATGTAAGATTTGCACTTTTAGATCCAACTTTTAAATAAGAAAAAGCACGTGGATATGTTTTCTCGTAGGGTGACTATACAGCTTGCATTATAGGTATAATTGATTAAAAATTTTACAATCTCGTTTTAATGTTTTGGGATACCGCCCTGATTGGTGTGAAAAGAAGCACTTTCTGCAAAATTTCACAGAGATTGCATCATTTTGACTAAATCAGTATTTCTTTCATACTCTTTCATTGAATTAAAAATACTAACTCTTGTGTGTTATATACTATTTTTGAACGCTTGTTATATGCTGAAACTAATATCTCCAAATTTCAAATGCAATTGGATATTCATAATTATAAGAATAAGAATAAGACAGAACTTGTGCCTAAATTTTACAGACTAACAGAAAAACAAACAAAAATTGTGAATATTTTTCTGTAAAATTTCATAATAAATTACCCGCTGCAATTGGGTCACTACCTATAAAGCAGTTTTTGGTTCGAGAGCCTTCTACTCCCTAGAGGAGTATTTAACTTTTAAAATAGATGTTAACGATTTTATTGTATGAGTTTATGGATATTTTATGTTTGTTTGTTTTATATATATTTCTTATAAATTATTATGCACGACCGGTGTAAGTGCATTGTAAATGTGCATAACGCCAATAGAGTAATGAAATGAAACAAAAAGGATAACCTTACTGTATGCATTGTGTAAACGACGAAGGCAATTAGAAACACGAAATTCTAGAAAAAAGTAACAGGTACTCCAAGTGAAATCTGATTCCAAAAAATATATGGAATACGGAGGGATAAAGACAACATCATAAGAAATATAAACCTAGAGGTAGCAGTAGAAATATAGAAGAAAAACCCGGCATAAGAATTTTTTTCGAGAAGAAGAAACTTTATTATTTAGATCACCTTTTCCTTATCCTAACAAACGACTACTCTGCCTTTATTTCCTGGTTAATTATTGTTGTTAACATTTATTTGAACTTCTCTTATTAACTCCCTCAATGGTAACTGTGAAGGCACGAATAAGATATAACCAGATGAAAATTGCCTACAATGCAAACAGAATTAACACACTCTATACTTATTCATTTTATGCTCGATTTTATGAGGTAAACGCCACACCGTTCTACATTGCCTGACATCACGTGCACAGAATTTGAATCGTAAGTTGTAATTTTGTTACGCATAAGTAAGCGAGTAAGGTCTACTCTGCCTTTAGGTATATGGGCAGTTAGTACATTCACGGTACACGATTAGCAAATGCATAGATTCATAAAATGTCGAACTACTAATAGCTTTTATTGTTTGTTTCAGCATATTATAAAGGAATCTGTCAGTAGTTCCGATAGAATCTATTTTGCACATAAAAACATGTCCCGCGGTGATTAATATAAATAAGCAAACGTATTCACCAATGAATAATTACGAATTAATTGAGATAATATCAAAATAATTATAGACAACATAATATAATTGTACACAGATAACTACCATGCAGCGAGTACACTACTGATAAATATAGATTTGAATTATACATTGCCCTGATGAATTTTGCAATAACGGGGTTTGTTGACATGTACCCATAAAATGTATACATACAAATTATTTCCTGGTTATTATTTTGTTATGAAAAAATTCGTTAAGTTTAACTAATAGTTTAACTTTCAAAACACAGTGGTAGTTTTCAAAATGTGCATTTATCGATTAATGTCTGCTACTAAATGGAAATTGATTTGACGGAAGTAGTTGTATTTCAATTCAATCACCTTAATAAATTCTGTAGTATACATTCATAATGAATTTGTTTTAATGGTCACTAAAACTGAATTACATAGATATATCCTTCAGCACACAATTATTTGTAAACAATGTAATAGATTTTCTTACACAAAAAGTACACGAATTGTAGAGAAAATCAAGAAAATGTGTCGTTTCAGTTTTTCGCATTTGCTTCATTGCTTCATTTGCTTTATTACAGCCTAGTTTACAATTTTACTTAATAGAGTATCGTATTATTATTTGTAATATTTTATGTTCATTAACCTTCCTCGAATGAATATATAAAAATAAAACCGTACAAACGAAATGGATTAGTATGACATTGCAAAAGTATATATTATCATTGAGATTACAGTTACATTAAAATTAATAATAATATGATAAATTGATGTGAACCGATTTCAAGTGAAAACGTGCTCCGTACTTTCTCTTCTGTCTGTAATTTCCACTACTTGCTATCGTCTGAAAAAAGGTTAATAGCTATTCAATACTTTTACTATAACGAAAATATGTACACATGTTCATTTCATGTCAATATTTACCCCTATTACACATCTAAAGCTAATACCTGTTACTTTACTCAATTAGTTTTTTCTTCTCGAGATGAAAATATTTTTGGAAGCTTTTGTCGGCAAGTAGTTACTATAATTAAGTTATCATCTTCAGCCAAGCTATCCCCGAGATTTACGTCTTACACTTATTGTTAAATCTTTTTTAATGTGATTTTAGTACAAAGTATGGAAATTATCAAGTAAGTGTTGCAACAGGTAATTATAAAAAAACTACAAACAAAAGAAATATAAAGTGGTATATCGTACACAATAATCGTATTACTTATAATGGAAGTGTTCACTATAAAAGCACTATGCTACACTATTTCCGGTGCTTCAATATTAAATATATCAACTCAAAATATCCATCAGGTTCATGTTAGTCGAAACCACGTATTCCCATTTTTTATATCTTCACTATGTTTTTACACGTACACAAGGCCTATAAAGAGAACTCCATCAATAGAAATTTACGTGGGTGAATTTACGAGGTGTCACTCCAAACAAGAAAGACTACGGACATGGAGATAACCAAACGGGGTAAACAGTGCGCACTCACTTGACTTACAGTAGTAAAAGCTGATGAGGATGTAAGTTTGGTGTCCTAGGAAGACAATGTCCGCTATTAAAATGTTTATCACATTAGACGTTAGTGGGACTTAGATTGTACATAGATTCACATAAAATATTTGACAGAAGTAGGGTATTGGCTATTGTAAAATATCTTGTAGATTGTTCCATTAATAAAATTTGTATACACTAGAGTTGCTACAATTGATGCGATCAAGTATGTACATATATGTAACTACAAAAACACGTACTTGTATAATTTTCATTTAGAAATATTCGGACATTTACGGGTATCACCAGATAACAGATTTTTGCGTGATAGGCAATAACAGATAACCCAAATTTTTCATTATTTTTATTATTCACATGAACTTTTGGAAATATTTTGAATTAATTAACTAATTTTATTATTCAGAACCATTTCACGTAAGAAAATTAATTTCCAAGATCCATACAACTTCTCTCTTTGATCGCAAAACTCGTTTAATTACAATTACCTATTCTTCATGCATTGCGATTGATACGCTGAAACGCAGGAGGTCGCAATCTTTCATGTCCAGCTGAGAGAACGTCTGTAGGATATGGATAGCTTCTTTGCTACGATGACTGCGATTGCTGTATGTTATTTTTGCCTACTACTCTTGCCAGTAAATATGTTTCTGCGTAACTTAACAATGCTATCTGACAATATAAACGAGTTTATTTAAAATTATAGCTCATCATCTCGGAGAATCATCGACTATCTAGAAATCAATGGCTCGGCTGTTATAAAAATATCGTCCTAAACTGTTATTTAACGATTTCATTTCAAATTAAAGCTTACAATTATTCTTCGTAATTGACATTTATAATATTTATGTAAGTATTACAAACATATGTATGTATAAAAGATTTTAATTTTGATAGCGTTCCAGTGAAAAATTTAATGAATCGTGATTCTATACCTAATAGATAAATAAGCAACGGAAAATTACAATAGTGGCATTGCTTATAAAATCACGTAACTCCCCGCATTCCATAAAACCCATATAACTTGAAATGTATCGCAATTTATGATAAGAAAGCAACGAATTTTATTTGATCTTGTTTAAACCATAAATCCAATATCAACACTATAATATTGCACAATTTCAGAGTAATGGAGGTAATTGGTTGAAATGAAAATGCTATTTCAAAAGAAGTACTGCTAACAAATGGATGGGGATACACATGTATAAATGCATACGTATATTATAGATTGCGAATGCGGGTCGGTGTTGGTTTCGAAATTTTTTATCGGATACCTTACTTCCTAATTGGGCCAAATAAATCATGAATTTTCTTGACCCCCTCAGATTTTTGATAAAATTTGGTTCAGTTGTCATACTAACTGAAAATTTGACAAATACAAATTTTTAGTCCTTAAGTCGACAGGGGCCGAAAATACGGGGGTAACATTTTCTTTCAAAATCTCCAAGTCGCGACACTCTTGCACCTTTAAAATTCAATATCTTCGGTTTTATTGTAGCTACAGAGCCCAACTTTTTGTTTTAAAGCTCTACAAGAATACTATAACAAAAAAATTTTTAAAAATGAGGGGTGCCTCCCTAATTTAAAAGTCGTGACAAGTAGTGGGGAAATACGGAAGAATGTATCCCCCGATTTTTAAACTTGGGATTCTCAAAGTGTAAGTCCTAAAGAGCATAAGCTGAAATTTTTATCTTGAGACAACAATGGGATCGCTCGCAACGTACTTGTTATTTATAAACGGGGAAAAATAATTTACTTGTGTTGCCCAATTTTTAATGTTTTTACTAATTATGAAGAAACCCAAATACCACATCTGCCAAACAGAAGACTGTTGTGACAATTGAGAAAAAAACATTTTGTGTTAAAATAAAGTACAGTTTCTGTAAATAATACGGCAAAATGTTAGTAAAAAGTTGTTCAGAGTATAAATTATGATTCAATCAAAAATTTCACAAACATTGGACTACTCTGACTAAATCAGTATTTATTTGTATTCTTACATTTTAACGCAAAAAAGTCGTGTTCTGTATGGCTTGTCATAAAATAAATTAATGTAGGTTTCTAATCATGTATTTTATTCGAAACAAGAGAAAATACACAACAATTACCCAATTGACAACGCTTATAAATTCGTGTCGTAAATATAGTATATAGAGATTTCTTAACTTATGGGATATATAATTGTATAAGAAGTATATCGTGCTGAAACGTTCAGAATTTTGTTTTAAGAGTTGGACAAACGTCCAGACAAAGGTTTAGTCAAGGATTTTGAAAGAGTTTTAAATTCTACTCCTGGGGAATCAGCACTAATGAGAATATACAACGCCTGAAACGCAAAATTGGCTACAAATATATGACTTTACGGGTAGTAATGTAAAAGATTCATTATACAAATTTATATATGAAATCGGTTCATGTGCTGTTTTAAATAACTAATTATTGTATCCCCCAATATTTTATTATATTTTACCTTATAGAGAAAATTCAGTAAAGAGCGAAGCCACCGTGACTATTGCAATAGTAGTTATCTATCTTATAAGTTGTAGAATTGATGCTTCTTACTAAATTTCTTGACATAAATAATAGATTGAGTAAAATTGACAGACTAAGTTTTTATTTCTATTTCTATTATTTTATGGTCTTACTTAGTTAGGAGTTTAAAAACTAAAATACGCAAAGACAGACTCCATAGCCCAGAAGAACTCCAAGCAGCCATTCAGCATGAAATTAATAATATTAGTCTAAAACAATTGAAACATGTTTTTGAAAATTTGAAGTAACGAATAAATGTTTACCTACAAAATAAGTTGCTATATTTTCAGCACAAATTTAAATAAATAAAGCTATAAAATTAAAATATGCTGGATTATATTTACTTAACTTACTTAAAATATTAGTATAGAAGGTAGAACTTTTCAAATAAATGTTACTGATTTTAATGCTTAACCTCACCAATTTGTAATACAGGTTGTATATTCCAAAGAAATCAAAACCCAGTATGTACAATATCCGTACAAAATAATACATATAAGAAATGTTATTTTTGATATTTTCTTTTACAATGATGTCAAAGCGTGTAGTCTATTCAAACATACTAGCTGGATGTGAGTAAGGAATAGGAAGCTTCCAGTTATTCCCGGAATTTAAATTAATTAAATCGACATCAGTAGGAAGTAAAATGATTACGGTACATTTTGATGACTATTTCAGTTACAAGTGGACGTGACGTTTACAAGTTTACAATACTAAGGGACTGGTGTACGTGATTAGACACTGATTTACTTATTGGCTTCGTTAAATTTATGGCATCGTTCTTTAATTGTTATATTTACCAATTAATTTTCGGCATCTACTTTTATTACCGTTTCATAATTTAATGTTTGTTTAATCGAGGATTATTATATGACTAATAATCGACGAAAGTATATTCATATGTTTTTACCGTTACCATAATAAATATAATGGTGTTGTATTCTATATCAAATGGTCCTGTTACGGTAGTCATTGGCTTGAATCTATTACATACGTATATCAATTGTATGTAATTAAATACAAATTGTTGTAATTGACAAGAATTACGCGAACATAATGCAATCTTGCTAACTGCTAGAATTTTTAGGCTAATTTGCATCGATGTAAATAGCGTAAAATTCTGACATGGTATTCGACCATATGTTTATTAATTTAGGATTTTATCGCAATATTAGTTAATCTTCAAACCTGTAACGAATGCGACTTTATTTTTTCTAAATTCTTTGAAGTCGTAATTTACACTTTACGTATGATCAAGTTTGTACAAACGCGGTTCAATTTCTAACGGAGAATCATTCAATTGAAGCACTCCGTTCATATCGAACTGCATGAAAGCCATGCCGAAGGTTTCCAATCAGTTCAAAACTGTTAAGAGATTATCCTACCTAGTTGCGAGAGCAGCGAATTAACACACCATTTGGTAGAAGGAACCACATCCAGTAAATTCTTAGGAACAAATTATGTTAGGCTGGAAGCACAGAAACTGTCGGTAGTTGAAGGACTCAAAAGACCTATGAAAGCGTACTAAGCTCGGTGTAAATAGGAATACTCTGCGTACTATAATAGATCTATTTACTGGCCATTACAGGGTAGAAAAGTGCTTTTATGGCATCGAATAGGAATAAATCCGACATATTCCAATAAGGAACGATCCACAGTAGACTCATGGTAGAAGAGAAGAATTGTCTCAGTTCTATATACAGATAAATAGATCTAGATCTATATTAAATATAAAACTTTTATAAAACTTCAATAAGAGCTGCAAATAACGAATGGAAAATATCAAATATTGAAATGCTTTGCACCAGCAATACAAGATTTATTCTACTTTGTACCTCAAAGTTTACACCACCAAAGACAATCGGTTTCTTATGGTGTTTATACGTTATGTAATTTATAACGGATTTTCACCATTAATTCATTTTCTGGTGCTAAAAGTTTTGATCGTTACTATTTCTATTTCAACTGCATTTTGCGAATTAAATAAAATCGCCTGGACAATTGCACAATGTACGAGTACGTACAATATATAAGATAACTATAAGTTTAAAATTTTCCAGTGCCTAAAATTTCGGAAATCTAAACCCACCTAAACCATATTCACAGAGATATACTTTAACTACGTTACGAAGTAATAAATACATTTTGAACATAATTCTAGCGTTCCATTTGAAAAGATATCACCTGAAATCGTGTATTCGTTTATTTTCATGTGCCCGAAAGATCGTTTCCTTGCAATTGACATTACTGCTCTTTAATTAAACCAATGTTATAAGGTATTAAAATGGGCGTTTGCTCACTGGTTCCTGTATATCTCGAAGTAAAGTACGTGATTCATATTGCATGACTTCCTCAGTATATTTACGATTGTAACACTAAATAAAGTAAGCCGTAACATACTATTAAAGCCTTATTTATAGTTTTGCAACACCTTTCCAACCTCTACGTATATCTGCATTCACGCACTCACGCATTCGTATCCCACCGCGCGTTTGCTTCCTCTAAGAAGCTGTAACGAGATGTTATGAACGGATAACTATCTCATATATAAACTCTATCTCATATCAATTATGGTAATTCGCGCAATTTAAATCAGATCGTACGTCCTTGGTGTGGGTGATTTTCCTACACTTATCGAGACCAACAATCTGCAAATCTGGTTTACGGTAGAAACGGCGCGTTAAACCGCCGATACTTTAGTCTACTAACGAGAGTATGTCAATGCGAGGATAGAAAGCGACAAAGGAGTGTGGAGATTATGGTCTATGTTTTATTTATGTGTACTTTTAGTTATGCGTATTATTCTCAATAGCGTTCGAGGGACAATAAAGAAGCGATTTATGGTAAGCATCTAATCCACGTATGCGCACTGTAACTCTTTAAAAACTTTCTAGTTATTTTGAAAGGAATCTGGAGGCAAAAGTTATAACAAACTTGGGTATACTTTCCTCCTAAAATAATTTATGAAATAATTCACTGGCGATGTGGTATAGAAAATGATCTAAACCGGTGCTCCTCCTTCTTTTTTTTTTGAGGTACTCTATTATATGTACAGTGACTGGCAAAAAAGAGACAATTTCGTAGTATGTCAGTTTAATGTTCAACGATCAGCAAAAAAGAAAAAATGATTATGCCATTTGGATCAAATACATCGATGACAGTTGTATTTTAATGTTTACAAAAAAAAGAACTTCTGGTAAATAAACGATTCCGTCTTCTTATTGAAAACACACGGACCGAAGTACGGACAAAAAAAGAAACCACTGTTTTCTTCCCACAAAATAGAAACTGAGGAAAGTATTTTTTCAACTTCACTTAATGCTTAGCTTGGGCCCCTTTTACGTTTATGACTGTTTGGAGTCGCCGAGGCTCTCCACGTGGTTTTGGAGAAAACACGCATCTACTGTCTCCCAAACTTTCATCAGCGACGTCAAATAAGGGTCTTTGTTCGATACATTTGTTTTATCAATCTTTTCGTGCCTAATTCACCATAGATTTTCTATAGGGCTTAGATCCGGTGATTGTGCAGGCCACTCGAGAATTTGTATTTTATTTGATTTCACAAACTGTTGAGTCTTCTTCGCCGTATGTTTCAAACCATTGTTTTCCTGGAAAATAAAGTTGTTTTCCAACCCAACCTAAAACAAGCATTTCTCTAAGTTTTCACTAAGAATATCGATATACCCTTCAGCAGTCAATATGTCGTTGGCTTTCACTAAATGGGCTACTGCTGACCAAGCAAAGCAGCCCCAAATCATGATACTACCACCACCATGTTTCACTGTCTGCTGTAAATAACGCTCTTGATATTCGTCCCCGAATTTTCTCCATACTCGCAGCCTTCTTTTTCGATTGAACAATTCAAATTTGCTCTCATCAAATCAAAGAACTTTTTCCAGAACTCCATTGGCATATGCACATATTTTCTTGTAAATTGCAAGCGCTTCTTATTGTTGCGTTTATTGATAAATGGCCATTTACAAGCAAAAAGTCTGTGCAAACCAGCCGCACAGAGCCTCCGTCGAATTGTTTGGTGCGACACACTTGGTTCAAGATTTTCTTGTTGTATACGAGTTTTTCTGAACGTCCCGTACGATACGAGAGTGATTGCGATAAGTAGTTGCCCATTTCCTTCCTCTTTCCTCTCGGTCTGCAACAAATCCAGTCGCAAGAAACTTTTTCCATAGTTTTTACACTTGAGCCTTACTCACTTCAAATTTTTGAGCTACTGTCCTCTGCGAAAAACCTTTTTGCATGTCTTTGGTAATCAATTTTCATATTTCAACACAAATTTGTTTCCCAGCCATCTTGGCCGACGATTTTTCGCAACTGAATAATGAGCCAGCGAATGAAGTAAACATACATAACAAGGTAAACCATAAAAAACAGAATACCGTAAAATTTATCTCACCCGTCGCTTCAATGACAATGGTCTCTTTGCACACCCAGCACACTTAAACGAAAAATTTACGAAATAAATTACGGCAAACTAAACTCAACATAAAAACATAAAACATTAAATAATGCAAGAATTCACACTAAATGTTAAAATTAAGTTAGTACAGTGTATGTTGCAGAAAAAAGAACAGGTTTTCAAATATTTCTTCCCAATATTTCAAATCTACACTAGAAAAGTGAGGTGGTCTCCTTTTTGTCAGTCACTGTAGTTATATATACATGTAATAGTATTTGTACAGTGACGACGCTCACCAAATTTAAATTGTACTAGTAAAGGTGGCACCTGACTTGAGTAGAATATTGTAATGTCATGTTCCCAACAACCATTGCATTCTATGCCACTTAAGGCGACGACTGATCGGTAACAGATCACTGTATGTAATGTGACACAAACAGCATCTAATCAGTGCCAAAAAGCCAGCAGCGAACATTCGTTCACTAGTATCCTCATCGCGAGCATTACATTACAGTGTCCTGCTCAAGTCAGTCGCTACGACGTATGTATGACAATGCGAATGCTCGCTTTGAATGCAAGTTGTTTGAAGTTTCAAACCACACTGCATATACTACACATGCATATAGAAGAATATCTTGACATATGCCGGATGAAGGTGATGAATGCGTTCTAATGTTTTGCTAGAAGTCAGTCGCCACCTTAATATTACAAAGATGTAATGGAACAAATAAAACAATTGCAACAGAATTTTTGATTAAACTGGTTGGCTTTTTTCTTTGGTGTTCCGCCCAACCATCTTCTAGATTCTGGTATTTGATATTTAACCCAATTCCCAATTCTATCTTCCCATACAATCTCTCTGTATAGTTTCTCCCTTGTCTCCTTCAGAACAATGCTCATCGAACTTGTTCTACATTAAGTTACTACACCGTTCAATATTTGGACCCACAATGGTACTCCTTTCATTCTTTGTAGTTTTCATTTCAGTATTTCTCGATACTCGTTCGGTTTCCTGTATTTCTGTGCAAGTTTCAGCTGCAGTTAGATTACTGGTCTCTTGCGATTCTCCAACATTTTTCAGAAATTCTTCAGCCTAGCGTATAAATAATCCTCCATTTCTGTTGCCAAATTATGTCAGTACTGCTGTTCTAATTTTTCATTTCTCTAATATTTCTCCAGTATTTTTTCGTTTCTGTACTTGAGGTACATTTCTCGCCTCTCTCATCTATCTTCTTAATGTCTTCTATAAAGCAGGATCCAATATCTAATCTGCCATTTATATTAGTCCCAGTGTTTCAGTTGCACTTGAAAGTATACTTGGTATAATCCACTTTTGGGCTTAATTTATGTTGTGTTCTGCCACTTGATTATTGGTTTCTTTTTTTTTCTTGGTATAATGTTACTACACTGTAACCTTGTTGTTGTTGGAGGATTTGTAATGGTAATAAATCATATTTGATATCCAAAGCCTCAACCAAGACATCTCTAGCTATTAAATATGATAGCCATGACAGTCAATGTATTAAGCAGATTGAATAGTCACTTTCGCCAGATGTTTAGTTTTAAAATGTGCCAAGATGAGACATTCCCATATAGTTTATTCGACAAAGTATACTACTTATGGGAAATCAGATCAGTCTTTCCAGTATTTTCAGTAATTAATTTACATAGACAGGATTACATCGCAGTAACAAAGCTTAGGAGAGAGAAGAATAATTTTGGATCACTTATACAGACTGAGTGAGAAATCAATAATACCATATTTTTAAGATTCTACATGGAATGCGGCATAGATACAACCGTTGACTAATATACAAACAGATGAAGAATACGGCGTACTTTTCTCATGCAAACTAGTACGCCAAAGACATAGGTAGATGTGCAGAATTAATTTTGTTTGCTTATTTCTCGACGATTGTACACATATTTGTTTGTCCGTTTCAGTTGCGTTGTAAAAAAGCTAAGCACAGTGGCCAGATTTGCAAATAGTACATATGTAGTTACAATAGAAGGACACGTGCGTCTCTTTGAATAGGAAAAATACAAAGTATTTTTGTTTACCTTAGTATCTTTCTCTAGGTAACATTATTTTCTATATCTTATATGATAATTACTGTAATTCTCCAGAAGTATAGTTTCCTCTGAATTTACGGAAAAGTTCAGCACCGTACATGCTACAAAGCCGTTGCCAATTTATGGGTTCAATAATCGGTAGTATGGATCTCTGTGAAATAGTAATCATTGTATGTGCATATAAATTTATGTAAAAATGATAAATTAGAAACATAGTAGAAATTGACTGAAGCTAACATTCATCAAAAGTCTTTGATATGGACTTTCTATTCGTAGCTTCTCACGACTTTTGAAACCGCTAACTAGCGTGTCTTTGTCCTATTTCAATCCCCCCATGCATACAGGATTCTCGTATGGGGTCCCTATTCTCAAGTAGAATAGAGTTCCTAAAACCAAAAGCATTCTTCTATTTTTCCAAAACCATGGTTCCTTTTTGCACTGGCGCAAATGATTGATGTTCGTTCGAAACGCTCAGCTGCATGAAGACTTAAAACTACCGCCATTAAATGATTTATTAGGCAGCTGGCGAAAAGTACGCTTGAGAGAATTCGAAACTCGGACAACCCGGTGCTCGAATACCTCGCCTAGCTCGATCTTGACAGATCCTCGCCTAGGATCCACTGTGCGGAGGGTGCAGGATCTCCTCCAAGACGAGTGACATCCTACGTCAACCTGATCACTCATGTTCAATAGACGACACCTCTACTGACCGGATCACCAGGACCAGAAAACCCCAATTCCATCAGCGGTGAGACCGTAGCCGCCAAGTAGAAGATCGAGGGGCCAATGGGATGCTTGCGCCTCGACCTCGATTGAAGAATGACAGCTGTCCAAAATTGATGTAGAAATATCATCTGTAAACAAACGTTTTTTTCCGATATAATATTATTAGGCAGGTCGTTTAAGTACATCAGGAACAAGAGGGGATCTAGCACGGAATCCTGCAGAGTAACTTCGCAGGAAAACGCTCCATTCGAAACGATCTGTTGTTTGTCGATCAATAAGATGGTCAAATGTTCCAAGCTTTGGCTCTGATTCTGTAGTAACACAACTTGTTGAACCTTGAAATCTGGTGATCTATACAATAGAAGGCCTTGCTAGAGCTATAGTTAACAGTACCTCTTCTGTTAGCGAAAGCCAACCGTTATGTCCTCCAAAAGCTCGACAGATTTATAGCCACTATTGTCGACCAATCGTAAAAATGTTTTAGTTTTACAGGGATTTTTCCAATCTGTTCTTTAGTCTTTTTGGGAGAAAAAAATTAGGTATGTAATAACAAAAAATAATAGGTGGAAGCTTAAGTGTACTTATTAAAGTATTATGACTTTTTCAAATAAAGGAAGTTAAATTATGGAAAGGAATATGTGTGCCCAATCCCGTCCCTGCTTAGAGACATAAGTCTCTAGGCACTTCTCATTCGAAAATGTTGTGTAAATGAAACACAGATTTTATCATTTGTACCTCATATATATTCATTTTCATTCTCGAAACCTTAAAGCATAGCACATACTTTTCGAACTTAGAAAGATAACTACCGCATGCATTGTTACCTTATAACGAGGGCTAAGAAATATCTGTACAAGGGCTCCTTTTCAATGTTTATCATTAATTACGACATGGCATTTATTCCTGCGGTTTTTGGCGTATACTTAATTTTAGGTTTACAAGAACTTCTACTGTCTCGACAGAATCGAAAGGATTAAGGCAGCTTCGAATATCTTAACCAGATCAGGAATTATGTCTATAGGTGTAATTCATTATGCAATCATCTCTCTAGCCTTCTGAATTAGAACTACCTTGGCGTTATTTAATTAGGAGGGAAATATTCCTTGATGCTGCCCTGATTAATGTTGACCCAGTTCCACTGATTCTCTGCAGCAGCTCTACGGGTAACCTATACATGTCATCAGCCCGTTTCTCTTTTGTTTTTGAAATTATTGAAAAACATCTCTAGGTGATACTGGTTCCAACATGAAACGATTTTAAATGATATGCGCGTTATTTTGAGGGGGATCAAGCGCCCTCTACTTTAGACCTTGATGTTGATGCAAATTTAATTTCCTATTTACCTGAATTAAGCGTTAATCTCATTTTGCTTTTACAAAATATCACGGGTTTCTATGTTATGAAGCCACAACAGAACTTTTGGAATGGGGTTCCTAATAAACAGCAAGTGGATAGATACACAACGTATAAAGAAAATTTCAAACGCGAACGTGCTTGCATCCCGCACCTTTTCTTCTGTTATGCAAAGTATATTGCAAAACTTTAAATAATTAAACTATTTTTAGACTCCACATGTGTTAATCATGTTACAAGTAAAACATAAACAAGGGCATGCCAATAGAAGGTATTAATTGCACAGGCATTCAATAAACACATAAATTTTTCGACGTACCTCAGTTCCGTTGCTAAAAATGTTAAATGTAAAACCAACCGTCTGTCGGAACAACCATTGAAATTAAAATTTATTGGCATTAATTCGGCTGCATGATGCTTGTATCGCACATTTATCTGTAAATGTATTTGAAAACCGCCTCAATAAGATATGTATTTATACAGTCGAATTAAAGATCGTCCATTAACGAAGACTTTGTAAGTTGTTTTGTAGTTATTTTTGAGCATGCAATTCACCGAAATGCATTAACCTAAAGATAAAGAACACATGCAACCTTAACATATTTACTAAATCATATTTAAGAAAAATCAATAAGACATGTACAAATACATAGAGACTAAAAGCTTTAATGCTATTTCGATTAATGTATACATAAAAGGTTGGGGAACGCAATGTCTATTTGTTATAGAAGGATTGTGCATATGCACTGTCTTGAAAAATACTGTGATAAAATTACCGAGTTTGTTCGTGCCTAAAGAAGTCGGAAATTGTCAATCAGTCTCTTGATTTACACATATCCACCTATAACTCATAACCTTTGATTAAGCTTAAGATACGGATTAATTAAATAAGGTTGAAATGGCAAAATCAGTGAGAGTCGGATTACTTGTGACATAAAGCATGTACTGACTGCGCATATGTATAAATATGTGTAACAATAGGAGAATAAGTTGATTGACAATTGTTATTTTAAGTTTCACATTGCATAAGATTATAACTGGATGCAAATTAAATAGTATAGTCGTACATCGTGCTTTTTGGCGCATACATATGTACCTGTTTGGAAGAAATCAAAATTTGGAAGAAAATATTTCAAAAAACATCGGTAATTGAAGAAGATCGGCATTTGACTTACACTGAGATAGAAGTATGCTTAGATATATCGAAAATGGCAATGAATTCGACTTTGCACGAGCATTTGGCTGTGTAAAGGATCTGTTTCCAATGAATTCTTCATAATTTGACCGAAACTCAACAAAAACGCTCGTATTAATTGGTGTAAAGAAATGCTCAAAAAATTCGACCGGGAACCGCAAAATCCGTCTACAACATTGTAGCAGGTGACGAAACTCGGATATATTCGTTTGAAACGAAAACTAACCAACTGCAGGTGTTCTAAGATAAATCCATCCCACAAACGCTGTTCGTCCACTTCCAAGATAATGATGGCTTGTTTCTGGACATGTGGTAACCTGTCCTTTAGACTTTAGAGGATCGAAGGATCGAGTTAATGCTGAATAGTATACAACAATTTGTTTGCAAGAAGTCATTGACGATATCAATAAAAGCAACAAAACACGTCGCCATATTCAGCATCATGGTAATGCTAGCCCTCAGATAATTGATTATTTGGAGAAGGAAACCAACGAACTAAAGTCTGATTCCTCGTATTCATCTGATTTATTCCCTAACGATTTCTTTCATTGTTACCGCATGTGATTGTTGAGATGCCAACTTCAAAGTAAAAGAAATGTTTCGAGAATTAGTTTGAATTAACACAAAAGTATATAAATCTTACAGGAGCCATATTTTGAAAAGCAATAAAACAATTACTTTAGGTAAACAAATTAAAATAATCCAGATAATGGGAACAAATAATCTTGGATATATTTGTAACTAAAACAAAAGATTAAGGAAAAGAATCATGAGATGGTTGCATTCATATGAGAAATTAGAAGAATATTAAGAGCACAAGTAAGTGGAAAATTTTTTATAAAATCACATATAATGAATAACCAATAGGAAGTAATTGGAATGAGTTAAGAAGCTATTGTACCGAATGACGATACCCTGAGTGAGGATAAAAACTTTGAGGAAGACTGTTTCTATTTCGAAACTTACCATCATATCCTCGTTGATTATATCATATCAGCATACTTACACAAAGTAGTCGGATGGGTAGACGTTTTCTAAATAAAGGGAATTACAAACGAGTAGTGAATGATAGAGAAACATTATTTATAAAAATATTTGATGTGCAGGAAACATATTTCTTAAAGAACCGCGCGATGGATAGGTGGTGCAATATAAGAAAGGCAAACACTGATGTTTTGTACATACGTTTGATTGGAATCTAAATTTAAAGTACACGCAACAGGTGTATTTTCAGAATTTTAATAAATAATGTTATTTATGAACGTTCAGAAAATATAGCTGTTGATTTCCAATTTCTTGCTTAATTTACCTCAAAGGGACAGAGAATATTTAAAAGGTAAGTATAAATAGGTCACGATTCGGTTGTACAACATACATACATATATATATATATATACACGCATCAATATTATCAATGTTTTAGTACTGACGTGGTATTGTCATTCTAATTGAACGTGTGAAGGAAAAAATTGACGTTGTCAATACATAACATAATGAGGAAAACGCTGTTTGTCAATATTTATTGACGAAATTGTTAATACTTTATCGACAATATTTATTGATCATCTGAAAGCCCTTTCAGATTTCAGGGAAATGCAATGAAACTATGTAAACGTAATCGCCAATATCATTTAATTAGCTATAATACGCCGTAAATGTCTAGTAATAAATTACGACACAATCAAATGGAAAGGTCGCTACTATAAATGCAGCATAAATCCGTTTACCGATTTATATCAAATAATTTCAATTAGCATTGGAAGAAACAATTCCTTATTCGATATGATTTACACTAGTGAATGAGCCGATAGCATAAGCCGATAACTTCAAAACAAGTTAGCAGTTATTTCTCAACATTATCGACGAGGAACAATCAGGTATACACACACAGTTATATACATATATGTATGTGTATATTACGCAATAACCCAAGAAGATATCAGGATATTAAACAACGTATTCCGCCGCAATTATACATTTTGAATTGTTGATAAATTTTGCATTGGTTTCGTTTCTGTAAATATGCACAGATTTGGGTTAATACTGTGTTGTCAAAATAATTATTACTATTCCCGTAGCAATGCAGTCAATTTCTATATCATTGAAATGCAGCTTAAAATATTAACGAGATGAATAGATAGCAAATTGTATTTACACCAGCTTAAAGTTGATACATACAAGTACATATATTGATATTATATTGGATGATGATCCTAAACGGATGAGCGAGTTAGTTTCTGTTAGGAATGAACGTGCAGAAATACGTAGATCACCTTAACTGTACCACTGAACCTTCAGCAAGGAAACCTTTACATCCAGAACTACAACAGATTATTGATCATCTAGATATTAGAAGCATATGATTTGCTAGAGATTGTCCCTGAAGTAGGTTTATAAATCTATTAGTATGGCATTAAGGGTGTTCGGTACTTTTTTGAAAATCGGTTACGGTTTTTATTGGTTCCAAAACTATTTTGAAAATTGTATGTATAACCTTTAAAAGTAGCGTGTGTACCGATGAAATACTAGTTTTTACAATGTTAAAAGCTTCTACAGCTTTAATTTTTCTTCAATAATAGGTGAAGAACCAGTAAGTTTACGGATTCGAAATTTTGTATACCGTGTATTCGTTACGATAGCTACGTCTTATCGGTGAGCTCTTTTATAAATTATTTGTTTGTTGTTGAATTCAACCTCAATTAGGGAATGGGAAAATGACATGGGCTTACCGTCATTTTTGGACTTCAAGAAAGCAACGATAACAAAGGAATTTACAAAAAAGCTCGCCGATAAGACATAGCTATGGTAACGAATACACGGTATGCAAAATTTCGAGTCCGTAAACTTACTGGTTCTTCATTTATTCTTGAAGAAAAATTAAAGCTTATGTTAAAAGGTTACATTGTAAAAACTAGTATTTTATCGTTACACACACTACTTTTATAGGGCAAATATACAATCTTCAAGATAGTTTTGGAACCAATAAAAACTGTAAGTTTAACCGATTTTGAAAAAGTACCAAACACCCTTAAGCTATATTGTTCTAACAATAAACAAATGGGGCGAATAAGAATTTGAATGTTGCTGAAAGAAGCTATTTACCAGCAGTAACATCCTTGAAATTCGAAAGTCGAATAATTAGAACATTTGACTACAAAACGGGCGCACTGTGGATCGTCTAGGATAAGCTAGCTTGACAAAAATATTTTATTTTGCGCTTTAATTATTTTGGCCACAATCAAGAACAATTTCTGTTTTTTTATCCTTATTGAGTAAGTATAGATTAAAAGAAAATCTGGAGGAATATACATAGTTAATAATAACTTTGAAATAAAACGTTATTTTCAAAAATAACATGTATTAGACTTAATTCTACAAAATGAGCATATTTAAAAAACAATATAAACATACGATGGAAAAGGACATAAAATTTGTTATACAAAAACCAACTTAAAACTGTACTATACAAAAAAGAAATTATAAATTTGCTGTACAGATAACATGAGAAAAGTCAGCAGATAAGTCATCAATATGGAAAACGAGTGAGGCATCAAATAATCTTCTACGACACACAGAAGAACGTTACTTGATACCTGATATATGGGTATTGAAGGAGGAACAAGAAAATTCAGTACTCCTATCGGTAGTGCCTCAGTTTTCCTTTTTGGGAAGGGAGATCGTTAATTACGACGGGGGTTGTTAATCGTTGTAAAAAATGATTGGCTTGATAATTGATTGTTTTACCACCTAGCTAGACACATCCCTTACGCAATAACATTAATAAATGATTTTAGTAAAAAGTGAATATGGAGGAGTGCTATGCAAAGGGATTAAAATAAATCAAAATGAAACGTGTATTTCTTTGATTGATAAATAAAACAAACACTGTCCTTTAAGAGCGTATATTAATCATATTAATTAATTCGTCAAATGATTAAAGATGTAGATGCAGATGTAAGAAACAATCAAATGTAATTGAAATTCGGAAACCGCAGTATGTTTTGTGTGCGAAATACGCGATTTGGAGTAATAATAATAAAAATTTATTATCCAACAGTAGCATACAATCCTACTTATAACAGAATAATCTTTATTATTTACCAAAACCTAAAAATTAAGAAACTAACACATTCACACATATGTATATTGCCTACATATCTACGGGAAAAGAGAAGAAAAGAGATTAAAAAATGAATGACTGCGCATGATGTCGAGTGGCACATAAAATGTAGCGGATTCCCTACCATTCAATCTCGATACCAAGAAATTCAACAAATGCAACAAATTCGAATCACGTATCGTACCATTAATAATTCTGGTCACAAAAAGCACCCCAGATACAATTCGCCGATTGCCCAGATCAGTAACAGAATTCTCTCAATAAGTAGTCATAATTGTAATTATGGGATAAATACTTATTATGTTTTCTAAAGTATAACAGCTTAATCAATTTATTTTACACCGCCTCAATCATGTTATCGTATTTGTAATACCTAGGTCCAGTATTCCTAACAAGAAAGCCAAGCATAGCATATGCACTCCTACATATATCCTCAATGTGATAGTTGAAAGTCAGCTTGGAATCAAAGGCAACACCGAGATCTTTCATGATTTCGCATCGTTCCAACAAAATCCCATCCATCACATAGTTGTATCAAATACAATTCTGTTTTCTTGCAAATGTCATTATTTTACATTTACCCGTGTTGAATGACAACCCACTGGCAGCACTGCATTGATAAAGTAGCGCTACATCGTTCTGCAAGGCTTTACAATCCTCAAGCGTTTCAATTTTACGAAAGAATTAAAAATCGTCTGCATAAAGTAAACAGTCAGAGGAAACACACTGAGTAACATCATCGACAAAGATAAGGAAAAAGAGAGGTCCCAGTACAGAACCCTGAGGCACACCCGATGTCGACGAGTATTCACAAGATTCAAAGCCACGATATTCTACGTAATTTCTTATTCTAATAATAACAACAAATTAGATTAGGTAAATTAGAACGATACGGGATGACTTACTAGGTGATACCTTAGCTCGTGCTTCGCAACTTGTATGCAATGTCTGTTGTAGATTTTGCTGGGCTGCAAAATGGCGGAAACGCGGACTCTGGTGGTAATCGTGTGTACTTAGGGGATGGCACAAAGTGTGTGAGTGGAGTGAGTACTTACTTAGAGGCAAGTAAAATTGGCGCGATTTGTTTTTAAATGTTACTGAAGGCTGCGAGGGGTTAACTAATAGACCGATCAATTAAAAAGCGAGGATGATCACGTCTACAGAAATATTCTCACCCCGTTTTACCTATCAAACGACCGAACGGTCAATACATGGTCACAGAGACGTACTATTCGACAGCGCAAAATTGTAAAAATGTATTTTAAAATAACTTCCCTTCAACTGAATATAACACAGAGACATTGGCTACAATATTAATAAACAAATAATTCAAACGCGTATTTAGAATGATGAAGGAATTATTTTAGTTATACGAAGTGTAACAAGATAATTACAGGATCTGACGTTATTAAAAGCATGTGCGGTAAATCTGTATTCATGGAAATACGTATTTTCTTGTGTGATGTTACCGGAAACTGCGTCTTAAGTTTCAACCTCTTAAGTCCGATTGGCAAAATGCAATTTTGTATTACCCTTGTACTATCTACAAGAATTTTATTACCAATAACAAGCATATAATTTCACGAATACATGTATATGAAGTCCGGTCCTGGAGTGTTTGACGGTGTGTGTGTTGTCGGTCTGCTCCGTGTTTATACCCAAGGTTCTTAGAGGATTGTGATCTTTTAATTGGTAACACAGTGATAAATATAAAAACAAAGTGAAAGTGATTATCTGGGAATCAAAATAACAGGTAAAATTAAACAATTTATTCCAATATCATTGATAAAAGCCAGACTTCCGACGGGTCGACCGGGGCTCGGCTTTTTGCGCGGTGATAAGAAAAGAAAACAGAAAATACATATCCGTAGAGAACAGGGGCGGAGTAGGAAATTGTATATATCATGGATACGGATGAATACAGCTCGGAAGATAGGAAGAGAAAAGGAAAAAGAGGAGAGGATGAAGAGAACAGCGAAAATATTTTCAAGAAAAGAAAAAATAATAAGATCGCCTATGAAGTCCCAGAAAAAGCTGAAAGAAAACATTGGTGTAATGATGAAGATGATTGAGGAAATGGGAGGGAAGATGAACAATTTATCAATAGAAATAAAAGATATGCGGGAGGAACAGAGAGAATATAGAAAAGAAATGTCAGAGTTAAGAAAAGAAAATGCGGAACTCAAAACGCAAAATAAATTCATTAAGGGGGTAGTGATGGATATGGAAGACAGATTGGAACGAGTAGAGAATGAGAAAAGACGGAATAATGTAGTAATTCAGGGTCGAAAAATAGATACAGAGGATAGGGAACAACTAAAAAACGCAATGGAAAATTTCATAGATAAAGAGTTACAGATAAGAGTACATATAAAACAGGCCATAAAATTAGGTGAAAAAGCCTGTCTAGTGCAATTAGACAGGACAGAGGATAAGGTGGAGATAATGAAAAACAAAAAGAAATTAAGAACAAAAATAGGAGGAAGGATTTTTATTAACGATGATCTATCTAAGCGGGACAGGAGGATACAAGAACAAATTAGATTTAGAGCTAAAACTGAGAGGGAAAACGAAAAACAAACAAAAATTGGGTTCAGGAAGTTGTATATCGGGAATGAGGAATGGAGATGGGATAGAGAGAAGGATAAGTTGATACAGATACAGAGATCAAAAAACTAGAAGGCGTGAACGAGCAGGGAATAGAGAGGACGTACCTGGCAATGAGAGCGGATACAGAACAAACTCGAACACGAGAATACATGGATGTGAGGATGAGAAACAGGAACAACAAGGTAGAGACAAAGAGGAATGCTAACACGATGACCACCACAGCTATGAACACGGAAAATGGAAAGATACGCGTTGGAACGTGGAACATAACTTCCCTAACGGGAAAAGAAGGCGAACTAGCAGAAGAAATGAACAAGTACCAAATTCAAATACTGGGAATAAGTGAAACAAAGAAAGCCGGAGCAGGAAGAATAGGGGTAGGAAGTCAATATTTTCTGTACTATTCAGGAGTGAGGCCGGATCAAAGGAAAAACAGGGCGTAGGGATATTGTTAATAAAGGAACTGGATAGAAGAGTAACTATACATCAATCACTCTCATCAAGGTTGATGCGCTTGAGAATAGAATTGGAGAAGGAATCAGTTTACATCATACAGATGGATGCACCAGTAGAAGGAACAGATGGAAGTACAATGGAGGAGTTCTATGAAAAGCTGCAGGAACTGTTGGATGAAATAAGAGAGACAAACTCAAAAGTAATATTAATGGGGGACTGGAATGATAGAGTGGGTAATGATACAAATAAGAGACTGGGCTGCTTGGGAGCATATGGAGAAGAAACGTTAAACGGAAATGGTTGGAAAATGATTGACTTTTGTATACGTAATGATCTCCTAATAGGGAACGGTTTCTGGGAGCAACCATTGGAAAGAGGTACACCTTTGTCGCGAAAGAGAGAAACGGCAAGAGTATAATAGACTACATAGTCTATACCCAAAGTATGAAAACTAATATACGAAACATAAAGACACAAAAAGAGGCTGAAATGGGAACTCAACACAGATTGCTAACGGCAGAACCCCAAGAACAAATAACACAGAACAACAAATAGCTGAGTATCATAAAATAGCAATCAGCAAATTAAGAAACGAGAAGAAAAGAGCAGAATACCAACAGAAAACGAATGATTTACTAAAGAGACATGACCAGGAAGAAATGACACTAGAAGAGACGTGGAGAATTTTCAAGGAAATTATTTATAAGTTTGCACTAGAAGTATATGGTCAAATTAGATACAGGAAAAAACAGAAAAGAACAAAATGGTGGACTAAGTAAATACAAAAGGAAGTCAAAAAGAAGAAAGATGCGTGGAGAAAATATGTTTTAACAAAGGAACAGCAATACAAAGAACAATATGTTAAAATAAGAAACGAAGTTAAGAAGAGAATCAAAGAAGCGAAAAAGAAAAGCTGGGAAGATTTTGGAAATGATATTAATGAGAAATATAAAACAAATAACAGGAAATTTTGGAACCTAATAAGATCAATGAATGGAAAGAAAAAGAACGAAATAAAACCGCGAAGGAATACCGCGAATGAACTAAAAACAAGAACAGAAGATATACTTGAAATATGGAAAGAATTCTTCACGAAAAAATTCACAGATGCAGGAGATCATACAGATTTATTGCCAGAATCAGGAACACGAAATGAATATAATGAAGAACTTGAAGAGATAGATATGGAAGAGGTAGAGAAAGCCCTGAAAAGAATAAAAACAGGAAAAGCCTGCGGTGCGGATAATATAGAACCGGAAATGGTAAAATGGCTCGGACAGGTGGGAAAGGAGTGAATCCTTGACATCTATTGTAAGGCATGGCGAACGAACACAATTCCTGCGGATTGGGAAAATAACCTCATCACTCCCATATATAAGAAAGGCGATCAAAGTCAGTGCGAAAACTATAGGGCAATATGCCTATCGACAGTATGTTTTAAGCAGCCTATAGAAAAGGGAAACAAACGAACGATAATATCCACATAATTAAAAACATCATAGAACGTAAAATTGAGACAGGGGAGGAAATCTACTTCAATTTCAAAGACTTGCGAGCAGCCTTCGATACAGTAGATAGAGGGAGTATAGATATCTGTCTAGAGAAACTAGAGGTTCCAAGAAAAATGCGCCAAATAATCAATAGTCTATATTGTCAGGTTAGGGGATAGTACAAGTGAATGGAAAAAGATCAGCAGATTTTGAAATGCAAGTGGGAATAAAACAAGGAGACAGCTTAAGTCCATTAATATTTATTATAGCAATGGACAGAATCCTGCAAAATACGAGGAAACGCATCGAAACTGTGAAGACACTGTTAGGATATAACAGACTGGAACCTGTAGCTGTGGATGCATTACTGTACGCCGATGATCTGGCACTAATAGCTGACAGTTATGTGAAAATGGAAAAATTAACAAAAATATGGACAGAAGAAATAGAAAAGATGAAGATGGAAATAAACGTAGAAAAAAGCAAACTAATGGTGATAAATAATAAAGAGCCAGCCAGTAATCTAATAATTAAAATAAACGATAAACAAGAAGAAATTGTCGACGCATACGAATATTTAGGTACTATTATATCGAAGGATGGAAAAATTGATCTAGATATAGCAAAAAGAGGACGGAAAGCCACAAACATATACTACGCTCTGAATCAAACCATCTTTGCAAAAAAGGAATAGAACCCAAGATCAAACAGATAGTATACAATGCATTGGTAGCCCCCACAATAATGTACGCAAGAGAGTCCTGGACAATACAGCAAAAACACGAAAGCAAAATAACAGCTATGGAAATGAAATTTTTGAGAAAGATCGTGGGGAAAACAAAAATGGGCAGAATAGGGAACGAACAGGTAAGGAATATGATAAATCAAGAAGATACACTAAAAGAATTGAAAAATGTCAACTGAATTGGTACGGCCATATAATTAGAATGGAACAAAAGAGTTTAACAAAGAAAATAATAGAAGCCAAAAATAACGGGAGAAGAAAAAAGGGAACACCAAGGAAGAAATGGATTGACAGAGTCAACGAATTAGGACGAAAGCGAGGGAAGACCATAGCAGAAATGAGAAGAATGAGTACAGACCGGACAGGATGGAAAGAATGGATCCAAAAATAATCCGACGCTGAAAGGCATAAGGATTGACGAGAAGAAGAAGAAGAATACATGTATATATAGGTGAGGGATCTGTATTCTGAGCAAAATTTTTCAAATTCAGTTAAATTAGTATCGTGGCTGTAAGACAATGTTCGTAATATAATACTAAAGTTTTGAATTATGCGGCTTTGCAAAGGATCGGCATACTGTCCTTCCAATCATTCGTGTTCTCATAAGCAGGTTTGCGTTTGTCTACAAATGGGACCCACCATTTGTTGTTTAAAGTTCAGTTTGATATCGTCCGAACGCTGTTTCACATTAGCTTTGTCGTCATCATTTCTATCCTGACACTTGTCCAAGCGATAGGTAATGTGCAACAGGCACTCGAAACAACGCATCCATGCATGTAGAGTAGACAAACAAATCCGTAATGTTCTTCCTAACTGATTAAGTCCTCTAATTCACCATTCATCATCTTGAGAGCAGCACCACGGATCTAATATTTTGTGGAGAATGTGTGTCAGTCAAAGCGTCTCATATGTTTTCATCATAGTCAATAAGAGTTGGCATTTTACACAGATTTGAGAATCAGCAACACCACACGTTGTTGGAAGAAGATGGAAATGTGTCTTCCAAAACTTTGTTGATTTCTGCTACGGTAAATTCACGTATTTCCTTTGAAAATAACAAGTTGAATTGGTCGGCAATGATGAATGTCGATGAGGGGCTTGGGTGTTGCCAAATGATGTTTCGGCCATCACTCAATCTCAAGGAAACAGACGAAAATATGAACAGAAACTCATCAGTACCATAAAGATTCTCAAATTTCTGTTTATAACTACTCTGGGCAGAACTCCCCTCAAATTCTCAATTGCTAATTAATGTGAATCATGAATGAGATAACACATTTCTTATTACTTTACTTTGCGCTTCCAATAAGCGTTGTGTAGTTTTATCCAAAATGGCTTGTAGGAATACGTTCGTTAGAAGGACGAGAGGACTTTTTAGACAACGAAAAGATGTTAGAATCGAATTTTCATTATATTAGAGACGCTCCTGGTATATATTTCTGTTACATAGGTAAATAGAACTAAAGAAATGAAAATGAAAAAGACTAATAGAGTAACTAATTCGAAAGTATTTGTTTTGTATGATTATGATCACGGATATGGTTTCCTGTAAAGATATATGTATATAAATGTGCATCGTTGACCACTTGAAATATTTCACTATAGAGGCAGCTGTTGCGGTATTACCGTACGTTCGTTTACTTCGTTGAAAATGTCTGAGTATTAACTGAAGCAAGAAGAAACATTTTCGCTCAGAAATCGTTTTGAAAATGGGAATGGAGAGCCGAATAAAGAGGAAGATGTGATAACGTTATGCGTCGTTTCCAAATAAACGGTGCGTTTAATTGGCGCTGATGTGCTGAGACGAGATTTTTTATTATTCGAGACATTAAGAAAAAGGCGCGTTCAGCACAACACGACCGATATGTATCGTAAAAACTGTCGTAAAAGTACAAAAATGGTGCAAATAAAAGAGCGGAAGACGCAAGCAGATGCGTATGCAGTGGAACTTGGCTAATGAAGATAGACGGTTACACTCATTTCATATGCGAGGATGATCATATAAGGAATAATGACTTATTCGCTTATCCGAATGAAATATTCTTTCGATACTAGGTTAAAAGATACGGACTGCGATATAAAATTATCAATAATTTGTTAGTTTTCTAAATTGTCATCCTTATCCAAAATCAGCATTTCCATTACAATATTGTTTAGATGTCGATGTGTCTAATGAATCACACATTAACAATAATTTCAGTCTATGCATTTATACTTGTAGTGCAGTAAGAATAAAAGTGGCAAACTTGAGTAACTCAGCCATTGTTTAAATATTAGATATTTTCCAATTTTCGGAAGTCCAAAATTTGCAACATGTTTAAGACGTTGAAAATTATATATCCTTAACATCAAGGAAGATAATGGTGAACAAGTATATCTAATATAACATGTTTTAAAAGCCACCGAAAATGGTTCCCGCTCTCAACCAATTACAATATTGTAAACTTGATTAGCAAATGCATTCAATCTGTTTTTTCCTAAACATTCGGGTTAGGTATTAAATGTTGTCTAGAGAACGCTTGGGTTCTGATACACAAAGGTCTGCATATGGGATTAAAGTATGAACATAAATGAAGAAAAATATGTATGTAACAAATCTTAAAGAAAGCGAACTCCACTAGTTCTTTTTAAACGCTGAAACCGGTTGTTTTTAGTTTTTAAAGATATTAATATGTGCGACTTACCTTCATTTGTTTTCTACTTATGACGGCATTACAAAAACAATTAAACGACAATATGCCAAATAATAGAATCCAATAGTGATTTTTCTTCCCTTTATGACCATTGAAATAACTATTAGCTTGCATAACAAAATATCTGAAAAAATCGAGCTGAACATTTAATGTAATTATAACTTATAAAACATGATATACAACAAATTCTGAACTTAAAAATGAAAACAAAGCAAATAAAATTGACACTATTAAATTGAATTTTAAAGATGCCACCCATTGACTTCTTGGCAGTAAGCTAGTCTATTTCTAAATTCACATCAGACGTTATTAGTAGCAGTTTGTTTCATTTTACGAAATTTTTCTTGAATACGCTGCTTCACTAACTCTGGTTTTATTTGCCTAAACTTTTGACTTTAAGTAGCCTCATAGAAAAAATGTGTAGGGACGCCAGGTCGGCAGATTTTGCTGGCCACTCTAGCGGCTAACGTCTGAAAATTGTCACAAAACGTAAGCACGTAACTCTCACGTTAGAGACAACAAATACAAATCACATTTCATCGTGATTCACCGCATTAACGTAGGGTGAAATAAATTTTGTATTAAGTTGTTGATTGTTTTAGAGAAAAGAAAAATTATGAAAAAGCGTGAGAATCCTGAAGTAGGTGCGGCATTGTATACGTGGCTTTTACAACAAAGGGCCATCCACGTTCCAATTTCTTCGGAAATTTTAAGAGAGAAAGCTAAATACTTTTACGAACAAATTACAGGAAAAACTGATTTTGTTGCTAGCAGTGGTTGGCTAAATAAATTCAGACAACGCCATGGAATCCTATTTTTGAAAGTGTGCGGAGAGCGTCTTTTTAGCGACATCGCTACTGTTTCGCCTTTTAAACTGGAGTTTATGAAAATTGTGAATGAGATGAATTTATCGGAGGATCAAATTTATAATGCCGACGAATCGGCTATTTTTTGGCGAACTTTACCCACAGGAACACTAGTGCATCAGGATGAAAAGTCTGCTCCTGGTAGAAAAATATCCAAAGACAGACTAACATTTATGCCATGTTGCAACGCAATGGGAACACAAAAACTTCCATTGCTAGTTCTTGGAAAAGCAGAAAATCCTCGCGTGTTTAAAAATGCAACATTGCCTGTTATATATGACGGATCTAAGAAGAGATGGATGACTAAAGTTACATTTTCAAGGTGGTTACATAGTGCTTGGGAGCACATCACAGAAAAAGAATATACAAAAGAGTTGGGATAAGTTATTGCCGAAATGGGAAGAAGAAGAAGAAGATGAGTAACCACTCAGCATAATTAAAGAACAGCGGCCAGCTACTATCTCGGGCCTAGAGGATGCCAATGAAATTCAAGAAATTGTAAAGAGTATTAGCGATGATGTAAGTAACGACGCGATTCGAGACTCGGTCTCAGGAAAACACGAAAATCTTGTAGAAATGACCGAGGAAGACATAATTAGGGAAGTTGCAAAATCAGCGACGATACAGAATCAGGCAACACTTCATCGATACCTACAATAATAAAGCACGTTGAAAAGGTAAAATCATTTGAAAAGTGTCTGCAATGGGCAGAAGAGAATGATCTGCCGGGCACAGGCAATATTTTTACTGAAGAAACTAAAGGCAAAGGCGGTGTTGAAGCAGCCAACTATAATATTTATTCGTTTTTTAAAAAGTAATGTATCTAAACGAGTTAGTTGTTTTATTATATTATTTTTTATTTATTTATTATATTATTTTAGTTCGCATTTTTGTTTATTTTCTAGTAAAAATTAATAACTAAAAGGTCTAGTTGATTTTGTGTCATTTAAATGTAGAATTAAAAGTAAATTAAAAAACGCCACCAATCCGGACAAACTCGATTATCCGGACACCGCAAAATGTTTATGTGTCCGAACTATCGAAGTTGTACTCTACGTACTATTCCTGCCCAGACAATTACTTTTTGTGGATGTTAAGCGTGTCCTTCTCCCATCTAATGAGAATTTTCCCTTCTCTAATGTGAAGTTCGGCCGATTAACTGTGCCATCTATACAAGAAATTGCTTGATCGAAAAAAAACGATTTTTAGATGAAGACGTGCGTTAGCATCCTGGAAATTCATCATTGTCTCGCCGAATTGTAAACATCGGTCAGGATCATCATCATTAAGGTCTTGAACTAGTTGGATCGTAAACGGAACGTATTTTTCTTTCTTCAACAACTTCAGTACTACAAACTTACTGACATCATTATCTGCTTCCAAGTTAAAACGCGATATTTTTTCTCATTAAGAGCTGTAAACTACCTATTATGTGCCACTAACTTTCCAAAAGAACTGAAGATTTTATTCTAATTGTAAAAGAAACCTTTCGAAATACTCTTCACATTTCCCGTCTCCCTAAATTTGCTTTTTGATTTTGCTAACTGTCTATTACGTACTAGGACAATTTGGATATTTAGCATTACACTTATCACACACTTCTTGTCGGGATCTTGTGATGTTTCCACAATCAACATTTAACATTTCTATACGTTGCGTTGTTATTAAATTAGTCATGATATTTTAGTAAAATAATAATAATATAATAGAATTCTACAATAAACTATAATCATTATGTCAAGAACGTTGAAGATTGGCAGAATGTTTGCATGAAAACAGTTCCTTAGATTTAAAAGTGTTATCACCCTATCTTAATTATTCAGTACGCTAAAAGGTTGTAAGATAAAAGTAGAGATACTTCCACAAGCAATTAACGATCCGTTCATGGTCTGAATTATTGATGACGCCATAACTAAAAACGCATGATCGTCGGTAGGTAAATCGCCGATATTGATGTGTATTTTTAAGAACTAAAACCGATGTGTTCCAGCATTTCAAAGAGAAAAGTTGAGATCGCTGTTTTTAATATTCTGTACTTTAATCGCACACTGTATACAATTTCACTTAGAATATGACTTACACATCGCCATTATTCTTGCCATGCATCTCTTTCTATTTAAGAGAATAAGAAAATTAACTTCTAAATACATATACATAGGTAATACAGTTATTGCAAACTGTAAATACAAACGAGGCTGTTTCAAGTAAATATGTTTTACCATTTAACTCCAGGTGTACGTGATAAATTTCTTAATTAAAGAGAAACACTTGATGCCAATGGGTAAATACTTTTCAAATTTCAAGAAAATTTAAATGAAACAGCATAAATATACTCCAGAAAATAAATTAGAATCGTCAGTCTCGAACTACATATTTAACACACGTATATATTAATTCCAACCAGGAATATAAGGAACGTTTATTTAAACTTCAGAGCCAAGTAAAACAGAAGAAAAGTATATTTTGCTTTCCATGAAGGACAATCAGACATACTCTACCAAAAGTCATTAATACTAAATATCCTCTAGAAAAGTTATCTCTGATATGCAATATTAAATTTACATCTGCAACGTTCACCCATTAATGTATGAGACAAGACGAGATTAAAAGACGCCAAAAAATAATAATCTTTGTCTATATGGAGTTCGTAGTATCGATCCCAATTTCGCTTAATTGGATTTATATTCAAATCTGGACTCCCTTTAGTTGATATCGATTAACATCTACAATGAAATGGTATTTGAAACAACAAATTTCGCGGAATGGTTTTCTTCAATAGTTAAACTGTATTAAAAGATTATGCAAATTGACGGTCGTTCTTAATAAGGATGCGATTATTTCAGGGGACGCAGTAGTAGGTATCCTTTCATGATAGCGTGGGTGTCTCGTTGACAAGGAAATAAATTCACGTTTATAAAAAGTCGTTTTCTCATTTTATGGTTCTGACCAACGAAACATTTAATAGGATGTAAAGTGAATTTATATCTGGGAAGACGAAAAGTGAAGGAACAACTAGAAGTTTTTAGTTAGCATTTGTACATTTGGAACATTATTGACTTCGTACGAACTACACGCAGTTTACACCGGATAGTAAAAGTTTGTGTACAGATTGCAAACAGTTAATTAATAAGTAATAATAATAATAATATCACACAATGACGACAGGAGTAAGCTAACGAAATAGTCTCTGTTTGGAAAATACACTGCAGATTTAGATAACGAAAAGGAAGATAACAAGCAATCACTGAAATGGCTTACGAATACCATCCCCTTCCCAGATATAGAAGGATTTTCCATTTGCAATTAACTATAATGCCGAGAAAGTTTGAGGTAAGTAGTGAGCAAGAGAAACTCTTTCAAGCGGAGTAAGAAACAACATTCACTTTTTCTTGTTGGTAGACGATCAGAGATAAATAAAAATACATGTGGAAAACAATGATTTGTCTTTGTTCTTAATCAGTTATAAGAAATACTCTACAACTCTCTCCTTTTCTTTTTGACGGAGGAGGATTCATGTTCTACTGTTTATATATATAGTAATCGCAAGATTGTGGTATAATATTATTGACACCTTATCACTTCGATGTACTCCTCACGAGAATTTAAAATTAATAAAATGTAAATTCGTCGTAAGAACTAGATGGATACGAAGCGATACACGTAAAAATACCAAGTTTTTAAACATAGACGGGGGTACCTTGCATCGGCCGTGGCGGTTTAATTTAGTTCAGCGAAATGTTTTATGCAGGTTTATGCGATTTAATCTGCTATGGATGAACTTTCTGGGAATAATCTTTCATCCTAATAGATAGAGAAAATATACCTTTGTGTTGTAGATAGGGAAGTTTAGTATGCACGAGTAGGATTTAAGAAACCATGGTTCGTTAAAGTACGGTTTGAAGATGCTACCGTCGTTACTAGCGAAACATGTGTCACCGGACTTAATCAAACAATTGTGTAGTGAGTAGTTTACCAATGTGATATAGTGTCACTGTTCACATACGAAACCAATACTTTAGTTTAGATATACTCATTAAGTTTGCACACATGCAGTTTTGTACATAAGTTTTACTAGAGTCCACTGTGTTAAATTACAAAACTTGTTAACGAAAATACGTATCGATTTATCTCAAGCATTTTCAGCTTTTGATCTATAGTAGCGTTAATACCAGTCAGTTATAGCATTTCCATTTGCTGCGGGAATTTCAAATTACAATGATTGGTGTAAATAGTGCATCCTATGCAGAGCATTATATTGCATGACATCAAATTATTATTTCTCTACCTGTATTAATTTCGCTTTCTCTTTCTTATAAAAACATCGAAAGGTGTCTTAGTTAGTATCGAGAATACAATCATGCATAGTAATTCCAATTGTAAAAAATACGATCTAGTGTATCTATTATTAGGATTTACATATAAAGTTATTAATAGAGTTTGTTAAAAGGTGGATGACGTGTTATCATTAAGTAGTGTAAATCGGACTGTCGCTGTCGCTTCTCTGAATTTTATTATTCGATGACAACTTATCATTGAATAATACAATTCGGAGGAGCGACAGCGTCAGTCCGATTTACATTCTTAATAATAACTCCTCATCCACCTTCTTAACAAACTCTACTTGTTAATGATCAACAACGACCAATGTGTTTACTATGTACGAAAATTTTAGCCGCAGATAGCATGAAACCGAATAAACTAAAACAATATATTCAAATAACATATCCAGAGCACATTGGCAAAGCAAGAGAACTTTTTGAAAGAAAATTGGATAATCTAGAAACACAACAAAAAACAATCGAAAACCCATATGTTTCTCATCAAAAAGGCATTGCTAGTTTCATATAAGGCTTCTTCTTTCTTTCAGAATCCCCAAATATAAAAACCCCATTCAATAGGGGAATCCCACTGTACCTACTACCCGCGGCCATTAACATGGCAGCTACGATTTTCACTTAGAATGACTTCACTTGTAGATAATACGGTGGGAAGAAGGATTTCCGGTATGTCTAACCACCTTTTGATCAATTAATATAAAAACTAAAATCTTCCTATTTCACACCTAGCAAGTGAACGAAGCAACAGAAATAATTAAAGATACTCCGTTGATAGCATATATAGGATATGTACGAGGGCTGTTTTTTCAACCTTCGATAGACTATAAAGAAAAGAAAGGTGAACACAAAAGAAAATGATTTTTTTCTCAAAAGTAATGTACAACGAAGGTTACTTCTCTACATAATCACCTTGACGATTGAGGCATTTGTTACATCCGTGAACAAGCTTTGCAATACCCTCTTCACAAAGTGTTGCCGCCAATGATTTCAAGTGAGTTGTGACGGTTTCGTTGAACTTCTGGTTAGTTTGAAAGCGCTTCCCCACAAGCCACTTCTTCAGTTCAGGATAAAGATGGTAGTCACGCGGCGCTAGATTGGGACTATGTGGCGGGTGGTTGAAAATGTCCCATTGGAATTGCTCAAGGAGCCGTTGAGTTACACGAACAGTATGAGGACGGGCATTGTCATGAATCAGAATAATTAAAGAAGTCAGCATGTCTCCTCTTTTGTTTTGAATAGCTCTCCGTAAGCGTCGCAAAGTTTCACTTCGTAACACTTCGCGGGAGAATCAATAGAGGCAGCCATTTTTACGTGACTACAGCTCAACAAGAAATGGCGTGTTGGACTCTAAAGTGACAGAGCGTGTAAAGGGCGAGATGCGCAGCCACCAATACGCTCACCAGCCACCTGCCGCATGCCTGGTTTTCATACTATGCGATTGAAGGTTGAAGAGGAAACAGCCTTCGTTTCAAAATTGCACCGATTCAGATAACGAACGATCTGATAGAAATAAGTGCTTTTCTTTATTTCCCGATAAAGCCAAATATGTATAGTTACGTGAAAGAGTGCTTAATTTTACTTTTTTGTTTCCTCATGGTAAATTGTTTGTTGTTATTTACTATCAGGAGAATTTATGCCATTCTTTAGTTTTGCTATAATAAGTGTTTAATTTTTTTATATTTTCGTGTTTCCTTCATAAGTATAGACATATTTTTAACGCAAAAACTGATTCCAGCGTATTCTGTTTAATGCATGTACGTTGTGGGGTTAATTTTGCCCCACGTTGTATAGGTAAGTAGTTTTTTCACCTTATATGACGAAGGTTAAAACTTTCCTCGTATTACGAACAAAATATGTTTTTTTTGTGTGTAGGTATATTAACTAACTGTATGACGAAGGAGAATTAAAAGGACCGGTACCACTAACCTGACAATATCCATCGACGCAGACATTCAGTGCGCCAAACGAAGCTCTCTTACCGTGGATTTTCGCTGGCATGGAGCATGACGTACCATCGATGACAGTTTCATTTAATCTCGCATAAAAGCCGCCGCCAACAGCTTCGCAATTTAGGGCGCATTCATATTGAGGCAGAACTAAAGTATAAAAAGAAGCATTAGGATTTATTTTAAGATGGACGGAATGCAGATATTAATGAGCAACTTCTCTCTGGTTCTTTAAATGAGACAAAAATTTGTAATGAACAGACTCATTTATGATTTCGAAATTCCATTAGGAAAGTTGTTTCTTTATTCACTAATACTTCTATGCATACAGCATTAAAAATTTCTGATAAAATGGAGTACTATAAAAGATTTTACAAAAGCAGTAAAACATTGCCTAAGTTCCACATAAATACCAAAATAATTTTTATGAACAAATTTTTGGTACTATAATAAATTCTTCATTATCAGCAATTATTGTAACCCTGGTAATAGAGAAAGTTCTACAGTTTCTATAAACGTTATAGGAAGACAGTTCCTATTAGGTAAAAAAGGCAGCATTAATGAAGTGTTAGTTTAATAGTTACCAGAACAAATTAATTTTTACACATGAAAAAAGAGCCAATGATTCATTACATTTTGTTAACATATCGGTCATGCACAACAATCACATAAAGTGAACCAATTCTGATAGACATTTAACGTAGTATTTGGAAACATCAAAATTATATTACCATAACTGTAGTTACTGAATTAGTTGATCAAACTATTAGATTATGTATTCCAGAAATTGAGAAAAGAAATTTAAGTAAGAGACATTTTTACCAAAAACAATGACCCAATTTTTCATTGAAAAGATAAAAAATAAAAATTAATAAATCACGTAATGAAAATAATGGGAATAATATAATTCCTAATAAAAATGACATTAAGTGAACAAATAAAAATAAAATATAATAAAAATAATGTCTATATAGATTTTTCTCTAAATTATAACAAACTAATTTTATTTTATCAATACTCAATCTAAAAGAAATGATCAAAATCAAATCAATGCAATTTATAAAATAAATTGTAAACACTGCGATGGATGTTAGATCGGCCTGACCAAACAATATTTAAACTTATATGATAGATCTCTACCACTAATAGGTCAATAAAACAAGGCTGGTTTGAACGATAGTTATATTTTATATGAAAATATAACTATCGTTCAAACCAGCCTTGTTTTATTGACCTATTAGTGGTAGAGATCTATCATATAAGATAAGTATAAAAAGGTCACGAAATATATATAGATATATACATTTACAATATTTAAAGAAAAGGTTCTACAATCGTAAATATACTTTCGGTTTTGGTGTAGTTTCTTAAGTAGCTAGTTAATTACAGAACCGATACTCAAAATTTGAATAATATATATAGCAATTTGTTGAAACGATATACATATGTATATGTTACGGGTAGTTATATTAACGGCTAAACCTAGACTTATCCTATAACGTTCATGACGCGCGGTTAAAGTGGGAAATATGTATGATAAATAATTCACGTTTCGGGTTTTACTCGGATAAATCGCGTTCTACCCATTATTTTTGATCCCAAAAGTATTTTACACAAGTGAGAAGAGTATCCGGTGATTGAGCAACTTACCGGGTGCGTCCTTAGGTGGCGGATAGAATAACAGTCAGGTATTCCTCATGTAGCTTTTAATCAGGGGCCGCTAAAACTAGAGTGAGAAGGCCTCAAAATCTCCAAACTACGGTATAAGGCAATGTGATTGCATGTCAATTAGATCCTCTTGGCACAACTGTTCATCTCCGAAGCACACTATCGGTTTAACCACAACTCTTTTTCTAGCAGATTTCAATTTTTTGGTACCCTTCCAACAATGAGAGATATAATAATAAACATCTCGAGTTATATCACTGTACTTTTTCTTACATTCATTTTCCATAAAATGTTTTCCGCATGTCCAATATCCAAATATCACGCAAAAAATTAAACATTTCGTCGTTTGTAACGTAATATTTTGTACTAGATTAACTTGATGATACACGTTGACTTACTTTTTTGACGCTGTACATATATCAAACCTCTTTAGACGTCGATATTCTAAAGTACCTAGTCTTAGTTTTAGCATTTTTTGCCAAATTTACTGATGGTCCTTATTCTATTGTATTATAGCTTTAACAGGACCGTGGCCCATCGCTAAGGATGTTTCTAAACACACTAATGTAATGCTGGCATGGAGTTCCTACTTGTACTGTTCATTATTAGAGTAAAAACTGTTTAAACTTCTTGAAGACTGTTTTCAACGCATACGTCCGGTCTCCTTAACTAAGCGACAGCGGGTAGAACGCAGTTTACCCGAATAAACGTCAGCAGACGTTCGATAACGTGAACTAGTTCAGACCTAGGGTGTTTCACAATATCGAAATGTTTACATTAGCGAAGGTGACTATTAACAAGCAAATTATTATCACAAACTTTTAATGCACCAAAATAAAAATACACAAAATGTTCGAACAACCTTTTGTAAATACTAAGGATAACAATAAATCAAACTAGCGTTTTATAATCGTGTATTAAAGAACGAACCTCAGCCAACAAAGTTGTTATTAAGACTACTTTTGCAAAATCAGAACTACATGTATGTATACCCAACCGAAAGCATCTGTGTTTGCTATAGCAATGAGTTATCCCGGGAATGTAGACAATTAAGTTCAAATATGGATATATGCTACATAAATCGGGGACTCCCCTACACAATTGGATAACTCGAGCATTGATCAAACTGGGCTTTTCATAGGTAACGTGTAACGCATTTGTAATGCTCAGATTTTATTCGTAGACGATCGGAAATTGCGTACTGTTTACGTTATCGAGCTATAAAACTTACAATACTTTTACGTTATCGACCGTTCCGTATAATCCTATATTACAAATTTTGTGTTAACATTAGCACAATGTTTCCAATATCGGGTATTTACGATATCGAGCGTTAGCTGTATATACATTATATTTTCAATTTTACCCATATCTCGTGGATATAACGTAGTTTACCAGGCTAATCCTAGGTTTAGCCGTTAAACTGACTATACCCTTAACATATACCTTTCATAAGGAGGAAACCTTTGTTTATATTCTTTTCAGCAGTTTTCCCTAGTTCCTAGACAGAATTATTACGGTTTTATGCTATTCATATACGCATATGCACTTAAAAATAATAAATGTATAAATTCTTCCGTATATCAAGAAATTTTTACTTTTAGTTATTACGTTGCTAGCTACTATGGATTGTTTATAATAGAACATAATTATACTTCATTGGTGATGTATTTACGAAAACCGTTTTAAATACCTTTCTGAAATACTTAGTTGAATTGAATTTTTGTTTTGTAAGAAGTATCTAAATACGTTATGTATTTAATTAGTTGTAATTGAGCGATTCCATATACCAATTTATAAAGACATACTGGACACCTCAAGACGTTATGTGATTGGTATATTGGTGCTCAAATTGTTCATCGACAAAGCTTAGTGTTGAAGGATTATAAACAGCATTTGGTGTGACCAATTTGAGGCTGCAAGAATAACTTCGGAAAGAACCCTCGCTAATAAATAAAGAGATCACCAAGATATATTCAAACCGATGTTTCCATAGATTTTAGTTCAAAATTCAGTCGTATGATCAACTAGTTTTGACATAACAATAAAAGGTATTTATTGTGATATCAACAATAATCTTACTATAAAAACAGACTGCAATTACAAAATTAGAATGGGAAGCTTTTGTTAAATATAGCCATACAATTTGTAACTGAATCGTTCGAAAAATTGTATTTCTTCATAATATGAGCAAAGATTTATGATACATTGATTTAAATAAAAATTGCAGTTTCCATCTTGTTACGGCGTGCAGAACAAAATATATTACTCCAGAAAAATATAGAACTTTTCTGGCATCTTAAATGTAAAATCATTTCATACTTTTCTGACCTGTGAATATGCAACCTCTTTCACTAGTATAATTGGTTGCAGTAGTAACGGTTGCGTTCGTAGCCGCTATTCTATGAGTTACGTTCCTGATCTTCAGATCGTTAGAATGCTAGTTGTAAGACCCGCTACCAGATGTTCGTACAACTAATACAGTAATATGTACAATGTAATATAATTTATACTTTCGCTTACCTTTTATATATGGTTTGCCAGATATAAATTTTTCCCTTGAAAGGCCTGTGATTATAACTTGCACATTGTTCAGCACGGAAATCCCGAATAATCGGACATTCCTGAAAACAATTACACTTTAAACTCAATTCGAAGATAAAAAATAATAATTTGCCAATTACCTTTACTAAGGAATTCATTTGTATCTAGTATTTATATCTATTATATTATATCTATTTCTCATTAAAAATATAAACCCTCCCGCTGTTGCGCTAGCTGAAGTCCGACTCGTTACAAATTTGTAATTTGGAGAACTATAACTACTGTTCTGTAAAGTGCATCAGAATTTAAAGTCAATTGGTAGCAATCAGATATTTCTTAAAACTTTAACCTTCTAAAATTTTCGACGATTGTATGTAAAATTCTGTCGGACTTCTTTAAAACTAATATCTAAACGATCTCGTAAATTTTATTCTCACTGAAATTTGAAACGTACATTCAGTAAAATCTAACTTAGACGATCACCAACGGGACAGATCAAATGTATCCGTTCAAAAGAGGTGTCGTTCGATGTGAAAATTAGGTAACCAATATTAAAAATATGTGTTACCTGTTACTCTTTTAATCGAAATAGTAAAAATAACTAAAAAGACATTTATACAAAGATTTCATCTTACATCCAGTAACGCTTTAGTTTCGGAATGAGATAAGGATAACATCCGCCTGAAAAATAACTATTTCCAATATAAAAATACTGCCAATTATGAAATTACATCCATATATATTTTCAATTTTTTATTCTTTTAACTCTTACCCCAGTACTGGTCCACAATGTGAAAAACTAAAACGTGCGTCCAAATGTGTTAGTAGATCTATGCAACAGACCACTGAAATTCAAAATCACTTATGTGTCTAGAAATAATTTCAATTTCTGGATGATCTATGGATGATTAAGGATTACTGAATCTATACATAAGTGGATATTAATGTTTAGATCGGTGTTTTTTAATCTCTAACGAATCATGGCCCCGCTCAATAAAACCATTACGTAGTATCGCCCCCTTCATTTCCAAACATTCGTATTGCATTTAATACACTAATATCTAAGTATTCTTAATATAATGTTTTACTGTATCGCCCAGAAAATTAATTTTATCTCCCCAAAATATAAACTCCTATCGTGGAAAAACGCCCACATGGGAACGATATTACCCCGTTGAGAAACACTAGTTTAGATAATCGTAAGAAATGAGTAATGGTGACAATTATATCTTATGGGTTGTCGATTATTTTAGGAAACTTCTTATTGTTTTCAAATCCTCATGAGAACCATTTCGTCTTTGTTTTTTATTTATTAATTTCTCCCTTATTGGAACTCAAAACTAGGAAACACAGAGTGACTTCGGTAATTGTGTAAAGCTGATGCGGTAAAAGTTGAAATTTCCGTCGTAAGCATGAGTTGTGCTCCCGTTAATAATTTCAATTGTGAAATTGGAATTAGTCGCCTTGTTTTCATAGTTAATTTTTATGTTTTTGCTAAATGCTTTCGTAATAGTGTCCATCGGACACTTAAAACTAACCCTATTGTAGGAATTTAAACCATGTTTTACGTTTACATTAAAAAATTATGTTATTAATCAATAGAAAATACAACGGTGCTTACAAATAATCGGTCTAAAGACGAAAATCTAAGGAAGTCAACTTACTAGGGAACATCCAGAACCCGAAAATTAAAAAAAAAATTGAAACTTGGTGAACAAATAGTCCACATTCAAGGATGTTCGAAAGTAGTTTCCTTATCGACCCAATCTCTAAGAGGGTGAAACTACCCCTGAAAGCTTAGTAGATTTTCGGTTTTCTCAAAATAACTCGGCAATGGCTGGAACAAATACATCACAACTATATATGAAAATAATCGTTCCATCGAGCTTTATTATATATATATATATATATATATATATATATATATATGGATGTACGCTCCTTATCGAAGAAAGAAGAATTGATTATTTAGTATATACAAATGCGCTAATTATTTACTCTGGCGACTGTTGAAGTTTAGTTTTCATAAAATTAAGTTACGTTCTTGTGTCATAGTATTCGTACCATGACACATCAAAAAGACATGGCACGCGGTTGAAAGAGTGCTAAAGACGAGGTACATGCAATGTGGCACATGGCAGTTAACGTGTTAAAGAACAGGGAAAAAGCATCATAACTTGCAATAATAAACGGAGTATTAACCACAATTGAAGGAGATCAGGGTAGTGCAGAAGGAAACCAGCATTGCATCAATAAGGATATTATTTTTTATTATTTTTATTATTACTATGATCTAACAATGTAAATTTGTGATCAGGACAATTTATTGAACCATTCTTTTAACAAAATATAATAATCAAATAAATAATTGCTTTTCACATTTCCGTAGTTTATCTTATCAAGTTGAAATTTTAGTGTTGCAAATCAGGTATGCTAGGAATTATTACTCTATTGTACTTAAACGACAAGCACTCACAACTGCAACCTTTATTTACATAATTAAAAGGTACTGTTTACTACTGTTTGGTAATTCATTTTTGATTAATTTGAATTTTCTCGGTCGCTATATTTTTTCCATAGTTCTAACACGCAAAACTCGTTAGTCATTACTATTTCCAGTAAACCATTAATTTATATAAATTTGAAACGATAGCAAATGAAATAAGCGGTTCCGGAATTTTAGACGAAATTTGTACTTGAGTGTTGGTATATATATATGTATATGAATATTCCACATGGTAGAGTGTTAGTTATTGTTTCATATGTATATAAATAAATTCTGGTTGGCACGATCACCGTTTGACAGATTTTCTAAGAAATTGAAGGACTGGAATGTTTTAAGTTATTGCTTACATAAAAATTATTCCATACTGCACGTTTTTTATTCAGGCACGAAAAATTACGTACGGCCTTGTAAATTGCAAAATAAATAATTTAAAAATATCTCAGATATTCAAACTTATTGATCTGGTCAGCCTAATAGTCACTATTACAGGTATTTAAACATTTGAACACAATAATGACTATCATCCGCATTCTTTCGTAATCGCTGTTAATGTGCTAAACATTTCAAATCTCTCCAATTTAATGCTTCTATTAAAAAAATTATATAGTTTAAACTACCAACACAGATTTACTTGTCATTTATGTCTGGTTTCAAATAACAAATATGATCTTGAACTTCACAGATGCTCATGTATGTACAGTGGTGATCAAAATTACCCAGACATAACTATTTAACTACTAAATGAGGACGGATGAGCGTCCTCATTTAGACTTAGCCTTACTCCGTTACAAGTCGCGTCCATTTTTCCTTTACTATGGTCTTGCTTTTTCGAATTAGAATTGCATGCGTTTAATATTAGTATTACAAAACCAGATATCCGACGCGTTGCTTTCGTTTGTATACTGCAACAGAAATCATTACAGATCGTTCATAACAGGTAGAATTTAGGTAGTTTCACTTTGCCGTGTTGCGCATATATTATTTTGAATGATATTATTCCTTCCCGTCGGTACTGTTGTCATGTACTTACTTAATTAATATTCAGGGTATGCATTTTATCAACATGTGGTCGGATCTTCAATCGTATTTGACGGATTTCGGTTCAGTTTGCCCCATGCCTACAAAATAAGTACTCCGGATGTTGATTAAATTTTTGTATTACGTAATGTATCAACGCACCGCTTTGTCACAAAAGTTTGCTATTAATATGCCAACGAAAGAATATGGAAGTATATGGGGGGTAACCATTAATGTCGTCATTTGCTGTTATATACACAGTCAGCATTTATACTGCAATTCATTGAAATGAAAACTAATCCGATGTAGATATTTGTATAAATTAAAATAATTAAATAGCTAACGATAATACATAAGTAATGAGGCGCTACTGAGAAAAATGTAGAATGTTCCAGAAAATGTTTCCATGTTTATAACCGCATGATGATGATTTCCTCATCATGTAGCAATGTACAAATGCGAAAAGATGGGTGCAATCTACTGTTTACTTAGAGAAGCAGGTGAAAATCTTTTCCAATTCAAAATATACCTACATAATATGACTATATTGTCATTTTGTCATTGGTGGAACAAAATCAATAAAATCTGTAAATATTGGAAAAAGAAAACGGTTGGACATGTCCGCCATAATTTTTACAAGTGGCATATTTTTACAGGAAACATATTTTGTGACATTTTAGCAGAAGTACTGGCTGTACACGTTAGGACTTAAATTTAAAGATGAAAAAATTATTATTACATGTAAATTTTAAAAACCTAAATTTTAATTTATTTCAATCTTTTAAATATATTGCGATGGAGTGTGACCTTGACATCGTTCTATTCAGTTGCTGACAAACTGTTTTCTCAGCTCATGGTAAACTATCCGATGAAGAATTAAAATAATTCGAAAGCTTAGAGTTACCGAAAGAGAGTCTTTTATTAGAACTCATCCTTGGTTGCAATCCCCAATAATTTTTCCATCTTTAAATTTAAGCCATATTTTGTGACGTCATCAATCTCGAAAATATGACGTCACCTCGGTCTCTTTTAAATGGTAACCCCAATTTTTGCTATCGCCATTTGGAGGAGGACGGTTATCTCCATTCAAAATGATGACTTCTGAGATAGACGACAAGGTTTTTGAGAAAAACATATTTTGTGTACTACTGAATTTAACAATCAAAGTTTAATTAAAAAGCAAGAAAGTATAAACAAATTTAAAATTATTCAAATTAAACGTTCAAACTCCATACCATTTATGTGTTGACAATCAGCAAAGCCATGATCAAATTCGTTTATGACATTATTTAACACTCTGATTTCCTCAATTTTTTGATATTCAAATCATTAGCTCGATTTAGATACACTTTGGATTTTATATAACCTCACAAGAAGAAATGGAGTGAAGTTAGATCGGTAGATCTTGCTGGCCATTCAATTGCATCTCGCATCTCTCCATTGTTTAGAAAAATGGTACCTAGATAGATACGAACAGTTAGAGAATAATGTGTAACCTGGGCAAACAGCAGTAACAACGTACAATTGCGACATAAGTTACGACAGCATCGCCGATTCCCCACTCTAGTCCGATGGTGTATGCGTGTAGTTCTGTATATATGTAGGCTATCGTAACTTCGCTTCGTAATTACCGCTATTTGCCCAGACTAATAATGTGGAGGTGCACCATCCTCATGGAACCATAAAGCGCTAACCGGGATGTTCTGCAGTTGGATGGAGAGCAACAATTATGTTGCAATTGTTATTGTGTGTAATGCACCTTCAATAAAGAATGAACCTATCACTGAATTACTGACAATCCCTATCCACGTTGATTTTTTGTCGAAATTGTGTTTGTCCTTCCATCATCCAGCGTGAGGGATGATTGACCAGTATCAGCTTTACTTATTAACAAACCCGCTTAGGCAGAAGGTAGTTTCGTTGGAGAAAACTATAGGTCTTAAAAATTCCAGATTGTAATTACATCAGTCCATCATTATGTCACAAAATTCAACTCTTCTGTCAAAATCATCCTCCTGAAGTTATTGAACCAATTTTATTTTGTACGGATGCCATTTGTTCTGTTTTAAACATTTTAAAACGGTAGAGTGACTAATTGACTGCTACAATGAGATTTCATGGATTGATTTGTGAGGGCTCCTTCAATTGTTTTTCTTCTGAAATTGCCGGACAACCTTTTGTAAAGTTATCTCTTAGGTGATCCAAGTCTCTACATTTTCGTTCTATCTTAGTTACTGTTGATCGCGTAATAAATGGATCAGAATACTTATTATTGAACAATTCACGAACTTCTTCATGTGTCCGGGACTTGTCCCAAATCATCGCGCTATCCGACAAGAGGGGATGTTAATAGCAAATTATTTTCACCATTTAATTCACCACGAGCCTATGACTGAATTACCGACAATTACTTGATCCCTTTGTTTTTTGTCGGAATTGTGTTTATTCTTCCACCATTAAGGTTTGATAAAAGAGTGGATGACATGTTATCATTAAGTAGTGAAAACCGTCTTTGTCTACGCTTAAGTGCAAAGTGCGACATTAGGATTCGGAGAGGTGAGGACGTCAGTCCGGTTTATATTAGTTAATGATAACACGTCATCCACTCTCTTATCAAACCTTATCCATCATCCAATGTCTATTTTCAGGTTCCCAGTATCTACAGGAAGGTACCTTCGTTGGAGAAAATCTGTATATATATAAAAATGGATCGTGGTTTGTTCGGATGCTTAAAACTTGAAAACGACCAAATTAGATACTTTCTTCTGCAGGTTTGTTCGTAATTGCTACGCGAAGGTTTAGGAAAACAGAAAAGTCGAAAAAATTGTGGGCAAAACGAAGTTTGCCGGTTCACCTAGTTGTGTTATAATATCAACAACCATATGAAAAATAATAATGATTTTATTCAATGATTATTTATTTTATGTACAGGTGTACAATTTCCAAATGTAATACTTGCGCAAAAAGAAACACTAGAACAGAGTCCTCTAGATAAGTATTTTAGCATGCTCAACCGCATAAAGATGAGAATTAAAAGAATTAGTTACCTGTCAGGGTGTAGACGGGCGAAACAAGTAAATACATAAGTAAGTATTATGTTCATGCATAGTAGTAAGATAAAACAGTTTAATTTTGGATTATTCTCCATAATAATCTTTTTGTAATTGCATTGTTAACTAGCTTTACTTTTAGTTTCATGAACATAATAAAGAGACGGAATTGAGGCTAATGCGAAAGCAAAGATATTTGTAATGTTATTCGAATGTTTCCACTTCACTAATATTGATATTAAATGTCTTAAAGGTTTCTAACAATAAGTAATAAAAACCAAAATACCACTGCGCAATCATATGATAATTGTAAATTACTTAATCTTATTCAAATTTGTTTCAGACAATACATCTTGCGTTTTTTCATTCTTCTGGTTTTTACTCCCCCACATTTAAATTTACAGTTGTTTGATTTAGCTAGGTGCTTTATAACTAATATAAAAGTAATATAACAATAGCCATAAATAATATTATTGTTCTATAGACCAGGGGTTTTCAACTGCCGTGTCGCGACACATTGGTGTGTCGCGAATACATGTCAGGTGTGTCGCAAGATTTTTAATGTCTTCTAATCTTCCGCTGATAAAATATCGTTCTAGATTCTATAGAACATAAAATTTTTGCAAAATCGCCCATCATTATACGTGATTATATGCATTTAAGCATGTATCGTATAATAATCATATATTTTTTGCATTCAACTCTGAAACAAACGATCCCCCATTAGGTGAATAATCTTCACCAGAAAAGTTCCAATTCTTGCGGCGGGGGCATCCTTTGAACTTGGCATTGTCGGCTGCGTCAGTAAAATATGTCCGTGGATACTCAAAGTGGATTTCCGGAAATTCTGGAGTATTCCTCATTCAGTTTGTTTGGGCGTATACCGAAATCCAATTATTTTGTGCACATTATTTGCCACATATAATTATACCTAGTTTGTCATCTGACTATTAATCATTGTCTCTTCTGGAAAGTCTACTTAACTGCAAGTCTACTTAACTGCTTTCATTCTATTGTATTTGATGTTTGTATATGTACATACATCAATGTTCAGGCGATATACATATACATAAAATTTGTATACGAAATTACACCTCTTGCAAAGCCGTACTGACGAGGGGTATAACCGCGAAACGTACATCCACGGATGGTAAGAGAAGATCAAAATTTTGTAATTCTCTTTATGTAAACACCTTTTAATTAGATTTAAGCTCCATTCAAGTCATTGTAGATTTTGGCTGTAAGAAATCATTTACATGTAATTTATGATGGTACGAAAGTGCATTTCTAGGTCTCATGAATCCATCAGATGTAGATTAAGGTACCGGTAGAAGCATTTAAATGATGGCTTTAATCATTACTTGGAACTACAATTTCTATCCGACTATACACATATCACCAACATATGCCGACACAGGCAGTTAGAGCTACAGTAGCAGTCGTTGGAGTTAGAGTTACAGTGGCAGTCGTAGCTCAGCTCATCGTCAGTTAAGCAGTTGAAAGTCAGTTGTATCTCAGTTTAGTCAAGCAGTTTTGTGAACCACCGCGAAGTTGTCGCAATAATCGTCGTGATAATAAATAAGTGAAGTAATTCAGTGCGTTATTATTTTCATCACCGCCTCGCATCATTCCTTCAAAACAGAAGGAATCGTCAGTTCGTTATATACAATAAGAGGGCCGATATCAACTTCTTAGTCGTTTTATATTTTGGTAATCAGTAATCAGTCGTCGCGTTTCTTCTGTTTCACTGTTTCGTGTCTTTGCTAGTTGCTAGTGCGTTCTTTTCATCATGGACAGATTTGTAATAAGGGAAAAGGAAGCCTTAGACATCTACAGCTCTTTTGCATCTAAGGAGAGTGGAGATGAATATACGAATATTCCAAAGAGAAAAAAATTACGTTGTATTCATCGTTTAGTAATCAGAAAAACGTAAAACCAGGACCAAGCAAAGTCCAACATAACCGCCACTATAAAGAATATATAAATTTTGGATTTACGTGGACAGGCGCGAGGGACAAACCTAGTCCGAAATGTTTGGTGTGCGGCATAGTGTTGCCAAATGAGTCTATGGTACCTAACAAGCTGAAAAGGCATTTGGAACGAAACCACCACAGTGTCTCTCAAAAACCGCGAGAATATTTCCAACGCCTGTATCCTTCCATTCAAGCCTCCTTTGTCATGATGGAAAAACGAATAAAGCTCTCAGATAAAGCCCTTTTGGCATCATTCAAAATTTCTGAAATGATTACCAAGAAACAGAAACCCCATAACATCGGCGAAGAGCTTATATTACCGGCATGTAAAGAAATTGTTGCTATTATGTTGGGACCGGAAGCAGTTGAACAGATTTCAAAAGTACCTCTGTCTAATGATACAGTTCACGGGCGCATTAAGGAAATGTCACTTGATATTCAAAGTAATGTCATAGAAAACTTAACAAACACGCAATTTGCTCTACAGTTAGATGAAAGCATCGACATTTCAGCAAGAGCTCAATTATTACCTTTTGTGAGATTTGTTTGCGGATCAGAAATTATTGAGCAATACCTATTTTGTCGGGAACTGGAAACAACAACCACTGGAGCATCAGTAATAACAACTCATTGCTTTTTACGTAGAGAGGCCTTAGTGGTGAAGACTACGGACGGAAATCGTTTGGGTGACATCATTCAGACAATTGTTTCAGCGATCAACTATGTAGAAACTCGTCCTGTAAAATCACGAGTATTTGAGAAACTTTGTAAAGAAATGGCCGCAGATCATAAAGTGTTGTTATTCCACAGCAAAATCCGTTGGCTTTCCAAAGGAAAAATGAGTTCTAGAACTTAAAGACGAACTACTTGCATTTTTTGAAACTAACGATAAGTTTGAATATTGTGAATGTCTTAAAAACCCCGTTTGGTGTGCTGAGCTGGCGTACCTTTCCGATATTTTCAACAAACTTAATGCTTTGAATTCAAGTATGCAGGGACGGCATGAAACTACCATATCATCAAGTGATAAAATCAGCGCATTTTCGAAAAAGCTTGGCCTTTGGATCCCAGCCATAGAAGAGAACGATCTAACTGCTTTTCCATCTACGGCTACTGCATCAAGTGAGTTGAACACAGAGAAAAAAAAATCAGATAAAGGAACCCATAATAGGGCACCTATCTGACTTGCAACTAGGGATATCCAAATACTTTCCCTCGATCTCGACTACTGGCTGGAAGTGGCTGATTGCACCTGACGAAGAAAATGCATTCAAAGCAGAATTAAACTGCTCCGAAAAAGAGCAACTTAGAGAATATAAATATCATCGGATACAGTCCTGAGATCGAAATTATTTTCCCTAAATTTCGATCTCAGGATTGTATCCGATGATATTTCTATCTCCCGATGCTTTTTGGATCTCAATCAGAAATGAATATCCGGATATTGCGAATAAAGCAATATCGCTTTCACTGCCTTTCTCAACGTTCTACTTGTGCGAGTCTGGATTCTCTATATTGAAGAATATAAAATGCGACTACAGGTCTCGCCTACTTCATGTGGACGGCGAGATGAGAGTGTCTTTGTCAAGAATTCGTCCGCGCATAGATATACTTTGAAAGAATCGCCAGGGACAAGTATCTCACTAGTTTTAACATTTATGTCTTTATATTTCTGATGTTGATGGTTATTTTTTTATGTTCCTGCTTAAGAGTAATAACTTTCTTTTATGTTTATATTTTTCTATTTAAGAATCTTACACAATAAATTTTAAAATTTGTTTCTCATAATCGGTTCATAAAAAAAGAAGTATTATGGGTACTTTATGTGTTCGCTTTTTTGCATCTAGGTAAAAAGTAACATGTAGGGGTGTCGCAAAAGTTTGAAACGTACTTTGGTGTGTCTCAACGGAAAAAAGGTTGAGAACCGCTGCTATAGACAACAACCCAATAACAGGAAAATACAAAAAGGAATAAAATATACAGTATGGTAAAAAGAAAAAGAACAATACCTTATTCTATGTGTGGTTATATTTAATTCAACTAAGCAATAAGAAGGAAAAACAAATACGAGTAAGATAAAATGATGACAATATCACGTAAAATAGAACAAAGAATAATGAAAATTACGGAAAGAATCTAGACCTAGTTTATTGCATTTTTGCAAATATAAATAAGGAGACTCTCAAAAACTATGTTAACCTAAGATAATTGATGAGGGTAGCAAATTATACAATATTAAATGAAAAATTAAAATCAAAATGAAATATTTGTTGTAATCCCGCAAAAAGAAATCAAAGTGTTCTAAAACACAATATAAAGGAAGCTAGAATAATCGGAATTCCATGAAGACTTCGTAAAAATCCCGGTTACTTCAACTTCATATGAGTGAAAATTTAGTTTGTACTCTTAAGCCGCTTCCACATCTAACGAACGAGCGCAAAAGAACACAAGTTAACGAACATTAGCGTAAAGTGTGGACGGCACACGTGCCCGAATGAACATGAACGAGCAGTTTCGAATGCTTTCCGCGTATTGTCCCTGCTTCAAAGAAAAAGTGCTTGTTCCTATTCGGACGTGTTCGAACGCATTTGCTCAGTGTGGACGGTACGACGAACTCGGTTGCGTGCATTTCTCAGTGTTCAATCTTGTCTGTGAACTATAGTTTGCCATGGAATGTCCGACACATACAATTTTATCTTTTATCGAAGACGTAAAAGAGATACCCATACTGTGCGATTCCACAGATAAATTTTATAAAATTCCACGCAAGAAGAAGTGGCAGTCTTTACTACTAAGTATACTCATTGTTTCCAGATTACAAACTTTTGCGCGGTTTACCTATCGACAAATAGTAGAAGAGTAAATACATTTTTAAATCAATTCCATACATCATATTTCCTGTAGCCCTAGTCGCAAATTCTGATTAAAATTTAATTCGAATATAAAAGGGGTGTGCTTCTGTAACAGAGCTACCCCATCTGGTAGGCCGAGAAAGTTTTGTCGAGCACTGTATATATGTATGTATGTGTGAGTATGTATGTACTACATACATACATATATACATAAACAGCTATAAATCGGTTTCTTACTTTACTATTTAGAAGATTGTGCGTATTTGTTTCCATACGAATACTCAAATAAGCTAACAATTTCAAAACCAAATTACACATAATTCCCTTTCATGCATAAAGCAAACTCGGTTTGTCAAAGCCCTATCAGATGATTGTATCTGGCGTATGAAGCAATGCTCGCTGCAGCTATGTCAAGGTAAAAACGTCGTTCAAGATTATACGCTAAGGTCGCATTATCTGATTTAATTCTATATTACGGATATACAAAAACAAACACACAGCTCCGAAGATATTCATCACTGGTAATTAGATTCACAGAGAAATGTGCGCCGGTGCGGGGATTTATGAAAGGATAATTAAATTATAATTACAGTACTAAAAGAACGGTAAATCGGTACAGGGTAGGTAGGTAGACAGGGTAAACAAAAACGGGGAGCACTTGCATGTTATTAGTTCGAAACTGGACATAATTATGTCCATGTGCCATTAAATAATTAAAACCCTTCTCGACTAAACAGTTCTTTGGAATGTGTAGTTGCAGTAACGTTGAAAACATTAAAAATTAAATAAGTGAAAGTAGTGATGACTAGGTAAATGACACGGTAAATTAGAGGGATCAAAATTCAGTAAAAGGACAGGACAAGCAAGAAAACTGTAACGGCGGTAAATAATTTAGAGCGTAAAAAGAATGTCCTAAAAGAAGTTAAACCAAGTCATATGACTGCACATTATTTCGGTTTGTAGGCAAAGGAATAAAACCACCAGTAAGAGGTGCTAGGAGTACGTATCAAAAACGTACAGACCTATTTTCATATATTATGGTTAGTACACGATAGTACAGAGTAAGGAACCAGAAGTGTCATTCTCAGTTCAGTATTGTTTAAGTTATGTACAGTGTGTTAAATATAGGAACGCGTCTCAAAGTCAGGAGCGCACTGGCAATATGTAAGTTTCCACAGCGCACCTCATTTACCTAGCAATCGTGATCCTTCAATTGCAACTTGTACTCGATGTTCACACGATCACAACCACTAGGTAAATGAGGTGCACTGTGGAAACTTACATTTTGCCAGTGCACTCCTGATCTTAAGACAACCACTGTCAAGGTGTCGTGCTGGATGGGCACTTCCGGTTGTTCACTCTATACTGTACGTACAGGTGGAATCAAAACATTTGTAGGAATACGATTCCTTGGAGTAGGACAAGAACGATATAAGGATAACTAAGATATGTATATTCTGTGCCGTATGTGTAGGCTATCGCGGAGACATATTTTCCAGGCTTTGCCGTGTTTGTCGCACTGAGTTACATACATGACGTTTCCCCGTTCGCGCTGTCAATGTCTGCAGAACTTTTATGGAGACTGGTGCAATCGTCTTCTACTCCTTGTCACATACCTTGGCGTTGCCGTTCGGTGTTGAACCGGCCCACATGTTAGATACCTGGTTCTAGTTTGAAGGAACAAATTCTTCTATCTTCTACACTGTGTTACACCTGACGCTTTATCTTTCTCTTCGCCAGCCTATTCCTGATTTCATCGACGTAGGGTAAATAAGCATATCCAACGACTTCCTCTTGTTTAGATCCATTCTCCTTCTTTCTAGAAGTGCTTGCTCTTTAGAGCTCCTTAGCTTTATAGCCATTCCTTTCCAGAGCGTTATTCACGTGCTTGATCTCTGCTGATTTATCCGAATGGCTTATCTTCTCCGCTCCTTGTAGATGAGCCACCTCTTCGGTTGTGGGATATGGTACGATGCTGGATGTAGATACCTGTCTGAGTGACTTTTCTTTCTGTATACTGCATGCTAATATGCTTTCGGTACGTTTCACTAACACGTTCTGAAACGGTAGGCATCTGTCCTCTTCAATTTCTATCGTCAAGTTGTTTGTTGTTGGCTAAATTACGAATATACCATCCACGTAGCGGTATCGAGAAAACATAGAAGCTGGTACAGCCTAATAGAATCCCACAACGAAATCAGCCAGCAACCCGGGACGGATACGATTCAACAGAGCGAAGCAACGCCAAGGTATCTGACAAAGAGCGGAAGAGGATTACACCAATTACAACCTTCGAAAACTTCTGAAGAAGCTAACAGCATGATCAGCAAAGCGTCAAGTAACTCAAACAAACGCCCCAAAGCCCGGAACCTATAATTTCAAAAAAGACTTAGGATATCCGCATGCCCATAGCATACACTGATGACGATCAATTTGCTCATCAATAGTGCTTCATCTGCCATTCTGTCCTGTGAGTCCATCTAGGGTTTATATGGAACTAGAGCAAGTAGTAAATCAATTTGTAGCATAAGAATGTAATTACGAAACTCCACGTAAAAAGTAAAAGCAATCAAGTAAGCACTGAAATGAAGTTCATGAGAACTATACGAGGAAAAAGCAGAAAAGATTACGCTCTGGAAAGCCTTAATATTGTACTTGTGGAAAATAAACTTAGGTAGTAAGGCTTATCCCTAAGATGGAAAATATCAAGTTGCATATCCAGCAAAGAACAAGGACATGTCTAAATTGACGAGAAAACTTATTAAGTAAAAATGTATTGTTAATCAAATGGAAAGCTATAGTCTGCACACACATACCCATAAAGCAGAAATTGTACCTAATATAATCGTCACATACATAAATAGAATAGTTAGAAATACTGACCTAACACATTATTTTAGAAAGCAAACATTTTACCTTCTAGAACTTAAATGGCATAAAACTTCAAGTCTTTTCTTATAACTCTTCTTAATGTAAGAAATCCTATACTACTGGGAAGAACATTGTTCCGTTTATCACACGGCAAATGCGTTTAATGATTATAGCAAAATTTCTAAATTCAATCACCAACAATGTGAAATTGATGTAATGGTTAGCAAGCAGTTAAAACCGAAACAAGAAGTGTTACTATTACTTGGGAGTATATTGTATTAAAGTAATGTATGAAACCAATTAATTTAATTGAGGTAAATAAAAGCATCTAGCACTAATTTAATTTTATTTACTTTAATTCGTGTAGATCTTAAAGCGTTCAATTGTAGCGTTGATAGTTATCGATATGCAAACAACCTATAATCCGGTCTCTACTTATAATTCTAATAATTAAACTGATACCAATCTTTATTTAATCATATACTACTCGCTATTATATATAGCGCTTGCGACCTATGAAGGTTTAGATGTTTAACTAAACAAACTGTCAGCACCATTCAGTAAACAATGCGAGTGCAATCGCCTATAAAGTTAATACTGAGACTATTTTTGTTTGTATTTCAGGATGGAAAGGGTTTAGCTTCAATCATTCAATATAGTTACCTATGTCCTATCATATAAAATATCAACTTATTATTTCTTTTGCAGATTTTGTAAGTATGTATTGTTTTGAAACTAATTTCATTTATTCATTCTTTTTGTAGCAAAGTGTGCAGGTAGAATTATAAATAAACTATGTGTATTTCAAACCAAATAAATATCTAGAATCTTGTAGTTTCTTAATTGCATGAGTTTACAAAATTGTTTTATTTATTTCCAATGGAAGAAAATTAAAAATATACAATAACATGTACTCTTGACAAAAAAAAAAGGATTTATCTGAATCGAAGGCTCTATTTGTTTATGTAGTGGAAACCGGAGATGTCCGACAACCACGCGGTCTCCAAATTTAAAAACGTACGTATAAAAGGAAGAAGATTAGGGGAGAGTGGGGATACTTGAGCATATAGGATACTTGAGTCAGTCATTTTATTCTGTCTGTAGGTCAATTCAACTTTACAAAGGTGACATCAATGTTTAGTGTTGGCTACTATCTTGATGTGAAAAAAACATCAGCTGTCTTGAAGCAAATTTGAAGTGATGTTGTATGTTTGTTTTTTACCTTTCTGGAGTAAATAATTAGGTAAGTGGTTTCTAATTTTTGTTTTATGTAACTTTTATTTTCAATAAAAATAGGCTTAGTGACTGAAATCATTGCAGTTTCAGCATTATTTCTGTTGTATGAAAGTTTGAATAGAGGCATGCATAACCTAAAAATAGCCATTAAAACGAAAATGGTGAAGATGGGGATACATGTGACACTCACATTGGGGATACTTGAGCCATGGCGCATGAAGTGAGTGGTATTGTTCCCCTAAACGAAAATATTTTCACTGACGATGAATTCCAAACTCATATGTAACTGACAGAGTTTGATGTTCCTGTGAAAGCTACTGAAGCTTCTTTAAATATACTAAGAGAAGGTACCAGCGAAACTGATATAGGTGGTGTTAGGCCTACGGGTCGTCTTTTTCCCTCAAGTCCTGCACTGATGAACTGTCCAGGACCCTCTACAAGTGAACCCATTGTTTCTCCCGATATTGTAAAACCTTACCCAAAAGCCTTGCCTTGTCTGACGAAAGGCCGTAGGAAAAGGGGTAAATCCACAATTTTAACTTCCACTCCTGAGAAGTTAAAAATTGCAAAAAATTTTTTGGAAAAAGAAGAAAAAAGAAAATGAAGAAGGAAAACTCAATGAGAAAACCTATCTTAAAACAGAAAAAAAGTCATAACACAGCTTTTCGCAGAGAAATCATGAAGAACATTATCAGAATCTGATGATACAGCCTCTGACAATTATTCCAGAAAAAGAGTGTAAATTTTAAACTATAATCTGTTTAACATAAGTTTATATGTTTTAAATAAAAATGTTTTTATAACTTTTAAGTTATTTCTATTTTCCAGATCAAGTATCCCCATTCCCTGGATCAAGTGTTCTCACCATGGGGATACTTCTGCCATGCTGTAAACTTTTCTGTAAAGTGTTTTTTCTACTTCTAATATTTTAAAATTTATAGTTTTTAATACATCATTTAATAGAGAACAAAGCAAAGTTTATCATGACATTTTCAGATTGATTTAATCCAGTCACATAAAAATTAAAATAATCAAAAATAGAAAAGTGGCTCAACTATCCCTACTCTCCCCTACCTGTAGCTTTAGTAAATTATTGTTGCTATATATGCAGGTGTGAAAGTATATCCTAAAATAAATATAGTATTTATTTATGTAGCAAAAGTACAAAATGTACAAAGAATAACACAAATGGCACCAAAGCTGTAAAAATTAATAAGGGAAAAGGTCAGTTTGTATTGCTAACGATTTTATTTTCTTACGCTAGAAATTAATATACATACATATATGCAGACATCTGATAAATTAATAAAATTGCAAATGCCTTGTGAATTAATAAGGAAATCGACTCCTGGCTTTCACAAAAACCCATAATTCTTCAAATGAACGTATTCATCATTTTATACGAATCTTTTTATGGCATGGACATTAAACGGGTTAATTCGTACCAGTAAAATCGTATAAGCATAACTAATTAGAAGATACAGAACTCTGGTTGACAAGCTTGTTGTATAGTCAGAGTAAAATGAGTAAAAAGGCTCTGATTACTTATTCATGTACCTTGTCGTGTTTGGAGACGTTTCTGTTAGCGACTAATACTTTTTCTTTTGTTTGAACGAACTACAAGACTTTGTAAAGTCATAAAGCAATAATAAACACTGATAATTCAATTTATCTGTGAATGATACAAACCTGCGTGTTACAGAGATGCATTCTTTTGTAGAGACCCACACAGTGATTCATTGACTTTTTCTCCTGTCTTCTCCGTCGATGTTTATGGGCGTACCTGTAAATTAAAGCAGGCTTTTATTCTAACTTGTAAAGAATTTTTACGTTGCGCTACGTTCAAGGGGTTAATTTATTTTTGATTTACTTTATGCTACATGAATGGAAATATAGGTATGAGTATGTAATGAAAATATGATAGTAGAATTTATAATGGGATTCAAAATATCCATATGATGGATGGATGTTTCTCTACATCTTATACTTAAGAATGTAGACTGCGTTGAAACACGTTGCTTTCTATACTAGCCGACTGTTTTGTATTATTTATATTATTGAATTGACAAAATTAATTTATTACGACTATAGAATTTAAACGAACAATGATCAGCTGAATAAAAACTCGGTTCCCATTTCGGTCTTATACATCATATGGGAATGGGTAGTTTTAAAATTGCATAGTACAGAAGTAAAATTCAGCTACTTGAAAAATATTTCAGCACCTTGTCAATTTCTCAGACTATCCTGAAAATTAAATAATGATATATTTCACCCTAAGCCAGTTAACCCTGTAAGTTATATCTTATATACAACTTTATGGTTCAAGTTATTTTTGGTACACTCTTTTCTCATGCATGTTCTTCATTCCAGCAGCTGCAGCTATTCCTATCTACGTTTTCCTCGGCCTTTATTATTGTTGTCCTCATAGTGTGTCTTGGTTGGAGTTCATAATAGCAATTTTTTCGAATTTTACTCGACGCCATTGGTTAGAGAATATCGAGTTTTTTTCTTATTGTTCTTGTTTCTTTATTTATATTTCTAAAATTTTACTCACTAGTTTATTCTCTTCCATTTCCATCACACATATTAATTGCCCTTCTTGGTTCTAGTCAAAGAAAACGGTGAGTGCGGAATACGAATTATACACATATATCAAAAAAGATATCAGCTACGATTCCAAAAAGATAGGTTGCATTCCTTTGTCATACACACAAATAAACACAAATAAGTTCAGGGAAATCTTTTGAAAGAAACTTCTCAAAAATTTTATCAGAACCATTAGTAGAAATGCAGACGAAAAATGCATAGTGTTTTGAAAGCATTCTATAAATATAATCTGTCGTTTTAATTGACTTCATAGTGGCAAAATTCAAAAGATTAGTATTTAAACTGAGTTTTAATTTTGCTTTAGCACAATTTGTAGTTAATTACTTTATTACATAGTACGTACATATTGGCCTGTCGCTATTTATTAGAGAAAATCCGAAATACACATAATAAATTCCTGAGAAGAAAGATCTTCTAATATCTAGAATAACACAATTACCAACAAAGTAACTTAATCGTATTTGAACAAGGCTTTCTAAATCTTTCATTTTCTTAAAGATCTTCAACTGTATTCTTGTTTCGATACCGATTTCATTTCAATTTTCTGGTATCAATGAAAGATATTTCATTCTGACACTAATTAATGGAACATATAATGGTTTCAAAATTTTCCACAAGAGCTCGCTAGAAGTAGGTAGACTCGTTATGAAGATGATACCAATTACACACTGAATACATTTTAAAATGGACCCAATGTTCACATTGCCTAATACAAACGTCAAATACTGTTCGCATTAAGTGGTAATTACTTGTAAAGACGTCATAATAACAAGCCAAACAAGATGAATTACCGATTCGATTACCTAACAAGCTCGACTGTTTGTGAAGTAGTCAGACTTAGTACATAATTTCGTGTCTATAACTAAGACATCATAACGTTGCTTCAGGAATTCAATGAAGTAACAAGCGTTATTTCGTGCTTCTAATGACCTATGAAATTACCATTGTGCAAACATTTTAATAGTGACAATTATGCACACACGCGGTGTCTTGTTGGTTTCCTGTGTGTATACATGTACGTATCGTCATCTACCTATTTAATACTATTTAGGAAACTATTGTTAACGAAATCTTTTAGCAACCAAATAAAATAATAACTGCTTCCATTATAAACATCTTGTGATGGCGCCCAAGAGATTATTGAACAGTTTAAGCGGATACAATGAATTGAATTATGGAAATGGTTAAAATGATGAGTAAATAATAATCATTGTCATTCCATGTTTAGAATGCAAATTGTGTTTGTATAAAATATGTAGATCTAAACGTTTAGTCACGACAATAAAACAAATTTGTACTATGGTTTCCATGTATTAGTAACGGATGACGGTATTTTTTAGTAAATTAATGCTTTCGCAATACACTACCAATCATTCATTTACATTCATAGCACAGGTCTGCACTTTAAAACTTTGAAAAGTTTTTTAACCATTCCAACTGATTCTTATCTTTCTTAGCATGCCAAACCCGAAATGAGCTCAGTCTTCTCCCATCACATAAGCATTTTCCACAAAATGGAGACAAATTTTCAATAAAACAGTTAAAACGCACATTTTTCATTTAAAACAGTTTGCTTTAAAATGCTATAATAAAAAATGTATGTACATGGTTTAAAATATGTTTACATCTATTTTATATTTATTGATAGTTAAATCGTTTTTTCTTTCGAGTAAAGCTTCTTGTTGAACTTCTCCTACTGTGGTTTCCCGTCTCTTCCCTATGCAGCGAGCAGCAGTAGTCGGCCATCATATTTACATTCCATCGACCCTGGCATCGTCTTTCCATATCTTTTATATCCTGATGGAACCTTGTTCGTCACTAACTGCTCCAAGATTTTCTGGGTAAAACTCTAGGCAGCCCAATATTTCGAACTTCAGCAACATATTTTGTACAATACTCTTGAAGTTCTCGCTTTTTTTGTTGCCTAGAAAGTTGTTAACGACATCCTTAAAACTGTTCCAAGCCTCCCGTTCTGTTTCTTCCATTTTTGTTTCAAAATCATCATCTTTCAATAAGCTTCCTTATATCTGGCCCGACAAAACGCCTTCTTTGGGTTTTGCCTCTGAGAGACCCGGAAACTTTTCACCCAAATATAGGAAACAATCCCCTTCTTTGTTAAGTGCCTTCACGAACTGCATCATTCGCCCTAGTTTTATATGAAGAGGGGGAGAAGGACGTTTTTTGGATCTACCAAATTTTTTCGGAGCACGTTTTTTGCCCAGATTCTAGCGAAGTTCTTGCGGGCCACTTCCCTTTTCTCCAGCACTGATCTTTACTGCGGCTGTCCCACTCGCACAGGAAATAGGGATATTTCGTATATCCTCCCTGTTGCCCGGGAAGCATGGACAACACATTTAAATCCCCACACACGATCCATCTATGTTCATCATATTTAATGTTAGAAAGAAACAAGCTGCAAATTCTTGTAGCGCTCCTTCAAATGAACTAAATGACCTACAGGTAGTGAGGCATAAAAACTCCTTTCAAGCTTCTTCTGGATGAATCTGTAAAAAGTCTCCATTCGTTTGGGTCATAGTGAATGTTGTACATTGACACAAGGCCAAGAACGTTGTTGCAGTACACCAACTCACAATCCTGAGAAAAATATTGAACAAACTCTTTTTCTCGGTTTCTATACCATGCAAAACAGGTAACAAGAGCAAGTAAGTCTTTTTCTTTTAGCTTGGAACTTAACAACTGAGCAGATTTTTTTGGTAGGCCGAGGTCGCGAACCAAGTCATTTAATTCTGACTGTGTAAACTGTTGAGGTTCACTACTACTATTTCTGTCAATATAGGCATTGTCATCCGAGTTTTCTGGAGTACTCAAATTTTCTGGAGGTGTAGGCACGGGAACCTCTGGTCCATGAGGAACGGGGCGAATTGCTGAAGGAAGACTCGGGTAATAAATTTCCTTCTTAATTTTTTTAGGTTGAATCCCTGGATTTATACAGTACAGAAGTACCAATCATCACTGTGATTTCGGGGTCCTCTCCATACCACATGTACTCCAAATCGGAATGATTTCTTCTTACCTTGAGACCACTGTCTAAGCAACTCGACACAAACTCAACAGACTTTATGAGGGGCCCATGTTTTGTCTTGATCGGCAAGGCGTACCCCGAAATAAGCGTAATACGCTTTCACCACAAAATCAGAAATATTCCGTTGTTGCTTCCCTACAAATGTAGCAAAAGTTGTCAGGTAGATTAGTGCAACCTCTGAAGGTCATATTAAATAAAACACTATTTTTTTAAAGAAAGCACTAATGAAACAAAACGCACACAAGAAAATACGGAAAAATACGGATATATATTACAACAAAAAGCGAACAGACTACAGCACTTTTCAAAAGCCAGAAGCAAAATGATCGGAAAGCAAGGATAGAAGTGGAGTTGGAAACCCCCACCCAGCCCTCGGAGTTTTTGGATACACCAATTGCTCATTCGTTTGCATTTCTTTAACAATAAAATAAATATATAAGAACCACCACTTTTGGAAGCAATATTAGCATGGAGTAAGGGAAGAACTGGTATATGCGGTCATTAGAATCCCTCCAACCCCGAAATACTAAATTTGCCGGAAAACTTTACGTGATTATGTTATAATTTTATTTTTCTATGAGTTTATATACAACTAAATGTATATATATATATATATATATTTCGTGACCTTTTATACTTATCTTATATGATTGATCTCTACCATTAATAGGTCAATAAAACAAGGCTGGTTTGAACGATAGTTATATTTTCAGAATTTCGGTATTCCGAAAACGTTTGTAAACGTTCTGAAAATATAACTATCGTTCAAACCAGCCTTGTTTTATTGACCTATTAGTGGTAGAGATCTATCATATAAGATATGTATATACAACATGAACAAAAATCAGTGATTTGTTTTGAAAAAAACACCTATTTGTTTAATTTTTTCATGAGATGAGTGGTGAGCTGGTATAGCCACTGCAACGCCCTACTAGGAGGAAAAATGAAAATTGTGGGAAATCCTGACGTGATGGATTTCTTCACTACTTTTCCCGGTTTCAGCGCATGAAAATGCTTAAGAATCACCTATTACTTTTAAAAAAAATTTCAATGTCGACCTATGTAATCATTCACATGTCTGTGTATTGCTTATTTACAACTAAATAGTATTTTAAGTACTTCCTCAAAGACATCAACAAAATCTCCAGGTTAGTAAACATTGTTATATATGTATAGATATGTGCGCGGTAATATTTAGCACAAATATGTAATGAAGCATGGAAACAAGAAACAATACCAAAAGACCGGGAAATGGGAGTGATATTTCTTTTACAAAGACACACTAAGGACTGCAACAACCACCTATGCACGGTTCTACAAATATACCACACAAGCTTGGAGTAAAATTTGAAAAACGCGATCAAAACAACATAACATTGGGAGATGTGCAGACCAACTTCAGAAAAGCTCTCAGCGTACAGAACCACATCTTCGCACTGAAAGAGATAATAGAACAATAATTACCTACTTACTAAAGCCAATGCGTATATAGTCCCCACTGGGGGAGACAAATGATATAGTTTAACATAAGGAGAAGTAGACAGAAAATAATCGAAGTCACCAAAAGTTAGAAATTAGATAATATATGCAAGCATGAAATCGATTGATTTCGAAACAACTGAGAGTAAGGAAAGATACAAACTTGTAATGAGTCCAACCTGGTACTGTACTGATGTTTATTGGATAATATATTATTACTAGCTGACCCAGCGAACTTCGTACCACCTTAGAATTAATGAATCTTGTAAGTTATTACCTGAGTTCTATTAACTTGTTTATATTAAGATAAAATTAATTAAGTTGAATAAAAGGAGCAAATTCACGTGCTGAATGGGTTGCACTCGTGTCGATTATCTTTATTGAAGCACCTTGTGATATATTGTATTTTGCGACTTTATCTATTGTCGGAGCGTTGACTTGTGGTTCGTGTGTTTTAGCGGGGCGTTTATTTGCTCTGATTACAACTTTATAGTTATCACTTGACATGCGATCCAACGCAGTTTTGAACAACCCAATCAATGCATGATGTTCATGAAGTATTTCCTGCAAATCTTGAAGAATTTCTCTTTTCATTGCGTTATTGATCGTTTGACGCCGATCAAGTTGGTTCTCCATATTGGCCATGAAGCAAATTTGAAACAATTTGATGCTGTGCGTCTTCAACCTACTGTAATGATCCAATTCTATGGTGAATTTGTCCTTGCATCTGTATAGTCGAAAGGGAAGTGATAATTGGTGATTTATGATTACCAAAAATAAAGGTTACTCTCTTATTAACAAACATTACCTTGAATGTCGGACTGAATCTGCGTTCTTCAATAATATTTGCCAAATGAAGGCATTTGGAAACATGCGTTGTACCTTTAAGCGTTCGAAAGAAAATGCCGTGATTCTTGAACTTCGCCACGAAGCAATGAACGCAATGGCTCAGGTGCCGGAGGCAACAATGGCGAATTTAACATTTCCACTGAGACAGCACAATCCAGGCGTTTCTCCGGCGAACTTCAATGCACCGCAATGGACGGACACAACCTCCGTAGGGTCAATTCTAACGAAAGCGTGCGAGCTGTAGTCAATTGTGGAATCGTATTGAAACGTTCCTCGATTCAAATTAACACTTGAAGCATTTCTTCTTGCGGCTCGACGTTGTTGATCTCTGTGTTCTGCTCGACGATTTCTCATTGCCAACCGAGCCGTTTCACGTATGGCCTCTCTTTGTTCTTGTGTTTGTGAAACACGAAGTCGGGCCGTACTAACACGGCGCCTTCTCTCGTGCGATTTCTTCTTGATCTGCAGTGGATTGATTCGCAATATTCCGCAGTATAATTGCATTACGGCTTTGTTGTAAAAGATTCGATCTTCTCGCTCGCGGCATTGTAAATAAGCCTGTGATGAATATTGCAGATTTTTCTTCTATTATGACATAACAGTTATTCATGCGCGCGCAAACACAAATGTCATAACCCTAATTGTCTTTGGGCGCACCATGACAGCTGTCATAACCTAACCCACCAAATGTCATCAATTTGCTTAATCTCTAATTTTTTTTAAATTTTTAAATGTTTTAATAGTTTTCTTTTTCCTAAACCTTGGCGTAGCAGTTACGAACAAACCCGCAGAAGGAAGTATCCAATTTGGTCCAGTCGTTTTCAAGTTTTAAGCATCCGAACACACCATGATCCATTTATATATATATAGATTATGATAGTAATATTATTAACATTCTTTATTATCTGTATAGATGCAATAATAAAAACTTAAAAGAACTGCATATGGTACACCAAAACCACAAGAGAGTCAGCATATCCAAACGCGCACTCACTGATGGTATTGCTATAATGACGTGACCTATTAGATAAATATGGGATGAAGATTAAAAACTTCCAAAATCTGGAAGTCACAAAGGAAAACAAACAAAACAAAAACATACGAGAAAGAACTAATAGAAAATTAAAACTATTTTATGCAATTAAGAACAATTCCTGAAGAAGAAAAAGTGTTAAGAAAACCAATATAACAGTATTTAACACCATATACAGGCAGGCACTTATTTTACTGAAGAATTATGTGTAATAATGATCGAAGACGCACTCTATCACCGTGAGTGTATTATTCCATAGTTGATCGTGACTCGCAGAATATTCTGCGATTGGTATTAAGTGGCGATCATTTTGTGCAGATTATATCGCAGATGAATACCATGTTTCCTTTTGGTATGTGTGACATGACTTGACATAATTTTGTAATTTGTTGAAGATATCAACGTTCATAGCGTTCATAGACCTAGCTTGATTAAGCATTCCCTCTGTAATTGCTACACTATTAATATATAAGTCAATTCTAAGCGATACTTCCTTCTTGATTAGCTTTTTATAAGTATCTTTGAAGTCTCTACTAATTCCTTTCCGCTATAATTTATTTTTCACGATTTACTACGTTCTCATCCAACATATGCATGTCTAAATATTACACATAAGATCGGGTACAAATGAACGAGAAAAGCACAAACATAACATGCGCTTTTACTACTAGTTTGTTTCTTACGTAGTCAGCCCTGTCCCATATGTAACTGTCAACGAATCTATCATCACAACGTCAAGAATTTTAACTACGATTACGAAATTATCCATACCAATTCGCTTAATGGGCGTGAATTGAGAGAAAAACACAGCAGATACATTAATTTAGCAATTTTTCACGCACATTGGCCTCATCGTCGTTAGTGGGATCACTAGCATCATTTATTCGCATCATTTGTTATTGTCAAAAAAATAAACAAGAGATCGCTAATTTATTACGGCGGACGCTAGTCGAAATAAAGGGAATCACGCTGATGCGTGCAATTCCCTTTATTGCTTTAAATAATTCACTCCACAGTCTAAAGCTATACGCTTGATGTGCTCATAATTAAATTTATCGATACTCAATAATTTACATTTTTATATACCTATGTATGTACTCGCCACGGAAGACAATCCAGAGTCGTACCATAATAAACCTAAACCTAGCTATTGAGTACTTAATATCGCGTAGTGCACTACATTTATGAATGAAATTGCCCCAATATACTGCGGCTGTTCTCTTTTCGTTGAATATAGGAAAGTAATAAATAATATATAGGTAATTTATTTCTAATTCTTCATAGTGCGTCCCTTCCCAGTCAATGCTTTTTTGCAGTGAATCCAAGCGTTATCAAAATGCAAGATGATCCATCTCGGAACCGTATTTTACAAACATATTGGAGAGTAAAGAAGGAAAACAAATATTCAGCATTAACTGAGATCATCCAAGGCGGTTGAGGAAATTCCAAAAAATGTGGCTGTTTTGGCTTGCACGAATAATCTTTTGGGACTGACTCATTCTCGAAGATCCAAACTGCTGATTGTTCCTCTTTTCGGATTATATTATTATACACATTGTTTTTGCTGGTAATGGCTACTTAAAACAACCCATTATCAAGGTGGTCCATTCTTTGTAAATCTGGATCATTTCACATTGTCTTGTTCTAGAACCCGAGTTAAATTATATGGAATTCAACGGGAATAAAGTTTACGTACCGTGCTTGCGTTAAATGAGGTTACTAGGTTTCGCACTAACATTTAGAGTAGCTTGAATACATGCCGATCCCCTTCAGTCATATTTCGAATAAGACCAAAAAAAAAAAGGATATGACTTACTCACCACACAGTTGATTGATTTGCTCAAAACACTATTTACGACTTGAGTTACACTTCGCTCAATTCTGATTTTTGTGCAAAGGGTCACTTTAGACTTATGTATTTTATATACATATAAATATTATAATATATGTATAACTGCCATAATATAAGCACGTCCCTTAAAATGTGAAACAAAATTTATCAAAAATAAGGCCTGCTAGGAAGACCCACCTGAATGAAAACAGCACCTATATGTACATACGTATAGACACTTTACCTATTACACTACACTATTGGAAATCAATTAAGCGTTGTACTAAACTAACTTCAACAGCTCGCAGGATGGGTGTTTGTATTATTAGGTATGGTGGATAAGATAAGTAAATTTCAAAAATTACATCAGCAAACAAGAATACATCCATACTGTGTAGCCAATAATTACATAATATCTGAAACATTAACAATGTAAAGATTATGGATATTGGTCCATAATAGAGCTGATACTATCTGCTGTCTATTTGTAGCCAAGGTAGTACAGCAGCTGTTATCGTAGCGTACATTAACATTTTGCGATCTTTCGTTCGTCCTTTTTACTTCATTTTTGTAGTTAACTATTTTCAAGACAATAGCACGCTTATGAGATGATATTAATGGCGTAAAAGAGCAAAACCAATAACAAATATCTTTATGTGAACTAACATAAGTTAGCCATATCTTAAAGTAAAAACCGAAGAAGGCGAATAAACGAGATCCATTACGATCACTTATCGTTACATACCATGTAATTTCGAAAATATGCACATATGCAAGTAGTTCTTTGTATTCATGACGTGAATCGCTGTAAGCAGCATCAATAGTAGTTACAATGGTAGTATACATTATCTAGGCATTAAAATCAGACCATATCAGTAAATCCGAAATAAATTTCTTGTTATGCACGAGTCCTACGTCTACAGTATTACAAAAACAAAGGAAACAAGTCAGCATCGAAGTTCCATTGTGCGATACTCTAATCATTGTTCATTCTTCAATTAATTACTAGTTGGTAGTATTTTTTAATGTTAGTTGTAGATGTAATTTGTTACTTATTTAATTTAATCGGCAGTTAGTATTAGTCTGGATTAATTTCTCAGTGAACAAAGCAATGGATTAAATAAGCAAATAGAAAACTGATGCTTGTGTTAAAAAAAAGCAATAAAGATTTGGAAATATATTATCTAACAATAAGATGAGAAAACAACGTACCAAGATTTCAGAGTAAAGGCGACTAAAGCGTTCATACCTTCGGTTCAAAAACTTGAATCATGGTCAAACAGCCACACTAACCTATCCTTTCTTGTTTCTTGTCGACTAATTGAGCTTCTGATTGATTGCTCTCGGCGCTTTTTGAATTATAGCTAAAAATTTTTAGAGCTTTCACCTTTGCCCGGTACGAACACTTTGAGCCTTCGAATATCGTGAAGATACAATTATCGGCTCGAATCTTCAATCTCTAAGAGTTTTACGCATATCAAGAACATAATTATCCCATTTAGAAGCCACACCCATAAAAAGCGTTGTAGAACTTCTGGGTTTATATTATGCAGGTTAAAACTTTTAACTTTTAGTTTACACATATATACACACTGTTGGTCAATATTTGCTTCGACCACTTACCGCATTAAAACACCATACTTCTTTTTCTATGAGGTTTCTTGATTGTTGGAAAACTGATTGGGTCATCCTAGTATCCAAGAGAGTGTGTTTCATCAAATATTTGAAATCTTATATAATTCTGTCAAAACGTTTAAACTGCTTATTTATGAAGATGCAATAATATTTTATCGATATGAAATACATATTTGTATTATTAAACTGTAAATACGAGATAGATTGTAATCCCTCTGTATTTTCTGTGTCTACGAAATGAGCTAATTGAAATTAAGATATGGGAAATGACGCTTTTGCGATCTATGCACATTCAGATAGACGAATTAGATAAAGGCCGGTTTCTCCAAAACATTTATTACAACTTTCATAAAATATGATAATAAATGACACATACATTTCAGTATAATGCAAAATTTAGTTTATATTCAGCTTTCGTATTGCAAGCAGTGAATAGTAAAAAGTTTAGGCAAACAGCTAGTAACGTTAAAGTAATGTCCAATGTCGGCAAGAGAAGAATTATCGATAGAAACCCGTGTTCAAATAGTTGCATACTACAACATCGGAAAAGGTATTCGAGAAATTGTAAAATTACGGAAATTAAACCGTAAGACCGTTGATTATAATGTTAAAAAGTATCAAACAGTATGGTAGACGAACGGCCAGAAATAACAACACCGGCAGACGATCATACACTGGTAACAACAAGCAAACGAAATAGACCAAAACTACCGCCAGAAATTGCTGCCGAAATGAGGATTTCGCGCCCACAACTCGTTGACGTTACCGTAACAGCAAGGCGTTTACGCTAAGCTGATTTGTACAGAAGAATTGCTATGCGGAAACCACTATTACGCAAAGAAAACAAAGCAAAACAGTTAGCATGGAGCACATAGACTGGACGTTGGAAGATTGGAAAATAGTGCTCTGGACCGACAAGTCTAAATTTCTCACCATTGGTTCAGACAAAAGAACATTTGTTAGTAGATCGAAAGGGGAACGAGCACTTGAACCGTATAATCCAACAGCTATCCTCTGTGAGCGATTTGATCAAGAAATACCACCTTTCTTGGTGGTATCCTTAGAAAAGAAGACTATAGGGAGATTTTGGAGAGGAATACTATTTAATCCGCAGCAGGAATAATCGGGGAAAACTTCGCGTTCTAGCACGATAATAATCCACGGTGCACTGCCAAAATATGCCGTAAATATGTAGAACAACTGGAACACAGAAGGAAAATTGTTGTTATGAAATGCCCGCCTCAAAGTCCAGATCTCAATCCGATTGAGGTTTTGTGGGAGGAACTCGACCGACACGTTTGAAAATCCACTAAAACTACAGGATGTGTGGAGGAAAATACAGCCAGTAACACTGGCGAAGCTGTTAGAAAGAATGCTGGGAATATGTGCGCCTCTATTAAATACGAAAGGTGGGCATATGGGTTTAATCTATATCTGCAACTTGATAAACACATTGTTTTCACAATTGTTAAAGTTATATGTATAAGTATGTAGGTAAGTTATTTTATAATCAGTGTTTGAATTGTTTCTGCAATATTTTGAGGATGGGTAAACACTTTTGGCCCATAGTGTATAGCATAACGATGGGAGCAGTAAATCACGAGGTTGAAGTACACAGAAAACGGACAATAGGTTGGGCGTCGGTTAATAAATTGTTATTTGTGTTAAAATCTAGGCTTGTATATTGCCAGAACTAGTGTAAGTTATAGAAAGTACAACTTTTACAAATAGAATAATGACAAAATTGACACGGACTCACGAGAGAACAGTATTGGGTATAATACTACAGAGTAAAAGAAGCAAACAAGAGAATATAAACAGAGGTAAAACACGTTATAAAGGGAGCTGCTAAACCGAAATGGAAATAGAGCAGGCATGTGTAAAGATATATGGAACTACAGAATCCGCACTGGCAGCCATGAATAGACTGAAAAATTGGAAGACAACACCACCAGACTAACGACATTAAACTCAGAACTGGAAAAGAATGGGCAAGATTGTTTGTGTCAAATGTTGCAATATTTTCGCAGAAGGCGCCAAAGAATACAATCACCTTGCATTTTGATAACGCTCAGGTATACACTGTGTATCGAACTATGGAGTATTTGAATGCTTAAAACATTGAAATAATGGGTTGTTTGTAGTATAGTCCAAATCCAGCACCTAATGTTTTCTTTCTGGTTACATGTGTGCAGAATAAATTACAGGGTATTACACTGGCCGAAGAGGCGGTGGGTATATTTAAAAATAAATTATACAACCTAACGCCCAAATAGAAAAATTGTTTTCCAGATTGGTTTGGTTGGTTTTATCGGATGTAAAAATGCATTAACTATAAAAGGCAATATTGAAGTATTCTAAACTATAAATAAACGTGTTTCATCAATATATTGTGTATTATTTTACTAGGTGCAGCGGAAAAGCAACAGTCACCGTATAACCAGTGTTTCATGGTATAGCTCGCTTCAATTTATTTTAATCTGAGTAATGAGCAGCTGATTATGTTTATGTTTACCCTGTGAGATAAGAATGCGATGAACAGATGATAATCTAGAGGAGATTTGATTGCTCTGGGCAGTAGTTGCACAGTGTTTGCCTTTCATTAAGCCCTCGACGCAGCAGGTGCTACAAATCTATTCACACTTAATTTAGTAAGATTAAAATAAGTTGAAACCAGCTATACTACGTTAAATCAAAATATCAACAGCCAAGTGCGCCAAACGATGCAGCCTACCTGACATTTTCCCTTTACGCATTAAAAATATAGTGATTTTAGAAGACCAAAACCGACTTTTTCTGTAATATCTGACTTTGTATTTCCTTCTAGTGTACCTCAGGACCGCAACGGATCCTTGCTTTTTAATATTTACGTAAATGATTTTTCACGACTGTCGATATGAAAGATCTTGGCGTATGGTGATTTAAAAATTTACCAAAGAATTTCTTCCTCCACCGTTTGCCCTATACCGTAGAGCATGGATGCACAGACCGCGGCCCGCCTGTCGAATACTGGTGGCCCGCCGACAGCAAAAATAATACTCTCGTACATTCGAAGAATATTTAATTCTATTCCAGAATAAAACCAAAAAAATATGTTCGAAAAGTAATTTGAATCTCGCGCGCGCGCTATTTGAATCTAGCGCCCAAAAATGCTAAGTCAAGTAACATCGCTTGCTGCCTTTATATAAAGTTCAAAATAGTAGAGAAATCAAGAATTTTCTAGCGCGGTGTGAGCAAGCGAGATAGCAATAGTCCCAAATTCCCGATTGCTCGCGTAGGTACGAGTAGATACACGAAGCTTCCAGAGTCGTATGCGCGGTATAAAAGCCACGCTAACCGCAGCGACCGACAGTTCGGTTTTTAATTTGAGTGAAATGTCAACAGGAAGAAATAAGCGCGAAAATACAAAGCGAAGTAATAAGTGATTGAGAATAAGTGCAGTTTAATAGTGTTTTGGGGAGGTAATAGTTCTAGTGTAGATTTTAACTCGACTAGCCGGTGTCATATATTTTGATCCACATTCAACGTAGATTTCCTGTTAACCCGTCAAGTGCCGTGTATAATTGTGTTGTGAAATCGTAAGTAAAATTCAGTTATTAATAAGTGTTTCCCTACCTATTTAATCAATTTTAATCAAATTTAGCTTTAATGTTGGCCAAATATTAAAATAAAACAAAGAAATTACTATTTTTATCAGAATTTCTCTAACTGTAATAATTACGTCATTATTTCAGATATAAAATCTGTATAAAAATCTTAAAATTTCTGAGGAATTTAATCAATTATTTTTGATAATTTAAAAAGAATGGGTAATTTAAGTAGGTACTGTAATTGTTTTTAGGTGCTGTGTTAATCCTAGCCAGGATTAGAACGCAACATGGAGAAGCCAGGACCTAGTAAAAAACGTAAGGTTAAAGGTGAAAATCGGCAGTTTCAAGAAATTTGGACTGAGAAATACTTTTTGTATGGTCGCATAACAAAGTCGTTTGTTTAATTTGCAAGAATTCTGTTGCGATTGCAAAGGAATATAATGTAAAAAGGCACTATGAAACGCAGCATCCTTCTTTTACCAAGTTTACAGGCGAATTAAGAAAGCAAAAAATGTTGTCTTTAAAACGGGAGCTTATTGGTCAGCAAGCTATGTTTACAAAACCCATTCAAGATTCAGAAACAGCTACAGAAGTTAGTTATGAAATTTCTCGAATGATAGCAAAGCGAAGTCGCCCCTTCAATGATGGCGATTTTGTAAAAGAATGCATAGAAATTGCCGCTAAGAAAATGTGTCCAGAAGCAGCAAAAAGTTTGAGAAAATTCAACTGAATCGTATGACTATCCAAAGACGAATTATGTCTTTGTCAGGTAATATTGCGGAACAATTAATTGAAAAAACTAAGATCATTGAATTTTTCATTAGCACTCGACGAATCCACTGATATTAGTTCCACAGCTCAACTTCTCAGATTCATACGAGGTGTTACTCAAGATTTTGAAGTCTTAGAAGAGTTATTCGGAATGTGTTCATTGATAGGTCAAACCAAAGGAGTTGATATACTCAATGTACTTTTGGATGAGTGTTCAAAAACTGATTTGGACTTATCAAAATTATCGGGAGTTGCGACTGACGGTGCTCCTTCGATGATTGGTATCAATTCCGGGCTAGTTACTTTACTGAAAAAGCATCTGCAAGGAAAAAACATAAACGCTGAAGATCTCATGCAGTTTCACTGCATTATACACCAAGAAACCCTCTGTTCTAAAAAAATTGGATTTCAAAATGTCATGAAAGTGGTAGTTTCGACTGTAAATTTCATAAAATCACGAGGACTCAATCACAGACAATTCAAACAATTCCTTGATGACATCGAAAGCGAATACGGAGATTTACTGTATTATACAGAAGTAAGGTGGCTAAGCCGTGGATTGACACTGGAACGATTTCTAAATTTAATAGAAGAAATTGGAATATTTCTGGCGGAAAAGCAAAGGGATGTCCCGGAACTTAAAAATCCTGATTGGTTGTGTGATTTGGCTTTTTAGTTGACATTACAAATCATTTGAATATCTTGAACACACGGCTTCAAGGCAAAAATCAACTGATATCCCAGCTCTACGCTCATGTATCATCCTTTCAATGCAAGCTGACACTTTTCAGATCACAATTGAATTCTGGAAATTACAATCATTTTCCGAATTATAAGAAAATGGCTGAAAAATTCAACAAAACTGCGATTAATTTCAGTTATGTAGAAAAGCTAGATATTTTGATTCAATCTTTTCAAGACAGACTTTCGGAGTTTAAAAAAGTGAAACCTCTGTGGGACATATTCAGCAATCCTTTCACGATTTCAGTTGAAAATGCGCCAGAGTCAATGCAGTTAGAAATTATCGACATTCAAAACGATCAAGATTTACGCAACAAATTCAACGAAGGAGACTTGCTGAACTTTTACCGCTGCATTGATAAAAATATGTACGAAAAGTTGCGCATAAACGCTCTGAAATGTGCCAGCTTATTTGGTTCTACCTATATATGTGAACAAACTTTTTCAATACTAAATAATAATAAAACAAAAATCGAAACCGCCTTGCAAATGAAAGTTTAGAAGCAGTTTCACGTGTTGCTACAAGTAAATTTGAGCCAAATATAAAAGATTGTAAGCACTATGCAGTGCCACGCTTCAAATTAATAAATTCTTTTTGAATTTTAATAAATTATTATCAATTCTTTATTGTCTTTAATTACCTATACTTCTGGCGGCCGGCCCGCCATCAGTTCATGATTTGCCCGAGTGGCCCCTAGTCTTCATAAGTCTGTGCAACCATGCTGTAGAGAAAGGTATCTATCATAGACACTTGTGTGCTGTTCTTACTTGCTTTAAAAATGTCCTGTGTAATATTTGTCTATCTCATCAGTCGTATTTCTGATCTAATTTGTTAATTTACGAGCAATTATCTTATTTGATTATTGTTGATAGAACCCCTACTATCTCCATCAAAACCAAATTTTAGAAGATGTACAAAATATGCTTCAGAATTTTTATCAATCAAAACAGATTGTTTCCATTCGTTTCGCAGTGGAGATCATAAGAGTCTACTAAGAAGATATTATTTTAAATCACTGATCCAAGGCAGGAAAGGTAGTGATAATTTTTTGGCCAAATTAATGCCTGCGATCAAAGCCTTGATTCATCTGCTTATTGTGCCACAATACGCTACCAAATCGTCTAATACCCGAAAAGAATTTCTTGTAATACCACGGCCACTTATGGTTATGTTCAATTAAATGTTGCAGTTGTATTGCGGTGTTTTACAAAGAAATATGTATGTTTCTTGTTATACGCCATATCAGAATGAGTTTGGTATTTAGCAACAAACTGAATTTCTGTTTGTTATCAGAAGCTACAGTTACGTTTCGACTTAAGTTTCATCCCTTGATCTTCCTTTATTCATAAGTCTGTCACAAACTTCATATTAAATGCTCTTCAACCAATCATGATGAGTTATTTCAAAAAATTCTAAAATCACTTAAATTTTGAAGGACGCTTCCACCACATTAAAACGAATTTGGGCCGATAAAGGAAATGGTTTCGAAGATTTCTCTATAAGGGCTATTTCTTTATTAAAATTTCAATTATTTTTAATTTTCGAGTTGGGGATGTTCCCTTGTTAGTCCACTGGTCCAACTTCACATTGAATGTGAAACTGTATATTTGCTGTTCTGCCACTCTTGCTGAGGCAAAAAGTTCCGTGCCAGCTAATAATATAATTAGATGATGCAATCGGCACGGTATGTAAGGTTTTGGTACAATGCATACAACAATTGACTTTTAATCTTCTTATATTTACATCAACTATCAGTTATTCATTACGAACTTTGCAACAGGCTTATTCCTGGAGTATACAACCTTTGTTTTTACTCTTATCTTTATTAGAAATCAAGAGGGTGTGCGTCACATTTCCAAATCATAATAGCAGCTGCACTAAACAAATTATAACTAGAGAGGACTCTAATCTAAAGTAGGACACGCAGTTGTTTTTTTTTCTGTTTTGTTTCATCCAAAAACGATCATAAACATATTCCAACACAATTTCTTTTGAACAGTGTCATAGTAGTAATTTAATTTCGAGATCGATTCTTCAATTATTTTAACGCTATTTCGCGCTAATACACCAACAAAGAAGCTTTTACCGCACAGAAGTGGCAGTTAAAAGAGTGAATACTCGTATCAGTCACGGTCATACAATCTCATAGACGTTTTTACTTGAGGCGCCAGTTCATTAGAAACGCTATAAGTACGTAGATAACCACTTTCGCGTAGATATTAACCACATTACGCGGGTTTAATTTGTTTTGACATGTGAAATAGTCGCATCGTTGCTCCTATCTACGTATGTATGTAAATAAGAGAAAGAGGTTGTAAGACGATTCTGTTATTTTTATTAAAACATCTGAGATCATATTTGCGGACCACCTTAGAGAATTCCATGACTCTACTAATAACTACTCTTGTAATAATTATTGCTTGATGAAATTTTGTACATATGTAGATTGATTCAGAAAATTTGTTATTTAAAAATTGATTCGCTTTTTCATCATGTATGTAGTTTAGGGAATAATCTTTTCGTATTTCTATTTATTTTTCCAGAACCATTAACGTGGGTTAATTATGCTAAATGTCTAAAACAAATTAATTTTAAGCTCATTAATTAAATATCTAGCAGGAACAGGAATGATAATTAAGATTTCAAAAAGGGTAAACAAGATTTTGAGGTAAATGGTGACGCAGCAGCGGTATCCTCCCTCTGTCTTCTATTGTTTCTTGAGATTTAATTTAAATATTGAAATTACGTACCATTATTTTACGATCTTAATAGACTCTTCCTAAATTAAAATTTCAAAACCAACAGCAAAGAAAGTGGTGTCGCTCAAATACGTTGGTGATGAGCTCGGTCTGACGCAAAGGATTGATCCTTTTCTGATTATCATTGGTACATAAATTACTATATATTTGAAATTCTTTTATCTATTGGCCGTCAAAAGCGATCATTACGTTATAATTATAGGAAATGTGTATGAAACACTGACAGCAATTTAGATTTTCTTTAATTTTTAGGAATCGGAGTTTAAAAACAAAACAAATTGGTCTCTGTGTTCCGTCTACACTATTACTTATGGGCGTCTAAGATTCGATGAACATGATACACGGACAAAATTACCGACATATGAAATCTTAAAGATCTCGATCTGATAGTCTGTCGATAGCTGAGTATCTACCCTTTTTTGTTCACCTTCTTATCAAAGCGTCTGGCAATGCCGCAACATGAGAACCTCATTCCCCGCTTAATTAAACTTGCATGGATATTATGTCGTATTCCCTTTCTGTTGATTGAAAGTATCTTTAGATCTAAAACTTAGATATACTGATTACATCAGAGATGCACTCTAGATATGAATTTTGTTTTATTTACTTTTGTCACGAATATTATTGCAATTACCCATTCAGTCAACATATGGAACAAAATAGTACGAATATATGTTAGATTAAACTTAAACATATTTAAGGTGGTTTCAGAACATTCAATACGACTAGTTATTACACTCATCCGTCAGTAACAAGTTGCCTGTTAAAAAAATTATCTGACATTGACTTATTATTAGACCTTTTCAATCTGATCTGACAGAAGAAAATATGTTTATTTCAAGAGTTTATGGCATCTAACAGTCATAGGCTACGGTTAATATAATCAACCGGCTTTACACAAAAAAATGATATTTTAAAAAATGCCTCCTTCCATTAGTACTATTTCTAGTAACGATTTCAAACCGATTACGACAACAATCAGCATGTTATTCAGTGTTATCATCTGTTGTGTTTATACTTCCTTCGTAGCGGTTCCTTGATCCAAACAACATAGCGTTCAGAATTTCATTCTGTTGCCTTTATACAGTGAGTAAAATATAGGAACGCATTTCAAGATCAGGTGCAACATGTAAGTTTCCACAAAGCTCCTCATTTACCTAGTGGAAACTGACCTGCCCTTGAAGTGCGTCCCTATATTTTGCCTCACTGTATTTTGTTTAACATTTCTCTCTAGTGTTTCTCCAGATGTTCATCAAGTAATTGTCTTTTGATGTAAACAGGTGGTGTATGGGTTTTTGCATAGCTTTTGAGAGGATTTCTTTTATTTTATCTGATGCTGTTTTTGTTTTTTCTGTTTGCTTTGTGAGTTCATTTATATGTAAGCACTTTGTTTTGGTTTCCTCTTTGCTTCTGTTTTTATTTACATTGTGTTGTATTTGCTTTTCTTTTGTTTCCTCTCTGTGTAGAATAGGCAGATATCTTTAGCGTATGTCTATTCTTTTCCTTTTATGGCTATTGAAAAAGGTTCGTTGCATATACAATATATAATATTTCCGGTACACTTTCTTCAAATCTATGAATATTATTAAAACTATTTTTTTTTAGTTTGTTTTTTAGTTCGCTGATTAAATCATGTACCTGCTGCTGTTGTTATGCCGGTGTGCTCTTCAATGCCGTACGATCTTTACTTATATATATATATATATATATATATATATATAATATGGATAACTGCGGTCTTCAATTATATTGTTTATCAGTTTTGCTAGTAGTGTTTTATTTGTTTGCAGATTCTGTATTATGTGTCTAATTTCTTCTTCCATTTATAGGTGCCGCCTTTTTGTGTGTTTTAGATTTTGCTCTTTTCGTTTTGATTTGTTGGTTTATTAAGTGTCATATTTTCGTTGGTTTTTTGTATCTTCCAAATTCTTTTTGGTAGTTCTGCTTCTTCAACTAGTTTGGAGATATTGGTTTTTTGTTATAGATAGTTTCTTATTCATGGCCATTTTCCTCTTCTTATTAGCTTTCCCATAATCGCAATCCGCAGACGTGCCTTTATAGGTCTTGTCGGAATATGCAGGACTCTACCCGTGAAACACGCGTACTCACATTGCTAAAGATGTTCTTTAGAAATGTGAGGGGAAGATGTGCTTGGGGCTTGGTCTAAGAATTTGGGGCGGATAATACTTCAGGGATACAGATAGATCTGTGGTAGATCTAAGTAATCCAGACGCACATGTTGTCAAACGAAACATTTCAATCTACAGGCAGTATTCAAAATTGCGTGGAAATCTGGACATGAAGTGATCGTCAGTGTGCGGCCCAAAGTAGGCAAAAACAAAATCAAATAATCACTCCAAGCGATGTTTGGCACAGCTTAAACGAAATTTATTTAGTAATCTAAATTTCTGTCTATCACTACACACCAGGAACCAAAGAGAAGTAAACGTGCTCGAAAGGAGCTAGAGAGATAATGCTGGTTTTCTGCATTAGTTGGTGTTGGATGCATTATGAATTCAGTTCAACATTTCCTTTCGAAATACATGTATTTTTCCGATACAGAAAATGCAGCCGGCTTTGCATCGACACATCGCCTTAAGTGTGAGTCAGATAGAACTGGATGTATTCTGCAAAAATAACCGCAGTTTTTCGAAATCGAATTCAAATTTCTTGGTTTACTGTTAGATCGTAGATTACCCCTACCGATTGGTCAATTGTTAAGTTTTATATTAACTGCATGATAGTTTACAATTTGTTAACCAAGCGCAAGTTCCTAAAAATATAATGCTTACAGAATGAATATTCTCATTAGATGAGGAAAATGGTTTTGTTCCATTTCGAATGAATTCATTTGCAGTCGCAATGGGTAAGTTAGTAGAATTAGTTACCAAGCTGGTATCATATTCACGCTGGTCTCCACATTTGTTATTCTGCGATTTTATAGGGTCATTCCATGTGAAATCAATGAAAACGAGGCACAAATTTTCTTGACTCCCTCCGATTTCGTTGAAATTTGGTGTACTTGTTATACTAATTGAGAAATTGATGAATAAAATTTTTAGCCCCGTAAGTCAACAGGTTACACCGAAAGGTAGAAAGGGTAAAAGATTAAGAAGAAGAGAAGAAGAAGTCAACAGGGGCCGAAAATACGGAGGGTAACAGTTTCCCCCAAAATCTCCTAGTCGCGACATTCTTGCACCTTCAAAATTCAATATCTTCGGTTCTATTGTAGCTAGAGAGCCCAATCTTTTTCTATTTTAAAGCTCTTAATATTCTCTACAAGATTACTATAATCAAAAAAATTGAAAAAACTGAGGGACACCTCCCTAATTTAAAGGTCGTGACAAGTGGTGGATGAAAGGGGGAGGGGAGAAATGTATCCCTCGATTCTTTTGAAACTTGGGATTCTCAAAGAGTAAGTCCTAAAGAGCATATCCTGAAATTTTTGAAGGTGCAAGAGTGTCGCGACTTGGAGATTCTGGAGGAAATTGTTACCCTCCGTATTTTCGGCCCCTGTCGACTTACTTTATTCGTTCTCTAAATACGAAAGGGTTACTTTCTGTGTAGCCTTTCCTCGTGCAAAGTTGTACTATCAGATCACTTTGAAATATCTATAGATTTTCCGCGAGGCATTTTATAATCGATAAAATCAAAATAAAAAATAACCGCTTAAATTTCAACGACAAAAATGCACTTGTTCTTACAGTAACTGGGTTTTGGAAACTTATATGTTTATTATCAGTATAATGCTAGCTGCACAGTTGACGACCCTTCGCAAGTAGTCAAAGTGAACATGGCGATGATGGTTCCTAACGAACTTCATAGAACCATTTAGGTATTGTCACAATTACGTTGAATCCGCAATGTAATTATATATTTACCGGTAATATTTTAATAATAAGCAAATATTTGTTGGGAATTTATGCAAAATTTCTAAAATGGACTCATTATAGTGAATATTTTAGTAGTCAAATAAAAAATAACTAAGTTATTGTAAGTGTGTGGGGATGTGGTATTTGACTGAAAGAGGAATGGAATGAATTCATTGTACTTTTATTATCTTAACTAATAAATTTCAAATTACATCTCAAATTATGACAATTAAAAAAACATTATCAGTCTCTTAGTGCGATATTTTAGTGAGTCTATCTTTAGTCAACACAAATAAACTGGATGGTTTGCCCACGCGAGAACATGCCATGTATAATTGTCCGTGTGAAAAACACGGTGTGCCCAAATCTAAGCCACAAAGAGACATCGTTTGGCCTTGAGACTTATTGATTGTCATTGGGAATGCCAATCTAATTGGAAATTGAACCCGTTTGAATTCAATTGGCACATCTGTGGGAATAATAGGGATTCGTGGTAATAATACATCTTCTCCTCGGAACTTGCCATTCAAAATGGTGGCTTCGACATCGTTTCTCATCAATTTTTAATGACTAATCGCGTGCCATTGCACAGCCGTGGTGGGTTCAAATTACGAAGCAAAATAACCGGAGATCCAACCTTTAGTTGTAAATGGTGCGGGGACATGCGTGGCAAATCCAATGAGATCAAAAACTCTGCTGGATAATTTACAGCTTCGTTGGTATCCCAAACTGTATCGATAGATTTGTATGACACCAAATCCCCTGTTGTATCTTGAAATTCAAATCGTTAACGTCCACATTTTTTGCTGCCAAAATTGCTCTTTCTGCCAGTCACTCATGATTCAAGTATTGTGTGTGTATTTCGGGAAATATCTGGTCAATGAGAGCATTTTGCGAATTAATGATTGTGCAGAAATCGGTCGGCAATACGGGAATAAATAATTATAGCACTGCAAATTGATGACACATTTACTATGAGAATATACCTAACATGAAAGTTGCACTGAGAAAGTGAAATGATAAGTATAAGCGTCACTGCTACGATCGACGCACAATCAATAATAATGGCCGAAAACAGTTCAGGCCCTAAACTTTAGTGGGTAAGAGAAAGTTTATTGTGTGAGAAGGAAAGGAGACCGGCTTCATTCTCATCCCTACTCCTCTGTGCTGTTTACGGAGTGAGAAGTGACACCGGTGGACGCCTGGCGGGAATAACTGATCGAGTGGTAACTGAACTGATCAATTATCGACCGCCGAGAGTAGACAATTATTGAAGTACTAATATAGCTATTAACCTTCCTATACTCACGCATACGGTCTGTGAGACCGATTTATATAGTATAGTATACGTCTTTCATTTTGACGTGATTATAGGAAAGTTAAAAATAGGGGTTGGTGGTAGAAAAGTGAAATTTTGGGTTTGTATGTATTTTTTAATGCAGAATCATAAAAAAGTTATAATAAAAAATTTTGTTCAAAAAATAAAAAGAAAATGTTGGGGTGGACTACCCTTATCACTTAGGGGTATGATAAATGGTTTACGTCCTATTCTCAGACCTACTGAATATATACACACAATTTCATAAGAATCGGTCAAGCCATTTCGGAGGAGTTTTGCTACAAACACTGTGACACGAGAATTTTATATATTAAGATTACATGTATATATATATATATATATATTTCGTGACCTTTTATACTTATCTTATATGATAGATCTCTACCACTAATAGGTCAATAAAACAAGGCTGGTTTGAACGATAGTTATATTTTCAGAACGTTTACAAACGTTTTCCGAATACCTTCTTCAGTGAAAATATAACTAGATAAATATATAAACAAACATTTGTTTTTATTTGGGAACTATCAACAAAATGACTAATGACTAGGATTTCTTGATATAGAGGATGTGTAACCAACTTTTATATATATATAAATTATAAAAACTAAATTAATGTGTAAACATACATGCAAATTAAGTAAAACCTTATATCAAAAAATCTTTGTCGAAACCTTAACAATTCTGTTCAAGGACTAGGAAAACCCAAATTTAAAAACCTAGCCAAAGGTTTCCTTCTTAAGAAATGCAAATGTCATTTTAACAAATTGCTATATACATTACTTAAATTTTGAATATCAGTTCTGAAATTAATAGTTTTAGTGTCTTTTTGTATATTTATCATTTCATATATTAGTCTTTTTTTATAATTATTTTCTGTTTTTAATATAATTGTGTTTTCAAAATCAAAGTAATGCCCAAGATCTTTGTAATGCTTTGTTACAGCGGTCATTGCACCAAAATCATTATTTAAAGAATACAATATTTAAATAAAAGGTTGTATAGCCATAAGTATTCTTTAAATAATGATTTTGGTGCAATGACCGCTGTAACAAAGCATTACAAAGATCTTGGGCATTACTTTGAATTGAAAACACAATTATATTAAAAACAGAGAATAATTATAAAAAGACTAATATATGAAATGATAAATATACAAAAGACACTAAAACTATTAATTTCAGAACCGATATTCAAAATTTAAGTAATGTATATAGCAATTTGTTAAAATGACATTTGCATTTCTTAAGAAGGAAACCTTTGGCTAGGTTTTTAAATTTGGGTTTTCCCTAGTCCTTGAACAGAATTGTTAAGGTTTCGACAAAGATTTTGATATAAGGTTTTACTTAATTTGCATGTATGTTTACACATTAATTTAGTTTTTATAATTTATATATATATAAAAGTTGGTTACACATCCTCTATATCAAGGAATCCTAGTCATTAGTCATTTTGTTGATAGTTTCCAAATAAAAACAAATGTTTGTTTATATATTTATCTGGTTATATTTTCACTCAAGAAGGTATTCCGAAAACGTTTGTAAACGTTCTGAAAATATAACTATCGTTCAAACCAGCCTTGTTTTATTGACCTATTAGTGGTAGAGATCTATCATATAAATTAAGATTACATACAACTTATTCACTTGTCAGAACTTTGATGGGCGGTAGTCTATATCTTGGATCACATAGGGTGAAGAAAATGAATTCTAACTTTGGTTTTCACTATCTGGTTATCATAAGACAAAATTACGGAAGGTAGCACAAAATATGGCAAAGGGCAGGAAGAACTAGAACAATATCAATAGGTGGTCAAGATGCAAGCAAAGCACTACTTTTTTTCTTTCTTCTTCTTTTCCTTTTGCTTTTCAGGCATTGTATTGGAACCCCGCTCCTCATTTCACCAGTTATTTGCACCTTTCTCTGTCCATTACTAAAGGAGTCAGTTAATTCATACTCTTTCCTCTATTCCTTCCTATATCCTATATGCGATATATCCACTCGCCTCTTGGCAATCGTCTTTTCTTCAATGAGATTCTCGTTTCCGATAATTATCTTTTTGTAATTATTTCACTTACCATTCTGACTACATGCCCGTGTGTTGGTCATTATTGGTTGTTGTTTTGTGTTTTGTCTTTCTTCATTTCTTATTCTGCCGCACAAGCCACGATCCAGAGAGTTTTAAAATTGAAATAGTTAGGTATCAAGAACGAAAGTGCAGATATACTCATAGTAAACATCTACAGGAGGCACGGCAATTAAGGATCATAAACGGAACAAAGCTATTAGTTTAAATACAGAAAATCTTACCAACAATTTATAAAAAAGAGGAAAATGGAGGATATTGTAGAAGGGTTAATAAAGAAATGGATGAATTAAACAACGAACTTTTGTAAGGAAATTATGTACTATTACTAATCATCAAATTGCAAACTAATTTAATTAGTTTTAAGACTTTATTTGTCAGGGATGTCTGATGCAGTAGTAAGTTTCAATCCACAAAGAAAGTCCAGTCAATTGTAGCAAGTTTCTGAAATATACTAACAGTTGTTTCTAAACTTTTGGAGAAATACGTACGTATCGGACATATTACAACGTCTAAATAAAACGAAGGAAAGACGCCAACGACAAAGCACCAAATTGTTGTATTACGGCGAGCAACTAGCCGGAAAATAGGAGAATTATTCTAATTTAGAACGCTGTGACGCCACCCTTGATATGTGGACTGCACTGTTAAAACCTTCGTTGCCGTTGGCTCAACAATAAATTCCAGTGATCGCAAGAAGTCCGTGAATATGTGGGTGGAAATTGCATATAATACTGATATAGTACTTGCCCCAAAAGACTTTTCATTGTTTCTATTTAAGATTGTGAGATTGCGTAATTTGCGATAATAGTTTCTTCGTTAAGAATCTATGATAAATTGTAGATAGCTGCAAATAGTAGTCATTTTCATAAACACATCAGCGTGAATCGGCATAATGTTGAAATATTGTATTGATTGATAGGAAATTAATCGTCATGTATTTTAGAAACTCCTCTATTTAGGTATTCCCTTCAATCACAGTACTTCTTAATTTAAACAGAGTACCCATATTTGATATAAATTAATACGTTACTTGTTATGTTACTTGTATGAATGAATGCCCGATTATTCTGTGTAAAGTATTTATTTGCCACCTACCTACGAAACAATCGGATAATATGGAGTCTAAACGTGTGTAGGTCTTCATTTGGCGGACAATGATCATTGATTCCGAAATGAAAACGCTTTCAAATCATTTCTCGTGCGTAGAACATTTCTTCTTCCACCTTCCTATTGTAAGATCATACTCAGAAAATTTCATAGCTGTCATATATACACATCTCATTGTTCGCTTCATTAGGTGGCGCCATTCGACACACATCAAAAGTTCCTGTATTACAAACGTACAGATTTGCTTGTCCTTTATAGGCATTCCAAGAACAATTGATTTCTAAACGAAACGATTAATAATTGGAGTGAAAAAGAAATCGCTGTAAATTTTATTATTATTATTATAAGCTCCTAGTACGTCAATGCGAAACCAAAAAATGTAAAACAAATATATATTCTATCATTGTTACTGTCATAAAATACAGGGAAAAGTAATTTCTTTACTAATTTGTTCAGAGCAGTAGAGTAGTGCTATTTAAATAGGAATTCAAACTTCAATTTTAAAACGGTTAGGATATTACCTGAATATTAATTTTCTGCTTTCCTGTAGCAATTTTGTTACCCCTCGTTTATTCTCCCCATCCTTTCCTACTTTTGCCTTACCTTTTCCTAGGACCAACTTATTACATAGCTCTTCATTTATATCGATGTACAGCAGATTCTTTTTATGAAGATATATTTCTTAATTCAATTAACAAATTTTGTTAATTTAATTCATTCTTAATTTTATTTATTTCACATTTCATTTTTTGTATTTATTTTTGAATTGTGTACTTGCTCTATGAAAGGTATATACGTATTTTATTTACATAAGTTGTTCTGTAATTTGTATACCACCGTTGGATAATAAAGTTAGTATTATTATTATTATTACCAAGAGTAAGAAGTTGCCACATTGTAATTTTGAACTAACCCTTTCAAAGCGAACGAGTTTCCTATAAGTTAATGGATGCAATTCCTCGAGACAGAATTACACAATTGCTTCAATTTGTTCCCAGATTACCCGTACATATGTACCATATATACATATATGCATATACCGACGATTACGGGTATAACAAGACCATCTAGAAGTGACTGCGTACCATCTCAGAACAAAACGTCGACAAAATCACAGTCTCGCATGCTGTTAGATAACCGCAAAACCCATATGCAAATGTAGGTATGTGCATACGCACGTTTGCAATTGTCCTAATGGCAGTCTTATTATCTGGTAGTGAAAAAGATTCGCCTATACTTAAGTAGATACTACTTGCATCAAAATTTTAACGCAGGTTTATGTGTTTTTACCACAACCCGCCGAAGCTTATATCAGTAGTCGAGTAGTTACACCCTATATAACCGCACTTTCATAACTAGATGTGTCAATTTATAGTGGACAGCTTAATTTTTTGGATACCATTGCAGAAAACTATCGTACAAAGTTTTCCAAAACAAGATGTGATACCAACCTCATCAGCTTGTGTTTTTGAGTTGTCTGTTTTATTTTGAACCATCTGTGGGTCGCAATTTTGTTAGTATGACATACATTTACAAGTAAATTAATAGGAATTAACCAATATCAATCTTTACATGCAAATGAGCAAAGAATTGAATAAGTTCAACGATTTAATAACAACCGACATGCTTTCTAACTTTGGAATTGCAACAAAACATATTGTAGAAGCCCAGCCTTTGTTTAGAATTTGGTTGTGTTGGGAATAACAACACAAACTAAACCAACACTAAATCGTGTTTCCAAATTAATAATTGTGTGGTGGGAATTTATTGATGTGATTTTGTGTGACATTGACGGTCAAATTCTGTGCCTATATATTCCTATAAACCTGCAAAAATAACATAATGCCTACATCTTATAGATTGGCTTAGACGTCCTCATAGAAGTGCCCAGAATTATACTACTAATTTGTCTTTCTTCTTTTACTCATGCTTACCACGTTCGTGTAATAGTAAAGGCATTAAAATATTCTTGCACGAATACATAGGTTCACATGAGCCAAGAATTCGACGTGTATGAAGATAAATAATATAATTATCTAACTCTTCAATAACAGGACAATTACACCTTATCAACGTCGAATTACGCAAGTTATATTTGCGTGTGATACTACCAAACTCTTGATGAAGGCATTAACATTACAAACACTATAAGCTACGTGGGTAGATAAAATTTTAACGAGACTTTTGCTCTGTACCCAAGAAATATGAAGCTGTGCATATGATATTAAGCATAAGTTGATAGGAATATCAGGAGAGATTCATTCGTCCATTACACAAAGAACTTTTCTTCAAATTCTTAACAGAGGAAAGTATCCAACCGATCGAAATTATTCGAAGACTACGTGCACAATTCAGGGCCTCAAGGCCCTCACAGTCGCGCGTAGTTTATTTGCGTAAAGCTTTCTCTGAAGCACGCACGGGAGAGACATGATCGTCCAGAACAAACCTTCATCTTTTGTAAACAAATCTACTCCTAATAGATTTTGTTCACAAGGAAAGAAAATTCGACGTACTACTGTCAAATCTTTAATCAGATTATGACTGCTAATATCATGTAGAATCAAACAAATGATTTCAATCGATAAGGGACGTAATTTTGCCCCAGATAATGTCATGCAACTGAAATCAAAATTCGTGAAAAGTTGGAAAAAGTTTCTTGGTTACACTTGGATATCCCATTCGTAGTCCTGACCTAAGTCTATGCAACTGTAACATATTTGAACCCGTGGAAAGGCTCTGACAGGATAGAATGTATGAAATCTCTAATCGGATGGGAGGAATGTGTTTCCAACACTAGGAATCATGTTTATTTTGCCCCAATAAAATGATACCAGGAATATTTCATTTACATTTAATCTTCCCACGTACAAAAATCTGAAGGATCACTTTATAACAATAAATACCTTTCCTTCAGTTTACTTCTTTCTTTTAACTACCTGTTTGACCCACTCCTGAATATACACTTCACCATCTTGAATTAACCGTATTACAAATTATTTCATCCAGTTAATCATCATCCTGAAATAATAAAGCTTTCTTATAAACCTCTTATGCAACCCAAAATTTTGCTTACAACTAGATGACATGCAAGTTAAACTATTGATCTTTAGTTCACAATTCATGAATAACTCAGTGCTTTTTTGAATTGCTATATAAAGCATATTCCTCTGCTATCTATCTATCTGCATAAAGTAATCCTATTTATTTATTTATGGTTTACAGAAAACAATGCAGCCACGTTGACCATAAAAGCATAAATAATCTAATAAGAACATACCACGACGGACAGGTAAAAGAGCGATTCCATTCTTTTTTCTGTGAATGTCCACGTTTCGCTCTGTGAACATATGAAGAATGTTCGAGTACATCCTATAAAGGACTTTAAAACAATAATAAATCTATGTTAGCTGGGCATTTGCAAACGTATTGGTAGCAAATAGACAACGTTGTAGCAGATGCATTCAGTAAACGGCCAGTCAAGATGACACAGCCAAACTGGTATCAGACTGGTATGATATACAAGAAAGTAAGTAGTGGATAGAGCTGGCCTATCTATGTGTGTGTGTGTGTGTGTTTCACAATGCAGTGATTTAGTACCGCATTGTTCCAAGGCAATGAAGTGCTCAGGGCGTGAGATGGCGTCATTTCCGGTTGATATCTGCACAACCGAATATGCGGAAGTCGACTGTGAAATATTTCTCGGTCGAGTTTTTTAATTAGTACTCGCTTCGTGACATAATATTTGGAACGAGCGCCGAGTACTCTGAGAGATGCTTACGCGATATGAATGCAGACATATGTTGCACATTATATCAGGAGTTGTTTATCTAGAATGTGATGTGAACCGTATCGGTTGTTATATTGGATACATCCGATTCTATTGACAGATGGGTGAAATGCAATTAAATATGATAAATCGAATGTATATAAAACAAGTCAATAACAACAATGTAGTACCCATCACAACTATACATACATATGTATATAAAAGCACCAATTGAGTTAATTTATATGCTTTTAACTTCTCTCTTTTTTAAAAAGTGATACTACACTGTTTAAAAAGAGTCAAACATACTGTCATAAAACCATTCAAATTTCACTCTGAACATTCCCCAAAAGGTATTCAACCACAAGCATTGTAAGTGATTATGGCTATGGTATGGGTTCGTATTGTTGCCATTGTTTGATATTCTGATCCGTATAGAAATCATATTTATCGTGTAACTTTGTTCAATTTTAAAATAAAGGTTCGTTTTTCGTTTATATAACTTAGTTAGGATTTTACTTCATTTAATGAGAGACATGACATATGCACATCGATTGTTTGATAACCAACATTCTGCTCTAGAACTAGTATACAAATTGTGGACATATAGTGGAAAGCAGGAATCAAACGAATTACGTCAACATAAAAGTGCATTATCCATAATAGAATAATACACGTATGTATATGAGTAAAGTATAGCAGACACGGATGGTAAACATTTGAAACTTTTACTGACTATTTAAATGCAGATCTTGCTTTTTGCAATCATCGCATTATAGCTAGTCGCTAAATATACGGATACTTTTAAAAGCAAGAAACTTTCTGTTAAGAGCACTATACTAGCGCTCTGACAAATGATATCCAACAGCAGTATGTTTATTAGAACACCGGTAATATATCTTTCGTTGTGTTTAGACGTATTTACCTTTCAAGTACTAAAATTGACATGTTCGAACGGATGCCCCACGTGAAAGAATCTCTCGTATCACAGAAAGTAATGCACGCAACATGTGTTATTCATGTTTTCACGAAACCAAAGGCTCGTATTTCGGTATCATGTAATTCATGTTTTCTGTCTGTCAATCAAAGAGAATTATGGCTTTCTCACATTCATTGAAGCATTCTATATTTATACATCGTGTGGTTAATTAAGGACCAATTTATTCTGAAGTGTTTTGTAACAAGCTTATAATAGATCGTTGAATGGACAGGTATTAGTAGTCATGAAAGGTACAAAATAATACGGAACTTTATGACATGCGCAGCTACATGTATATAAAGGCTGTCCTATCGTTTTTGTTTTGAAAAACTGCGAACAGTTATCAGTGTAATTAAAGAATTCACTATTTAGGTAACCTAACAGACCACGCATTTAAGATTTACTAACTATAGTCCCTAATAGAAGTCAATTCTATATCAATACTCTACATAGTTGTAATTCCAAGATGGATTGCAAGGGCCGAATGTGTCTACGTGTAGATACGTCCAACATTTTACAGCTGTCTTGGAACCCAAATACTAAGAATAGCGTTGAAATATGTCAACGTATGACACAACTGAGTCAAGAGTACCTTAACTCTTGCGAAAGAAAAATCATCAATTTAGCTCCCGCATGAAGCATGAAGGATCACATTGTATAAACATTTAATAATAATAATAATAATAATAATAATAATGTCTCTATTGCATCAACTGTTACAATATATATATATATATATATATATATATATATATATATATATATATATTGTATATATATATATATATATATATTGTATATATATATATATATATGTACACACAAGAGAGTGAAGGTCGCAATCTCAAGGCAAAGTTCAGCTAATGCTGCTTTGCAACTCAACCTTGCTATACTAGACAATACATATATGCACATCCAAATATACGCATATACGTATACACATATACACACATACACTGCCTAAATCTAAAAGATTTCGATGATGCAAATAGAGGCAAAATAAAAAAAAGAAAAGCACTACTACTAATTCATACCAATTCAAGCCACAAAATATTTAACATTTTTAAAAGAAAAGCAAATAGCATTCCTGTCTAAAAAGTGTAAACCAAAATGAGGAACTACTTGCGTGCACCAGAACCGCGCCCATCTCTCAGATATTCCCTCAAATTGCTACTAAATGAGGTACTACACGAAACTTCAACAGGTAAACTGTTGTACAATATATAGATTTGAAATCAGAAGGATCTTTCAAGTGCCGTTGTATGTTGTGGTGGAGAAATTTTGCCCTGAAATCTTGTATTGAAATTATGTATATCTGTCCTAAATGTAATCTTTTGATACAGATACGGCGGAGACCTCAAAGATAGTATTTTATGATATAAGCCCAGGCAGCGAAATTCCCGTATATCATGCATATTGAGCCATCGGGCACAGTTCAGTTTATGGGAAATATGGTCAAATTTACGTATGCCATAAATATACCTAAAAACCTACCTACCAAACATAAATTTTGCGATTTTGAGTAAAAGTATCCAGAGCTGAATGATTAATTGGTACACAGGATGCGAATTGTGAGAGGACAAAAGCTTCGCATATATTTTTTAATAGTTTCATTAAACACGTGCCTATAAGGAAACAGTTTTTTCAAATTAAGATAAGCATTACGAATATAAAGCGAGATTTGTTTCCGATATCTGTGCGTATTATCTAAAATAAGCCCGACGCTTTTTACACTTTCGACAAGTGGAATTTTGACATTATTAATTTCTATATTAAAAACACAAGAGATGTTGCAACATGTTTTCCTGGGGCCCAAAAGAATTGACGATAAACCCGGATAAATCAAAAGCAAACAGTGTTTCACAGAAATTCTATGTAGATAGCTTAAATCCTTATTAATGTTGTCAACAGCTAGTCTCCAATCAGTAGGCCGAAAGGAATAATACAATTGTGTATCATCTGCATAAACATGTGTTTTACAGTGTTTAAGTCCATAGAAGAAATTAGAAGTATATATTGTAAACAGGATAGGCCCAACAATAGATCCCTGAGGAACCCCATGGGGAACATTAAGAAGAGCAGATGTGCTGTTACCAATTCTAACACACTGTTTACGATTGCCCAAATAATTTTCGAAAAGTGATAAAGATACATTGTTAAGACCAATATTATGTAAAATAGACAGGAGAACACGATGATTAACTTTATCGAAGGCTTTACTATAGTCCAATAAAATGAGAGAGGAAACCAAGCCCCTGTCCTGGTGATAAAGCGCTGACGAAAATAATATGTCAGTAAGTCTACTGACATATTATTTTCGATCGATAAATCTTTCCAGCTCAAAAGAGTATATTAGGTAATTGAAAATCTTTTTTGGCGTTTGCTAATGCATAAGGTACAATTTATCAGTGCAAAATTATTTATATTAATACAAAATACATAAATGTAAGTCCAAACCCACGAGGATAAAGACTGCGAAGTTTAGCCATGGAAGCAATAAACTGCAGCCTAACAGTGTTAAGCAAGGGAGTTAAAACGTATGTCTCAAACGCGAATATACTTGAAACGACAAAGTAATATGTACAATGCTTTCACATTGAAGCTATTTCTAGTGTAAGCTAACCTGCGATGGTAAAATCGGCCTTTCAATATATTTAAATCCTCGAAGATAAAGGCTGAGGAACTTTGTCGGAAGGGAAATCAAACTTCAGATAACTGCCAACATGTGAGTAGTGTCCTTCCCCAAAGAGTCACAGTGCTTACTAAAGGTAAAGAAAATTAGAGCAAACTTCCAGTGTCTGTTTAAAGAAATATATGTCTTAAATAGTGTCATTACTGTCATCACAGGGTTTCTTAAAATGTGGACACTGTTCTTTCCAGACCAACTTTTTAAGTCAATTAAGTTGGACACTGATTTAGTTTTTCTTATTCAGTAAATAATAATTAGTATACTCGATGGATGTTCGTCTTTTTCTGTAAATAAAAGCATTTGCATTACTGCGCACATTTTAGATGATTGCAATTATTTTTAAAACTAGGGTCGAATATTTTTATTATTTTTATTTTTGGATTCCTTACTCTCTATTTTAGGATAATAGCTTTCTAGAACAAAATAACAAAGCATGTTGCCTAAAATAAATAAAACGCACTAATGCCAGAATTTTAAGTTATACATAAGGTCCAGTGAAACTATATCGTATCCAATATAAATTTTCCCCATCCATTTACTATTACATCCTGTGACATGTTTCGCTAATAATGGAATGTGGTACTCCCAAACCGTACTTCATCGAATATAAGCTCAATAATACTGCACCACAAATCAGTTCTTTTTACATCGAAGTGAAATGAAGACCAGAAATAGAGAGCGATGGAAGCATCCTAGAAATAAAATTCAAGCGAGAGAAGATCGATACAACCAATAGAGAAGGAAGAATAACAAATACAAAAAAGTGCTACATCTAAGAAATAAAGAAGCAAAAAAATTCAAAAGACGGTGGTGGACAAAATGCAAAAGATGCAAAAAATTACAAAGCAGGTAATTTAAAAGGGCCATATTGATAGCTGCTGAGGAATCACGCATCTTAAAGTATGAACGTAGTAAATAGACCGTTAAACCAGACGAGACGATAGACACAATAGGTTAAAACAGCAATGAAATGACAGAAAAGTGCATGGAAGGCATAGTTAGAAAAAGAAGGATAACAGATTACAAAAAATATAAAGAAGAGAGCGTATAAAGGAAGTGATCAAGGAGGAGAACATGGACAAAAACGAACAGAAACTATTCCTGGGAATATCACTAAATATGCAAAGCAAAAAGATTGGTACCGTAGCATACATTAGAGATGAAGAAGAAAATCTCATAACCGAAGTAAAGGTTACAAGGAAACCAAACTAGCGGCGCGGTCAACTCAACTCCAAGAATATCCTTATACCTGAAGGAGTTGATAGGTTATGGCTTGTGGATGAAGTATGTCATACTGCACCACAGTCCTTGCAATCATTATCAAGTGATATTATTGTCTCATATCTCGTAGCAATCTATGGCACAGACATTATTTATACAAAAAATCAATTAATAAAATTGCTTTCTATTGTATTTCCCTTTCTGTTTTAGAATGCTAAATAATTTATATCTGAAATATATGGAATGTGGTTGTAAGGTTTACGTCTTATGTGTGTATCTCTTACTTAAACACCCCTACATCAAGAAATGCTGACTTGAAGCTGTGAGCACTTAAGCTTGCCTAATTTTATATTCTGGTATTAGTGGCATAGTACTTTAAAATAGAGTACAGCAAACAAATGAAGCAAGTTGGCTATTTCAGCAGCCCATAAGCTAAACGAAGATAAATGAGAATTCAAGTTAGTTAAACGGCAATAAATTTGCTTCTGATTTGTGAGTTCCTATGAACTTTAGCACATGTTTAATACAACTGTAAATCGTGAACGCGAACATAATGTATTTACCAGATTGCGCCTTTAAAGAATGCAGAACCTAAATTTACTCGGTCACGCAATATTTGTTTTAATTAAATCATCTAATTCAATTTCGTCGGCAACTATTCAGTTATCCAAGGCTGTAACTGAAACTAAATAAATTGAATTTAATTCGAATGCAAATACGATTCTACTACTATTGAAATGTTATTGTGAGCAAATGGATTCGCCTTTTAATAAATACCTACATATGCAGTATGTATGTATGTATGTACCGGTGTTAAGAAACGGCCTTGCCCCATTTTGTTTTGAACAAGGCGAGGTGGTGTCATCGAACTCGCCAATTTAAGTGTCATTATTTTTACTCAAAGTGTTATTAACGCGATTTGCAGACGCTTCGTCTCCGTTTTGTAAATTTCTACTTAAGAACGTGAACTTTTATGTCAATTATTGTTACAATTCCTTCATTACGGTCGTCACATCGGTAATACAAAAGGCACAAGATTATTTTAGAAGTACGAAGATAATATTGAGTTGGCACTTGAAACTATTTTATTACTATTGAACTATTTCGAAGGATTAAAAAAATATTAGTGCCCAGTCAGTTTTATACAAAGGCGCTTTTTAACTTGTTACAAAACTAGGAAATTTTTATTCCTGTTTTTGAAAATCTTCGCCTTTAAGATTCCCATACTTCTGCATGCGTTCAAACCAATTTATTCAAAAATTTTCTACCACTATGAAGTCGTTATGCCAAAAACATGGTTTTTAAAGTTTCGACAACTCCGGGTGCTGATAACGCTATCCACGCATTTTTGTATGACATTCGGTAACAGATCGATATTTTTTGTAATAACAACCGATGTCGATCGACGTTACCGCAATTTATCACTATCCATCACGAAATTCTGCAAAGCAATTGTAAACAGTTTTGCCCGATGGCACTTAATTTCTAGAAGTTGAACGAAAGGATTCTATGCATTGCTGTTGAGTTACACTTTGAGCAGAATCGTAAAAAATCGGACAACGAAAATTTTCGAGTGACATTTCCACTCTCACTTGGTTATTCTCGCTCGTACTTATTTTAACATACATACATCCCATTTTAACTTCTTTTTTCTGACTTTGCATTATCTGTTCAGAATGTTGGCGAAATTACAGGAAGCTAGTTGTGAAAGCTCTGACATCTATAAAAAAGAGTTAGGAATACGAATAACAGATCTGCCTCAATTCGAAGATATATGTATTCTTAAATTCTTAATAGGGTTCATTCGTCAATCAGTAACGATTAACTACCAAAGAGGCCCATTAAACCACACAAGTAGTTTAACATCAAAAAGTTGAAAATGCTGCAATTGTACCATATTAAAGAAAGGTATCTTCTGAAAAAGAAAATGTTCGTACAAAATGAACTGAAGCATACACAAAGCTTTGCCACTTCTTCGACCGAATACGTTAAAAACACAATAGCTTATCTACTCTGGACATGATGGCTTGCCCAGCTTTCTAGTGAAAGATTGTGCAACTATATTAGCACCCCCACTTACCTTTATTTTTAATCTATCATTGAGAACAGCAACCTTCCCAAAGAAGAAAATCAGTAGAGTTACGCCCGTCTTTAACCTTCCTATACTCACGTCAAAATGAAAGACGTATACTATACTATATAAATCGATCTCACAGACCGTATGCGTGAGTATAGGAAGGTTAAAAACGATTCTAATGTTTGTGATTACAGGCCTATCAGCATATTGGCAAACTTTGCTAAAGTTTTTGAATATTTGCTCTATACTGATATCTACACAGCTGTTAAGCCCTTTCTATCTCAACAGCAGCATGGCTTCGTGGTGGGTAGGTCGACGACCACTAACTTGACCCACATCACCCAATACTTGAGTGAGGTGCTTGACAGTCGTGGCTAAGTGGATGTCATTTATGTTGATTTCTCTAAAGCGTTTGACAGAATAGACCATGGGATACTCATTGGTAAGTTGGATAACTTCGGCTTCAGTACAGTCCTTTTGAACTTTCTCTGGTCCTACCTCACTGATCGAAACTGCTACGTTTACTATAATGGTTACGCATCTAACGTCTTCTCTCCAGCGTCGGATATACCCCAGGGTTCTAACCTGACCCCCTGCTATTTAAATTGTACCTTAACGATCTTCTATGCCACATTGATTGTGATTTGTTAGCCTATGCATATGACTTAAAAATCTATTCAACAGTGAAGACTTTTGCAGACTGTACTGGGTTGGAAATTAATCTCACGGCTATCGACGCATGGGCTACTGCAAATAATATACCTCTGAAGATCTCTAAATGCTCTGTGGTATACAAACTCCCACACCTCCATACTATAGAGCTATACAGTAAAAAACACACCTATTTCCAGATAAACTTGTGTCTCTGACCTGGGAGTTCTTTTGACGCTAAATTGCAATTTACGCAACATATCGACTCCATCTGCGTATCGGCCTCTAAAGCGTTAGGCTTCGTCATTCGCTCTTGCAAGCAGTTTACAAACATTAACGCAATAAAATCCCTGTACTTTGCGTTTGTCCGATATAAACTTGAGTACGCTTCAAGTGTGTGGTTTCCATATTACCTGTACCAAAATTTAGCAGTTGAACGTATTCAGAAGAGGTTCCTTAAATACGTATCTTTTAAAGCGGATGGAGTTTATCCGGAAAGAGGTACTGAATACCAGGGGTTACTTCTTAGGCACAACTGCAATTCTTTCTCTGATCGAAGAAAGAGCAACAGCGCAAATTTTCTTCTTAAACTCCTTACCAATAGAATTGATTCTTCTGCTCTTCTATCGCAAATTATTTTTACTGTGCCTGCTCGTAATACTAGACACGTTAACACTTTCCATCTTCCCAGAGCTAGGACGAGCTTGCTACTAAAGGCGCCAATAACACATATGATGAGAAATGGAAATGGGCTGGAATTTGATCTTTCTTCCTTTCATTCACATTTCTGCTACCGCATAATTCTTATGCTTAATTTATTTTCTTTTTTTTTTTTCTGTTGTACTATTTGGTGTATAGTGTGTATATTTGTATGGCAAACTTGATATTTGATACTGTTTTGTATTCATTTTGCTCTGTAACTAGTTCTTGGGCTGTTGGGCAATAAATAAATAATAATTATTATTATTATTACTCAGTTGAGGATTTGCGAACTTATTGGGACCCAGTTCGGGACTTATGAATAGATGAGGATAACCAAGTATCTGTCTAGGTTGATGAAATTTAAAAGATGAAATGGAATAAGGAATTGTCAAAAATAAATAAGTTGTTCAGTATGTTGTTGTTGTAGAGATTCGGTAGAAAAGGAACTGTATAATCAATTGATATATTATTTTCTAAAGGATATTTCAGATACCGAGTACCAGAAAACAATGTGATCTTGATATATCCAATAGGTAAACATACCTAAAAATTCAACTAGGGATCATCCATCCATCCACTTTACATACAAAATCGAAATTAATTTAATCTTCATATTGGTAGTAGTTCAATAATTAGCTCTGGTTTGTTATAAGAATGATCTTTTCTGCGAAGAAGGGTCAGGTCAAACAAACTGTAAACAAAGTGGTTCACCACTACTACTTAAGAAATAACCAGTCATCGCCAAAGCGTTGCTTGACTAATGTAACTCATTGTCATCATCTAACTGCAAACCAGATGTGATAAATTAAGTACATCAAATCAAAGACAAAAGTTTTATTCGAAGGCCACACACGCATTTGTAATACGCAGTTGTATATACATATGTGTATAGACCCTTATGTACCCGCAATGCACACATTTCCAAGTAGATGGAAGCGCGGTCCTCTGTGGACGCAGAACTTCAGTAGAAAAGTACAAATGCGCCGCATCAAGTTACGACGCCATTAAATAGACACATATGTAAATGCTGTTAGAATATACATGCCAAATAGCCCAGGAATGAGAAATAGTTCCATTGAAAGAGATGGAATTCTCGCATCGGTGAATGTTAGAACACTGCCGGAGTGCTTAATTATTATTAAATCTAAAAATTTTAAGGGCATAGGAATAAACCGAGGTAATATTTTAAAGGCATTGTTTTCTAATACGTTATCAATCATATGTTTTAAACCAACATATTCTATTCTATTATCAATAATTTTGTGAAAAAACTCTTAGATACTTATGTAATCAATAAATAGACATCACAGACCTATCTCTTTCGTCATTTATTTGTGCATACTAACAGATTGTCCGATAAACCATAAACAACACTTGAATATTACCTATGCTAAATGTCGATAGTGGGTGTGTTACAAAAATGGTTACTTACGATGAATATTTTGTGTGCCATATATGCACACCTATATGAAATGCATATTGTTTATTACGAAATAGATTTATGACTAAAATACCTTACCACGTTGATATCTTGTCTGATAATGAAGTTATTACCTATGTATATGTTGATATACATACATATAAAGTAGTCGATTAATGCATACCCAAGACATTTGCTTGTAAATGAATATCCAAACTAAGGGCTTGGATTGATAAAGACCGAAGTTCGATTTTTGCGGTAGCAATATTTATCTCAAATTACATGATACATTGCACTTGTACCAATATATGAGGGCTGTCTTTTTCAACCTTCGATAAGCTATACAGAAAAGACGGGTGAATTTCAAAAATGATATTATTACCAAAAATAATGTACAGTACAGGTTACTTCTCTACATAATCACCTTGACGATTCAGGTATTTGCCATATCCTTGAACAAGCTTTGCAATACCCTCTGCATAAAGTGTTGCCACCAATGATTTGAAGTGAGTTGTGACGGTTTCTTTGAGCTCCTGGCCAGTTTGGAAGCGCTGTCCCCCAACCCACTTCTTCAGTTCAGTAATCACTCGGCGCTAGGTCGGGACTATATGATGGATGTTCGAAAATGTCCCATTGAAATTTCTCAACGGCTGTTCGATTAAACGAGCAGTGTGAGGACGGGCATTGTCATGGATCAAAACAATTCCAGAAGTCACCATGCCTCCCTTTTGTTTTGAATAGCTCTCCGTAAGCGTCGCAAAGTTTCACAATATGAATCTAGAATAATTGTTGTCCCCGGTTGCATAAACTCCACAAGCAACACACCTTGTTGCTCCCAAAAAACAGTTGCCATAACCTTTACAGTTGTTGATGGTTCGTTTGAATTTTGTAAGCCCCTTTGAAGAACTTGTGCGCATCCATTGTTGTAATTGTCGTTTCGCTTCGGACGTGTCATATTGAACCCATGTCTCATCGCCTATCACAATGGATTCCAAGAGATCTTCTCCATCACTATCGTAATGGTTAAGAAACGCCAAAGCTGGAACCATTCGGTGAGTTTTGTGGTTGTCAGTCAACATCTTTGGGACCCAGCGAGCACAAAGTTTTTGTAGCGCAACTGTTTAGTTACTATAGAGAGAGTGCAGAGAAGATTTTGAAACTTCCTGTAATTTCATCCATAATTCACTTATGCTGAATTTTCGATTTTCCTTAACCACTTGGTCAACTTGTTAAACAAGATCGTCTGTAGCGACAGAATTGCGTCCTTGACTCCCTTCATCATGCACATCAGTTCGGCCATCTTTAAACTTTCGACACCATTTAGAAACAACATCACTCATAAAGCTGTCTTCATACAACCGACTCACTCTTCGATTAATTTCCGCTGCACTATTCCTTTCTGCCTGCAAGAAACGAATAACACTTCGCGGGTGAATCAATAGAGACAGTCATGTTTACATGACTAAAGCTTAACAAGAAATGGCGTGTTACACTCAGCATTGACAGAGCGTGTGAAGGGCGCGACGCCCAGCGACCAATGCGCTCACCAGCCACCTGTCGCATACCTGGTCTTTATACTGTACCTTCGAAGGTTGAAAAGAAAACAGCCCTCGTATAATATTGCATCTATAGTTGCTCGTACAATAATCGCTTCATACCAGAATTTCTTTATAACACCAAGAAATGTGTAACATCTGCCAAATTATTTACACAGCTGAAAACATAACTCGTTCGTTGACTTGTACAAATGGTTATTAAAGTTCGTTTATTTTACGAGGGTACTAATGCAAATTCTGAAACGCACATAGTATTCATCACGTATTCACCTTTTTCGTTGGGACATGACTTGAAAAAGTACTCTGCGCCATTTTTAAATAAGACAAGGTCTTTGAATGATTCGGTTATTACAAGAAATTTCACGTATTTGTAATTATAAATGATGATTCAAATGGTTTCAAACAATTCTCTCTTATCAACTAAAGCAAAGAGAACCCTGTTGTGGTATGCTTTAAGCCAACCTCATGTAATGCTTTGATTCTACCAGCATTGGTTTCTAAAAGGCCCACAAAAGGTGTATTACAACAGTAGCGTTATTAAATTCGCTACTACCAAATATTCTATAAAAACCTACAAATTACAAGGACCATTCCTAGTACTGTCTTGATTAATAGTAGCACTCGTTTAAACTACTTCGAGGATTAGATTTAGTTGCACTAAAGCTATTTATTGTTGTATGACAAGATATTTATTTAATTCATCAACTTTATTGTCATTTTTTAAAAATGTAGTACAAAATATCAATACAACCCGTATATCAATAGCCTTGTAAAGAAGTTTCAGACCCGGATGTATCTCAGTGGAAGAAGCATTAATTTATTCAACACAAGAAACTATAAAACTGACTTATATATAATTAAAATTCCTCCAAATACTCTATCCATTGTCAGTCTAAGAAAGCTCGAACATGGGATAATTTCGAAATTCTGCCAGGTAGGAACAATTTTAGTAACAAGTGGGACACAAAACAAATCACTCAACATTAACAATTTCATAAATATATAATACATATAAATACATATTTCCATCTTTCAAGTACATACATATATCTATTTCCGAAATCTTATCGGTATCATCCTCAGTTGGGTGTGTAGAAACAATAGATTGAAAATAAGTAATACGCAAAGAAAATCTGTACTTTAATTTTTTCAGCTTGTTTTTCGTTATTTTTTTAACCATATTGGTAAAATAAAGAAATGTCCCATGCACTTCATCTTTACTTAGACCGTGTTCTGCGCTACCAATTACGGTAGCACAAAGATGCAGTATCAGCCGTTCCAACTTAATTCCTGATGGAAGCATTAAAATCTTAAAAACATCTATAACTGCTTTATGCTTCAATTTGACAATAGACCAAGTATCACACCCTCGCATAGTACAGATTTCCACAATTTCATGTAACTGTGATACGGACTTTCAATAGCCTCCATATAAAATTCACATATGCTACAGCTGGTTGATCTCCATAGTCCACTTACACAAACGTTTAGAGTTTTCGACAGGCAATTTGCTAGGATTTCCAATTTTTTACGGTCGGAACTTCCAGAGGATCTTCGGTCGAAACGATGTTTATTTAACTCACAAGGACGTTTAGAGTGTCTTAATGAATCCCTGTTTTCTTAACATAGTGCTTAAATATCTGCTTAGATATTAGTTCGCATTAGAACCACAGCGCTAGTTTCCATACATGCATTACAGATTATTCTTACGGTAAAGTTCAGAAAAAATCTGATAGAAATGAGAAACAGAAAAAGGAAAGTAGACCATTATGCCTTCATACTTTTCTCTAAATTGGATTGTGAAATAGCTAGTGTAACAGATAAGCATCAGCTTAAACAGCTGAAAATAACTGCGATTATATCTTCAAATCGTGTAAAGACTTTTAAAATGTAATTATTTTTAACACGGCAACTTACACAAAATGCCCTTACAACATTTACGACTCATAAATCGTTTTTATTTCTACTTCAATTATCCATTAACCTCCCATGACAAAATAAACATAATGTTTGTACACGAGACCACTGTCCACCATCTAATTAACATTCCAATCACCGATCGTTGCTTAGAACGGTGATGAGCAATATTGAATAAAATCAGCATTAAACGAAGAAAAAAATGCAATTCGCATTTGCATAATTCTCCCACGAAACATTACTAACAATAGTGGCCATTATATCTGGACAGGAATAGATAAATATACATGTTAATATTAACGATGGCGGTACTATAATATTTACCTTTCTTTCATTGTTTGCGGGGAGACGCATTGTCGCGTCTGCTGTGTAACTCCCCGCCGCAACTACGCGAACACGGTGACCACTCACTCCAGGGGGACCAAACTCCCGGTTCTCTTTGACTCTTGTTCTTCTGCTTTTCCTTAAACATCTCGTAAACCTGTAACGTGATGAAACAAAATTAGGGCGGTAACTACGGCTTCGATAAAATATATCACGATAAAATGAATGGTATGGCCTGGGGAGAAACTGTCAGTACTGTAATACATCGGATCTTAGGTCAAATATATTTTCAACAAAATGAAAGGTTTAACGTAAAATTATAGGCCAGCGCAACAAGTTCATAAATTTATTACAATGATATAAAAACATCAGAAGAGGAGTTCAATGTTGTGTTAACTATTTTGTACGGACCACAAAATTAAAATCCAAAATCTATCTGCACCAATTTTGAAGAAAATTGAAAGGTTTTATATCGTACATGAAACTATGTTGTGCAGTAGAACCGTCCAATAACGGTTACGAATTATTAAAAAAGGTGAATTCGATGATTTTATCCAATCGAAACAAAAATACAACATGAAATTCTAATTTGAATATTTATTGAAAAATCAGTGTAACAAAGTATACAATATAAATATACTGTGTATTATTTGTTATTTTTACAGTTCACAATTGAAGTATATTTCTTATTTCTAATTTTGTTTCTGTAAACATCAACAACATTTACTACTTGTTAGACCACAAAGCTATTTTTCAGGTCCTCTAATTATGCACAGTCATTTTTAGTGTAATGTATCGTTTGTAGTGGATAATTGCGCCGGAAGGATACCGTTTTGCAGATTGTAGATTGAAATAGATGACTCGGTAGCATTTGTCCCTCAAGTATTTAATAAGGATAATAATTTGTCTTTATTTTTCCAAAAAAAAACACAAAATGCATAATAAATAATAAATGCATAATATATACAGCGTGTGCCTAAAAAGTCCCGTAATTGAGTCATCCTTGGAACGTTAAGCTTATCTCTGTTATAAATGAGGTTTGATAAAATTATTCAATAATAAAATTCGTTGAAGTAACAGCGTGAGTCCGGTTTACACTACCTAATGATAATAATAATAATAATAATAATCATAATAATAATAGTAATAATAGTGTTTAAATTCCAAACAGGTACAACAAAACAGGAATAACAAACAACTCAAACTAATCAGCTACCTTAAATAGACGACATAAATAAAAATCAACAACGTAAACCTAATGCAGCAGTATACCATAACCAATAGCAGGTTACATAGACACACGGTAAATAAAACTAATAATAATAACAATATAGACAGAAATAAATTGACATGGTGCAATTAATTTGTTTTCAGTTTACTAACAAAAATATCGCTATAGTAAACATCAGCGTTTCTACACATCTGCCACAAGGGTTCCTGCATCAAAGCATTAGATCGGAGGGTACCTATACTGACCGTAACCGAATGCCTGGCCGAAAGACATGGGACGTTAAAATTTACGCTGGATAGCAATGTACAGCAATCAACGACATTGAATATAATATATACAAACATTTAGCACAATCAATTTCCCTTTTGCTAATGAGCGAATCAAAACTATGTTGGCTTAATAACGCATCATATGAGCTACCGCGTACAGGATAAGCACCAGTAATTTTGAAAGTTAAAAATATCAAGAATCCGTTCAACACAAAACTATTGAGACAAGTACAAAGGATACCAAATGACAGATCCATACTCAAATTTACTAACCGCAAATGCATAGTACAGCGTTCGCAATACGGCCACATGATTAAAATACTTAGAGGTTCTGATAATAAAGCCTAAAAGTCTATAGGCCTGCCTACAAGTGGATTCAATATGATCCGTAAACGACCAGTTGCTAGCAAATACGATGCCAAGGTCTTTAACATTGCCTGCGGTATTAAGTACGTGGTCCTCCACTACATATAACTTTACAACAGGATTTAATTTTCGGCAAAACCTCACAATGGGGCATTTGTCAAAATTGACCTTAAGTTTGTTGACTTCTGACCATCCAACTAGAGAATTGATGTCTTCTTTCAATCTATCAGCATGAACCAGGTTAGATATCAGGCAAACAATTCGACGTCATCAGCACATGCAAGTGAATGCCAAAGTAAGGGAGATAGGAGGTCATCAACAAACAAGACGAATAACAGCGGTCCAAGAATCGAGCTCTGAGGAACGCCAGAAATTGAATTGAAATCGTAGGACATGTATCCATTATAAAAAACGTATTTACATCTGTATGTAAGGTATGACGACATTAAGTTAACCAAGGAAGGTGCAAAACCAAATGCATCTAATTTATATACCTATAGTATGTATAGATAACATCAACTTGATCTCGATCATCAGGAACACTCTGTTATCAAACCTTAATTAAAAATAGATCTATACTTACAATTAGTTAACGTATACTTTGAAGGTTCAAGGTTAAATTATCAATTGTTAGCAGATGAAGCATTTAAAGGTTATTAAAACATGATTTTTTAAGAATAAACAATATAAAGCAAAATTTCAATATTTATATGAGTATTGAAGTTTAACAAAATAAGTTATAATAAATGGTGAATAAAATATTTTCACCACATAAATTGATCCGTCGCTTTACATTATCAAAAACATTTTGCAAAACGTTAATTCGTTCACAAAGTTGCCTAATATTCTTTTTTAGGTTATATGTACAGCTTTGCCATAATTATAACACCTTTACTTATGATCGGAATGCTTGTATACAACGTACACTGTTTATTGTTTGATCATAGTATAAAATTCAATGATGTTCAACGTGTTTCATATCTGTTACCTAGTCTTTTCCAACAGCTATTTACTATTAGTCCATGACTCATTTTGATGCTGGAGAAAATTATAGTAACTGCAAGTCTATTCCTATCTCTACGTGATATGCGGAAGCGTTCAAAGGGAGCGACTGATAGTGTAGCAATTTGTCTTTTCAACTTCACAAGTGCATCCTCAGTACTTTTCAAAGTTTCGTGTTTAATACTCTAAATCTTAAATTATTTCCTTGAATACTATTGCAAGGCATAACATTCGACTTGGAAAGAAGACCTATGCACTTTGAATTGATTTATAGTATTTCTTCTTACCTTGACATCGTGTTTGATTTGCGTTTAAAAATTTTCGATAATAATAATTTGTCTAAGAAGCCATCAGATGTAAGAATTTTCTCCAAAAGTTGCAGTAAACATTCAATACCGAATGGCATCGACAACTGCCTGTTTCGAAGTTTTCCATCGGACACTGTGACAAATAGATTAACGGTAATGAGCGACAACTGACACATTTAATTGTAAGCTGTACGAGATGACATTGCTCTTCCACCTACCTACGTTAGATCTTTATAATGGCAATTTCGCCGACACTATTATAGTGTTGTAATATATATTAGTATTATTAGCACATTGACTTATTTGCGAGTGCAAGAAAAATCAAACTGAGTAAAAATCTAAGTTATCATATTAATTGGACGACCATTCCGAGAGATAGGTAACACTGAAAGGTTTTATATTGAAGACAATCGGAAAAAAATAGCAAGATATCAACCTTAAAAGTTAGGTCAGGGAACGATTAAGCGAGCAGTCGTAATTTATTTTTGCAAGAAGAGTGGTTAGTTAAGTAAGTTAAGTAAAGTTAAAGTAAGCCGGTATTTGTCATTTACTGTAGACGTATGCTTCGGTGTTTATATTGGAACTTCCTAAGCGACAACCACACTGATCAAAACCATTAACTTAAATTTGAGGGCCAACTACGTTTTGGTAAATTACAAAATGTTTCAGTTTTATTATATTGCGTACTTCAAGATTGGACAGACTTTAGTGTAAAATTTAGTGTACAAATAGTGAACAAACAATGCAAGGGTTCATTCCAATTTAAGAAACAATAACAAAAAAGTGAAAAACAGCGAATTCAATAATACGTGTTACATTATGAGCCGCTGAAAAGTTTCTGCATCTTGCAGGCAACCAAAGAAAGTATCATTTACCTGCACTTTTTAAAAATAACTCTTAATTGCATTGAAGAGTGTACATAATATCGATTGTGCAATGTATTAATAAGCAATTTACTTATAGCTCTTGGCATTTGTTAGTGAGTGTAATGATGTAGCTTTCTTAGAAGTCACTACAAATAAAATCTATTGTGACTGTTATTGTAAGGGTCTCAGTATTCAGGGTTACCGATAAACAGGATCTTTCTATGGAAGATTTGAGAAATTCTGAGTTGGCGGTTAAACAGAAATGATTGGCTTTTACAGGTTTTACTATGTTTAGTGTTTCCTCTTGCGTCCTAACTATTAAACAAAAGCTGAATTAGAAAACGTTGAAATTATTATATGAAGTAAGTAACTACATGAATTACAATGAGTACGCTATATTTAAAAAAGAAGTAAATATAAGGGAAGAAGCTTCTCGCATAGCCTATAATGTGGAGCAACTGTGTTGCAGTATGTCAATTCAATGAGAAGTATTAGCCGTTTTCTTATAACTACCTTTAAAATGTAAATACTTGAGGCGTTTTATCTACCAGACAACTGCTTCCGACAATTTCTCTGTAATAGGTTCATGCTCCTATGTACAACATGTAGGGATGATCACCATGTCTTTTGCCTTGTTCGAAAGGTTGGGATGTTTGGCCCTTCATCAACTTATCTTAAATTTTGTGCGTCTTTGAAGTGTCAAAGAATTTGTAGTTTTCCATTAATACCATGGCTTGACTGTTTTGAAATTGGAATTAACTGGGAAAATTTCATTATCTTGTAGTCGATTTCTACATTACACAATCAGTTTTAGCAATTTTAGTGCAGTACCATAAGAAAAGTGTTTGTAGTAAGTACATGATGAGGACATGCCCTTCGTTAATTCGATAATGTACGAGAATAATGCAGAATACAATGAAAGCGTAGGGTGAAATACTGAACCTCTTCCTTTGATTGGTGGAGGATCCATACACGACAGTCGCATTCATTTTCTTTGGTTAAATACGCCCGTTTGTTCTAGTCTGAATCGTACACCTCTCACTTTATAAATGCGTTCACAAATATCGCCGGAAATGAATAGGACGCAATCTAAAGTGTCTTTAATCATCCATAAACAGGATTAAATTCAAGCTGTCGGATAGATCTAAAGTGACGACCCGTCGGTGAATGCTTTCTAACGGTATTACCTGGAACTACAATCAGGGTGTGAACGTATTCGATGTGATGGTGATGGTCTCTGAAACGTAGGGTAAAAGCGTGAAATTTCTAGACCCATTTACATAAAACGCGGTACTCGCAATACCTGGACTATAGTTGATTCTCATTGGATGCGTTACGGTTGGTTCTTTTCCCAACTGTTTCCGTTTCGGATTGTGTTCGTCCATAAATAGATAACCGTTTGCAAATAAATGAGTCGATTTATAAATGTATTCTGATTACAAGACTTACTGCTGGTTTAATTTCGATAGAAACTGTTATTACCAATAAGTATAAGCTTTTAAGTAGCTAATTCGATTTTATTTCAATAGTGTAGGATGTAACAAAAATTGTAACGCAAATTGCTATATCTTCGTACTAGGAAACCAACTTCTTCCAAGCTGTAATAAAATTATGACTGAGTGTGTACCTTTTTTATTTCAAAAAATTTAACTTTGTTCTCTATTAGATTTATTACCTTAAATAATGCATGTTAATAGAATTTCTACGGAAAGTTGAGGCGCACAGTATATATTGTAGTATAGTAATACGCAATTGGTTATCATTAGAAAATTCGTCATTTATTACAATTCAATATATCAAAATTCACAGTTAATGTTGGGGTTATGGACTTCAATTGATACTCGGTTTATTTTGGGGTTCTATGTATACCTTTTCTACAGCACGCAAACCACCTTTTGAGCATTTTATTACCCTACGGGTGTTAGCTTCTTATTTTAGCTCCAGCCAGAGACGTTTAATGGGAGAAACAAATGTAACTAGAAATAAAATTTAAGAATTATTATAAAAAGCATATACTGATGGCTAGAAAAGCATTGTAAACATTTAGACACATACATACAACACTTTCACATTACAAGAATTCATAAAAGATTACTGGATAATAACCTAGGATACATCGACATTCAATACAGGTGTCTATAACAACGATATGTCTTGATAAACTGGAGTCAAGAAGAATTAAAGTTTTCGTTTGGTGGACAACGGGGAAATAGTGCAGTGTAGTCCTGGTTTCCAATAAAAAGTTTGTTTTGGTTAACGACGAAGAAAATTGACAAGATAAATCAATACATAAGTCTATAAAGATATTTCGAATAAAAGGTTTTAAGAGGAAGTACCAGTGAATAAAAGAACCCCACCACACCGGGGGGAAGAAAGAATTTAAGAAAAGGAAGAATCCATAGAAGTTAAGAGGGGAGATATAGGAAGAACCATCATCGAACAAAAGAAATTACACTCACACACACACAACACTAGGTAATTATCTTGATTTTATGTTAAATATTTCTCAAAATTTATAAATGAAATTTGTTATAATTTATGCTTTTTATATCATTAATTAAGAGCTAGGCCGGTGCAATTTTGTTGAAGTAATTAACTAAGTACAATATACATGAAATATGTCATACATCGTATATTTAAAAATGCTTGAGATCAAGGTCAAATCAACGGTGAGAAATTCAAAATTTAAGTTTATAGAAAATAAAATATCTCCAAAAACTACAACTGACAAATATCATACGTTTGTTTGTATTTTCGATTTTCGCTTTAGATTGCTTCTTATAGCCTTCCTTGAGTCTAATATTTAAAAGAATAAGTTTTTTTCAAAAGTACTAGGATATTTTTAGTGTGATAAAGTTAGATAAGACAGTTCATTTTGCTATTCATTACAAACATTAAACTAGAAATTATATGTTTTAATTTTAGCTATAAAACAAAATTATAGCGTCTATATCAGAACGAGACGCCTTTATTCTAATAGCCCATTATCGTACTACAAATTCAAATGCAGATGGATCTTGGACGTGTGACTTGGAGACTTCCATTTAGAAATTTAAACAGCAGTTGCCTGATATACAATGTCTCAATTTTTTTAATCATAAACATAATATTGTTAGAAAATTTGAAGAAAAGAAATGCGTTTGTATGGGAAAGTCTTGCGGAAGACCAAATTAACAACGGAAACATTGAATGATATTCAACATCGCATGACAACCAGCCCGAAAAAATCTTTAAGAAAATTATCAATTCAGACAGGTATAATACAATAAACATTTATAAAAATGAATAAATTTGGATTTTGATGTTGATTGCTGCATTTCTAATAATTAATAAGACAAAACTGTAATAAATAATTAATCTAGGGAATTTGTGTTGGATATATACTAATAGTGTACATTTGTTGTTGCCTATCATCTCAATCATTTTTGAATATACTGTATATGTTCTAAGACAGCGTCTTCCCACATTGCAAGTTTCAAGAAAAGAAATTGTCAAAGTCAAATAAATTCAGCAAAATCTTGAAGATCCCCAATGTTAACAACGCAATTTCTCAGAATATATAGCATATATATTTCACATTGATAATGTATAAGAAACTCCTAGGTTGATGCTATCATTTTTCGAATGTTATTTAAATTCAGATACGTCAATATGTCAGACTCGTTCAAAAGTAGTAGCGTATGTAACTATTTGACGCTAAGGAGCTCTTAAGACATGCAGATTAGCTTAAATAGAAACAGACATAACATAAATATGTACCTAAGTAAAGTAGATAGGTTTTGTGTAGCATTTTGTAAATGTTTTTCCAAGACGGAAACCCCAAAAACAACGTTAATGAAACATGTAGTTTTCTGTGTATACACGTATTTATAAACGACGTACGGTCAAAGGAGTTATGTTTATATCAAAACAAAAGACAACTTGATCAAAAGGAAAGATGCTCACTAGACCTGCCCTTATTTTTCAAAATGGCGGCGCATAGGAGAGTAGGGTCCAAAAAGTTTCCATTTTATGCCACAATGCTCCATGTAAAATTTGGGCTCGATCCGACGACTCTAAGTGGACCCAAAATTGAGTTGAATAATAAGACAAGGTTTTATTATAAGAAATTAGGAACTTTATTCGGCATTTTTGGAAAAAACTCAATTTTGGTAACAGTTTTGTTAATATTTCGTAATTTTCTTATTTTTATGTTATTCTCCAATAAATTACACGTGAAACACGCGTGACGCGGAAAAATCACGTCACGCGCACATCTCTAGTGGCATTGTTATTTAGCATAACTGCGTTGCTGCTTACTTCTGAATTAGTTATTACATTTTCCTGCAAAATACCGTGATCTGATTTAATTATTGTGGCAACCCGTGTCGAGACACACACACACACACAACCAGGCCAAGAACGAGAGAACAACTGTCAAACGAATGAGTAGACGTTTTGAGTCAGTCGTATGAGAACAGCCAACCAGTGTGTTACTTAATTGTGCTAAAGAAGTAAACCAAAATAATAAAGTACCAAAGTTAATTGTTGTAAACCAAATTATAATTGTTATTATTTTGGGTGAATTTATAGGTTGTTACAATTATAATGTCAGAACCATCAACATCAAAACCTGCATCGGCTTCTGCATCAGCCATTTCCTCGGTAGAAACGCGTCAAACCGGTCAATCGCTCTACAACATAGACTTAGTGGGCAGAACAGAGCATTAGATAACCGGTGTCAAACTGCCGTCCAATAGGCAAGTCCTACAGATCTTCTTTCATAACATGAGTTTTGTGAAACTCGACGCAAAGGAAAGTGCAAAATTAACGCTCGATGCAGTGTATATTTTCTGGCAACAAGCACGAATTCCAACACGATACGGAACAAGATGCGCGGAGAAATTGTTGAAATTGTACAATACGTGGAAAGATATACAAAAAGTGCCCGCTAGCAAGAGATCTGTGGCTTGGAAACAAAAGGAGCTTGCATTTACCAACGATCTGGACAATTTGTTTAATATTGCGACTGCAGATGCCCTAAAACCATTCGAATTGAAGAAGATAAGAAGTTTCTCATTCGACAACGACAACCAGGACGCGCGGGATGCATGATTAGCTGCGATATGGTTTTATTTCTGCGAGAAAAAGAGCATCGGAACGAAAGGAGAAAGAGAAGCAGAGAAAGCGGAAATTTGAAGAAATGTCCAAGCCGAAAGATAGTTCGTATTTGGCTTTATGTCATTTTCTATCTTATTGATTTATGTAATACATAACACATTTTAAACTTTTTGCAGCCGGCCAATATACAGAATCGAGTGATGAAGGTGAGGTTGAGGTTATGGAAGGAATTGATGAAAAAGCTCAGGACGTGGGTGAAGCGATTGAGGAGAGCACTGCCGATGCCGAAACTGGTGACATCGTTGAACCGCAGAAAAGTGTACAGAAGAGAGGGCGTATAAATTTTCTAACGCCACGACTTGCTTCTACGCTTGACCACGCCAAGCTAACCGATCCAATGGCAGCTCATGTGTTGATAGCCTGCGCCGATGCATTGAATTATTCCGTAGACGAGCTGGCTATTAACCGAACAACGATTAATCGATATCGTCGAGAAAACCGCCGGAAGGAAGCAGAAGTTATTCAGACCGAATTCGTAGAAAACGTAATTTATATTTAGCGATATAAGTACTTATAAGTCATTCGTCTCTTCCCCTAAACAGCTAAGTATTAATAAGCCGCTTGTCGTACATTGGGACGGCAAAATGTTGGTTGACCTTGTAGGCAGCGCAAAAGTTGAGAGAGTTGCGGTTATGGTCAGCTATGATGGGACATCGAAGTTCCTTGGAGCACCTCAAATAAAAACTTCAAGCGGAAAAGATACAGCTGACGCTGTTTACAATCTGTTGGTTCGTTGGAACATTGCCGATCGAGTTGAAGCAATGTCATTCGACACGACCTCCAGTAACACTGGAGCTCTCAATGGCGCTTGCATTATCTTGCAGAAACCACAGTATTGCCATCGAGAACTGGTGCACTTGGCCTGTCGCCATCATATTTACGAAATCGTTCTGCGCCAGGTTTTTGAGGTGAAATTGTCGACAAGCAGCGGTCCTGAAGTTCAATTGTTCGAGAGATTCGCGAAAGTCTGGAAGAGTCTTGACCAGACCGCATTCCAGAATGGTGTCGAGGACGAAATCGTTGGTTCAAAAATTCCCCCGATGAACAAGCAGCCATCAGAAATTATTGCAATCAGCAGTTGAAAGAACGTCACCCTCTTAATGATTATAGAGAGTTTCTCCAACTGGTTGCTGTTTTCTTGGGTGAAACACATTGTGGTAGCTTCCGTTCTCCTGGCGCTACCAGCAACGCGCGATGGATGGCAAAAGGCATTTATTCACTCAAAATTTTCCTTTTCCGCAACCACTTCACATTGACGGCCAGAGAACTGAGTGGATTGCGCGACGTGTGCATTTTCTTGGCGCGAATCTACATTCGTGCATGGATTGGTTGTACAAACCCAATCAATGCTCCAAACCAGGATTTCAATTTCATACGAGATTCCATTGAATACACTCAAATTGATGCTCCAGTTTCTGCTGCCATATTGAAGAAGATGAGTAACCAGATGTGGTATTTATCAGCAGAACCAATGGCTTTGGCTTTCTTTGACTCGAATGTTTCTCTTGAACAGAAAAGAAAAGTGGTTGAGCGCCTTGCATACGATGAGCCTATTATCAAAGTGGATCAAAATCGGGCCGTTTCAAAACCGCAAACATTCGCGAACCATAGCTTGAGCGACTTCATTTTAAACAAGACTAACAATTTCTTTGTGCGGTTCTGTTTGTCGCCGGAGTTTTTGGAATTTGACCCATCAACATGGGAAACCAACGAGAGTTTTAAAGAAGGCCGCATTTTCTGCAAAAATTTAGCCGTCGTTAATGACACCGCTGAAAGAGGAGTGAAGTTCATGAAGGACTACAATCGGATATTGACCAACAAAGAAGACGAAAAGCAATTCTTATTGCAAGTTGTTGAAGCTTATCGCAAAAAATATCCATCGTTCAAAAAACATCTTTAGTTAATGTTTAAGATATTGTAACTTTATTATTTTTATATATATATACATTTAATTATTTTTTATCAGATTTTTCTGACTAATAGCTTAGTGAAAAGGTAATTTAGTGAAGAATAACATAAAAATAAGAAAATTACGAAATATTAACAAAACTGTTACCAAAATTGAGTTTTTTCCAAAAATGCCGAATAAAGTTCCTAATTTCTTATAATAAAATCTTGTCTTATTATTCAACTCAATTTTTGGTCCACTTAGAGTCGTCGGATCGAGCCCAAATTTTACATGGAGCATTGTGGCATAAAATGGAAACGTTTTGGACCCTACTCTCCTATGCGCCGCCATTTTGAAAAATCTTCATAGAAATAAGGGCAAGTCTAATGCTCACGCTGCTATATCGTACCAACAAGTTAGTTGTTAGTTGTATAAGAAAACCAGCGGATTTACAACTCAGAAAAACATTAATTATAGAATGCAATCTCTGTTTGTGATTATAAAATCGTAAAACGAGATTTACAGTCATATAATTCATGTACATAAATGAGGATTGCATATGTGTACTTGCGTTAAAAATGCTGGTAACTTGCTTCGTTCAAACATCTTTAATTTCTTATTAGTAACTGGTTAAACATACGCATAGCTCTCCAAGAATAGCTAGCTATCTGCAATCTGTTTCCGCAACGGGTAAAGCGTATGCCAAAGCCACCTAAAGCGTGATGGGATCCATAGGATCCTCATTTTCCTTCATTGGCATGTGTTCGTCATTTGCCCATCTCAGATATCAATCATCTTATTCTTGAAGATACGTATGTATGAACCCATAATATTGTCTAACGAGAATAAACATAAAAGAATTTCATAAATAGAATGTTTGAATTTGATATTTTGTATTCCAATAGTTAGTTATTAATTAGTTGATTTGGTAATATTAATTAAGACCAGCAATATATTGATATAGAAATGTAGAAGAACAATGATGATTCTGTATTCTGTTTTAAGATGTACCTACATATTTTATTAGATCTAATAGAATAAGGTTATAATACGAGATCACTGTTTACGGTGATGATCATCGATCGGAGGTAAAACACAATCGAAAATATAACGAAATTTAGTTCAACATTTTTTACCAAGCAAACAGGTTAATTTTAATCCGTAAGAATGCTTGGAACACACACTTTTTGTGAAGTCAATCTGCTGCGTTCCTATTGCATACACTTTATTTTTGGTAGAAACTTTCTTCTTCGCGTTATTAACAACTAGAATAATTTAGTTTGCACTAGCTAATCTTGCTGTATGGATAAATTAACACTTCAGAAGGATATTAGGTGAGAATAATATAGACCATGACAAATTGAAGAATGTTTGTGAAACTGGTCGGCAAAGAGAATTGTAACTAATGCACCATCCATATTGAGAAAATTGTTAGACAACTGTATAAATCAAAAGCTACTATTTTTTTTTGTTTTAATTACAGTAGCTGACACGATTTTTGCAACACAGTTCAACCCATCATTTTCACAATTCTAATACCTTTCATTAGACCCTTTTATATTGGCAGGTAGTCAATTTTATTAGGAATCATTTAAAAGTAGTGCATTTTAAAAAAGGAAGATAACCTAAAATAGAGTGTATATAACATTAGACTTATTATCTTATTGTCTTAGTTTGGTTTTCGAAATGAGTAGTTATGTGTAGTTAAGAATGTTTTTAACGACGACAGTGTCAAGTGAAATGCGCGGCGGTTGCAAAATTCCTCCTGGTAAGTTTTGTTATATTTATGGAGAATTTCTGGTAAAGTCACAAACCACACCGTTTTCTGAAAATGTGAAAAAAGCCTATTTCATGTATTTTGGCGTTTCAATTGGAGATCCAAACAAGCAGTGGGCTGTGTCAGCTACAGCGTGTTATTGGTGTAGTGGAAGAAAGGGAAGAGAAAAGTATGCCTCTTTCAGTTCCAATGGTATGGCGCGAATCCACCAATTATTTTGATAATTGCTATTTTTACATGACAAAGACTGAAGCTTATTCCAAAGAAGAAAAGCGCAAGATCTAATATACGAATTTACTTTCTGTCATAAGGCATGCTCCTCAAAATGCAAACATATCAGTACCGACTGCGTCTTTAAATTGGCAAGATATGCTTTTGGGAGATAACGGAGCTAGTAAGGCATTATTAGGCGGATCCGAAGAACACTCTACCCACCCCAATTTTACTCTAGGTCCCAGTTACGGCGAGCCACAGTTGATTGTTCAAAGTGAGTTAAATAATTTAGTACGTGATTTGGGGTTGTCAAAACAACAGTCAAAACTTTTTGCTTCCCATCTTAAGGAATGGAACTAGCCAAAGAAACAACAATTACGACTTTCAGGAAAACATGCTATGTTTTCTGCATTTTACAATATGGAGAAATCGTTATGTGCGTGTACTGATATCGATGGTTTAATACAGGAACTCAATATGGAACATTCCCCCTTTCAGTGGCGGTTGTGCATAGCCGGAAACGAAACGACAGTCACAACAATGGATGCGCACAAATTCTCCAAAGAAGAAGTTCTTCAAAGGGGCTTACAAAATCCAAACGAACCTTCAACAACCGTAAGGTTATGGTAACTGTTTTTGGAACCAAAAGGTGTGTTGCTTGTGGAGTTTATGTAACCGGGGACAACAATTACTGCAGATTCATATTGTGAAACTTTGCGACGCTTACGTAGGAGCTATTCAAAACAAGAAAAGAGTCAGACTGACTTCTGGAATTGTTTTGATTCATGACAATGCCCGTCCTCACACTGTTCGTGTAACTCAACAGCTCTTTAAGCAATTTCAGTGGGATATTTTCCAACACCCACCATATTAGTTCAGACCTAGCGTCGAGTCATTACCATCTTTTTCCTGAACTGACAAAGTGGCTTGGGGACAGCTTTCCAAACTGACCAAGAGCTCAAGGAAACCGTCACAACTCACTTCAATCATTGGCCGCAACATTTTATGAAGAGCGTATGGCAAAGCTTGTTGATAGATATGAAAAATGACTCAATCCTCAAGGTGATTAGGTAGAGAAGTAACTTTTATTGTACATTACTTTTGGTAATAAAATCATTCTTTTATATCCACCGGTCTTTCCTTTATAGCTTATCCTTTATAGCTTATCGGAAGTTGAAAAAAAATCGCCCTCGTATTTAATGCTTCGTAATTTGTAAGAACTGCGCGCATACTTTAGATGTAGTGAATAAGATTTTGTTCGTCAGTAATTATGTAGTACTAGCTGTCAGGCTTGTCCCTTCCAGGCAGTAAGAAAAAGAACCTGCTTGGCAGAAAAAAGCAAAAAAATTATTTATAAAATCAAAATCGGCGAATTTTATAACCGAAAGAGGAACACACAAATAAGGATTGTTAGGACTATATGCTAGGAAATTTTCAGCTTCCTACGTCATTAGGGGGCTTTAAAATAAGCTAAAATGTATCAAAAATGAATTTTGCCACGCCCCTTTCTCGTCTTAATTCCCCGCCCACATGCCAAAAATCAAAAATCCGGCTACGTTAGGATTTGGTCTAGGCGTTTTACTATATGCATGGCAATTTTCAGCTTTCTAGTCCATCAGTGGGCTTCAAAAAGTTCTGGATAGACAAAAAAGAGGAACACACAAATAAGGAAATTATATACATATGTATATAGATACAATAAGACATTTTTCTAGCCAAATCTTCCATTTCCCATCTAATAGTACCTATTACGTAGGAGAATATTATTATTTGTTCTCCTTTAAGGTAAATTTTAAACTCGATAGCAGTTTCCAAATCGTTGGGACAAGATAATAGCATTGATGAATTGAACCAAATAGAATGCTGGCAGAACTACTACTGTGACGATTCCTTGATTGTTTCATTTCAGTCTGATGATGCTATGCAATAAATTGCGTATAACTAATCACACCTTTTCTGTTCGAGACTCCGAAGAAATAATCTCAATTAATTCTTATTAAAGAGAAAAACTCGGTCGACCGTCTAACCTGCAAATATCCAGTCAAATGCGTACTGCACTAACATGATTTAAAGTTTAAGCTACCCCGTTTCTAACGCTTAAACTTTCGACCATTTTCGGTTGGCTTAAGCGCGTGAGTGTTGACTGTAAAATTGTTCAAACGTTAAAGTTTTGGTTTAAACCCAAACTGTGACTGCGACCTTAAAACACTCCATTGCCGGGGACGTTTCGGTTACTTTACGACAAGCAAAGAGTGTAATTTTTGAGTAAAAATTGAGATAGAAAATGAAACGTTCGCTTTGACAATCCGCCTTGCGTCACAATGGTGCCCGACCACATCTTGCCACAGCAGCAAAAACGTTTCTTCAAGAATTTAAGCGGAAAGTACATGATCATCCTCTTTGCAGCCCAGATATGGCACCGAGCGATTTCAATCTTATCCCGCAATAAAGAGGTGGTTGAACGGCAACTTTAAGTCGCTGAGAAAGGACGGCAACTTTTTGCCAGGAGTACATAGATAAAGTAGCTGAGCGGTACAAGTGCCTCAATCTCCATGACGGTTACGTTGCAAATTATCTATTGGATATAGTTAACTATTGTTAATAAAACACTTCTGATATTAACTGGTTAATATCATAGCTTTTACTAAATGGAATCTGTCTTCATAAGGTGTTTTAACAAGGCATGCCGTTTTCATGGAATTTTCATTTAATGTAAAAGGCCCGAACTATAAACAAAATATTTTCTGTCTTTAGTCCTGTCATCACCCTTCAAAACTGCATGCACTGCTAGAAATCTTGTAGAAATTTAGTCTTAATTAAGATGCAAGTACCTATGTATGTATACACAAGTGTGTAGTGGTACATACACACATCTTAATCACATTGAGCGTGTTGACGGATTGTATTACAGATTTTATATGTATACCATACGTGCTAGCACATCACATATTTTTACACTTGTTTTTTTAATACCATATTATATTAAATTAAGAACATATGTTTAATTACAATCCGTTTTTTTGTTTGTTAGTGTCACAACATTCTCGTACCCGAGCAGTCTGCTTACTCGCTGAATCTCCTTATAACTCCCACAGAATTAATTTCTGCCTAGAACAAGCCTTTTCGGGATCAATTTAACGATTCTTCTAACATTACTAATTCGCTGTCAACAAGACGCGAAGTATGGCATAAACATAATAATTATCACCTAAAAATTCAACATAGTCGTGGACTCGATACTGTGAAAGCAATAAATCATTGCAATTACGATGCTCATCGTCTTGGTGGTTAAGTAAATTATAAATACCGAATATACATTTATAAATCATCGATTGTCGTAAATTCTAGAACTCTTCAGAAAAATTACAGATCATTATAGATTATTGATTACGAGTGTAGAGGAATGTATTTAATTCTCCAGAATAAAGGGTATATCACATTCTGAGAACTGAGCATTCGTAAATGTATGTAATCTATCAAAACTAATTGGCTATCTTTTATGATGAAATGTATCGTATGCATTGTTACAAGATATTTATCAAGTAGATACAGGGTTTTTCAATGAGAATAATCGGGGCTTGAACATAAACGAAACCACTAATTTGTAGGAAATATATTTATACATGATGAAGTACTGTTTCATTTAAATGGCCGCCGCAGCTACAAGTTAAGTAATGCATGCTCAATTCTTGGTAACGTCTTAAAATAAACCGATCGCTATTTCGCCAATAAAGCAAGTGATATTGGCTGTAGGTCGATTAATGTTTCCTGGTTTATTTGTGAAGGGTATGAGTTTAAATAACCACGCAGGAAGTATTCTAATTGTCTCAGATCGCATGAAAGTGGCCCCCAATTTGATTGAGCCATTTCGGGAAATTCATTCTTGAATTTCTGTTTCAATAAACTCCTAGTTTCGATGCCTGGGTGGTACGTAACACCATCCTCTTGAAACCACATTTTGCTCAGATCAACATTATGCAAGTTTGGAAACAAAAAGTCGTATACCCTTGATCTGCAACGAGCACCAATCGCAACATGCGCTCAACATGCATAACGATCTGGCTACTCAGAATCAGATTACTCTGGTCTGGGTGCCAGGACATGAAGGGCACGGAAGAAATGAGATGGCAGATATCTACGCAAAGAAAGGGGTTTGGGAGGAACTTTACTGGACCTACCCTATCTTTTGGGTTTAATAAAGGTCTCCTTAAAGGGGAGATAAAGAAATGGACAGCATCCATCACAACAAAACACTGGAATGATACCAGTATGATGGAACATTCCAAAAAGTTTCTGAGCTACGACGCTAGGAGGGCGGACCTCGCCCTAAAACTGGACAGGAGAAGCTTAAAGACACTGATGGGAGCACTCACATGCCACTATACCTGCAACAAGCACCTACACAAAACGGGCTTATCCAACACGGACACTTGCATATTCTGCGGTGAAGAAGAGGAGTCAATGGAACACTTGATCACTAACTGTGGGGCACTAGGCCACAGGAGATACAGAATACTACATGCATATACATACGCTGAGCGAAGAGGACCTATTAACACTCCCTTTGAAGGAGCTGATCCTGTTCCTATACGTATTAAATAAATAAAAACAAGGGGAAGCACAATAGATCAACGTGGTCGCAGTGCAAAGGGCCACTTTGGGCCAGACCCCACTCCATTACATTACATTACATTACAACCTGTGCTCCAACCTCGTTTTGAAAGAAATAAGGATCGACGATGCCTCCAGCATATAAAACACACCACCCACTTTGTCAGGATGTAATTGGGTCTGCTACATCAGCTGTGAATTTTCATCCTACCATGTATGCCAATTTTACTTATTTACATAGCGATTGAGCTAGAAATGGGCTCCGCCGCTGAACAAAATTTTGCGATAAAATTAACGTTACATTAATAATAAATATTTATTAAAACCGAACGATTAAGCACTAGCTATTGTCATACATTAATAATATTTCTTTGGGTACAGGCTTCCAATGAGTTCCTATCCTAGATATTGCCCGTAAAATAATTATTTTAAAATATGTCTCCATATACCGGCCATAAGTTCACAATAATTAGATATTTTTGTACGAAAAATGTTTGAGGTATTTACTAATATTAACCAAGATATGCATGGGTTAATAAAGGCTGATGTGAAATGCAGATACTTTCATGATGGTACAAATCTTTTCTCGGCAAATTTAATTAAAATCAAATACAAATTATTTTCCTAATTCATAGGATGTTCTTTAATGTAAAAACTACAGAAGTTAAACAAAACATTATTAACAGAATGACGTAATGCAGAAGAGATGAATTTATGTCTACAAGAAATTTTACGACATTTTCATCGTAGAAAAGCTATAAATAATAAACAGACATCCACCATAGTACTTACCGCAGTAGTAATGATAAATTGATAGGTGTATGACAAATCTGAATTGAATCTGATAATGGGTTTCCAAGTTATCCACATCAAAGTGTTGAAACCAACGTTTTTCTCGAAGGGCGTTTAAAGTTTGAAATCAATTTTGTGAATTACCAATAATTACATATAGTGTACTAACTCATTTGCAAATAAATACACACCTGTATCGTGAAGACCCGCTTGGTACGTATGTGTATATATGCAACAGCAGGTAGCTCAAATAGTTAAACCAGGTATGTACGTATATTAGCTAATAAAAAAAAAATATTATTGTAATTATTCAGAAAAGATAAGATGCATATATGTACATTCTTCCTAATCAAATAAACTTTTATCTTTTGAGTTAACTCTACAACTTGAAAGGTCAATCAGAATTACAAATTTATTTTATAGAATATTGATATACACTGTGGGATTAAAATATGGAATATAGAAAACGCGAACTCAATTGTTTTTTTAGACACTGAAATACGTCGGTTTTACTTTTTCAATTCGCCCTCTGACTTTCATTTGTTTTTTCAGTTATGACACCTTCACAAAAAATGTAAACAATATGGAAATTGACAGTACGATCCGATAGTGATTTTCTTCTTTTTATGATCATGTACGTAAATCATAGGGTTGCATAACAAATATTCTAAGAAACTTGAAGATGAATTTTTAATTTTGATATTATAGTACTAATAACCTATAAAACATATTAAACGAAAGATTTTAAACTGAAAAATAAAAATAATGCAAATAAACTTACAACTATTAAAATAACGTTCAAAACCCCACCCATTGACTTCTTGGTAGTAAGCTAGTCTATTTACAAATTGACCTGTGACGTTATCAATTACAGTTCATTTTGTTTTAGGAAATTCTTCTTGAATATTCTGCTTCAATACCTCTAAATGTTCCCCATAGACAAAACTTTGGGGTGTCAAGTCAGTAAATCTTGCTGGCAATTCTGTTTGCCCTCCTCTGCTGATCCATCTATCTGGAAAAACAGTGTTCAGAAAATTACGAATAGGAAGCGTGTAATGTGGCGGTGGGCTATTTGGGTGGGTATTTGTATCAAATCATTGGGGATATCAGGATCGTCTTCGTTTGGGTAAAGTATAACCAATGCTGGAATTAGGTCATCTTGCAGAAGCTCCAAATTTCTTTCTCCGTTATGATGTGCCTCAAAGAAAAGGAGGAGAGGTGTCATGGGACACCCGACAAGAGCAAAGCTGTTTGCGCATTTGATGCTTATTTGAATAAAAGCTAAAATTCTATAATTGAATAAACAATGTATAAAGAAAAAGTATATCATTTCGAAACCGATGGTAAATAAGTTGAAGTTGAATTTGAAGTAAATTCGAGTCCTAACTTCATAATTGCTCCTGCGATCGGTATGTGTGTGTGTGTGACAGAGACAAATAACTAATGAAAGAAAAAGATAAAAATGTCTAGTGACAATTTCAAGCGTGTCACTTTTCTCTCGCCGCAGAACCTCGCTAAAAGAGCTTCGCTCTAAGAGGACCCGGAATTCTATTATGTACTATTTCAGCCCAGACGCTTACTTTTTGTTGATATTGAGTTTGTGTTTCTGCCATCAAGTGAGGATTTTTATAACTCTTATACCTACAGTTATGCTGATTAACCGTCCAATTTATACAAAAAGTTGCATCGAAAACATCAATTTGGCAATTTTCGCTAGCTTGGTGCAAATTCATCATTGTCTTTCAAAATTATAAAACGTCGGTCAGGATTATCATCATTAAGCTCTTGAACTAATTGGATCCTAAACAAGTTATTTTTCTCTTTTCAACAACTTCGGTACTGCAAACTTACTGACATCTGACATTATTTGCTCCCAACCTAAAAGCCGATATCTTTTCTCGTTAAATGCTGTAAACTTATTAAGTATTACCTGTTAATGACTTCCTAGAAGAACGGTGAGAATTTTCTTCCAATTGTAAAAGAATGTTCAATTTATTGTGTGCACTTATTTCTGTACGACCGAATTGAAATATTCTGAATATCTTCCGTATTCCTATATTTGTTTCTGATTTTGTTAACTGTCGATTACGTATTAGGATGATTTGAATATTTAGCATTAAATATAGCACGCAATTCTTGTTGGAACCTTGTGAGGTTCCCAAACCCAAGATAAATGGCGTTATTGTTAGATTAATCATGAAAATTTACTAAAACATCATTAGAATTCTACAACAAACCACGATAATTACGGTAAGAAAGTTGAAGATTGGCAGAATGCTTGTATGAAACAGTTCGCTAGATTTAATCTTTTATCAAGACATTTTGATTATTCAATACGCTACAAACGTTGTCAGATAAAAACGAAAGGTACTTCAACAAGTAATTTACCAACTTCATGGTCTGAATTATTTGTTTTTATGTTGTAGTATTTTAATATGATAATTCAAAATCATTTTCCATTAAATACGATAACATCATTAAATATTTAGGCCGATTTTCTATGCCGATATTTATTATGTAACATTGTGATTTATTTGCATAATCATAAAGAAAGAAATTATTTTGGTGATGAGGTCATGGCTTAAAAAGAAATGAAAACGCATATTAATGTGTATTTTTTAAAACTAGAACCGACATGTCTCGGCGTTTTTAAGAAAACCGGTTGAGTTCGTTTCTTCCTTTAATATCCCATACTTTAATCCCACACTGTATATGTTTGAAAGCGAATTTGTAGTTTTCCTTTTCTTATAGAGTAATAGAGTTATGTCAAAATATAAGTAAATTTACAATGTAAAAATTACTAAAATATGTACAGGTGGACCATGTGTTAGTTCTTTTTTTTAATTACATGTTATTTCGCGCTCAAAAATTAAGAGAAACACAATATCACATCTCTGCAATATGAAATGAATAAATTTACGCTTAAGTAACGTTGGAGTATATGGAAAACTTGGTTTCAAAGTGAATGTTCTTTCTCGAAAAAATACAAATTTTGAAAAGAAACTCGGACCAAATGATGTACCAACGGTGCCTCCTGTATGCAAGCTTGAGAAGGAAGTTCGTAAGACTCGTAAGATACCAATTGATACCACAAGTTGTCCTAAAGTTCGTATGCGTATTCAGTCGAGAATATTACCGCTGTTGAAATGCCCGCCGAAGGCCGAGAATCTCAACTCGCTACAGATCTCAGCAACTGAAGATTAGCCGCACTAGGCTGAGAAGAATTCCGCATAAAGACCTGCGATTATTCCCTTACATAGTACAAAATGGTCACCAGCTTAGTTATCGCTGCTTTATTTCGCCTTTAGAGCAGCTCAAAATTGACGTCGATTTTACTAATAATAATCATATTGCCGGATGAGGCGCGTTCTTTTGTCGTTGGTTATGTAAACAAGCAAAACTGCCATATTTGGGGCTCTGAAAACGCGTACGCAGTCGTAGAGAAGCCACTGCATCCTCAGCGTGTTTGGTGTAGTTTCTGGAGTAGAGGTCTTTTTGGTCCCCTTTTCTTCAAAGATGAGGATGGCAACAACCTGACGATCAATGGAAAGCGCTACAGACATATGATAACCAATTTTCTTTGGCTTGAATTTCAGGAATTGGGCGTCGGTGAGCTCTAGTTCCAGCAAGATGGCACTATGCGACCCACAAGCCGACCAACATAGATCATTTGCGCACCAAATTCAATAATCGCGTAATCAGCCATTGTGGTCTTGGTTTTGGTCTCCGCTAGGTTGGATTCCGTTGGATTTTTTTGTGGGATGCTGTTGAAGACTGATGTTATGCTGTCATAACCATAAAAAGTGTACTGCAAACTTAGGTTGACAGAATGGACCACTGCCAAGCCAGGCGAAACGGTTAGTTGCGTGAAATTATATTCCAAAAGTAATTAGACGGTTTACTCTTTCCAATAAATCAGCAACAGGCCCCCAGTAACCTGATAAGTAATAATAATTTTACAGCTTTCTTTCAACGCCCTACATGATTTGAGTAACTTCGAAAATATTTAATATATTGATTGATAGAACCTTTTTAGCAGTGATTCTACATATTTGAAACTATAGATTTACGAAAAAAGACAAATATGGGTTTTCTTAGCCAAAACTGAGAAGAGAGAACATATCTACCTCTACGGTTTCATCTCATTCAGAAAGTATCCAAAAAGAATCTTTTTCATCTCTCTGGGCGCAGTATGTAACCCCTTAAAATCAAAGTTTTCGAAGGCAGCTGCAAAATAGGATACATGTGTTACATACTTGTATGTCATTTGTATTTCGGCGTTGATATTTGCCAAATTTCAAAAGTTTCTTGTTCTTGCTGCAATTCATAGATGCACACGAATGGTTTATCATGCATGAGTATCGGTGTGTGACTAGATTGCACGCTACATTCTCATACTTTTGCAATTCAGTATCGTGTCGTTTTTCTGGAGCGAAGTCATCTTATGCAGACTATCTTGTTACCTGAATAAAATACATTTGAGATATTGTTGGAAAAGTTTGACAGACACTATTACACTATATATAAAAGTTATCCTCGTTTGTAGTAGTCTAAATCCAAAAACTTGGTGAATAGCTGTGTGCACAAAACCTACAGTCAATAAGATGACCTCTTCCTCGCTGGTCATCGTTCACATTTCAACCAAAATGTTAGATGTATGTACAGAGGCTTTGGTCTTTGGTCAACCGAGTACTAACATATGTGTGTGGCACAAATGCATGAGATAGATGTGTGTCACGCATGAACCCTAGTCTACGTCTTTATAACTTATTCACTGTTTGAATGACTTGATTGTGAGTGCAAGGACTGTGGGGTACTATTACTGGCACCATATCACATCGGTAAACTTTTTACCAAACAATTATTCAATTAAATCGGGTGATACGAATTTCCCTTGCAACAAAACCAGCATCTTCTGCTCAACTGCTAGCCTCGTTACTAGCGAAATACCCGATTTAACTAAAAAATATATAAAATAATTGTGCAGTGAGCAGTTAATCGATATGATGTGTATTTCTCTTTTTCCATGCGAGTTAATATATGCTTAGAAGCACACGCATAATTCCCGCTTCAATCGCAATGATTGATTGGCGGCGTATGTAATCCAATGTTCTCCCATTTCTAATTGGAAATGTTTAACCAGAGTTTAACTCTATGATGAATGATCGTATGAAGTAACATGTAAATAACCGTAAGCGTTATCGACGTGGTGCATGTCTAACACCGTAAATATCAGGAAATAGACTTTAATTAGCAAGTATAAATGAGACGCCAGGAACCATTGGTTCTTTATACATATGTACATATATACACTGATTAATGACACAATAACCTGGAGGAAGGTGGCTGAAGCGTAGTTGCTGATCACACTATTTCCAATATTCTAGCCGTTGGCTAAAAGTTTGCAACTCGTACTAAACCGAACTCAAAATGGATGAAACGGCAAAGTTTTAGAGTTTTAGAGTTGGGCAATCAGGACAAGTTCGCCAAGTACAACAACCGCCTAAAAGAACATCGAAGCTGGGAGCCAGCTGACCAAAGAGGATAAACATGTAAAAATCCAAATGAACCCACATCCTGTGAGAAAGCTAGTTTCCTGTTGGATTCCCCATGTCTTAACTAAAGGGCAAAAGTTCGAGTAATTTCAACAACGGGAGCTGCGAGAACCATTGTAAGCGATGATGATGATGGATTTTGCCCAAATCGGTCTGAAAATAAATGTCATTCTGCTCCTTGGGTGTTTCAAAATGAGAAGAATCCAACAAAATTTATCCGTTCCGGCGGATTATCAAGGAAGGTGGTGGCAATACTAATCTCAATGTCAGGGCATATAACTACGATTAATGCCGAGTTGTGCACCATTTGTTTGCCAGAAGTAATCGATATTCTCCGAGAAACCCAGAACAATGAATAATTTTCAACCAATGTGAATTCACATGTAGAAAGAAAGGTAAGTTTTGGAAAACGCTATTGAATTATTAGATCATCTTCCATACAAACACGGACTATATGAGTATTTTACGATGTTAAAGATCAAGAATGGACTGGGTGGTAAACGGTATATCACGAGAAGCATTATACACCTTTAAAATGGCAATTTGGACTATTTTAAATACAGATTGAAAGAATTGTTTTAACATTTGATTTGAACGAATATAAAGTGGTATCAATCTTTATGGAGGATAATATGAAAAGGAATGGCGTACACCAATAGGACAGTCCCCACCTTATCTGTGTTTATTAAAATATCTATTGCTTTGCTGCAATTTATCGTCGCCGTATAAATTTCGTATCAACTTCCTTTTAGAAAGACATGCCAGAAAATGATGTGAAGTCGAGATTTTGAAGATTTTTTGAAATTAGATTGTAAGAAGCGGAATCAGCGGGTAAATAAGATGAATATGAATCCGGATATTTTTCCATTTGTAATCGTTTAATAAGTTATTACAAATTATTTTCGGATTTTCTTTTTAGAAATTATAACTTCTTTCGGTAGTATTTATCCAGTTTTAACAATTACTTTTTGTTTTCCTTCATACAGTACATTAATTATATGATTACACTGGCACAAAATATATCGCCAAAAATCGAACCCAATGCGATTTGATTCCAATATTGCAATTTTTACTATTCACAAAATCTTGCAAAAAAGACGATGGCACGTGATCTGGAGTGTCCACACTATACTTACGTATACTGGATATGTGTCAGAGAAATGATGAAAATGGAGATTGGATCAAATCCCTAAGGTAGATGATCAATTCAAGGAAGATGAATAAACAAGTCAGGACTCGCACACCTCTATGTCTCGCTTGTTACCACTCCCCTTTACGTCACCCCTCCTCTCCTTACGCGAGGAGGGTTGCGCACATTTTTATTATTGTTTTCTATACTTCCAGTTTTATCAAGTACCTACTGTAGAATAATGAATTCAGATATATAAAAAAATCAAACTCTGACCGAATAGTATCTGAAGAACAGTCTAATGAAATTATCAAAACAATTTTGAACAAGCGGCATAATAAAGAAAAATCTTTGTGGACTCGCGAAAGGATAGAATAAGCGATCACAGTCACAGAACAATTTAAATTAGCACCACTATTTAAACTGCAACGAACACATTGACAGTTCTATTATGGAAAAAATACAATATTATGGAAGTAGATTACTACTAAAATTTTTATTTTGAAGAGAAAGTTTGATTCCGATCCAATTGTGAAAATAGTGCCACCGGGAAAATTTTACCACATTTCGGATAATCCATCAGTCAACTGATCACAGAGGAAGAGATAAAATGCTGTGTAGTTTGGAATCGAAATACCTAATACCTACTTCAGTTGTACTGGAGTTTTTAAAGCTGGGCACGGTATGCCAGTCTAAAAAAATTACCAAAAAAAGGAATCGTTGTCTGCCCAATCGTATCTGGCGACATCAATCATCGTGGCCAAGTCGATTTAGTTGACGTACAGTCGATCCCAGATAGAAACTACACTATCAGGACCACACGACGAAATTCAACTTTCCTCGACCGTTGATTTCGAAAAGAGCTGCTGAAGTAGCAATGGAGCTATTAAAAATATTTGTGGAAGTAGCTTGTCCTCATATACTGCAAGCGACAATGGCCGTGAGTTTACGGCTGCTGTCATACAAGTATTAACAAGTCTGTGGCCAATGTGCAAAATTGTAAATAATAGGCTTAGACATCCAGCTAGTCAAGGATCTGTTAAGCGATCAAATCAAGATGTTGAAGCTATGTTACGTGCTTGGCTAATTTACAATGACACAAAGGATAGGGCTATAGGCTGTTGTTACTTTGTTCAATTGCAAAAGAATTCCTCTTTTCATCCAACCATTAAACAATCACCTTACAAAGCTTTATTTGGAACAGAACCAAAAGCAGGTCTCCAATCTAGTCATATTTTGAAAGAGTTGCTTGAAAAACTTGTGGACTTGGATCAATGTACTTCTTAATCAGCAAGATCATGACATTATTTTAACACCAGAGGGCTTACCAGCAGCTTCCTTAGAGAACAACAACGACGCTTCAACTTCAAAAGATCTACCATCATTTGAATTAATTAGTTACAATGCTTCAATTTTAAATGATCTATTAACAGTTAAATCAACCAACAATAGCACTTCAATGTCACACGATCTACCGGCAGCTGATTTACTCACCAAAATGGCTCTAAAATTTAGAAAATCTACCAGAAATTGAATCAATTTCTTTATTGACAACAATACAACTCAAACCAGTTAATTACTCTATTTCAACTCCTGCTTCAACAGTTAAAACATCTGTAGTGTTACTTACATCAGAAGGGGAAGCAGCTGTCAGCGACGGTAAAGCATGTTGTGTTGTTTCTGGAATGGAATCTATTACAGCTATTCATGTGACATTTGTAAAAATCCGGTACACACAATATGTGGGAATACAGTAGGAGAAGAAAGATATGGATCGAAAATTATATGCTATTTATGCTTAAAAGAAGAGAGCATCAAAGATCAAAGGGCAAATGCTGCAAAGCTTCTCTAAAGATCAGCTGAAAAAATTTAAAGATGTGTTAGTGGACTCCACAGTTTCGTGTATATACCTAAGGTAGATAGAAGTTCATTAGATGGAAATAACATTGTGGGGATCGTATTAGATATAAAAAATAATTTACAGCAAATTGATACCTCGTCGGAATTATAAAAGATTGGCTACCTAGAAACGCTCTTCAAATAGCTACTACAACATTTACCGCAGCAGCAGCAGCAGTTTCACGGACTAACCTAAGTCTGCGTGAGATTGCAGGAAAATTATCCTTATTTGGAAGTCAAGGCTTTAAGAAGTGTTCCTGTGAACAATCCGAAATACAACGTAAGACAGAAAGATGTGCCTGTAAAAAACGAACGTACTTTATAACACGAGATGCCAGAAATCAACAACTTGTTTTAATAAAAATCAAGGAACATTATTATTTATTAATTACATTCGCTAAAAATGTTTAAAATTTTGCTAGACATATCCTTTTTGTTTCTAAAATATCAGCTCAAGTACCTACCTATTTACTTTGTTAATTAGTTTCGAATAAATAATGTGCGTTTCAATGACTATTGTTATATTACCTACTCTACATTTAATAATGCATGGTTTACTAAATAAATACTTTAAATATCTAAATATTATTTCATCTTTTCACTATAACAGTTAAGGAATTTGATCAAATCGCTTACTTTCTTTGGGAAAATCGCCGCACAGAGTTGTTATTTCCACATCTTCCGTGAATTGATCATCTGCCTTAAGGATTTAGAAATACTGAATTATTTTTGAGAGCCAAAATTGTAATAAACTACGTATCACCAGGAAGTTTATCTTTTCAGTCTTTGTCAGTCGCAGAAGCATATACTGTACTGACGAGTTCTAACAAGGACGAAACTAATTAGTCTGCGGTTGCGTTTTGCGATTGACCAATTTAAATTTCCTTGCGGATTATTGGCATATGCAAATTGTGCTTACTTTGTAAGCTTTTGCACGGTTACTTGTTAATTGCCCATTAACGCACCTAATTCATTATTAGGTCGTTTATACACTTAGGTCTACATTTTATTATATTAAAACCGTAGGGATTTGATCAAATCTCCATTTTTATCATCTCCTTGCGACAGATATACCAATCCCAACAAAGTTTTAGTCATTTTTGTTAAATTACAAAAGATGTGCGTGACCTTGTATTGTTATGTATGTATGTATACACAATGCATTTACGATTTGTTAAGTCTTATCTTCTTTAATTGGCTGCTCACTTTACAAGGAAAATCTCTCAGACGTAACAAACCGAAACTTCATAGGTTTGTAGAAGCCTATCGAGGATGAAAGACGGCATTCTTCGTTTTTACCAGTGGGCTTCCACAAATCTACCAAGTTCCTTTCAAATCGTTTAATAGAATCCCAAAGTAAAAGTTTCTTTTGTAATATGGTAATAGCAAATTGGAAAGAAGAGATTGGAAAAGACAATAAGATAGTGGCAATTTTCCTCGACTTAAAAAGAGCTTTCGAGGCAATAGATAGAAAACGGCTACTTAGAAAACTCGATAATTTGGGAATAAAAGACACAGCTCTTTTGTGGATAACGGAATACCTAACTGGGAGGAAAGAAATAACCAAATATGAAGGTGAGGAGTCGGAGGCGAGGGAAGTTTCTTTTGGTGTTCACGTGGACTTTGTAGTAAAGAAAGATTGCAGAATAGAGCAATGCGAGTTATTTTGAGCTGTAATAGGTATACTAGAATAACCCTGGCGCTGGAAGCATTGCAGTGGCTCAGTGTGAGACAAAGAGTATATTTTAATACATTAGTTCTAATATATAATATGGTACCAAAGTATATGAGTGAGTTTATTGTGCGCAACAGCGACGTCCATAATCGTGCTATTATAAATGAAGGAAATTTTAGACTACCGCTGCACAAAAGAACCTGTACGCAGAACAGTATTTATTATAGGGGACTTAAGTTATTCACTGAAATGGGCAATGAAACCAAGCAGACTTGTAGCTTAAGACATTTTAAAAAATTATGTTCGGCATATGTTAAGGAAAATTGTTAAGAGATAGGTAGCTTTAAGAATGATTGTAATTGTTTTTAGGTGAATAAAGATTTACTACTACTACTGACCGAACTAATAAACATAGTCCTCTTTACTTTTACAGGCTACACAATATCAGTCGGTACAAATTTCTTTCCTAACAACTGAAGTACGACAGAGCAATATGGAGTGACAGTTCAAATACGCAAATACACCTACCCAGAAATTTTAATGAAAGTCGCGGGGTAAAATCAAAAATTTTTGAGTTACTAAACCAACATAATAAGTATGACTTGGGTGTTTCAAATGGAAAAGGCTTTATCAAAATTATATTTACTGTAAGTATCTACATACGTATGTACTTAGGTTAACAAAGGAAAATTATAAGACAGCAGCTAACTAATTACTTACGCGTGCAGGATATTTTTCTTAACTACACTATTTGGTGATGTATCCGACCAGCAAATCTTGACCAGAAATAGGGCCATCGCAACCCTGAAAAGAGAAACTAATGTCAGATTAATCAATTAATTATTATCAAATAAATAATACAATTAATGGGTTTCTACCTCTAATTAAGCTGTATAGATATAGCAAACATTAAATCTATATATGAATGCAATACCTAAATTTAAACTTATTGTTAATTCAACACAAATAGTTCATATAAAGACGCTGGGCGGCAACATTTCAATATAGAAACAATAAATTAATTAATTTCATCTGAAGGGCATAAATGCAGCATTTAATTGAAATCGCAATTAAAGTGCAAGCATACTGCACACACTAAATGAAACTGCAATTCCGTTCCCTAATAAATTAAATTCAATACAACGCATTAATTGAGCGTAACGATAAAAATCTCTTTATAAACCGTTTTGAAATTGTTTCTAAATAAAAAATAGAATAAAACTCGTCTCCCTTAAATTGCCAATTAAGATAACACAACTTACAGTAGGCGATAAGGCATAATAAATTTAATTAATTACTCGAACAGCGCAACATTATCCTCATAATTGGTACCCATTTAAGAGCTTTAAGCATCACCTAAAGGAACTTACTTTCGATGCTGTAATCGATTTTTAGTCTTGTGTTACAGGTACTGTAACCAGAATTTATTTTCTCATTATAGTCTTTATATAATAGATACAATTACCTATAATAAGCTACATTTACAACAAACCTTAAGTTTAATGAAGCTGTACTATAATAGAGTCTTCCTAAAATGTTCTTAGTTTGCCGTTATTCTGAATAGACAGTAATAAACATTTAAAAATAAATAATTATTGCAGTATAAATTTGACATATATAATTAAGGAATCATTAAATAGCATTGTTAGAACTGAAACTAGTAACAACGACATCCGACATTCCATTTTATTTTCAAACTTATCCTTGTCGCCTGGGTGTAGTTCTAGGACAACTGCTTTGCAGCTGAAGGACATATTTTATAGCAGCTTACTCTTCTCTAACGGTTCAGCTTTCTTCATGACTAATTCTGGTTGTAGGAACGGACTGAGAAAATGTTTTATTTTAATAATTGTTGGTTTATAAGTTTGCAATAAGCATCTGCTATAGACCACGATATACACTTCCAAATTAACTGAAACAGTCAATATCTGATATTTTTCATAACATAATAAAGCTACACGTATCTTATATTCTTCATTTATAAGAAATTGTAGTAGTATGAAACTTACGTCAATAGAAATAAATGTTTAATATTTGGTTCATACTTAATAAATTCTAGGGAGCTACTACTACATACATTGTGTTATTCATTAATTAATGTTCCTTCGTAGGAATCTTTCTTTTGTATACTTGACTTTTAGACCGACTCCATACGTTTTTAGAGACACACAGTATAAGGCCGCTTTCAAGTATGATAATAATAGGTTCTTTAGGACACTTATGTATTGCTCTTGGCGCATTGTACCTTCCACAAATTAAAAAGGACCAGCTCCGTGTCTATTAATTACACTCCAAACCACTATCGGCGGTTGGCATTTTACTGTTCGAAGAACTTCTGAGACGTTCGACTGATCGTTAAATTGCGATTGCTGCACAAAGTGAAACTCTCGTCACTAAAGAAAACTCGTTAAATGATGCAAACATTAATTTAATAAAAATCGTTCTACTCAATTATATGTCTTTTATCAATTTTCGCCTGTGAAATAATATACTTTTGCAAAATTGAGATAAACAGATTTTTAACAGATCTCCGGTCCATTTGGCGATTTTTATACAGTCGACGTCTGACAGTTCTAATAGAAATTTATTTGACTTTTTCTTCTAGTCTTTCTAATTGCTTTTACTGTAGCAAATATATTACCTTCAGTCTGAGGAATAGTTTCACGGTAATAGTTTTTGTCGAATTATAAGGAATGTTTTTATATATTGGCGTATTCTCTAACCTATGCATTTGCTAAATGTGGCACAAACAAGGAATATTATATCTTTGCAAATACGGTTTTCGTCGTAATTTATTTCCTTGCTATAATAACATAATTTAACAACTGGTTCTATTCAATACTTTAAACATGTTTATAATGGGCTGGGATTTTCAGGTAAAAGGTTTTATGACGTGTTCCAAGTAATGTAGGCAGGAATCGTCCATATATACATATGTAGTTTACTAACAATAAGCCGAAGTTCCACCATTTAAGGTTTATTTCTAGTCTCCAAGCTAAAACAATATCTACAGTGTACACCTTTCGTAGGGCATTGAAAATAACTTTGTGAGTATGTGTGTGCTAAGAAAATATGTGTTTATGCACCGAGTCTGACAATCATTTCATTAATTTCATGTCTGACAGGATTCCACAAGTAATTCCCACTTTTAAAGTTTGTGGTCGCCGTGTAGTTCTTAATGTAACTCTTACAGTCTAATAATTTACTCGTGAGGAGCGGGAATCGTAACTACGTGACAGCATTGAAAAAGTGAAAAAGAAATAAAAAAGGAGTTATAAATTGTAGGATAATTGTAGCTTACTTCCATTGTCACTATTCAATATTTGATTCTGATGTAAATGCTTACTACGGATATACTAACACCTCATCGTCCTCCGTTTTTAATAAGTTGCCCTTGCGAGTAATTGGTTACACTTTAGGTATAGAGCTTCGTGTTCGCCCTGACGTTAAGAAGCATGAAAGTTCCTAGTGAAAACAGTTTTATTTTAACTTACATTCACTAGTCCAACCGACAAAAATCGTGCGTACTATTTGATGGGCACGGATTACCTATTTTGTCTAATTATTTATTATTCCTATTTAAATAGATTACGATTTATATATACATTTAATTAAGCTCTACCTTGTCTTATTTAACATATCTGCTTTCTGTAATGCGTTTTCATATGTTCCAACTATTGTAAAACAATTTGCATATGGTTATATATGATAATAATTTTTATGTAACAATTTATTACTATTACTACATTAAAGAGCGTAATTAATGCTACAAGGCTTGTACATTTCATTTGACACACGAGACAAAGATAAATCATACTTTTTATTTAATTATATTTCTACCACCGCGAATGCCAGGTCAAGTAATTACGAATATGATTGATTACTAAAAGGTAATACCCGCGTCCGCGTGCGCAATTAATTATACATGCAGCAAATTTACTCAACACTCCGGTAATTGCTCTGGATCACGCGAAATTACAAATTATTTCATGAAACAACTTGAAACTAAGGCAACTGTCTTCTACTTAGTGCCCGCGAGCATGAACTACGACGAGGAGAATCCAATATATCGAGTAAAAATCCACACCAGAGAAACACGGATGATAATATTCGAGCACAGAGGTTATCTGATGCTGGTTTGGAACATTTACAAAATGGTGGCGAACAAGAACCGAATCGAGAGTTATTGGATCAATTCGATAGTTTTTACCAGACCACGAAAAGCTTGCTGGTGCTTTTTCAGATAATGGGTGTGATGCCAATTGAAAGGTCTGGTGTAGGTAACACAACGTTTCGGTATGTATACCTGTATAACTGACCGCCATAATACAGTTTCCATAAGCATAATTTTACTCCCCATGGTCTGGATATAAAGTATACTAGTACAACGAAGTCAACCTACAACAGTAAACTAGAAATTTGTAAACATTAGATCTTATATAAGATAATTCAACAGCTTGCAACTCTAACTTGTTTTCGTTTTAAAGTTTGACCGAAATTTAAGTTACCTAGGTCCTATGTTCTATTGCATACATGTTGCACTACAGGTAATGTATCCAGAGTCTACAAATTGAATACAATGATACGATACGAGCAGAGCATTTACACACCACTTTTGAATTACTCCTTCGTATATTCTTCCATAGAAAAAAAAGTTAATTCCAAACGTACTAAAACACACATCATATTTTTACTTCCTTACCTTTCCAATCTGATTCTCTTTGGTTAGTAATTGAAAGATAAGTTTACTTAAATGAGAGTTAGACACGTTACCCACCATGATGTCAATTATTGTTGAAAGAAGGTAGATTACCGCATTCGATGTTTTTACACGATTGCACCTTTTTGTTAACTATATGTATCATTCCGCAACATGAGTGTTTTGGAAGACATAGGTATCTGCTTATAATTTGTCAACCCGAAGCGTTCGACGATATCAAATACCGCACATAAAAAAATGGTAGAAGCATTTAAAGTCTGAATTAAGAAAATAAAACATTGTGTTTTACCGTGGATGAAACAACGTGCTTTTAAGATAAATTGACTTTCTGTGCGGCACCTTTTATAGTAAACAACCCTAGACTTTATCAAAGTTGTTGGATAGAAAATAGCGTCCCATTGCAGAGTGACCCTGCAAAAATTTTCAGTAGAACCCAAACAAGTATGTATGTTAGTGACCAACGGAACTTCATGTATGTATATTAAACGCTGGTGAACACTGAGAATACACTTTTCTAATCTCCTCCACATAACATGTAGCCGCAATTATTACCGTGCAGTTGACGCATTGATCAATAAAACATAAGCAGTTTTTGAAACCCCTAAGCAAATTCGGGAATTTTACAAGTTACGTCCAGGAATTCCGATACCACCGCAACCTATTATAACGAACTGGGGAACGTGGCTTGATGCGGGTTTTTATAGCAAGCATTTCAACAAAGTGAAAAACAAACAGTATTAATTTTAAACCCGCCAGATGCAATCGCACTTAAAAATGGTAACAGTTTAAGAATTCCTAAGTTGTAACAGATCTACAGCTTCTTGCTTAACATTACGCACTTATATCCGATTCCATTAAGAGTTTGTAGGACCAATTAATGATATTTATACGAAACCACGTTAAATCAACTAGTTCAACTACAAGCCAACAGGTAGCTGAAAAATTGCTGTCCGTTTGGTGAAGAAATCCTAATTACGCCAAACTTCCTGCTGTGTTTCCCAGTGATTCCCTCATATACAAAATTTGCTAATCTTGCCTGAATTGATGCCGAACATTCCTTTATAGAGAGAACTTTTAAGTAAGCCACGCCGAAATTTAGCAGAATCGACCATAGAAACCTATCTAATAGATTTTTATTTATATTTATTACTATCAGGTAATAGTTATCGTTTTTTGCAATGTCAATTAATTTCCGGTGAAAGTAAATTATCTGCGTATTTATGCCAGTAAAAGTTATCATTAGCAATTGTATTGAATTAAGCGAAAGTGCTAAACTTTTTTACCTGGTTGTACCATTAATATAAACAAAAGGAGGCAATATACTTGAACCAACACTATCTGCGGTAACACATCCATGATAAATGTCTCCAATTATGTCAATATTTAATAACCAACAAAATACGGCGGAAATTTATACAAAATTTATTGCATTTGTCCTTCTAAAAATTCTGTGTGTACCTAGGAAGTTTTATGTTAAGAATATTAAAAATAAGAAGTTACACAACAATTTACAAAGATAAACCCAACGAAAAGTACTGATACTGAAATTGAGAAAAGTTCTGCCAGTATACCAAGAATTACGTTGTACAGTAGTATAAAATTCGTTGTAGATATAACCAACCAAATGGTTAGTCACATATAAACATTGGCGATGACCTTTACAAGTATTTTTCACTGTTATTGACTTATTTCAGGGTAAGAATTGTTATTTCAATTCATAGAAGAGTTTGAAACTGAATATCAAAAAGAGCAACGGCTAAACAAATAAAGTCTAGCACACCGTAACAAATTCATGTAAACGTAAAACCCGATAAGTCAATAGCACAAAAATATATGTATTAAATGTGAAGAGTACGCATGTGGATAATATGCAATCAAGAATTCTAGGGATTTGTGAAAAAGTCATGTGAAAAGTCATAAAATATAATTTATTTCTGAATAAAAGAAAATATATTGCTTATTGTTAGTGCTGAATTAACTCTTCTTCTATCTTCATTCTATATATAGAAATATGCACGCGTCTTTCAAGTAGTCACTTAACCGCTCATGGTAGGAATAGGTTCTACCTATACATATCCATACCTATGTATGTGTATGAAGTGTGGATAGGTTGAAAAAGGTTAATGAGAGAATAATACCACCTGAGGTAATTGCTAATTTTGTTTGGAGAAGAAAATAATCTTTTATCGATGTTTCTGCCTACAAGGCATGCATTTAGTATTTGTTTATAATGCCAAAATCAATTAACAATCAGTGATAATATTAAGAACATTGACAATTACAAATTAGTTGTCGAAATACGTATTTGGATTTTCTTCGAATCTGAATTGATAAGAGTAATAGGTAATTTATAATACTGATCTAAAATACATATTGCAATGATTTCCCAAAAAAATGTTTTTGTAATTTAATATAACTTGAGGCTCTTTAAAATTTTTGAAATTGAAAAAAGTAGTTCGCTTGCTTTAATTCTCTTCATTGTTATCTCCCTTAATTTTCACCTCAGTACTGGATACTTATTTGTGATTTCCAGATTTTTTAATTTCAAACTGCGCGCTAAATTTCTTCTTTATATATTGCTTTAGAAACAGGTCTGTTCTGGTTACTTTTTAACGATCATCTTCAGTTCCTATTTTATATGTGCGATTTCTAATTTGTTCAATAACTATTTCTTTTCTCCGAATTGAGTTAGGATAGATCTGATAATATATCCTATCATTTATATAAAATAAGGGAGTTATTTTTATTTTTATCATAATATTCGTTTCTCTTTGATCAGCAATTTATCTTCATGATTTGTAGATATTTATATATTTTTACTATCTGCGATTTTAATTTTGTTTTCAATAACCGGTTGATTATCTCTTAAATATCGAGACATTAATAACTGTGAACGAGTAAACGAATTATACACGCGTGTGTTCCTGGTAGCAAGTAATGATAAATAGAAATCATCGCCGCTTTCAAGTGTTTCTTGGTGGAGTTTTTAATTGTTTGCATGCCTCTTTCAACCTGACGATTAGATTGTTGACTGTTTGGAGAACTTGTTATATGTTGAAAGTTCCAATCATTAGTAAAGCTTTTAAACAATGAATTTGTTAGCTGTTGCCGCTACTTGATATTACTATTCTAGGTATAATTATATTCCCCACTGTTATATTTCGTTTTAATGGGTCTATTTCTATTTATTTAAAATAATAATCCACGAGAATTAAAAAACCTTCCTGATTCAAGTAGTATGGATCAATTTCTATCTTTGACCGAGGTATTTCAGAAATTGTGTTCCATATCATTGGATCACATGTATTTGAATTAAAATATTTACTACATTGATAGCAATTTTTATCATAGGTAATTTTCGATGTCGTTTTACATTCTCGGCCAGCATACACAAACGTTAGCTCTCTCTATGCATTTGTTTATAGCAAAGTGACCAGAATGGATGCATTTCAGAACGCAAGTCTTACCTTTTTGCAATAAAACTGCCTCCAAACCAGACTTTGAAGCATCTAAACAAATGGTAACATTTTTGTTAAGTTCATAGTATTTTAAAATTGTTGGTTCGGGTTATACAAAGATCTAGAGGAGTGGCGGTGGCGCATAACAGAACAAGGACTGGAACCGATTACAAGCACAGCCGAGCTCGCGCCAACTGAGCTCTTGTAGCTTCTGTCGTGCAAATGTAAACAGAAATGCAAAGCCGCCTGTGGATGTAGGAAAGCAGGCATCGCATGTTCCACCATATGCCTACATTGCAGTGGAGAAACATGCGACAACGCCGCCAGATTCGATTCATTAAGCGACAGTGAATCGGACAATGAGGATGATACCACTTTGGAAGAAAAGTAGTTGAAGATTCTCCACGTCTCCGAGAGTTTCCTGAAAAGGAAGAGTATGGACAACCCAGGCCATCAAACAGGAGAAGAATATGAATATCCTCTTTACTGAAAACTAACAATAATAGGGCAAAAGTCCATAGGACTTAAATTGAAGAGCATCGAAAGAGAAACAAAAAGTACTAAACAACAATTCTCTATCTCGAAGGGGTAAAAGGTTATGGCAGAAACGAAAACTTATCCCTTTTTCAAGATGGCGGACGAAGCCCGGGGTCGAGACGGTTGAAAGCTCAAAATTAAGCTCTCCTGACACCCTCCAACAACATATAAGAATTTTGGCTTTCTCGAAAATTTTTCATTTCTAAGGCTTATTTCTGGATATAATGACACCAAATTTTTATATTCACTCTTTAAATTTATATTTTCGTTAGGTAATTTCTCAATAATATCAATGTTTTGTATTAAATTCATCTCCATGCAGCTATTTAAACATAAAATTGGTTCATATTCAGCCTGTGTTCCATACATTCTTAATTTATATTCCTTACCTTTTTAATTCACCTTTATTATGCAAATACCAATAAGTGGGAGTTCGTTATTTGTGTATGATTTCAAGTCGTCTAGTCATTTTAAACTTGAAAAGGATTGAATTTGCTTTAATTTATCTATCGATATCACATTACTCACTTTAAATTGTACCATACTTCCAGTTATTGTTTAACTTGCATACGACCTCGTTAAACTATTGCATTTATTTGTACTTTGTATGCCAAAATTTAAATAATTATCTTGTAAACTTAGTGAATGTACCTCTTGACCTACAGCATTTTGCAAAATGACATACATTAATTACAAATTTTACCTTATATGGGACATGACCTTGGACAGAGCAGGAAATCGTATTTCTGACATTTGAATTTCTTTTATTCTTTTCTATATTACCTTTCAATTACCTAACAATTTACTGTGCCTGGATGTTGTTGACGCCTTTGAAATGGAAACTTTTTCTCTCTTTGTCTTCCCTGTTGGACATGTTTGCCGATATTATTGCATTTTGACGAGCTGCTCCTTCACTTATTGTACACATTTCAATAATTTCATCCAGCGTTATTTCTTGTACTTGTAGAATTTTTGCCTTATTGCCGCACCTGTATTTCGATAGTTTTGACCACACCTGTATGAACTTGTCGTTTCGTAGTTGTACATGCAGCAATCCACCTTTAGTGGTGGAGAATCTTCGAACTAAACACGTTTAATTTCATTAATTTTAGCTGTACCGTGTTCTTAACCTTCCTATACTCACGTCAAAATGAAAGACGTATACTATACTATATAAATCGGTCTCACAGACCGTATGCGTGAGTATAGGAAGGTTAATATCTATTCTTTACACGATATCGTTCCTTTTCTTATGAGGTTAATAGTAATAAATTTAGTTGCTTTACATTTTGCCTTTCTTCTAGGTATTTCTTTAATAAAAGTTCCGATTTTTAAACACCTTCCATTTGAACTTACTTTCGCTTTGGAAAATATGCATTCTGAAATTTTTTGTGCGGCAAAATCGATTTTAATTTCATTACTATTTGAATGAATGTTTATATACATTAATGTATGAGGAGTATTTCAAAAGTTCTGCGAATTTGGCTTAATTGTGCTCGGCTGTCAACTGCACCAATCGCATTCTAGTGATGTTCTGTCTGCTTTAAAACAATCGACTCATCGATAAACTGTATTCTTACATTCTGCAGATTCTCCATATATATCTTACGCGATGTTTAAAGGCGTCGCAGCCTCTTTAAATAAGAGTGTGAGTTAGTCGCGGTATGAAAATACGGCTGTATCAGACAAGTAGCTGAAGTATACTAAACAATATTGTATGGGATGGTTACGTAAACGTATCGGGACTTGTGTTTAGCCAATAGCGTGCCCTATAACATGTATGCAATTGAAGTAGAGCCAAATTTCGGGAACATTTTAAACATCCTTCGTATTCTGAGTTATTTGCACTTGTACAACTTTCTACCTCAACTCAAATTCCCACATTTTAAAAAACAACTGAATTCCTTATTAGGTTTTTCTTATTTCTCGTTTTACGTTAAAAATTGGTTTCCATGTCAAACATTCTTTTCATCTTGTAGATTAAAATCCCACAATAAGGCTTCGTGCTATTAGCGGACATACTGCGAGGACCTAAAAACCAAAACTCTATACGTATAGATATTTTATTTTTACAAATCCTAGAAACAGTTTATTAATGAAAAAGCTATTGGCCCACTACATCTAACAAGTGATTAGAAAAATCAATGATATGATTGGCAGCTGTGATAGAGAATTAGTGCGATAAACATTATATGAAGATAATCAAATGTCGTATGTGAGATTTGAAACAAAATTCTGAGGTGCATTTGTGGGAAGTAAAGATAGACGAGGATATTGCGCCTGTTCGTTCAGTTTTTGTTACCAAAACGTTTACGTACATATGTATAATTTTTTTCAAAAGGTACTGCAAAAATTGTCGAAGGAATGATGATATACGCTATTCTTTTCCAATATGTTCTTGCTCCATACTCTTGCTCTTGGATTCTACTCGCATCAGCTTTCTCTTTTCTGTTTTAATTCTCAGTTACATCAGTTTGATCTCTCTTAACTCGTTAGTTTCACCTTCATTACTTTTATTACTGTTCTTCATAATCTCCTTTTAATTGCTTGCAATCTGTTTTACGTTGTTACCCAATTTTTCGATCCACATGGCATTGGTCACCGTAAAGTAGTGTAGTAGTATCTATAGTGTGAAACTGGTGAAAGAACCTAAACGTATGATCTTATTGGCAATATTTAATTCTTTGGATGCCTCTAAAATACTCCCACAGAGTTAGGTTTATACCTAAAATTTACTACCTAGGTACCTTAAGTCCAACAGTGAACTAATACCAGGATAATAACTTGAATGTAAATCTGTGCAATTACAGGTGAATAAATGTCGGATAGTGTATACATAAACCTAGTTATTTATTTCCCAAAGGACATTATTTGCCAGAGAACAGCTTCCTTGTTAAGTATGTCTAATTGTATAATGCTTTGAAACGTAAATATACGATTACGAATGCGTACCAAACAATATCCCGGAAAAACGCGTCAAAAGTCAACGGCACCTTATACGTCGTGCAAGCAGGTGCCGCTGAACAGCGCGAATCGTCGGGCAAATAAAGCAGGTAGAACGCATAGCGCGTTCTCCTGCAAATATAAATCACTTGCTGTTGGTGTAGGTTAAGTGGACTTTCAATTTCACTTTTACCGATACGCTGACACACATTAACACGTTAACTTGGCGTATGCATATACATATGTACATACGGGCGTCCGTTAGATTTTGTACCTGAGTATTTTTATATTCGTATATTTCTATTCATTCATTGTCTTATTGCCTCGATTCATTCATTCTCTCGCTAATTATGAGCAATTAATACACGGTTCTATTCGCAACCGGTTTTCAATAAGTAAGGCCTAATACATTTGTTGCTTATTATACGTACGTATTGATGTATATTCTGATAATCGCACTTCACATAATATGAGTAGTTTACAGTCCACATTTCGTAGAAGAAATTCCTGCTTATAATTGATTCTGGAACTAACCTATACATAAATCAGACGTATTTTCCTAACTGTATAAATTATACAATCCCTGACGCCTAAACACTTAGAATACTCACTATCTGATGGGAAATAAAACCTACACGACTTTGGGCTTTACAGTTCCAAGAATCGTGGATTCTGTGAGACGTTCGCCAGGTCGTCTGCGGACAAATTGCGGTCGCTCCTCACTAAAGATTTCGTTTTCCCCGTTAAACGCTACTTCTTAACAGCTTATTGCGCGATTTTCAAACAGTCGACGTCTGATAATTCTAGTCGAAACTTCTACGACTTTTTCCTTTAAAGTCGTTTTAATTGTTTTTACTATAGGAGCCAATTTACGCAAATTTGTTCAAACTTAAAGGAAGTTAGAAAAGCATTAATATGTTTATAGTGGCTGATTCGAAACAAAGCATGCAACATTCCATTTATTAATATCTTACTCAATAAGTTAGTCAAGTACCCGTTCATAAAAACTAGGTTTAGAAAAGAATTATAGGAATTAAAAAAGTAGCTACATACAATGATTACTCTGCAAAAGACGTTGAGAAACGGTTGGAAAAAATAAAAAGAAAAGTTGGCATAAGATATTTAACGACCTTTGCCCCTATAGTGACCTGCAACAGACATTTCATTACACTACCGTACCATAAATTTTCGAAAGAGATTAGTAATATCCTAGAAAAACGAAACATGAAGGCGTGTTCAACATCTAACAACATTTTAATGAATTTATTACGAAATCCGAAAAACAAACCAAAGTTGGAACGACGGTCGGGAGAATACATTCATTCAACGTCACGAAGCATATAGACGCCACGGGGCACGGCATTAAAATTGAAAATTAAAAATTGATAAAATGTGCCAATTTGCCGCGGGAACTAGGTGCGTATAATGCAAATCTTCGAAACAAAAGTATCGTGTTCATCAGTCACTCCGCGTTTTTTGACCTATTATAAGTAGGTAATATCCGAATTAAAATTTCTTCGGAATGTTGAACAATAGAGAGACTATGATTCTTACACTTTATACCGGATGTAGTTTCAAAATTCAATGTATTATAAATACATAACGGTACATGTAATTTAAAGTTTAAAATTTAGCTAAGTCAGAGTGCAATCTTATAAGTAGGTAGCTTGCCTTTGCATGTGCATTTAGGAAATAAGTTTTTGCCCAAGAAGGCGACACGCATGTTAAGATTAAGTGCCGTTATGTATTTACAAGTTCTACGCGATGCGGGTGTCCTTTTCTAGGAATTACCTCCATTCTCTCTAGATAGAAACGTACGACCACAAGTAAGGGTGGGGATATTTAATTTGCATTTTTAAAATTTCAGAAATTCACGTTCTACTCTGAAACGCTAACGAAACACGTGTCACAGAATTTAATTAATAATTGTGTTGTCAGGATTTTACCAATGTGATACAGTGTCAAGTGAAAGGATGATTAATGAGGTCTCCCAAATAATTTGGCTAGCGACTGTTATATGAATGATGGAATGTATTGACAGAAATGTTTTTTTTTTTTGGAATAAAACACGCCGAATTCACAAATCGAAAGAAATCTGAAATTTTGCCCATAAGCAATTTTTAGTTATGAATATTTAAATAGGGAATAATTAATAATAATAATAATAATTTATTATCCAACAGTAGCATACAATCCCACTTATAATAGGATAATCTTATATTATTTACCAAAACCTAAAAATTAAATAATAACTATCACATTCACATATATATTGCTACACACTAGGAAAAGAGAAGGAAAGGAGATAAAAAGAGAAAATGTTACTTTAAATTATGTTAATTTGGCTAATAGTAACGACCTCGATGGCCCAATACTAGTTGAAAACAAGTCTAAATATCCGATGGCGGCAAGTATTCATAAGATTCAAAGCCCCGATATTCTACGTAATTTCTCCGGTGCAAGTGATAAGATTTCATAACTTCTATCATGCACAAGGAGATTTCGAATTTTCTGATTTTGTTCAGAATTAATGGATGCTGTCCTATCAAAGGCTTCCAAGAAAAACAACATCAAGCTGATGTCGATTGTCCAGGGTATGGGACACACTGGTTCTGTGTGAAAGTAGCCAAATTGATAACTGCAGACTTGTCCCCAACAAATCCATGCTGCGCAGGGGACAACTCATTTCGGACATGATAATAGATCGACTTGTAAAGCATAAGCAGACCTTGCAAAGTAGAGATATCGGACGGTAATTCTTAATCTAAGTTTGACTGCCAGGCTTGACAACCGGTGTACCACTTCCACATATCCGGAACCACTCCACCAGCCAATATCAAATTGAATATATAATAATATGTATCTCTACAGTCCTTGACAAAAACTCGGGTATCTTATCTGGGCCCGCTGTAAGGCCACCTTTCAGAGAATTGATTGCATCAATTACACCATACAAATCTTCCAAGCGTCAGAGCAAGGTGCCCGTCCTGACAAGCGGTGGCTGAAAAACTGATTCAAAATGTCTTGCAAATGCCGGCAAATCAATAACAACTCCATCATTCGTCATTATGCCAGGAATACGAGTCTGGCCCCACAGATTATCAATGTATGACCATAATCACTTAGATCACTTTCAATGCTAGCATTCACAAGCAAAATATGATTACGTCGATCCTCACTCACCGAAGATTTTGCCAGTTTTCTGTATACTTTGAACGTACACTCGAAGCCCACCACTTTTTCTCTGGTAGTGCCTTTTGGTTCTAATAAGAAATTTAGTTTTCGAAGTAACCCAATGAAGAAAAGAGTGACTCCTTTCTAAACATAAGGGAACAACAGCATTAAAATAAGACTTAAGTATGGCATAGAGATCATCACAAGCAACATCAACATCCAAATCCCAATCAGTCCCTGCCATCAACCCATACAATAGTACATAATTTGTACGTTTAAAGTTATAAGTATATTTTTCACTAGAATCAAAACGTTCCAGCAAGGTAGTATAATACCCTAGATTAAAGACTAAAGGGGGATGATGCTTATCTTCAAGTACAAACACAAAATCAGATCTACCTAAATCATACCTAACATCCTTAGAGCATAATATCCAATTTAGATATCTGTTATTCTGATTCTTTACACTCAACACAATCTGAAGAGCCTCAACCGTACTCAATAAATTATTAACGCCAAGAGACCGCTCACAATGAACGCTATCAAGGTCTGGTACACTGAAATCACCCGCGAAAAGAAAATAATTCTAAAGGATGAAAGAAGTGATCATAAATAAAAGTCGAGGTGGATGGCGGTATATACGCTGAAATAAAATCTACCGTTAAAGTCTGTACATGCACTTGCAAACAAACAAAGTCAAGTCTATAGTCAACACGAACATCATCGAAATCCACAATCACCTCACTATACACAAGATTCGACTTCAGTGATGCAAGAACACCAGCACCCCGTCCAGAAGTAGGGTCACACCTAAATACTTGGTAACTTTCCGGAAATAATTCAGAACTATAAAAAATAATATATAGTAATATATTCGGACATTATAATATAATTACGTACACAACCATAATAATATGTATTTGAAATTCTAACAAATTCTTGTGAAGAAATTTGGTATTTCTTTTGGGTCAAGGCACATGCTTTAAACGTAGGATGCAAAATTTTGAGTTAATTTTTATGAAAATATATACGGTTTGGGATACAATATAAGCAATTATTGATTTAATTAATTAATTTAATATTAAAATGTTATTGTTCAGGGTTATCGCCGAAACAAGTTTAGCCAATACCAAATAAATAGGTAACTACATACTTGCACTATTACATTTTAAACTAAAAGACCATTCTATATTAAAGCACGTCTGCTTCAAAATCTTTAAATTACGTTTAAACACTTACACCCTCAGCGCCTTAACCAAATAACCACGCTTATTTTACTTCAAGCATTTTAACTGGGGTAGCTGAGGAAACGTTTAACCTACCTCATACCTGATAGTTATACACATAACTACTTCAATTATTTTGTATTGCAACAGACAGATTTAAGAATTTAAAAATGGATGAAGTCAGATTTCAATCTTTCATTTTAGACCAATACCTTTTTGTAATCTTTAGTATTAACCTATGCTAGAAACTATAAGACAACGCGAATATCCCTAATTCTCAGTACATATTTCAAAACGTTTATTTGTACGTATAGCAATACTAAATTATTTTGTAGATGGTTCTCTGCGATGACAATATATGCCTATTTTATATTCCTCGCCGAAACAGTACTTGTGTCAATTGTATTCAAGGAAAGATTGTTACTAATTTTGCAAAAAGGCAAACGCTTTGATGAATATATTTATAGCATTATTTTCTTAAGTATACTGGTGCCCCACTTTTTATTACCAATAGCAGCATGGACTAACGGAAGTGAAGTTGCCAAATTTAAAAACATGTGGACTACATTTCAGGTAACGCTATCAAGCAGTTCCTATTTCAATACTAATAATAATTACTTATTTCAGCTGAAATATTATCAAGTGACGGGAACCGCCATAATATTTCATAATTTGACCCTAATCACCTACAGCTTGTGTATATTTTCCTGGGTTTTAGGAATAGCAATAATGTTAGCCCAATATTATCTACAACCCGACATGCAATTATGGCACACTTTTGGATATTATCACATTTTAGCAATGCTAAATTGCTTGTGTTCCCTTTGGTTTATAAATTGCACAGCAAAAGGAAGAGTCGCCAAGGATTTGGCACATAATCTCCATACTGCTTTAGAGTCATCAGACCCGGCTAAGAAACTAGCGGAATATAGAGATCTATGGGTAGATCTTTCACACATGATGCAACAATTGGGAAAGGCGTATAGTGGCATGTACGGGATGTATTGTATTTTAATTTTAATGACAACCATTGTTGCAAGTTATGGATGTTTAACTGAAATCATGGATCATGGCTTGTCATTTAAAGAAGCTGGATTGTTCTTGATCGCATTCTACTGCATGTCGTTGTTGTACATTATATGCAATGAGGCTCATCACGCATCATCAAAAATGGGTGCTGAATTTAGAGAAAGACTACTAAACGTAAATTTGATGGCTGTCGATAACAGAACTAGACAAGAAGTACATATAGTTTCTAACCGCAATTGATAAAAATCCACCAATTATGAATCTTAATCAATATGCAAACATCAATAGGAAACTAATTTCATCGGTAAGTGGCCCTTGCGTACTACTCAAACCTGTTATTACTGGCAAAAGTATAAAGCGATTTTTCTCAAGTAGTGTTCCAAGGGTCGTTGTGTGCTATAGCAGATCCTTCATGATATAAACCGTTGGCTATTTATAAGCGGAATAATTATATTTTTAGTAGAACCTACCAACTTAGCGGGATAGGTATTTCACACTTCATACGTTAATGTGTGACCTAGCACTTCATCCGTAAAGCGCTCTATCATAATGTATACGTACACAATCAGTTATTTTCAATATTGTAAAAATCAGTTACTGTTATAAAACCGCCACTGCCTGTGGCGATTTTATTCAATGTTATTAGGTGTAGTCTCAGATAAAATCCAACGGCGGCCTTCGAATTTCAAACATTGCAAAAATATAGTTATAAAAAGAAAATTATATATGGATACTCTTGATCTAGTTTATATTTAAGCTGAACGTGGTTACGTTATGTATTCCAATTCATACAAATTTCTAAACGTTACGTCAATTTTAACATAAAAGTACTATGACTAATAATTTACTTAAATTCTACGCCCTTCTGTATATCTTCTATTTCATGAAACAATCTTGGCAATATATTAACACTTCATGACAATTATTATAAATAAAGTAACAAACTGAACATCAGCGCCGTGCCAAATCATATGTATAAACTTACGTCTGGCGTATAAGACCGTTTCCTGTCATTATTGCGTTGAGTAATAACGCCGATAGTTTGCGATCATCGAAGCATAGACCACTGGCATAATAAGGAAACTCCTAAATTTATGCTAAATAATGAATAAATATATATTTCCCAATTGGTGCAATAAATTACATTTTATGCTAATTTTAAATATTTAATAACACAACATATGCAGTGGATATTTTATAAGTAAATATTTACGGCCAAGGCTATTCTTGAAAAGATTTAGATTGCGCGTCCAGACATTTTAGGAATAAATGTTAATGTTACTGTGTATAAAGGAGTTACATCTAGTTAAGAATATCTGACAAAATTTTTTATAAGAAAGATGTTTTTAAGATAGTTTAAAGTGCGTCGTTGCCTACTACGTGAAACGAGGTAAATAACACTATATTTCTATTGCAACTAAGCACCAAACTAAATAATTTAATCTATTTATGATTTGTATATTTATATATTCATTGTACTTCACACTATCCATTCACCTTCGTAGGAAAAATTCTATGTTTGTACTCGCAAATGTGTCTTGCAATCAAGATTGAGACATTTGTCATAGCGATGAACCAGTTTCTTAATGCCCTCTTCATAGAACTCTGCTGCTTGTGAATAAAGCCATGCTGTAACGTGGTCCTGCTGCTCTTCATCGTTGTCTCTTCGACATTATACGAAAGTTCGTCCGTCACAGTCCACTCCGTCCTTCATCACAGACATTACTTGATCCTTTTCGAAACATACAGCACCATCTTCTAACTACGCTGTCACTCGTGGTATTTTCATTATAAGCAGAACAAAGTTCACCATGAATCTCGGCAGCCTGCATGTTCTTTGTACACAGAACCAGACGACACCGCGCTGCGATCGCGTTGACTCTAGGCACAGTAGTGGAGATATCCTCAAGACCAAGAAATTGGCATAATTACTCAATGATCTAAAAACGCGGTTCCAAACAATATCGCAACTACAGAAGTATTAAACTGGTTAGCTCAGTTCCAGTATTTGCTAAAATACTGAAATTACGAATAAGAAATAAAAGAATACACTCCATAAGACCCGGTATGATTTCAGCCCTACAGAGAAACTCACAACGCCTTCTTTCTATCACGGAAAATATGTAAAAAGGCAATGGAGGAAGAAATGTAAATAAAAGTTCTGTACAATAACACCAAGAGTTATGTAAGACTGCGGCGTTAAGTACCAAGTATATTTAAAATTATAAAAGAAGTGATACAAGGGTACATACTGAGGCTTCTTTTATATTTTCTGGATCTGGATGAAGCTAAACAATAATCGTCAGAGATGAAATGGTAACTTCGAAGTTAATTTCTCAGTTTTCTAATTAATATCTGTTGTTCCGTACTACAGTGCTTGGCATTACCCATATCTACCAAATTATTTAGTTATTTTTAATATTGTGTTGATAAATTAATCTTTTATACCTTACCTCTTAACTCAACAAGAGAATTCCATAAGTTAAAATAACAAGTACACTTCTCAATACCCAACAAATTAATACACCTATTTTATTGCATACACAACTTTAAGCCGCAATGAAGAAAAAGTGGCATTGCCCGGAAGTTCAGTACTAGATAAGAAAATTACATAGCAGCTTTCCAAATTCATATAAACTCCCTACCATCCACAAAATGTCGCTTGAGTATTATTATGGAAACAGCATCAGACATTGCTTTACTTTACTTTACTTTATTCAATAATTCAATAATACAAGAAAATGTGTTGAATATGTCAAACAATAAAAGAGAAAAGACAAACAATCAGGTAAACAAATAAACACAAAGAAATCACATACACATAAATAACAAAAGCTATCTAAAGTTTGCACAGAAAAATTCCTGCATGTTATAAAAGGCAGAAACAACAAGTATATTACGTAATGTTCTTTTAAAAATATTTGTTGGCAAGTCTTTTAGTTTGTTTGGTAAATGATTATATATCTTTACTAACTGTGTAGATACACCCTTCTGCACAATATTTTTAGTAGTTTGCGGCGGCAAAGGACAAATTTCCATTGTTCTCCTGGTATTATAACAGTGATGAAGTTCTTGGTGTTTGAAAAATTCATAGTTCTCCTTCGCAAATAGAGCACACTCCATCACGTACAGAGACACTAAAGCAAGTATCTTTTTCCTTAAAAATCTCCCTGCAAGAATCAGTTATTCTCATTCTGAAGATACTTCGTAAACAGGACTTTTGTAGGACGAAGATTCGAGGAGCGTCTATTGATGTTCCCCAAAAATTATACCATAACGCAGTCGTGACTCAACGTAAGGGTAGTATACAGAAAGGCTCGCCTCCTCATTTACTGACGCTGTTATCATTCGTAGTGCATAATTAAAAGACGATAATTTTCCTGCCAGATATTCAATTTGTTTTTTCCAGTTTAACTGCGAATCCAATTGCAATCCCAGAAATCTCACATCCTCACTTGTCACATCTCACTTGTGCTTAATAAATTACCACGTAGTTCGCACCTATTCGTTTGCACACCACTGTATAATCACAATTATTTTTAGATTCAGACAAGTTAAATTTAACAATATCGCTCTTACTTTTTTATTATTAAATAGACGATCGCATGGTTTACATACTTTCTCATAATATCACTTCAGGCTTATTTGGTGGGCAGTAAAGATCAAAGTCTACCTGCGAAATTCCTGTATAATAAGTTCTAGAGCCATAATTGTATTGATAATTCTGTTCATTAACCTACCTAAAATTCTAAAGAGTAGTTAAGCACCCCTACTACTTCATTGGGACTTTATTCGTCAAAATATGAATTTAATCAAAACTTATATATTCCATTGTCGTATAAGTTACCGAATTTATTTTCTAAACAATTCAACAGACCATCTTTAATTTGTCTATAATACAAAATTTTTTGTTTTTTTTTTCCTGTCTCGTCAGGAAAAGAAAATGTTATTTGAAAAAATGTCCGAGTAATACGCTCAATAAACCAAAACTTTCCATTACAATTTCATATTTTTTCATCCTAGTACCTACGAATGTTTTCAGGGGTAGTTTACCAAGCAAATAGAATTTCAAGTAATAGGGCATCAAATTGTATAGCATACGCTCGATTCAACACCTGCATATGTATGTTCGTAGTAGGATAATTTTGCATTATATGCCCCCGAGGAGCTTAGCTTACTGAATAACAGCGCGTCTTCAACAATGCTATTTCTAGATTTAAATTTCATAAACGACCTTAAGTTTTCTTTTGCAAATGCTTGAAACACACAAATTATTACATTTCCCTGAACAAGCACTTCATTGGATTAAAAGAAATTTTCGAAGATATGTTCTTTTGCATTTAGAAGTTACATCTATCTTATGGTTCTCCAATAATATAGTTTGATACTTGGGATCCATGTGCGCAACAGGCAAAGAGATGCACCTCAGATATCATGCTATTCTTGGAGAACTATATCCACTTAACCTTATTTTGCGATACTTCCACCAGAAGTATTTGCGAATTAACACCGATTATTTACGTTTCGTTACCTATTTAATTGAAGTATATCTCCTCATACTATCCATTAATATTTCCTTGTTTATATATATATTTTTTATATTCAGAAGAGTTATATGCATTCAAATGTAGATGTACCATCCTTTATTGAAATTATATTCTAATTCTCACATCAGCTAGTGTTTCTCTGGCACTTCAACGCATTCAATGATAAATTACTTTAATATAAAAAACAAAATAGTAGGTAATATGAGGAAAGAGTTCTATTGAATTGATGATTTAAGACTTGTCGGCTAGCATGTTAAACGGGAGAATAATATATTACCTACCCCGCAGCGACATAGCACTCGTTAAGCGGGGACTCGTGCTACAAGGTTGCCGAAAACTACTAAAGTAAAGTATTAAAATATTAATACAAACCGGCGACCGTGCTTGTATGATTAGTTCCAGGCAAAAAAAGAAACAAAAATCAATACTCTTTGCAATGATTAATCGAAATACAAAGTGTTCGGTTTACAATAGATGATCCATTATGAATTGCACCCAGAAATGTTTTTTAATGAAATCGAAAACTGAAAAATACGAAATTAGAAGCAAAGAGAACTGCAGTGAATCTCTTTTTTACTTTGAACTGTATTTAATTAGAAAAGGGGAACAGTTTCTGATAATTTTTCATAATGTTGCTTCTTTATAAGGTAACTGCTCTCTCGGCGTCTGAGCATAAATGCATACCATACGATTACCATGCGACGAAAAATAAAATCATTCTTGACGGTAGCAAATTACTTAAAAAAACTGTACCGTTTACCACACTAACTTGAAACGTATATTATGAAATGGTGAAGTGGCTCCTGTCAAAAGCAAGTGTTGACTTTGGTTTACGAGTTACATTTGCTTTCGTTTGCACTTTGTCTACCAAGGTTGACAACCTCATTATCAACCAATCTGTTTATATCTGGTTTTATTTAGATTTTAAACTAATCTTTCAATTTAGACTTTCCTACCCTTCTTAATCACACGGCTACTCAATAATCTGAATAAACGAAAAATTCTATCATTTCGTCAATGCATGGGATGAAATTCATAAGAAAGTTGCGAAATATGTAAGATATAATATTTCAGAAGATATTACTTAAAATGTAATTAAAGAATGTCCATGTCCGATTATCACTAGAGTAGAAGAATATACATATAAGGTATGTGTAATTAAGCAACTAGATGCTGCACCCCCATCCCCTTCTCCAAATTTATCGGTATTGTATCATTTCTTCATTCAAATGCTACTTTCCTGTCTAATTCCTTCGATCCAGAAACGTCTGGGCTTGCTCCTCTCGTCATTTTCCTGGTGGGGTTCATTGTGATAACTATCTCGGCTATCTTTCTTCTGGGATTCTCATTAAATGTCCGAACCATCGTGGACTTCGCAGTTCAATCATTTTCATACTGTCCGTTGTAGCCTACATGCGATTTCTAATTTCGTAATTTATTATGTGGTATCTAACATTGATGCTCTTGCGCTACGATGTACATCTCTATAGCATTTATTCTTCTTTTAGTGCCTACATTGGTTGCCCATATCGCACAACCATGGCATAAGGAAAATTCCATCATCACTAATCCAATACGTTTCCTAGTTTCCTTCTGTATGTATTTGTCGCACCACAAAGAGTTCAGGTATCCAATTGCCCTTCTACCTTTCTGGATGGGGTGTCTTATTTTTCTTTCTCCAAGTCCTTTTTAGAACGTATATTGAAATTTTCTTTCTCATTAATACATACTTAGTGTTTTTATTGACTATGTGACAATCTATTTTTATGTTAGTAGGTACTTTGCTGTATCATAAGTGGAAGTTACCTTTTTGATTTTTATTCTTTTGTTCACTAACGTTCTTTATCTAATAAAATATTTGCACAAGGAGATAATGAAACCATCTCTAGCTTGAAGTGGTAGGCATGGCTGATATGTAGGATATCAAGCCCAATAATTACTAGCACCAATATTGAAAAATGGAAATTTATATAAAAGTTAAGATAAGTGAAAGTATAAGAATAAATTCCAGGAGGAGTACCGGTGGTACGCGTTACGATAGAAGAGAAATAGATTTTTAGTATTGCAACTCGTTCGACAATCACTTACAATTCACAGTGAAAGTGCAGACGAATAATACTTCTTTAGATACCAAAGTAATTGAAAGAGATGACCAAACCATTGGACTCGATTTGTATTCTAAATCCATCCATTCTGGAATGTATATTTATGATTATTCTATTATCAGCCAATTAATTAATAGATTGATACTATAATCACTATGATAGATAGAGGCATAAAATTATCTTTCCACGATAGGAATCTCAAGATTTTATTGATTATCTTTTGTAACAATGGCTATACCCTTGTCTTTCTGACAATGAGAAATATAACTTACAATGAACTTAGTGGAATGTTGGTGGATCACCGTTCCGCTGCTTACATGGCATTTCCTGCTACTAAACCGTTACAAAACAAAATTACATTAAATTCCCATTTATTGAGTCATCGACGCCTCGCATGTCTGCTTTATTTAGAGAATATCAGGATATTCAAGTATAGGGTTTTATCTCAACAAGACGTTACTAGAGCTATACCCCGAATGTAGCCATCCATGTCAACCTCTATTTTAAGTCTGTCACTTCCCACTAGACGTTATGTGTGAGATTACCACATTGAAATCTTATACGTTTAATACATCAGTGGGTTACTTCAAACGTAACTGACAGAAATAATCTCAAAATACTGAATTTATTGAATAAGGCAGAACAGTGGACATGCTGGAATTAGGAAGTGATAATTTGTATTTGTTACATCGGAACTTAGATTTGGAAGTAATTTCTTCCGGTGATAGGAATTAGGAAAATCAAGGCTCACGTAGGCAGAGTTGTATATCTGAAGTCATAGATCCGTCTTCTACAGAAATTGGAAGGGAGTATCTCGCTATCTCTTCGCTATACATTATTTAATGCATCTTTGTTGAGAGAACGCATTATCAGTTGTATACGGTCACTGTTACTACCAACATTTAATGAGATCGTTACTATCCTGAATAGCTACAGTAAGGAGACGTAATTTCAAATATCATGAATAATGAAACAAAATTGTCATCCTCGGTAGAAGTCTTTGCTTAAATGCCATTCTGAGCACAAAAATCAATGACGATAACTAATCGCGCACAACAAACACCGTTGCTTTATTAGGTTTCTTATACCTATTCTAGTCAGTATTTGTATCTGTTTCGGTACACAAAACAACTATTGTTGACTATTTCCGACAAAGTTCAAATAATTTAGCAACAATTTCCAATCAACAGAATTTTCATCCATGGTATTGGTCTATCATCAGAACAATATAGTATTGTTCTGCCACTCTTGTGTGTATGTATCACACGCGAATGCTGTAATTAATCATTTCGGGTTGTTTGAATTTGTACCATCATTTATCATCATACTAGGAGTTAATTGATTGTGCAATCTTTACTATGTCGTAAAGGCGATTTGATCCTTGCGCTTACAGATATTCTGCTATGCCGATAATTACATTCCCTTGGTATTTGCCAATTCCATTTTTTAACGTTTATTGACCAAGACGCATTAGCTACATAGGTGGCATTCATTTACGACTATCCGAAAGTGCATATAACTGGTGCTGATAGGACTGGTCATGCATACTCAAAGATGAAGTCGTACTGGAATACTTATCATATCGCCGCTGGTCTTGTCACCTCTATAAATACAACGCAAATAATGAATGCATGTAAAGTTCAACGTGCAGCAATTTAAAATGAGACGCAGATTTATAATATGTATTAAAGGTGATGCATATCTGTTCGCAATGTTCATACCTGCCTAGGAGAACAACTACTATAACGGGCGTGCATTAGAATAATCTCGGCGAACTTCTTAGGATAATCAACATGTGTTCGTTAGAATAATAAATAGAAGAGTAGCAACAAAGCTATAACAGAAACAAATGAGGAACAAGTATTTAACTCTTTTTGTCGTTAAAAGACGTATTAGAGAACTTTGCTCGTCTAAAGTCTAGACATGCATTATAATCATTATAATCTAAAAAAAACAGTGGGTAAGTGATGTGAGATTACCTAATCCAGTATACTAACAAACACAGTCGAATCACTGGTTGAGCCGTAGTTTTTCACACCAAAAAGGAATACATGAATACAGAGTACAAAAAGTGAAAAATATATCAGAGGCAGCCAAACTTAAATGGATATTCGCCGGCTACACTTTAATACAGAAAGGTGGAGTAAAATAATCGACGACCTTGAGGACAGAAATGAAAAAGCGATCATCAATAAAGCAGGTAGACTATTTCTGAAAACAAGCTAGACTATGATGGATGCAGGGCACTCAAGTTCAAGTTCATACCTCCAACTAAAATATTATCACTTTAAAAATACTAAATTAAACTAATCCAAAATCTTAATAAAACAAAATCTGCATGACTCTCCATATAACGACTTAATTAAATAAGATACATTTATAGGCAGCTATCAATTCACTGTGCAAAAGCTTACCAAGTAAACGCAATTTGCATATGCCAATAATCCATGACACTTTATATTATAGTCCATTCGTACCCTAAGAAACAGTACAAAGGTTATGATAAATGCACATGTTATTTTTATGCATGTGGGTAAGGGAAATTGTAACCTGCGGTACCAATGATTCCACCTTGATGTTGCAGAGATTATACCGAAACTGCTTCAATAAGTTTATTGGTCAGGTTTCGCTTTATTTTCCCTACGAACGAAAATGTTATTCTATGAATTTTGGGGTAATCTATTTTCGTATAAATACCTTCACAAATATTTTTTTTACAAAAACAGTCACCAACCAACTTATATCGCAGAAATAAAAAATGTTAACCTGATTGTACAAGGACTAGATGCATGAGATACGTCTACATACATACATATACATATATGTAAGACCTAAAGGCATGGCATAATAATAATAATAGCGATCGCCTTATTACCCAACACTGGTATACCAATTACAACACAACTTGAATAAAATACGTACATATGTTTTATAAAGCAAATAAACTAATTCGAAAATAAATACAAAAAATTAAATGTGGAATATAAAAAAATGAATAACAAAATAAATTAACAAAATTTACTGATTGAATTAAAAAAGATGTCTTCGTACAAAAGGGCTGCTATACGGCACACAGACATATAATTGGGACCCATGTAATAAGTTGGTTCTAGGAAGAGGTCAGGTAAAAGTAGGAGAAAATCGAGAGCACAGATGAGGAACAAAAGAATGGTACAAGAAAGCACGTGATGGTAGTCAGAACCATGGATTAGCTTCCACATAAATCATGATCCAAAAGTTTCTCGACGAAGCTTCAAAGATTGATATTACGCTCTAAATATCATCATTTCTAAAAGATATATATTTCAAAGAACTACGTTGTATTTTCTCGATGGATAGTTGAAGATTAAGATAATGAGGCGACCAGACAGATGAAACATACTCAAGTTTAATGATAATAAAATTGTAGAACATGGTTGGTTCTGAGCAGATATTAAGAATTGAAGCATTTAAGCAAGACAAAACCCAATGTTCTAGATGCAGAAATTCAAACGTTGTTCATACGGGAAACAACTCTTATCAAACAATATACCAAGATGCTTTACATTATAGACTTTGGTTAAGGATGTTGGGTACTTTTTTCAAGATCGGTTTAGTCTAAATTCCTTTCATTGGTTCCAAAACTATTTTGAGAATTGTATATCTGACCTTTAAAACTAGTATGTGATAAAAATACTAGTATTTTACAATGTTAAGAACATCCATAGCTTTAATTTTATGCAATCACAAGTGAAGCATCAGTAAGTTTATGGGCTCAAAATTTTGCATACCGTGCATTTATTACGATAGCTACGACTTGTCATGGAGCTTTTATGTAAATTCCTTGTTTGTCGTTGAATTTAACTGCAATTAAGGAATAGAAAAATGACCATGGGCTTCCATCATATTTGGGCTTGAAGAAAGTAATGATAAGAAAGGAAGTTACAAAAAGCTCCATGACAAGTCGTAGCTATCGTAACGAATACACAGTGTGCAAAATTTCGAGCCCGTAAACTTACTGGTTCTTCACTTGTGATTGCACAAAGATTAAAGCTGTAGAAGCTCTTAACACTGTAAAGAACTACTATTTTATCGTTGCACACACTAATTTTAAAGGTCAGATATGCAATTTTCAAAATAGTTTTGGAACCAATAAAAGAAATTATGTTTATCGGATCTTGAAAAAAGTATCAGCTTTAAAACGGCGTTATGTATGATGTAACTGGAGTCAAGTTAAGTTTCTTCGTGTAAGAGACACATCATTTATATGTTCAAATTATGTTGTAATTGAGGCACATCATCCCATGTTCCAATTAACAAATACATTTCTAAATTATCTGCATAGGCAAATACAGGGCAAGATACAGAAATTAATAAGTAATTTTGAACAAAAAAAAAAACGAATAGAAGAGGTTCAAAATGCGAGTCTTGCGGAACATCAGATAAGGGCATAAACTAAAGAGATTTATATACATTGTAGAAAACATAACTATATCTTTGTGGTAAATAAGACTTGAGAAGTAACAACAAGAATGTTACGGCTGATTGTTCTCTAACTGCAACAATATAGAAAACCTAACAATTGGCCGTAACAAGGAAGGACCTAATCCGAGCGCCGATAATTTAGTCAACAAGATTCCATGATCAATTATGTCAGACGCATTACTAAAATCAGTATAAATCGCGTCAACCTGGCCACGAGCACAAGCTGTTCGCTAATAAAGTGATAGGCCAACACAAGAATCATAACCGTAAATCTTCCATGGACGAAATCATGTAGATTCGGTGAAATGTAAGATTTAGTGTTGTGGTAAAGACAAGTATAAATGACACTTTCGAGAACTTTGGCAAAATTCAACAAAATTAATATAGTTTGTAGTTGCCCACACAGTTATTGTTCCCTGTTCTAGATATATTCACGCTCTCTTCCAGACTGTCAAAAAAGTAGAGGTCCTGATAGCAATGTTGATAATTGACGCCAATGGTTTTCCCAAAGCAAACCTTGCATCATCTAGAACAAAACCTACAATCAAGTTGTCGCTAGCAATATCCTTTTAAGGGAACTTATTGTTAGATATTATATTGATTACTTCCTCTTTTGCAACAGACATCGGTGTAAGGGGACTATGATTAGCGCACGTATTAACAAAACCAAAATCAGTACTATCAATGTGCGCAGAGGAAAATTTTTGGGCAAATGCACAATATCCTAAGGAGAATCAATACAAATATCATTATTGAATAAAGTTTTTGGTATACGAGTTGTGTCTTGCTTAGTATGAATATATTGAAATATTGTAAAAGAATCCGCAACTTGTCTGAGGTAGACAGAAGCAGCAGTAGTATCTGTTTTACAAATGGCTTGCTTTCAAAAACAAAAAACGATTCCAGGAGGTCTGTACTATTTCCTAAGGTGCAAGTGTATGCTTTTGCAAAAGAAAATATATAAAGATGCAATATTGTTGGATAGCGATCACGAAGAATCACAATGTATGGTATTTTGTTTAGGGCGGTTGAATAAATAAAAATAAAAGAAAACGCAAGATAAATGGAACAAAGTAAAAATTATGCAAATGGTGAGTCTTAGAGGAATTAATTTGGCACTGTGCACACCGTTTTGTTTTGTTACCATGAATTTAGGGGAGGAGCCAAAAACAATATTTCTTCTTAAAACTTCTGTCGTTGCTGCCATCTCATACACTACTACTCACATTTCAGCATCGTTTACCATTTCGTTTGTGACTGCTGTGCACGAAACGAGAACAATGCGCAATAACTTGTTTTTGTTATTTTTGGAATTGTTTGATGCTAAATATAAATGTAAATGTGAAAGACAAAGAAAAATGTCTCGCAATCCTCACCCATAAACAAGAAACCCGTCCAGTCTAATGGTTTTATGTATAGGACAGTCCATTATACCTTAAGTATAGAACTGTATGCCCGATGAGAACTGGAGCAAGTAATGAAATCGGACAGACAGAATTTGGCAAACTAGATATTAACCGACATTTCAGGAAAGACGAAAACTTAAGCCAGTTTTATTATTACCTCTGATGAAAGATAGACTCATTACTGCGGGCCTGATAGTAAACGACGAAATGTATAGTGGAACCCCTGCTCTCTAACTCGATAAAGATTAGAAAGACAAACAACAATTAAGCCGTATATTTTTTTACATATATCCAATTGAATAAACTTCATTTATTCAAACGTGGATTGTTACCTTTAGAGTGCGCTTTATTTCTCCAAACGTAAATTGTATTGCTGGAGAAGTGTGAAGTTTTAATATTGAATTTCCTTCATTTTCGCTCTTGCAAATAGACACTTACAATCCCTGCTCTGAGCTTCTTTAAGACTTAATATCCACTTTTGTCGTTACGCATGGTTTTTAAGTAAGTACTGTTTCGATAATAAACAGAAGTGCAATTTTTCAAAAGCCTGTACGTTGATCTACTTTTCAACATAATTTCCATCAATATTAAGGCACTTATCATATTGAACAACCAACAATCTTTTAAATTCCATCGTCATAGAAATCTGCCGCCTGATTTGCCAACAACTGCAGCACGTTAAACGTTTAACGAGTTTCAACTAACAAAAGATGAACTAAACAACGATGTTTACGTGTCAAATTAGCGTTAAAATGCATACAAGACACGAACGGTAAGTTGCAAGAAATTGTATAGCTAGTTGTTTATGTCACGTGCGAACTTCTTTGAAGTACCGCACCTCTAATGAAGATGTTTATATACTTGGCCTTACATATCTGAACACATATCCCAAATTCGTTTCTCCGTTCTATTTTGACTATTCGCTTAACTTAAACAAAATATTGCAAGAAAAGTTAACAAAAATCAGACATTCTGATGTACGTATGTATGCACCATCGTGGCCAAAAAGATTAGCACTTTCAATCTTCTGCAACATATAAAAGGTACTAATCTTTTATAACCACGGTAGTATATACACTCATATACCCTACATAAATATAAGCATAGTTATTTGCCAAAGCAAGATGGTCATTAAACATTTTTATTAATTTTTATTATGCACCTACGTGAATGGTTGGGTTAAACTTCAGGAAAAAGGAAACATATAGATGAACTAAAGAATATATAAATTTTATTGGCAAAAATAATGAATAACAATGTTTAAAAACTGATAACTTACACACTGAATGATCTATACCTTTCACATAAATAACTGGACTATCCTGTTTTGCTTATGTCACTGCTCTTCACACAAAAAATTTTAGCGCGTGTTCTTAAAGTTCTTGTGTGTTGTCCATATAATAATAGTAATTGGACGTAATTATTAATTAATCTGAGTTTTGCATATTACACAGTCTTTAAAATTATTGTTGTGAGAAAATATTTTTGTAGAAATTACATTACGAGCGTACTCTATACAAAACGGCTGCTGCCATTAGCCCATAGACGGGTTTATGGAAGAATTACTAATTTAGATATGAATAGGCTTATCTACCTGAACTATCTGTATTAAGAGATAATCATGTACATCTATCTATTTGCGCAATATTTGTTTCACAATGTCGGTTGCCCTTTTGCAAAATCGGTTATTTTCAGTAGCCTGCCTTATTTTCCTGAAATGGTGTCCTAATGAAGAGAGATGATGAAAACTCAATAGTGAGCCATATTTTCTCCTTTTGCACTGATAATTTTCGCAAATAATCCTGTCCAACTTCGGATTTCATTTCATTCTAATGAAGTTAAACATAGCAGAAAATATAACCAGAACGATTTAGACATTGCAAAATCTTTCATTCGCAATTTGGAAAAGTCTATCGGCTAAAACAATATATCGTGCAATATGTTAAAATTCAAAAGCTGGCATATTTATAATATATCCACCTGGAGGTGGTTCAACAATGGAGGTACTATGACAATAGTCCATTGGTAGACGTAAAACGGGTAGATCTAAAGCAAGGTAGTTGAATGATATGAAAGATGACCTAAAATCTATAAACATTAGAGAATAGAGAACAAGAATCCAAGAGAGAGGTGAATATAAAAATATAACTGAGCAGACTAATTTTGGATTAACGAATAAAATGAGGAAAACTTCCACTTACGAACCTGGGCTTGCATTACATGATGCCAATCCAAAGAACAGATCCATGAAACTCTCCACAGCAAGATAATCGACAGTTTCGTTATCTTCAATATCTTCCTATTTAAGAACTCACGACAAGACAGCCTTATTACCTTCCAAAGACTTGTTGTTATACTTACAACCCTAAGCAGAATTTGAATCATATGATGCATAAACCATAATCCCTCGGAAGTCGTGTTTGGACATTTCTAAGTGCAAAAATGGCAAATCAAAGGTAAGGAAACGTGAAAGATGCCTGGTCTGTGGCAACATGTCGTTTGCAGTCCAGTTTCAAAAATAACAATAAGAAATTTGTTGTTTCTAATTTTACATAAAAACATTCTATTGCATATCAATTGAAACACTAAAGTGACGCTGTGATACGGGTAAGAACGTTGTACCGTAGGTTAAGTACCACAATTAATATCAAGCGATTAGTATAAATGGAAAATTAGAGTAAAAGATGACAGTTTAAGATAAATACCAAAAAAAACGGACTCACACAAAAACACTAGCAATGTTAAAGGAAACATGAAATATATTTTACTCATTCATTATTTCTGAATATCGTTAAATTACTGAAAGCACTTATAATCTACAGACATGCTGCATTCATCAAATATTTTGCGTAATCTAAGATTACGCAGTTCCTAATACTTCCACCACAAGCACCTCATTAATATTTTAATAAACGTTTGAGGATAAATTATGACATATTGCTATTCTAATTAAAGCATAAATAGTTAGTGAAGTTATAATTGACATTGATGAATATTATTTGTCTTGAGCAAACCATATTAGGTGTTTCAACATTCAACGTGCGATGAAATATTGAACCAGACTTCTGGCCAGATAAAGTTTGAATACATTAGGAGAAAGCAGCAAAAATTATTCTTTTTAAAATTTAGCTATATATCCGCCGTATGTGACAGTATTTAGTTTTTCACTATGACTATGACAAAGTAAAAAGGCATAACTAATACAACATAACATTGTAATGTTTAACAATGGAGAGGTATTTTTAATCTATTTACAGCGTAAATTTAGATAATGACATCAAGCACTTTTACAAAGAAAAATTGGCGTCTGCCGTTATAATCAATCCAGTTTTCAGCAAGTATACATTTTTTAAATCTCGTCTTGTTTTTGCAGACCGTAACTTCGATGGCCACATATTTGGTAATGTTGATGCAATTTCGGTCCACGCTCATGAGAAACGCAGCATTAGCGGCCAGAAGGAGTGCAATGAACTTAAATCGAACCGCTGCAAACGCCACCACATGAACAATACACCATCGCCAAGTCATTACCATTATTGTTATTACTATTCGAAGCAGAATAGACAGGATGGCTACTGCAGTGGTAATCCTACACGAGTAAAGAACGCATTTATCACCGATAAATGTAAATAAATCGTTATTAGAAATAGTTACTCAACCATCGTTTCCGCATTTCCGATGCTGTGTGCAGATACTAATCTCTGCGGAAGAGATGTAAAAATAATAAACTCAAAGTCACAAATAACTATGTAAATTAATGGGAAATAATTATCATAATTTCACATTATTTGTCAGTAAACTTGTTTGTATATCTTATTTAGTTTTTATTAGTAACAGCTTAAGTTAAATATATGTTTAATTAAAAGTTACAACAGTAAGTGAGTCAACATCCAAATGTACCTAAACCAAATTAGCTCATAGGTAGTAAACTTTCATAGAAGTAGAACAGGAATATTTCAAATGGCCTTGGTTTAGTTTTAATGATTATTAACTGCGTATATATTTTTAAGGAAAGCGTTTGAAAATATGTTGTTTTCAATTAAGATTTGCGCCAAATACACAAATGAATATTCTTTAATTAGACATTTATTTACGTCAAAAATATAACTTGTAACGAATTAACCATTCAATGTGTCCGTAACTTAAAAATTTTAATTATAGTTATCTCAGAGAAATGTCACACTGTTATATATATTACACAACTAGACACACATACCAATATTTTGGTTATGACAGAAACGAATAGACTCGCTATATCATTGATTAATTGATATTACTTACAAATATTCTCTTTAATGATACATCAATGTCTTGCAAACAGAAATGTTGCTATTGCTTAATTAACATATCATTTAGATATAATGACCGAAACTAAAGGAGAAACATACAAATAATCTATCAGGTTCAATTGACCTTTGGTTATAAATTATTTCTACTACTAACCACTAGCTTTACGAGCATTGAATTGTTTACACCACACTGACGTTCTACATATAAGTTGATGTCATAGTGCTGTGAACAAATTCTGTTTCTTATTAGCAGAGGCCGGATTATATGTTTTTGCATATCGATAACTATCAACGGTAAGTAATAGCGTTTAGCACTAATTTAATTTTACAAAATCTAAAATGGACAAAAGTAAAAAGGTGGTCAAACTTCTGGGGATCGAAGCCAAGGATGAGTTCAAATAAAACGCTCTCTTTTTAAACTCTAAGCTTTCGAATTATATTTAATTCATCTTCAGAGCGTTACATAAGACCAGGGAAACAGCAACACAGCAACAGAATAGAAGAAAAACCATAACGCAATGGAGATATTGTAACAAAGTTAAAATTTTATATGTTAAAAAATTTTAGAAGTTTCAAATATTTAATATAATATTTAATGTTGTTCGACGACCGCGTGTTACATATGTCGAAGGCAGAGTGAACAACAAGTATTTAATTTGGAATTAACCAAAGCTTTGCTTTCTGCTAATATCCCAGTTTATGAGTTACAAAACCTAACTATTAAAATGTTTTTGCAAAACCATTGCAGAAATATTATACCTAGCGAAAGTACTTTAAGGACAATTATGTTATCAATGTATATAAGGACGTAATTAATGAAATCAAGCAAACTGTAAATTTCAGTTTTATATATTTTATACTAGATAAAACCAGAGATACTTGTGAACGCTATATGGCAAATTTATTAATAGGTTGTTTAAATAACAACATTCCTGGTAAATCCTATTTGATTTCGTGTAAGCAAATTGAAAAACTAACCATGCAATAATGGTTAAGCTTAGTAATGAAACTCTCAAAAATTGTTCCAACTAATAAAATTGTACTCGTAAGCTTTCCGATGCTGCGCCATGCATGGTCAAAGCTGGTCTACAACGTAAAGTTTTGTATTCCAATTTAATTCACGTGACGTGTTTAGCACACGATTTAAACAGAGTGGCGGAAAATATTAGAAATTCATTTCCTATAGTTAATAGTTTAATTAGTAACGCAAAGAAAATATTTTTTGAAATCCCCTCTGACGATTCAGTGTTACAACAAAATTACCTAATACTCTTTTGGCACCGGAACCAATAATCACAAGATGGAGAGCATGGTTGAAAGCTGACAGATTTTATGCAGAAAATCTTGTCCCTGTTGAAGAACTTATTTTAAGTTTCCAAGAGGAAAATGGTGCAATTTCAAACTGCAAATCAATTTTAGAAAATAATTCACTGCACCATGAACTTTGGTTCATTAAACAAAATTATGATTATGTTCATAAAACTATTGTTATTCTTGAAAGTGAATAACTCCCTTTACAAGAGTCTCTTCATTTGATTGATGAATTTAAGGAAAAACTTAAGAAGGTTCCTAGAAAAATAGGACAATTAATACATAAAGAATTTAATAATATTTTAAAAAGAAATATCGATTTAAATTTGTTGCAACACGCAAACCAAATTTTCCGTGGCGATCTTTATGTTGAAACCGATTTAAATCCCGAATTTGTTAATGTTTTAAAATATGCATCAATCACATCAATTGACTAAGTTTTCAACGTACAAATCGCTATTAGCGGATAGGAGATGGTTTAACTTTTGAAAATATTGAAAAGCATTTGATTGTGAATTGTTTCTACAGTAAGGAATGTAATGTTTAATGTAGAAATTAAGTGATAGGTATCTGTTTAAATTTTCTTAGTATTTGTTTCTTTTCCTTGTTACTTCAAAATAGATTTGACATTCTGAAAATATTTCTGAGCCATATTTTATATATTCTAGACATTTTAAGAATATTTTCAACATATTTTTCTCATATTTAACACATATATATGTACATATTTTAATCAAATTTCGAACATATAATCCGGTCTCTACTTATTAGTTGCCTAATGTATTGTAGTAGAAACTTTTATTAACCATTCCTTGTAGCAACGTTTAGAATAAATCTTTTTACAGATACGTACTACTAATTGTGAGCAAAAAATAACACACATATTTCTGATTGTTCCTTAAATACAGAGACAATTCATTGAATTCAAGCGAACGGTAAGTCATTTTGAAAATAACCAATGTTAGATATTAAACCAATGTAATTTTAATATCACCTGAATCAAAATTAATTTGTATTTCGTTTAAAACTATTACACGGCTATTTGCTCTAACCATCTATGCTTCTTGAGGTAAGTAGTTCAATTAATATTTTATTGACCATTTAAAGACTATGTTAATGACGGTTAAACTAAATTAGTATTCATCTATTACATGCTAAGTCACCACTCAAGAAAACCTTTATTAACAATCTACCCTACAGATTGTCTAATAGGCGAAATATAAACTCGCGATAGACATACGTATGTATACGCACATATGTATATACGTTAATAATATTTTCTCATGATTTAGTACAATTTCTACCAATTAGATGGAAACGCATGTACGCATTCTGCGTCACGTTAATATCGGCTGGCATCTATACCCACACGTGCTGAATCTGATGGCAGCTGGGAAGCGGATGAACGAATACCGAACTGTTCGTCATTTCGGTCACGCATCCACTTTTAACCCTTTGCATGTCATTCATTATTAGATGTCTGGTACTACAAACCGCATACCTCCAATCACAGTGACAATTGTTGTGGTAAATTGCCTTCTAATTGGGATACGTGATTGGCAACCCCACCATTCATTATATCATTGATTGAATGGAAAATACGTCTAGACAACTTCACTGCACGATTCCTACTTTGGTCGAACATCAATTGACAAGTCAAGATACACATAGATTGCTTGTCTACCTCTATGAGATAACTTCTTCGTCGATTTAATTGTCTTGTCCATTTGTGACTGTTGTGCACAGTTCTGTGCAATTTGCAATTCGAGAAGGTTTAGTAGAACATTTGAAATATATTTGAGAATTACAGATGTGAATAATATCTGTACATACAGTCTGTTCTCGCAAAATTATCAAAGAATACAAAGAAAGGTCAACCTTTGTTTCAAGAGAGGACCATTTTGATTAATCATGATACTAAACCTACCCCCTTTAATCCTGTTCCACCTTCTAACGTAAATGGGGTGATACCATTTGTGACACATCGTTGAAAAAGTATTTTCATTACGAATTCAACAGTATATTACACTTTGACATTTGGTCCAGCGTTGGGAAATAATATTACACCAAGCAAAAATTGTAAAATACTTTTTTTTATTGAAACATAATATCCAATTTACTTATTCGTGCGAACTGTGCCCCGTTTTGTTGAATACAATACGATGACCTATTCTCAAATTCCCTTTTAAACATTTTAAATGTGTCTGGACATATACGCCTGCACAGTAATTCTACGTAAAAGTTTGTCAATATTCCGCACTGTTATCAAGTAACCCAACAAGAAAAATCGGAAGGGGTCAAACCTGGGGAGCGAGCAGGGCATTCAATTGACCCTTGCCGCCCTATCCAATCATTTGGAAAATTCTCATCCAACGAATTTGTAGCTGACAAGAATTATGCGGAGCGGCTCCATCTTGGAAAGACTTCCCGATTTGATACCGCTGGTTTTTCAAACTTTGTATTAGAAAAGGATTAATTGTGCTTTGTAATAGTCTAAAGTATAGTTTACCGGTAAGGTCTTAATCAATAAAAACAACACCGATTACCCAATTCCAAGTGTACCAGCTCAAACGTTAATTTTTTCAAGTTTTTGGGGTGAACTTGTTTGAGTTTCATTGTCCCGATATCTATAATTATGGCGTTTACAAAACCCTAACAACCTAATTAAATTAGGTACGTTAATGGGCAGCTTGCAAGTAATTGTGCAAAAGCTTACTAAGTAAGCACATTTTGCATATGCCACTAATCCTTGAGAGGAATTAAGCTTTGTCAATCGCAGACCGCGGCTACAGACTAATTAGTTTCGTCCTTATTCGGGCCCGTTAGTACAGTATATTCGGTCTGCAATTGACAAATTACAAGCCTCCAGGTAATACATATGTCAATAACTTGAAATATGACTTGAAATACACGAATATAATATAAGAAAAATACTTCTCGCAAAGTCGCACTGATGAGCGGTATAACCGCCAAACGCGTCTACGAATGGTGAAAGTAGTTTCGTAATTACACATTTTCATACGACGACGTGTTAGCCGAGTAGGGCCACTGCAACTACTGTAGAAATCTGTGGCAACTTGGTTGTCCACTCCTGTAGAATGTAGAAATGCGCATTTAAATTTTAAATGATAGTCGCAATTCCAGGAATATAGAATGAAACTATAAATATAATATGGTACGGCTAAGAAAATAAATTTTATCTACAATTATACGATACCATGGATGAAAATATGGTTTCAACAACAAGCTTACATATGGAAATGAAGTAAGTTTGAAGGCAGTAAAACTTAGAATTATGATGTAAACCCGAGACTGTTATATTGTAATGGAACAATTACCATTAACGAGATCCATAAGATTAATATCTCATCAAGATTATTGAGTAAATATAGCTGGATTGGTTTTGAGGCACGCACAACGATACCTCATTAGAATATCGAAGAGTTAATAAGGGCGCTTTTGAAATAATATTCTTAATTATTCGCTTATTAACCAAGTAACTAGTTTCATCCATTAATAAGAATGTTGTGGCTTGCCGTCAGTATAATTTTGTAAATTGGAAGTGACGCAAATACTTTTGACATAGTGTTTGCGTAGATGTGGTAACTACCGCGAAAAATTTTGTTACATTTGTGGTGAATATTTGTTCTTAAAAGAACAAAACAACATTACGGACTTTATAAGAAACACATACAACGTATATTTCGGTGCCAATATTCATCATCTGGAACAAACTTGGACACCGAATTAAGTGTGTACGACTTGCGTTTCAGAACTTCGCAAGTGGTAAAAAGACCATAGGGGCCCAAAATTATCAAGAAATGATAAAAGATATGCTCCAAAAATTTGGATTGGGTTGCTGGAAAATAGCATTTAAGCTACTTTCCTGATAACCTGCGACCTGTAAGTGAAGAGCAAGGTGAAAGATTTCTCCAATAAGTGATGTGGGGTACCAGGGAAAGTGGAATACAAGCACGATGGCCAACTACTGCTGGATCTTAAAGCGTAATGATGTAAACCAGGTTCACAAAAGAAAATCGCTCAACAGAACCTTTGAAATAAAAAGAAAAGGTTTCACAAACCCCTGTAATATTTTAAAATTTTTACTCGCGTCCAAAAAATTCACTTGTGTACACTAATTCTTGATTTGGACAGGATCTTTCACAATACCTTGTGAGAAATCCTGATGTGATAGAAAAAACTGATTTCAGATTCGTAAGTAGGAGGTCCCAAATCCCGATAATCAACAATCAAATCCAAGAAAGGGAAAAATTCTAATTTGCAGGTCTGTGTAGCCTGATCATGTTGTAATTGTTTCTGTTGTAACCCCCAAAGCTTGATCAAATGTCAAAGTGTGATATATGTACTATCAAATTTGTCATGAAAATAACTTTCCAACAATGTGTTACAAATGGGATCACCACCTCGTTTACAGTTTTTATGTTAGGGATAAGTTCATGACATATTAATCGAAATACTTCCTCCTTAAAACAAAAATTGACCTGTATTTGTATTTCTGAGTAATTTTACTGGTTTCAGATATAGACCGACTAGGAAGTTTTCCATCGAACACACAGTAGATATTTCGTATGTAAGTGCTCCTTCGATGTATTTAGTTACATACATATACTCGACTTAGTGGAAATATTCTCGAAAGCTTCTATTTGAACCTTCCGATTATTGCATGTTATTTAATTTGAAGTTTAGACGTTTTAATGTATTTCTCTAAATTCGAATTGTCGATAAACCCGTTCAAAGGTATTAACTCAGTAGTATTTATGGGATTTCTGCCCATCGACCACGCTAGTATCACATTTGATACTTTGAGTTTTAATTTAGAAAATACTTCAGTAATATTAGAACAACAGCAGGGATTCTTCAAAACGACATTCAAAAACAACAACCTTTCTCACAAAAGTGGTTCACATCCTAGAAGGTTGAGATTCAACTATTACCAAAATTTTGGGTATATTATCGCAAAAGAGCGCAATAATACGGATTGGTAAAATGACTGAAATTTCTCACTTTGACGGCTACAACTTAGAAACCTGAAAATCAAATGATACAACTTGTACCATATACCATTACCTGTATAATATACCTAGTTCGAGAAAACTAATATGTTTAATCTATAAAGATGCTGCCGCAAACTGTTCTAGTGCGAATTTTGATTAATCAATTAAGGTAGAAAAATACATCACTTAATAGGACTACATGCTCATATCAATATATCTTTCTGATCCTAGGGTATAGCGTTCTTACTTTGAATAAATAAAATTTATAAAATATTTGTTGTTTTTACACCAATATGATCTAGTAACCAAGACCTTAATTAATCTATACAGTAAGAATCAGAACACAATACTTAAGATCTAAATACACATAATTATGGAACAGCTGAGAAAAGCATGATGATGATTAAATAAACTAATAAAAAATAATTTAAAAAAGGAGAGGTGTCGGGTGTATAAAAAAAGTATTTCGTTTCGAAACTGATGGTAAATAAGTTGAAGTTGAATTTGAAGTAAATTCAAGTCCGAATAATGAGTGCGCGAGTGATGGGGGACTCAAACCTGTGCGTGTGCGAGCGAGAACGAACTAATGAAGGAAAAAGAGGAGGAGGAGAGGAGAAAAGCGTCTACCTGACGATTTCAAGCGTCTCACTTTTTGCCAATTAACTCTCGCCGCAGAACCTCCCTAGAAGAGCTTCACTATAAAAATAATGTATACATGAGCTTTATACTTACAAAAAGTATTTGGCGGAGTCAAAAAAACAACATGATCTATAATTAGGAGAGGAAAACTAGCGGCAAGAAGAATATTGTATAATAGCATTAAAACACATTCTTCGCCCTCATATATGGAGTAGAAACACGGATAAGAATGACAACAATAGAAATTTACAAGGAAAATAGAATTGAAAATTAATCAAAGATAAAATAGAAGACAGTCATTTAAGATGGTACCCTCAAAGAGAATTTTGGACAATACTATAGTGATAAAAGTCTGTAAGTCTAACAATAAGATCAGTCAAAAACAGCAAAAGAACCACCAAGAAGGGAATGGTTAGAAGGCGTGAGGAATGCATTATATATTTTTTAATATAATCCGTGCTGGCCAAATATGGAGTTTGTGTTAACATACTATCACGCATGAATGTAGATAATCTTAGGTTTTTCACTGTGAAGGGTTGTAAACGTCGCCCCGTCGTTTATTTGCAGATTTTTTACCATCATATTTGTCATTTCTGATGTCGTAGTTTTTATTGGCATTATACGCTAATAATGTCAATTGAACGACCTGCTCCACCAATATATACTGAACCACAATAACATGGTGTCCTATACACATCTCTAGATAAAAGTGTAGCAACTTTGTCTTTAGTTGAGAACAGAAATAGGGACATTTTGGGAGGGGTTTGTAGATACATAGTTTTAATGTTATGTTTGGGAACAACTTTTCCTATTATTTCAGATACTCGAGAAACGTAGGGGATGTAATTAGTAGCTGTGGGGGGTCGATAGGAGGCGACGGCTGATATTGGTATAGATGATTGTTTCGATGGTGGATTTCTTACACACAAAAGTGGCGAAACGTTGTATTTAACGTTTTTCATTTATATAATTTGATCATTATCTTATTTCCTTGTTTAATTTTTTTTTTTATGAAATAATTTTTACTTTACTATACAATATTTCGTGTTTATCATACCATTTGCCTCAGTTTTATTACTTTGTTTTATGCATTTTATTTTATTTTATTACTGTTACATTTTAATATGATACTCTTCATTCTCGCAAATGGTATTATTACTGACTTCTTCCACATACATATGTACTGTCAATTTCAATGGACTCGCCACAAACTTCCTTGAATCAAATGTTTTCCAGTCCCCCATTGAATACTTTAAATCGATAGTAGTCCATCTGTTTTCAGAAATGTCTTTCACGCTGCATATGATTTTTCGTAGTGAAAACTTTATATTTTATTATATCTGTACTTTTATATTTCCCACTCCAAATGGTACGGAAGTTTTCTAGCACTCAAACCAATTTTACACTTTCAATAAATATGCCAATTTTACTTTTGGGCGATAAATGCTTGTGCTTTAGTGACTAATTTGGTTTAGACAAAACCAAGTTGAAGGAAAGTCAAAATTCTTAAAACAGTTCACCGTTGTGTAGAGCTAGTTCTCCAAGAAATTAGCATTGGTGAAAGACGTTCAGAAACTATGTTTCTGAACACCTACAACATGGGTGTCCTAATGAAGATTATACATAGGGTAACCTGGGGGAATATGCCAGTTAGGGCAAAACGCCAATTGTACGATTTAGCCAAACTGGCGCTAGGATTGCACATGTAAGTAGTGGATGCACTTCAGTACTGTTTATGTGTTTATGTCCTTCAAAATGGATGGTTTTTATCCCGGGAGAGGCTTACCGCAGAATGATCTTTTACTGCGTCATGGTCTGCTGTCACTTAATATTAGAAGAGATGCTATCTGTGAAAGATTGATTCATAAGCTACTAAATAACAATATTGACTGCCCCCACATCCTCAACTCGATGTTATTTCTAGTACCCCGTATTAACTCTCGATATAATGGTACGTTTTTGGTTCCATTTGCAACAACAAATATAATGAGAAGGGCACCTGCGTACACGCTTTCTCGTGTAGCTAATGGACTGGGAGATGTGTTTGTGTGGACAGCATGATCTTCAGCTGAGAGCGATGTGTATTTTTGGTTTTTCTTTTTTCTTTTTTATAATTTACTGTGTGTCTAGCTAAGTTCGCGACAAATGGAAAACTTTTTTATTCTTGCGTTTATGAAAAAGTTATTCTTTATAAAAAGTCCTGCCTCATCCAAAACTTAAATTCAAATTGTCAGATTTTAATATTTGTTAGTCATATACGAGATATGACAAAAAATATGAAATTAGTATAAGAGTAAAGTACCTTTATTTTCAATAATACTTAAAATGTTATAAGGAATAGTCGTTCAGAATTGGAAATTATACAATTTAAATACAGCATTTACACAAAAGAAAGCATTGAAAATGTTACACAAATGCTTCAACATATCCGCCTTCTCGTTCCATACATGTAACGGTTCTATCACGAAAATGCCTTAAAACCCTTCTAATTGTTTGTGGAGTTATTTTACGGATTTCTTCTCTAATAACACGTTCTAGATGACCTCCATTCGTAAACGGCGCTTGAATATAAACATGTTCTTTTAAATAACCCCACAAAAAAAAATCAAGTCAGATCTGGAGACCGAGGTGGCCAACGTATTGTGGAAAAGCGGTGTATAACCCTTTCATTAAAACAATCTTCAACATATTGCCTTACGTCCAACCTGCTATGACAAGCTGCACCATCCTGTTGAAACCAAATATGTTGGCGTTCCAGCAATGGAAGATTGTCGATAAAATTACTAATTTCACTTTGCAAAAAATTTAGATACCGGTCGGCATTCAAAGATTGGTGAAAAAGAAAGGTCCAATTACATAACTTTTGTAGATTCCGCACCATACATTTGTCTTGAACGCATATTGACTTCGAGTTTTTATTGTAAAATGTGGGTTGGGATCTGTCCACCAACGGCAGTTTTGACTCGATACAGTTCCGTTCGATGTAAATGTTGCTCCATCGGAAAATAAAATTTGTCTCGACACAAAAGGATTATCTGCTAATATTGCCTGAATGTCGGCACAAAGCTCCAAGCGTCTGTCATTATCACCTGGTCTTAGAGTGTGTACAAATGTAGGCTTGTAGGGATGAAATTTGTTTTTTTTAGAATTTTAGCTACCGAATCTTTGCTTATAGTGTTTGACATCAACAATGCTCTTTTCCGCAACGAACACCTCGGTTGTTCTATTGCTGATATTGCTGATATTGCTGAACGACTATTCCTTATAAAATTTTAAGTATTATTGAAAATAAAGGTACTTTACTCTTATACTAATTTCATATTTTTTGTCATATTTCGTATATGACTAACAAATATTAAAATCTGACAATTTGAATTTAAGTTTTGGATGAAGCAGGACTTCTTATAAAGGATAACTTTTTTCATAAACCCAAGAATAAAAAAGTTTTCCATTTGTCGCGAACTTAGTTAGATACACAGTATATACACATATTTTATTAATATTGAATGCTTATTTATTTTATTAGGTATATATTGTATATACACACAAATGTATTTTTCTTAACCCTGTTTTGGGCTTTAAAAGCCTGTTGGGAAATAAAGATTATTATTATTATTATTATTATTATTATTATTATTATTATTATGTTCATTGGCAGTGCTGCTCGTAGCTTATATTTTAGATTTTATTTTGTTAATACGATAAGCAACGACTTACAACTTTCTCAATGGATATAGTAAGCAATTTTGTAAAATTTATGAAACCAGGGGCTCTAGCTGGATGGTATTATAACTGTATAAGTCAGGATAGGACTACTGTATGCTTCACCGCTTTATTGTAAGGCTGCCATATTGTGTAAAGTATACATCTACTGTATTTGGAATAAAATGCCAGTTTAACATCAGGATAAACTGCCATAAGATATTACATATCAGGACAGTGACAGAGATGTGAGCTAACATGATAATGACTACTGTGCTGCGCACAATGGATACTATTATGCCGAAAACGGTCCAAAATGTGATAATTTCTGAGTGTAGTAGGAAGTGGATACCCGAGAACTGTGCAGGAAAAGCTTTATGTTGTACTTAAGTAAATCTGGTTAACATTATTTTTACTAAGATATGTATTTAGAAATTTAGGAACTATAGGTTAACTATTCTTGTTAAAATGTTCACGAATAAATTGTTCATTTAAGTTTACCTCCATGTTTTGTTCCATTGCATATTACCCCGATTTGTACGGCATATTACTCACGCCACTGAGCAATATGCCACTTTGCAGGCTCAACGATTTTTATAAATTATGTTCTTAAAAGTGTATTCTTCCTATACTGAAAGTGCGTGTATGTGTACAATAGATGAGATGTAAGAGATCAATGTGCAAAACTAATTCATACATGACAAAATTTGGAATGAAATGGAATTTCCCTTAACTATGACGTATTTCCCCCAGTTATGATAGATATAATATGAGATAAAGTAATTCGATGAGGGTAAAAGAAAGAAAAATGATTAAAGAAGTTGGACAAATAAAAGTGTTCTTTTTGGTTCACGAATTTATTTATCACAACCAATGTTTTCTCACCAGTGTGTATGAATACTTAACATAACAATGACAATGATTCGCCGCTCGCACGCGATGGCCATAAAATTGAAGCTACAAGCCATTTCGTAAGATCCGCTTGACCTTACTAAAGATACGAACCGAATTTTATCAGCGTTTACATTTGCTTGCCTCAATAATACACATTTGCGTTAACTTGCGGTTCCCAATCGTTTCCGTACGAAACTTAAAAAAATTATTCCGACTTTCCTTCGACAGTGGGCATTTCTTTTCTCCTACAAATTTTATTTTAATTAGTATAAGTTTTCTTCTGTTTCAAGTTGATGCATAAGTTATGAAACAGGCTGTGTATAAAATTATTGTATACGCAAATCGTAGTATTCAAAATTCAACGTTAGAAACTTTGAAAGTTGGCCGTTAAGAAACTTACCTGATTTATGAAATGACCACGAACTCGTCTATATTTGCCAATAAAAATTTCTTTGATTTAACAAATTATCTATTTGTTGTTCTTGGATGTTAGACTACTATTCCTTGTAGCTTACAACCGCAGTTAATTCTTCCATTGGAAATTTACGTTAGGTGTCATTGTACCAATGAATCATGTAGGACCCAAACTGGGGAAGTTGCTCGGTTCTATTGATCAATGGAAAACATGTTAAATATAAAAAAGAACCGAATAGGCAGCACAGTTAAAATTCATCCGTACGTACGATCCCCTACCGCATATATCCATAGTCTTCAATGTATAAATTTCTCAACAAATTTATGTTTGTATATACCGACTTCTTCACAACTAATGCGTCAAATTCATTTATAAGACTGTATGAGGTAAAGTAAATCAATAAATGTAAAAGATAAAAAATTGCATAACCTATTCTACTTGAACGTTAAAATTTTACTTACCGAGATGCTCACATCGCATTCGAGAATAATCCGAAATTGATTGAAACCTAATATCCAATTGGTGTTGCTAAACATTGGGAAATATTACTAGCGTTTACATTTGTTCTTCTTATTTAACGTGACCGATATCTAAATGAAAGCTTAAAAGACTCAAAATTCGATGAACTCCGACGCGGTGGCCGTAAAATTAGACATGCACGGTCTACCGTAATATCGACTTGATCTTGCTAAAGATATGGTCCGAATTTTACTAGCGTTTACATTTATACGCTGTAATTGAAATGTGTCGTGTTCTGGTCCTTCAAACTTCAAAAATTAATATCCGTCCTCCTGTGATAGTTGGAAAATATTGCCTCTTACAATTTTTTTTACATTCTTTGAACTTTGTTTCATTCTAATTTTATGCAAAAGTTGTAAAAAGTTCAGTATCTGCATGTAGTAATCGTTTTATAAACGGCTAAGTGTATCCATTACATATAGACGTAATAGATAAAGTTTGTGAAGATAAAGAGAATAATTCAAATTTTGACAGAGTAAAAGTGCATACTTGAAAATAGACAGGAACGAAGGATGCCTAGAGATGGCATTGATTAATTAATCTTTTTCAACTTTTTTAGTAAATTGTATACAATTACTGATCTTACAACAGATTTATTGCCGCATCTCATATGAAATTCAAACACAATTCTTTGACAAACGTATGAAAGACCTTTCCTTGAATTTTCCCCTGGAAAATATATGTACATATGTAGGTATATCAAAACTATGAATGAAACATGGGTATTAAAATCGAACTATAAATAGTGCAAGAGAACTCATGACCCACTGTTTACTGCGACTTACACACATACATATAGATTCAAATCAATTTAAATAGCAGCATGAGGTAACCCCGAGGCTATTACAGAATCAACATGAATATATTTCAGCTTATGTAACACGTTTTATTTTGACATAAAAACTAATAAATGTGAACTTATCTCAATAAACCGTTAATGGTGACCACTCTCATAAATCCTGTAAGAAAGTGTGCTCCATTAGCGTTATTATCTTATCGAGCGCATCCCAACGTAAAAGATATTTTTTTATCTTCAAAATGTAATAAACTTGTAAAGAAATGACAACACGACAATGATTTACATCTGTAAATTAATTTATGCCTTTAACCTCTGACACGTTTCTACTTAATTTTATTAGCGCAGCGTCATTTGTTCAATTTTTGATAGCAAGTAATTCGGTATAATATATGAACATATGTATTCTCAAACATTAACAATCAGCCAACTGCTCGTTCTGTTCGAAAACAAGTTTACGACATTATGTCAAAACATACCGCTCTTTTACTTTGGAATGTGTATATGATGCAGAAATAATATCCCCGGCAAAAGAATTGAACCGTTTGACAAAAGAAATAAGGCAAATCAATGGAAACCACGATCTGTAAAAATATGTGGTATTATAAACTAAGGACTGGTAAATAAATGGACAGATGAACGCAAAGTTCGTACCTTCGTGAACGCAACGGATGGCGCGATGAATAGATGTGTAAATGTATTGAATTGGTCTATGGTCTATGTTATTACTCATTATAACTCCCATAGCTCCCAAAAATCTGGTCAATTTTTGTTTGAGATAAAATGTCTCAAATAATTTTACATTCAGTCTTCTATTTGTTGTGCAGCGAACTGAATCTAAAAGGGCTAACTGACACATACTTGTAATGACGGTGGTATAATACACATTTACTAAGAAAGTAATTCTAGGTCACATTTTAGTTACTATTTCTTCTGTTGCACGCTCTTCAGGTCACAATATAGAAATTTCCTGCTTTTCCAGTGTGGCCAGTTCTTCTTTAAAAATTTCTCGCATTTCTTTTGCTAAGCATTTTCTTAGTTGCTTACTCGCTTTATGACGTTTCTGGGTAGAAGCTATTCCAAGTCCTTACGGGTTTGCCATTTTACCTTCTTCAATGTGTGTTGCTTGTCATATCTTTGTAAGGTGTCTCTCTTCTTCCATTATGTATAAATATCAACTCCGGAACTATTTTCCGCTTATTGATACTTCATTTCTTGGATAGTTATTTTTATATTCTTGTTATTCCAATTATTTAAAAAAATCATTTCCGCCGCCTGAAACCTTCTTTTCCGTTTATTTTTTATTTGTAACAATGTTTCGCTTCCATGTAGTTTTCAACGCAAATATTGCTGTCTTCCTTCTTATTTTGTCGAAAGCATTACAGACATATATATGTACATTAGGGTGGAGCGATAATGTATGAATAATTTTTTTATTTTTCGACGGCATAGCGATGTAAAATTGCCTTTCAAAAAAAAGAAAGATTACTTACTTGTCTTGATGTTTTGAGGTGCCCCAACACAATTGAAAATCAGAAAAAAAAATTCCTATTTTTTCATATTGTTATCAAACTATCTGATACGTTATAAACTTCAGTTTATGTTGAATGTAATTTTTTTCTGTATTGTTAGGTCTACTGTAAAGTGAAATACATAATAATAACTAAGGAATCCAATAACTTTTTTTATTTATTAAAGATTTTACATTTCTTCGTATATATTTAAAGAAACAAAATAAAAGTAATTATGGTAACCTAGATAATTAGTCATAAATACAGTAATTAAATATTAAATTGTTTTTTTTTGTATCAAAAGTAGGCATTCGTTGACGCGATAGTAGCCTTGCCCTAATGAAACCGTCTCGTTTATTTTTTCCACAAACTGCACTTGAAGCTTCTGTTACCACTTTGATGCAGCGCTCTACGGCTTGAGTATCTTTAATTTTCTGACATGTGCCGAGACCGCTTTTGACAATGGCTTTCAAGTTTTCATCAGATATATTGAAAGTCAGAGGTGGCTCAGTTACCTCACAGTCTCGCCACGTCGTAATGTCGGTATAATCTTCAGCATCGAAATTAAATGAAGGCACTTTAAACGTTCCAAGCACTGGAGCTTTCTCAGTTCTTGCTTTTAAAATTCGTTGACATGCTAGATCTCGTATGATTTCTCTGTCATCTCCAAGCATGGCAATAAGAAGATTTTCTGGGTGACCGAAATATCCATTTCGTTGGATTACCATGTCAATGATCTTCTTCAAAGCGGCGTTCAAATAGCGACTCAGACTAATTGCTTACCACAGGTACTTAGCTCTGTTTATACACGAGGAATTACATTCTATTGTAAACCATAAACTCTCATCACGTACGTGGCTAATATCACTATTTTTTCTTCGGGGTACGGTTTAGTAGCATATAATCTTAGAATTTGATTTTTGTTGTAAGCCATCTAGAATGGTTGAGAGATCCAGGTTCAATATTAGTTAAATCTGAAGAAAAAACCCCAGTGCTGATAGCGGTCATAATATCGTAAAGATAGTTTTGGTCGGTACTCAAATCACTCCTTGAAATTTCAGGTAATATTGTAGGAATGACCGTAAATTCGATTATTGGCATTGTTTCACATTTTTGTAATTGAGATCCAATGGCACCTGAAAAGCATTTAGGTCTTGTAATTTTTCCGTCCAAATGTAACAACAGATGTCGCAGTGGTAATTCATTGGAATGCAACTGGCAGATAAACCACTGTAAAAGTTTATTAAGTTCTTCTTCCATCAAACGAATAATACCAGTTTTAAAACCTGTGTTTAGTACTGCTCCATCGCAACAACAACTATTTCACTGAGTTTCACCGATTTGGATTTCAAGTGAGTTAGTATAGTATCTTTATTACCTTTAGTAGTTCCTAACTCAACTCACACGTGACATACCCGAAATAGTCGCTTCCTGGCTCTGATAAAATCACATAATGGTCTTCTAGTACTTTTTTTTTCTGTAAAATTTATCTTTGTTCTACTACTACTAATCAAAGTTGTATCGTTTTTTCCATCAAAATACATATCGCGTAGAATTTTCTTGCGATCTCCATCCTGTAAGGCTGCTCTGACTTTAGTTCTTTCACGGCGCAACTTTGAATGATCAATGACAACACTTGGATCGTTTGATGAAATAATGCCAACATCTTTTAACCCAGAAGAAGCTATAATGGCAGCGCCTCTGTCAGAGACTCCAGTACGATCGCAGGCAAGGACTAATGATGGTAAATTTAATCTCTTTTTTGGTGGCGGCACAACTATTTGTTTTGGCGTTCCAAGGTAAGGACTAGAAGCTACGCTATCGCTTGAGCTGTTGCTATCGATTGTCAAGGCATCAGGTAAAGAACGAGAACAGCACGGTTAGTCAAAATCAGTTATCTCTCTGTTACGCAATAAACTTTTTTCTTTTTTTCTTCTTTTTTCTTATTTTTCTTATTTTTTATAGTTGTAATCACATCTACACCGCCTATCACCATTTTTCTTGTTGTTCTTTGATCGCGTAAAAGATATTTCTTCCTTGAGAACACAACGGTATTTTAAACAAATACAATTTGAGATAAGTTTGCATTTGCAACTGCAAGCATCAAATAATCCGTGGGACTCAGTTATAAATCTATTAATCTTTTCTTGGTAATTTTTGTTTGTTTGACGGCCTTGATAAGATTTCATTAAGCTGATATATGTATTTGTCATGGTAGGAACGAATAAATTGAAGTATTCTCTTAAGACTGACAGTTGGCAGCGATGCTTTTTGCCAAATTTCTAAAACTTCTGAGTCAATCTTTCGGATATGTCATGAACGCCTCTTTTGCTGTTTTATCAGGCTTTAATTCATATTTGATGAATAGGCAATTTTTCATAACCACATTATAAGTTGGTAATTGAGATACTGGTAACTTCTCTGGTAAACCAAATACAGAACAGGTCGTCTTTTATCGTGTTTTGACTTGAGACATTTTACTGTAATAAAGGGAAATAATATGTACGGAAGTATTACAATAATTACTTAAACCGTGAATAGGAAATTGAAAATACTACTTACATGAGTCTTATTTCTTGATCTCAGCCGTAAAATTGAAAGGATGTCGCACGTGAAATAGCACGTGCGCGAGTTGACTGATAGCATTCGAATATCGTTTGAAGGGAGTTGTATAATCATCTCCCCCATGCCCCACCACCCCTGCGTCCAAAAACGCACGTTTCAAGATTAACCTTTTGTATCTTATACACTAACAGGACAACACTCAGAATGTGATTTAGCGTTCATAAAATATTTGATTTTTTGACTAAATTCATGAATTTTGCCAAACTTAATGATGTTGGGGGCACCTCTAAATATATCATGTGCCAAATAAAAATTTTTGTGTATATTTGGGAGTTAAAAGAGCAATTTTTTACAGGTATTCCAAAGCGATTGCTAAATAAAACAAAAATCGCTATACCCTAATGTACATGTTTAGCCGTCTTATATACTACATTCGTTGTTAATGACGTTTTCTAATTTGCAGCTATGCTGTCCACTTGTTCTGTTTTGTCGGTCTACTGCTATTGTTCTCCCCTTTGCTTCCGATTAATTTTATTAATAAAATTAGTATGGCAAAAATATTTTTGAACAATTTTGCATGAAATGAAATATAGCCTTGGCCATAAGTATTTGCCACCCCTGGGAAAACCCGATATTATTATTTCTATTGAATTTCTCGGAACAATATTTGAGGATTATAACAATCAAACTTTATCTATGAGGTTTTATTGCTATTCAGGTACTTTAAGAAGGGTCTTCAACTATAAAATGGTGTTTCTTAAATTTAGAAGTTATTGTACTTTCTGTATTCAGTGAGTAAAGTGCGTTTGTGATTGACTATACTTTTTGAATTTTTATTAATTGTTAAAAATAGTTAACAATATCAAAGAATGCCCAAATTGCGAGAACTAACAGAAGCTGAACGTGCTCAGATATTTATGTTAAGCTCGCAAAAGAAGAGCGTTTCTAACATCGCGAAAATAATGAAATGTTTGCGAGGGACAGTACGAAATACAGTGCAACGTTATCGAGACTCTAGAACCTACAGAACCAAACGAAGAAGTGGACGAAAACGTGTAACATCCGCAAGAGAAAAACGAATATTGGAAAGATCAGGGTTGCGAAGTCGGACAAAATCGTCTAAAGATCTCTCTAGTGAATTGTTAGAGAGCCATGGAGTCGCAGTATCAGCACGTACAGTAAGAAGGTGACTCGTATCAGCAGGTCTACGTGCCCGTAAAGCCCGGCATAAACCCCTTTTAACCGAGGTACACAAACAGAAACGGTTATCGTGGGCGAAAAAATACGCACATTGGTCGGTTGACGACTGGAGTAAAATGCTTTGGGCTGATGAATCTAACATAGAGATAAGGTAGAAATAATATTTATCATAAATTGTAAACACAAAATATTTGATTTACTTTAGTGTACAGTGTTTTTTTTTATTTTGAAATGTTGGTGCCAATTATTGATTTTTGATGGAGCTTTTCGCTCAACCTGGTGCAGCATTTGTAAGGCGTAGACCAGGAGAAGCTTATCACCCCGATTGCATAATACCCACAGTAAAGCACGGTGGTGGTAGCATAATGGTTTGGGGATGCATGTCCTCCTCCGGGGTCGGTGAACTGTACGTATGCGACGGGCGTATGAATACTCACCGGTACATTGAAATTTTAGAAGAGGTTCTGGATGCTTCTACGTTGAAATTATTTGAAGGTGATATTCCAGATTATTTATTTCAACAGGACAATGCACCTTGCCACAAATCACGATATGCAACACGTTGGTTTGATACAAATCGCGTTAAGGTGTTGGAATGGCCACCACAATCACCGGACCTATCACCAATTGAGCATTTGTGGCGCATATTAAAGTTACCAGTTGCGAATTGTAAATATGCTAACAAATTCGTTTTGAAAAGAAAAATTTTTGAAGAATGGGAGAAGATTTCCTCCGACGTTTGCTACAATCTTGTGGCTAGTATGCCAAGAAGGCTACAAGCTGTAATAAAAGGTAAAAGTGGCGCAACAAAATATTAAATTTGATTAATAAATTACATTTAAAAATGATCTTTCATTTGTATTTTTATTTTGTTTCTCTGTTTTTTATGAAACCAAGGGGTGGCAAATACTTTTGGCCAACGCTGTATATTTGTTAATATCATATGCAATAAGATTGAGAAAAAACTACATGAGCAGGGCTTGAACACGAATCGCCAGCGTAGTAAGCCTAGAACTTACCCACTGTACTATACTCACATTTTCAGAAAATTATTAACATTAACGGTATACAAAGTACGTCAGGAAAACTTTTGCAATTTTGTCGAGAACTAGGGCGAATGGTTACAAAAGCTGGTAGCAGGGTACTTGGCGGAGGCCCCTCTATAACATATTCAAGATCCATCAAAATCCGTGTGTGAGAATTAATTCCGGTCCTTAACTTTGGATCATCTGCATTAATTCATTCTCAAGTTTTGTAGCGAAGAAACTAAAATTATTGAGCAACTAATATGCTACTACGACACTGCACTGCAACAAGCTGTCATTCTTATGGGGCAGATAAATGGAACCCACGGATGTAAAACGTCTTCTAACAGAGACGCTTCTTAAGGAAGATACTCTCACGCCGATCCTTCGACTACGAGAAATTAGTGTGAACTAAAATCTGCATCCGCTTACTAGATACATAAGTGTGTAAGTCTGAGAGTTATTAAATTAGTGAAGAACTTTCTATTTGTGAAGTTGGTTTTTACAAATAGTAAATGGTATCAACAGTGCGTCGACTGTGCGTCGACTGTGCGTCGGCTGTGCGTTATCCTGCAACATCATTAGTATTGTTATAGCACAGTAGGCGTACGGTGCTATATGTATAAATTGAAACCAACCTTTTGAATAGTAATTAAACGGAAATTTGACATTGTAATTATGCAATAGCACAATTGGTGCATAGTTGGCGCACAGTACTATACATATGTGAATGTCAACCTATATTTAACATACAATAGGATATACTTTAAACACGGCGATCATGCGTACGACACGTATTGAGTGTAGTCGTTTAAGGGATTAACATGCACAACTGTAGCATATTTGTTATTAGTACGCCTCTTTACTTTTGCTACAATTTTTAGGGAAATAGTTAATGGAATGTATGATATTTTCATTTTGATATTTATTTTCCACTTCAAACGATACAACCTGAATTTTAACCTCTTTTTCTAGTTGGCAATCTGCAACTCTACAGGCAACACACTGTAGAGTTGCACTATAACCACTTACTTCTAACACCAAGAATTTAAACGCTATGAAACGAACAAAATTGTATATTGCATATATTTTTAATTAATTTATGTCTTATACTATAGACTATAACCTGTTACATAACTTCATTCTCTACGTATTTTTGCACGTGGTTGCGTATATGCTTTTCGCATCGATTATGACTTACCTAATGCAGCTGCAACAAAATATCATCTTATTTCTCTGATGGTATTTTACGGCCATTAATAAACTCTAAATATGTTGCTAATTGTGCATAGGTCAAGTAAAAGTTGCATAGAGTTAGATTGTTCAAATGTCCTATTCAACATTACAACATACAAATTACTTGGGTAAAACGTATACATATGTCTAAATATTTTAATATGCATGTTTTTTGTAACTAAAATATTGTGCGGTATTATGCTTTATTAACAGTGAAGTATGTAAATAGTTTCATGTAAATGAATAGTCTGAGCCGGATACCACTATTACTCAATATTATTACACCTTGATGATGCAGTTGTCGGGTGCTGATTTTGGTGATCTCCGGGCTATTGTTGACGCCTTTGCTGACTACTTCAAAAACGTCTACACTACGTCATCTGCATCTGGTGACGTTGAAGATATATCTGCTTACTCTCTACCCATTTATCTCCAGCATTTGTCCGAGGACGACACTCGGCGTAGCATTCGTAGGCTCAAAGATAGATTTACTTCTGGAGATGATCAGATTCCTGCTTTTGGTGAGAGACTGTGTGAATATTCTAGCTGTACCACTAGCAAAAATATTTAATTTAGCTCTTACAACGTCCACATTTCCTACTGCTTCTAAGGCTACCAGAATTGTTCCTGTTTTGAAGTCGGGCCACTCTTCAGACATAAGTAATTATAGACCACATTGCTATCCTATCCAACTTTGCAAAAATTTAAACAGCTATATATATTAAAATCTCCCCACTAATCACACCCTCAGTTTCTTCATAACAACATGGTTTTATGGAAAAGAGGTCAACTGTTTCTAACCTAACTGTCTTTATACAGAGTGTTACTAATGCTTTGGATGCTGGGCTTCAAGTTGACGCTATATATACAGACTTTGCCAAGGCGTTTGACAGAGTAGATCATGGTATCTTGATAATTAAGGTGAAAAACTTTGGATTTAGCGAACCCTGAAGGGCTTTTTTGTTCTCTTATCTGTGCAATAGACCTCAACATGTATTTTGTAATGGATACACTTCTTCGCGATATATAGCCAGTTCTGGAGTTCCGCAGGGCTCAAACCTGGGACCACTTCTTTTCATCATCTTCATTAATGATCTGGTTGACAAGATTGCATCCGATAAGCTTCTTTTTGCAGATGACATGAAGTTGTATCATACGATCACCAATTCTGGCGATTGTATTTTGTTGCAAATGGACTTGAAAAATATACAACAATGGTGTACAATTAACAGCCTACCTCTGAACCCTAGTAAGTGCAAAGTACTCCAAAAGACCCACCAACTACACATATATGCTTGGTGATGTGACTGTTTCTAGAGTTCAGACCGTTAGGGATTTGGGAGTAACATTTGATGCTCAGCTAAATTTCAATATTCATGTTAACAACGTGGTAAAGCAGGCTAGGCAGACTTTAGGATTCGTGATTCGGAACTGTCGATCCTTTACAAATATTACAGTAATGAATACGCTATACTTTACGTTGGTGAGGACGAAGTTGGAATATGCTGGATTGATCTGGTATCCCCATTATCGACCTCAAAAATATATTTTGGAGCTTGTGCAGCGAAGATTTGTCAAATTCCTGTAGTATAAAGTAGATGGTGTGTACCCTTCGAGGGGCTGTGATCATTTCGTGCTGTTTTCTCGTTTCCTAGTACCATCCCTCTCCTTCAGACGCTTCTTCTTCAGCCTCAATTTCCTTTACAAACTTCTTCACAATGAAGTCGACTGTTCGGAGATTCTATCTTTATTCAGCTTCCTGGTGCCACAATTCTTTACTCGTCCCTCTTCAACTTTCTATTTTCCTTTTCCCAGAACCAATTTAATGATAAAATCACCTATCTATGTGGTGTCCTGTAACTACAATCAAATATCTTCCTATGCAGATATCTATTTTAACTCGTTACCTTCATTTAAGAACATCATAAACGAACACTGCAATAGATATGCTTTATAAATATCTTTTACATATATGTTGCTTGATTACCATATTTTACTTATATTTCTGCCTTCTATTTTTATTATCTTTTATACATGATGTAATTTAATTTAATTTTATACTAGCAGATACCCGGCGTGTGCTACTGCGCGAAAAAAGAAATACGTTTATTTTGTTTATTTGTTGGGAAAAAACGGGAATTCTGTTTATTAACTTTTTATCTTAATGCTAGCGCATAAACAATATTTTGAATTTTGTCTGTAGGTGTGTAAACATAAAGATTTTTCGGCGTTCCAACTCTGGAGCAAGCAACATATAATTGGCCGTGCGAAAAACAGGAATTTTCTAAGTTCAAACCAGCAACATCTAGCGATTGGCTTTGAGTCTTGTTGATGGTTATAGCGACAGCCAGACGCACTGGAAACTGTAATCGCTTAAAATCGAAGGGCAAATCAGTTGAAATCATTGTAATTCGTGGTATCAGCACATCCTCTCCTTTACATTTGCCGCTGATGCTTGTGGCTTCGATTAAATTCGGAGATAGTTTTTTAATAGCAAGTCTTGTTCCGTTGCACAATTTCCGTGGATCTAAGTTGCGAATGAGCATCAACGGTGAACCAACTTTTAAAGTTAAGATGTGTGACGGCATTCCAGATGATTCCGAAGAGTTAAGGAACTCTATGAGAAAGTTGACAGCTTGTTCCTCATCTATAAGTGTGTCAATTGATTTGTACGTGACAACTTCACCGGGTAGCTTCAATTAAATTTGATGGTTTATTTTGTTGACATCATCATTCTTCGCAGCCAAAATTACTCGTTTTTACTGTCTATGAGATTTTTTATATTTTCTAATTCGATTATTTGACATGGTCGACGTGATAACCACAAATGATAAAACTTTCTGATGACAGTGACAGGTCACTGTTTTTGTGTTGACAGTCTGTATCGGGAAAATTATTGTATGGGAAAAGTCGAAAATCCACTTCATGAATGGACCGAATACATTTTTTAGTGGTCTAAAGTCATCCTCGCGTTATTGCCTTTCTAATGAAACCGGTTTGGGGCACATCGGTTGGATAGTTTCGAAGTCTATAACGGACATAGAAACATTTTTTGTATTTTATATATATATATACATATATAGATTTTCTGGTGTATAACCTATGATTAAATTTAGTTGTTATTCAAGCGTGTTGTCCTGTAATTGGAATGTAATGTTGTGTTGGGCAAACAAATAAATAAATAAATAATCCCTTATATCGGCACTGTACGCGAAGAGCAAATGATTTATTGGTTACCTAACAAAACCTGACGCTGTTTAAAAAAGAAATAACTGTGAAAATAAAAGCTTAAAATTTTTCTTAGTTAAATTATATTAAATATAAGTAGGAATTTATTTTGTGGATGTACGTATATAGGTACATATGATCTTGCAATATTGCATATTAGTACCTATTCCTACCTTCCTCTGCGAAATACGTAATAATTTAATCCGTAGTTAAACTCACTTCTTAAGAATTTTGGACCCCTAATGTTTTCCGATAGAGTTTATTGCACAGTGGTCTGCAGATAATCCTTTAACGGAAGGAGTGTGAAGAAAATATCTAGCTATTTGGCATAGAGGTAACTGATATCAACATCATTTATCTCATAGTTACCTATCTCGGAATAATCAAATACATTACAGACAATAGAATTTAGAGACAAAGAACGTTTAAAAGCATATATTTAAAAATTAACCAAAATCACGGTAACTTTCTATTCGTAATTGTTAAAATATTGTTTGTTGGAAAGAGAACATGCCCCACTTCTATTATTATTATTATAGTTTAATATTTATGTATCTTTTAATTCTTTAAGTTTTTTAATGCTTTTGTACTTCTCGTTGTGTCAACCTAAAAACTCCTTACATCAGAAAGGAACTGTATGGTAAGTATGACAGGTAAGTAGCCTTATAACAATATATAAAATCAGGTATTTAACAGTAATAATGATAATCAATGAATCTTTTAAGAATGTATGCAGCTACACATTAAAGTAACAAACTAATTCGATTCATCATTGGCTTAAAATTAATTTACAAAGAAAGCATGATTAATTACAACACCACAACATTGTTCAATAATACAGATGTATAATGAAAAGATAAACGGATCGTTAACACCACAAGTGTATAGTACCTTCCCTACAAAGAAAATAGTTACTCAGAAACTCGTTTATATTTAGGGATAAACGAAGCTGCGCTTCTTATTGTTAGTGCTACAATTACTTCTTTAATTATTTTGATGCAGTCAGTTACTATTAGGCATAGACTTAAAGTTTACCACTACGCACAGTTAATGAGAGCTGAGGAAAAGACCATTAGTTCCCAAGAGATAGATTTAATTTCCACGAATTGTGTCGACAGGCTACGTGAAACGTTTCAATCTCTCTATGATAAATTGCTTATTTTTTTAATTCAATTTATCCTCCGTTTCTATTTTAGTCGGTAGGTATCTTACCTTTTTCAAAAAGAATCTTAGGTTATGTAACTAAAAATGATTTATTTCAATTCCACAATTAATAACAAACTCTCCATGACTTACGGTACAATTTCTCCGGGACATTTTTCAGTGTTTACAAACTAAAGGACTTGTTTTTGTGCAAGAGACGATTAATGTTATTACTTCTAATTGTTTCCTAAACCAAGTCCATAAATACAAATTCAGATGCAAGATAGTCTTATATACTACTACTAGTATCTAGTTATATTTTCATTGACGAAGGTGTTCCGAAAACGTTTGTAAACGTTCTGAAAATATAACTATCGCTCAAACCAGCCTTGTTTTATTGACCTATTAGTGGTAGATCTCTATCATATAAGATAAGTATAAAAAGGTCACGAAATATATATATATAGATGCAAGATAGTGTTAATAAAAATATATATTTGCATATATGTATGCTTCAATTTGATTGTTTCACTGTGTAAATTAATACTTAATACAGATTTCTTTCATAACTTACGCATGAAATTAGAACTGAAAAATATTCAAATAAAGTAAAACAAAACTATGAGAACAATAATTTCCCTAGTATAACAGGAAAGTTGAAATGAATTTTTGAAAATTCCGAAGGAAATTGCATGAGATCTTTGAAATACCGCTGCTTTTAAGGGTTTTCAGTACTTTTTTCCAAATCGGTTAAACTTAGATCTTTTTTATTGGTTCCAAAAGTATTTTGAAAATTGTATATCTGACCTTTAACCTTCCTATACTCACGTCAAAATGAAAGACGTATACTATACTATATAAATCGGTCTCACAGACCGTATGCGTGAGTATAGGAAGGTTAAAAGTAGTGTGTGTAACGATAAAATACTAGTTTCTTACAATGTTAAGGGCTTCTACAGCTTGAATTTTTTTTCAATCATAAGTAAAGAACCAGAAAGTTTACGGGCTCGAAATTTTGCATACCGTGTATTTGTTACAATAGCTACGTCTTATCGGCGAGCTTTTTTGTAAATTCCTTGTTTTTTGTTCTACTTAACCTCAATCTTATATGATAGATCTCTACCACTAATAGGTCAATAAAACAAGGCTGGTTTGAACGATAGTTATATTTTCAGAACGTTTACAAACGTTTTCGGAATACCTTCTTCAGTGAACATATAACTAGATAAATATATAAACAAACATTTGTTTTTTATTTGGGAACTATCAACAAAATGACTAATGACTAGGATTTCTTGATATAGAGGATGTGTAACAAACTTTTATATATATATATAAATTATAAAAACTAAATTAATGTGTAAACATACATGCAAATTAAGTAAAAGCCTATATCAAAAAATCTTTGTCGAAACCTTAACAATTCTGTTCAAGGACTAGGGAAAACCCAAATTTAAAAACCTAGCCAAAGGTTTCCTTAGTTTCCCTAGTCCTTGAACAGAATTGTTAAGGTTTCGACAAAGATTTTTGATATAGGCTTTTACTTAATTTGCATGTATGTTTACACATTAATTTAGTTTTTATAATTTATATATATATATAAAAGTTTGTTACACATCCTCTATATCAAGAAATCCTAGTCATTAGTCATTTTGTTGATAGTTCCCAAATAAAAACAAATGTTTGTTTATATATTTATCTAGTTATATTTTCACTGAAGAAGGTATTCCGAAAACGTTTGTAAACGTTCTGAAAATATAACTATCGTTCAAACCAGCCTTGTTTTATTGACCTATTAGTGGTAGAGATCTATCATATAAGATAAGTATAAAAAGGTCACGAAATATATATATATATACATTTAACTTAACCTCAATTAAGGAATAGAAAAATGACCATGCGCTTAACGTCATCTTTGGACTTCTAGAAAGCAACAATAACAAAGGCATTTACAGAAAAGCTCGTCGATAAGACGTAGCTATCGCAACGAATACACGGTATACAAAATTTCGAGTCCGTAAACTTTCCGGTTCTTTATTTATGATTGAAAAAAAAATAAAGCTGTAGAAGCTCTTAACATTGTAAAAACTAGTATTCTATCGTTACAGACACTACTTTTAAATGTAAGATATACAAATTTCAAAATAGTTTTGAAACCAATAAAAAAAAAAGTTTAACCGATCTTGAAAAAAGTACCGAACACCCTTAATCCTTTTTACTTATGGGCACAAAATAATTTTCCTCCGAGACTTTATAATTTTTTTCGGCTTTCTTGTGGCAGTAGGAAAACTTTTCCGTCTTCTCAAACTTTGTTGTATTTCATATTAACTTTATTCTGCTTCAATTGGATGTATAAGTTCTAAACAAATTTTCACAACTTATGCGTCAAATTTATGTGCAGGATTGTATGTGATAGAAGTAAGTCAATGAGTGTAAAAGAAATGATTTTAGATGTCCATAAGTAAAAATCGATCGTATTTAAGTTAGACAAACCTGGGAGGCATACAATTGACTAATACGAATGGTTGAAGTCTTCGCAGAAATTATATGTGTCTAGCTACTACTAAGAAAATAAGTACTGGAAAAATTTCATAAATGAATTTAGATCAATACTTTCTTGTTTTAGTAAGGAAGATGTAACAAAACTTCATTGAAAATTAAAATCCACTTGACCTCGCTGTACATATTCACCGCATGCTACAAGTGTTTACACTTCTTTATCTAAACATTCATAATGGATTTCTGGGTGTTCAATAAACTCGACCTTGAAAGTGCAGTGTCCCTATCGTAAAATCCACTTGACATAGTATACAGTAATGGCAGGAATAAGACGAACGCTGCAAAAAAATGTCTTATCGTTAAATTACGAGTTGATACTTGAACTAAGAAGATAGGTGAATGTTTGACTCTGTCTCTTGTCAACACAGTTTAATAAAGGAAAGTTCATTTTAGGCCTAATACAAAATAATAGAAGTATAAATTCATGTTCTCAACAATAGCTGGCAGAAAAAATAAGAACGCTGCAATGGAGGTGAGAAATAACCAACAAAAAAAAAGGAAAATGATTCGTTTTGGTGTGTGTTCATCAGTACTTGGTGACATGGCCCTTATTTTTGATAACTTCATTGCAGCTTTTATTCATAGAAGCCACCAAATGCTCGCAAGTTGATTCTGGAGTACTACATCACGCTTTTTGCACTTCCTTCCATAATTCACTTTTGTTGGTAATTTTTTCCTTTGGCAGGGTCCTTTTTAGTTCGCACCAAAGATTTTCGATTGGATTTAGATCAGGTGACTGTGCTGGCCAAGTCATAACAGACACCTTATTATCCTCAAACCATTTCGTCACTACTTTAGACCCATGCTTCGGATCGTTGCCCTGCTGAAAAGTCCATTCTAAAGGCATACCTTATTTCGCGTAGGGTATGATTTCTTTAATCCAAAACAACGGACCAACAGCATGGTGGGAAAAGACCTCCCCAGATCATTATACTATCACCACCAAATTTAACGGTCTTTTTTGTGTATTTGGTGTTAAATGCTTCATTAGGAGGCCTGCTGACGGACGTCTTGCCGTCAGATCCGAATAAATTAATCTTAGTTTCATCGCTCCAGAGCATGTTCTGCAATTGTTTTTCCTTCCGATCGTCCTCTGCGTTTAAATGCGTTTGTGCGAATGATAAGCGAACCTTGATGTTCTTTCTGCCCAACAAGGGAACTATTCTAGGAGTTCTGGCATTGAAATTTACATCAATCAGTATTTGCCTTATAGTTTCTGAGCTGGTTGGTGCATTTGTTGCAGCCTTAAGTTGCGAAAAGGAAGCATAAGGATCGGCTTTGCTTTTGCGAATTAGCAAATGGTCGAAGTTTGGACTCGTTTTCTTTGATCTGTCTCTAGTTTCTAATGCACGCATGGGTTTCAGAACTTGAAATATCATGCATTCTGACCGCTTTATCGATTTAGCGATCCACCCGATAGACTTTCCCTCATTACAGGGCGTTTTAATTAATTTTCTTTCTGCGTCAGTACAATGCTTTGATCTACCCATCTTCACGGTCTACAAACACGTTGAACACCACATTCGACAATCAAAAATACAAAACTGAATTGATTGACATGCAGTTGTTCGTTTGGAATGATGGATACTACAGGTAAACCTCGTTTTACGACGGGGTTCCGTTTCGCGAGACACCGCCGTAAGAAAAATCGGCGTAAAACGAACAAAAATATAATGGTCGATGTAAGGTTAGGTTCAGAGTCAAATTTCTAAGAACAATCGAACATGTTTATTTATTAAATAGCCTATATATGTATATATTCAAAATAAATTATAAATCTATTTAATAAATCAAGTTTATATTCTTTTATAAATAATAATAATCTCTATGTAATTAATGCATTTTATAAAGGAAATAAATTCACTAATTCACTAATACGTCGATACGAAATTAAATTCTCACTTTTTCTGGAGAAAATCGTCCAGTTTCATTTGCTTTGATTGTTGATTCCTTTCTTGTAGAATCATGGCATAAGGCCGAACTGCAGAAGTGATGGTTGTTTTAACATTTGCGCTTCGATTGAAATGCCCGTCTATTTCACAGAGTTCATCTGTCAACTTTTCTATAGATGAAAGGATGCGGGTTAGATCAGCCGGTTTGTAGGGGTTTCCCATAATTTCTTTTCTTAAAAACAAAACAAAAACTAGCACACACACAATAAGCTGCTCGTGTACTCAGTAATAGTAATAGAATAAAACAACGTATAAACAGTAGAAACGTTCGTCGACTACTAGAATCGCGTCGCGTGTCTGTCGTTTGAAGTCGGGAATTCCCAGGCCGAACAGGGGAATCTCCATCTGGCATCAACCGGCGTAATTGTGAATCGGCGTAAAACGAACCAGCGCAAAACGAGGTTTACCTGTACGTACCACGAAAAAATACCTAAAACAATGCCCGTTCTTATTTTTGCCAACACAATTTGCGCTTGTGTATGGACGTCAGCTTCTATCCAACTGTGACCTTGATGTTTACAAAGTATTTACTATGAAAGTGTTTGCTATTTCAGGCATGGAATCATAGTCCGACTGCTACGCAAACGCTGGCATGAGACAAAATACGTCCAAAGACCGATCGTTCTTATTATTTCTGCCGTCACTGTATCATAGATATGCCTGAATGATACTACTGTTTATATTTCTACGTCTAAACTATAAACATAAGTAAAACCAGCGATATTTCAACAATCTCATGTGATTTCCTTCTGAATCGTCTACAACAGGTATGGGCAACCTCCGGCCCGCGGGTCACATGCGGCCCTCGAGTAAGGTTTGTCCGGCCCGCTACTGAATTCTTTCGTTGCATATTACCACGGCCCGTCTAAACTTAATTCATAATGAATCATAAGGATACTACAAAAATGTATATTTTTCAAGATTACTCACAGCATAAAACTTCTACAAAAAAGGTTGCCCATGCCTGGTCTACAAGTTAATTTCGGCTTTCTTGGGATAGTAAGAAAATATTTTTCTTATAATTTTGTTTTAATTACATATATATTTCATAAGAAGAAAACTTTTGACTAGGTTTCTTTTTTGGGTTTTCCCTAATTCTTTGAACAGGATTGTTAAGGTTTCGACAAACATTTTCTGATAGGAGGTTTCTTTTGTTTTCATGGTTTGCATAAATGTGCAGTTGCCATTTAAACAATTGTATAAATTTTTATAGATCTTATACATTAAGAAATCCTAGTCATTAGTTATTTTGTTGATAGTTCCCAAATAAAAGCAATGTTTGTTTATACTAATATGTAGTCATATTTGATAAAGAAGACATTAAAACGATAAGTATATAGATTGCGGAACATATAGGGTATACATGTATTTACTTCTACACAAATTGTTTTGAACAACATGCGTGTAAAAGTATTTTGTCGGTATAACGTTTAATAAGTTTTTGTAAAATATATAAATAAAAACAGCATTAAAATAATTGATAGTAAAATTGTGGAATTCTGAGGCATCTTTTTAATAACACATTTTTTTGGGATTGCCCGTATAGTATAATAGGATACTATCGAAACAGAAACGTATCGGCATTAATGTATAGCTTGTGTGTAAACGATCTAAACGAAAAGATAGGATATTTATAGTAGGGGCATACCTAATACCTACGCAGACCTATCACAAATTACAATCGTTTCTTAGACAATTCCCCATTCTCTAAACATTTCGACCGTGCTTGGATGAGGTAGTAAACGTTTCTAGATGTAGGCTTTTCTTTGTTACAGCGCCGAATGGAATGTCAAATTTCAATAATAATAATCAAAACCGTAATTCAGAAGTGAAACACGTTGTCCGCGTCGATAACTTCGAGACGGCTGGATCAATGGTTGCGTCCGCATTGCTGATACACCGATGCACCGTAAGCATGAAATTCAATCAGTCTCTCTGTTCTCTGAATATTATGACTTTCATGCGGCACGGCGCGACCTATTGTCTTACCTTTCAGAGGTGAGAGTTCTCCAAGGAATGATTAATACACCCACCACACCGAGATCATTGATTTTTAGTTGAACTTTGATTAATAATACTTCGATGGTGGTGCACGGAATACGAAAGATATGTAGTTAATTATCGATATTACTTCCACCGTCAGGAAGTCATGATTTATCTATCTATCTGTTAGATTTTCTTCGTAAATTATAAAGAAAAGCAACTGCTTTTTATTTAACATTTGTCTGAAGCTTGGAAACAACATATACCTACACATATTTAATAGATAAACGTCCTCAAAACACTTTGTTTTCATAACAGCTAATGATTCTGAAATTGAATAAATTCTTAATGCGAATTCGAAGGCTTCCACAATCAGAATCACTAGTGGAAAAGTTTCTGACTTTTTAATCCTAGGTTACCCTGAGGAACGTCCCACGACGATTCAGCCGTGGCGAATCGGAAGTGGCGCACCAGCGGCGGCGAAGCATCGTATATCCTCTGTCTAAAGGGAAGTACAAGCAAAGCAGTTTACTACTACTTCTAAAGTAATGGTAAAAAAATCATTCAGCCGATAAACACGTGTACTATTCCGTTGTTGATACATAATTTTGGTGTAGATAAATGGATCCCAATCTAAATAAAAGATTAAAAAAATAATATACCATTAACATACTAAAACACCGTCTTCCTAAATCAGCCAACAAAAGATTAACTTTACCATACTCTGAAGGGAGGAGGGAGCTGGTGGCTATAGAAAATTTAATAGCTAAACAATATATATAATATATTTATCTAGTTATATTTTCACTGACGAAGGTGTTCCGAAAACGTTTGTAAACGTTCTGAAAATATAACTATCGCTCAAACCAGCCTTGTTTTATTGACCTATTAGTGGTAGATCTCTATCATATAAGATAGCTAAACAAGAAAAATTGTTTCTCCTTATTCTATAGAAACTAAATTTTAGAAATATATAGAACTGCCACAGTTCTCTGATCATTTGTTCCCAATAAAAATAATAGAAGGAATGTCGTTCCTTGTTGCTGAAGGCATTACACAAAAGATATACTCATGAACTTGATCAGATACTAATTGATATGATTGGCAGTAAATGAAATGTTCCCAGAAGGTGCTATGTGTATGTGCTCTACAATCAAGTTATAAATACCAGAAACTATAGGAAGTGCATATATTATTAGAGATGGAACTAATAATCGAAGATGTCACATACATGTTTAAAATATCGAATATATCCTCTGATGATGCCCTCCCAGTAACATTTTCGGAATATAAAAGTAGCCAAATATCATTCACGCCAACCTAGCGAAAATGTATTCACTAATTGAAGAGCATGTGTCATACTCTAAATGTCAACCCAAAAAGTGCTCGATAATTAACTAATAAAAATATACTAGAACAGAACCATAATTATTGTTAATAATAAAACTATCCGGCATTATAGACCGGACATAACTGGATAATTCCCAAAAGTAAACTTTTAGAAATGCTGAGACGGCGCATATCATCACGATTGTGACCAATTATTGGAAAAATTTATATGAAAATATTGCCGAATTGTAGATGCCATTACTAGTCTAGCTAAATAGTAGTAACAGGGTACAATTACAAAAGAAGTTACAAGAGCATCGCCGATTCGCCACTCTAGTCAGTACACTGTATGCGAGTAGTTCCGTGTATATATACAGGCTGTCGTAACTTATTTCATAATTACCGCTATTTGCCCAGACTATCTATCACCTCTACACATCACAATACAAAAATCACTTGTTTCCAGAAAGTATAACCTGGTTCTAAAATTCTTAGGGGGAATTTAGAAAGTTCTTTGTCAGCATAGTTTTAAACGCATGATTAGGCCATAAAATGTGAAATCCGGTAATATGGTAAATTGAGAAGTAAATAAAATGATAATAGTAAAGTAATCCCCATTATTACGCTCCTGTTACCAATAAACAGAGGTATCTAATTTTGGTAACTGAATAGCTAACAAATTAGGCCAGAACGCCTAGCGATTTCAACTCTTACAGAAGTCGACATATTACCACGGGGTTACAAGATATCAAGCTTATTCGATTTGTAAGACATTAGCAACAATTACACTGGTCGACAAAAAGAATTGTTTTTTGTAACATAACGCTGAATAGCATATTGTAGTAGAATGAATCTATCTAAATACGAATATGGCCAACAAAAGGTGGTAGCAAGTAAGATTTTCTTGTTACATTAGGCAAACCACATGTAGAACTGTACCATGTAATATTTATTGAAAAAATGAATTAACAAGTTTTTAACTCTGTACATCTACTATATTTATAGTTCATATTAAGTTAACAGCTAAGAAAAAGGCAAATATCAAAAATATTTATTTGGAACACACTAATTCTATTTTTTACTTTTATGTGGGGTCACATTTTCTCTCCTCAAAAACATCATGGCTGGATCTCATCGTCTTTGGTACCGGACTTCCCTTGTCCTTATATCTTGATGGAATCTTTCATTCTGTTCGTCGCCCAAATTCTTAGGAAAAATTGATAAATGGGAATAGAGAAAGTGAAGTTTTAATGACATTCGGCAACCGAGCGATTTGTAAAAGTTTATTAACTAGTTTTTGTAGTTACGTAACATCCATATTGTTGCCTACAAATCCCCTCACTATACTTACAAATGAGTTCCAAGCTCTGAGTTCTTGCGCGGTTTTCTAATTTGTGATCCAATCAAAACGTCTTCTTTTAATTTGGCGTCACTTAACTTGAGAAAGACTTGCCTTAGGTATTTAAATCCTCCACTCTCTTTATTCATAGCCTTCACAAAGTTTTTCATTAGTCCAAGTTTAATGTAAAGAGGAGACAAAAGAACATTTTTTTAGTCTACAAAAGACACATACTCAACACTTTGAGTTCCCGGGTTAAATTCACTCCTTTCCGGCCAATTTTTAGTTACATAACTGCACGACTGTCCTACAAACAAAGGAAACAGCAAAATTTTGTAAATCCTTCCTGAAGTCCCAGTAAAATTGCTATAACTTTTAAATCCCCACTTGCCTGCTATTTGTACCGGTTGAAACACATGCTACAAACTATTTGGATAAGATTTTTAGTTTTTATGTTTTTAATACAGTTCCAGTGCACTCGTGAGCGTAGGTAATTAATACACTACACCCATCCTTTTCCTGCGGAAGTCTTTAGAAATGCTACAGAACAAATAAGGTACTCTGTATTATCATCCGTTTCTAATACTTCATACACTTCGTCTTGTTTTCCTTTCTTACTGGTTTGATTTTTGATTAGACTTGATCGTTTGTTTTTCGATTTGCTTTTACTATTAATTCGTTATTAACTTTGAAAGTAATCTTTTCTGCTGGTTTTCTCCACCAACAGGTTCTCATAAACACTGCTTCTCAGAGTGATTGTACCTCCAGCTGTCGTTCAAAGGTAGCCAATAATAAAGGGAATTACGTTACTAAACTGAATTCATGTTATTGTAAAGTTTTGCTTTTGTATTCCAAGTGTAAAAAAGTGACGAAGTACGTAAGCGTTTTGTACCTTGCCTATGCTTTTGCTTCTGAAGCTTTCAAGAGCTGTGTTGTATTCAAGTTATTGATATCTTAAGGATTTCAAAAAATGTTTAACTGTTTCCTTCACAAGCTTTTGTAGAAACTGTTGAAACAGAAATCGCGGGGCACTTGATACATGTTTAATCGTCCCCAGTTTGTTATTACCCTAAATCTGTTTAATAAAGGGTTGGCCTTCTTTCAGGTAAAAAGTGGTTATTGGTTTAAATAAACATTTCATTTTATATGTATGTGTACATAGAAAATATTTGCTTTTTCTTCAAAATATCATTTAATTTACATGGTATCTGATTTTGTTGATTCCATAAGATTGTTTGCGTTCTGATCAATATGATTTTTAGTCAAATTGTTTTGTTGAACGCAAAATAATATTTTTGTGTAGATGAATAAATGCAAATAATAATAATAATAATAATAATAATAACGTTTATTTACCGAACAGCAGCCATTTACAGGGTAAGTTAACAAAATGAAGTAAAGAAAATAATGCACATACATACATATACACAACATGACAATAAATGTATGTGTATACAAATAACATAATATTGAAACAAAACAACTCAAAATTAATTCTAAATATTATCAAAATTAAACCTTTATACTGATAATTAAATAAACAAGTCCTCATAAATTCTATCAGCAGATCGAGTCATAGGATGAAGAGGATAATTGAATTAAAATATTTGTTCTGGGCGTTGAGCACATGAGACATGAGACATAAAATTGTAGTTGAGATAGCAAGGGCTAACAGTCAATTGTCCCATGAAGTAACCTCCAAACAAAGCGAGCCCCATGAATATCGCGGCGCGCAGCAAGGGATTGTACGTTGTGCCTGACAAGCAAAGAATCGTAATCAATGCCTCTTGGAGGGTATATACCGTCAACTTTATAGAACATATATTTGACAAATTTTCTTTGCAAACGTTCAATGGAAAGCTGATGGGAAGTGTAGTAAGGTGACCATACAGGAGAACTGTACTCCAAGCTGCTGACAATAAAAGCAAAGAATAAAGATTTAAGTACGTCAGAATTAGTGAAATACCTAGAAGTACGCATGACAAACCCAAGCTTTCTAGATGTGGATGAACAAAGCTTTTCGATATGAAAAGAAAACCTAAGCTCACTATCAAAAAGCACTCCAAGATCATTAAAAGTGTCCGATTTTCGAATGGGCTCATTACCAATTTTATAGGAGGTAGGTGTTATATTTTGTTTTCGAGTAAATGAAATGGAGCAACATTTAACAACATTAATCCTTAGCTTGTTGGTAAGGCACCAATGAGGTAGACTACTCAGGTTCTGCTGAAGAGACACAGCGTCATGTACGGAGGAAATTTTAGCATAGATTTTCACATCATCAGCATATGCAAGTACATGGCAATCAAAAGATTCAAGAAGGTCATTAATATAAATTATAAAAGCAAAGGGCCCAAATTGGACCCTTGAGGTACGCCAGATGTAGAAATATATTCATTCGAGCAAAAACCATTGTAGTGAACATAGTTCAGCCGATTGCTAAGATAGGAGGCAATTAATGCAAGGAAGCCGGGAGTCATGCCAAACCTACTGAGTTTCACCAGCAAAATTCCATGATCGATGGAATCGAAGGTGGATGATAAATCAGTGTAAACCACATCCAATTGTCCCTGTTTGTCCAGACAATCAGACATTCTGAGTAAAGGCAACAAGGTTGGTCACTGTCGATCTGCCAGGAACAAACCCGTGTTGGCGAGAAGATATATATTTCTGTACATTTACCAATAAGCATGTGTAAATGACCTGTTCATATAGCTTGGCAAGGTTTGATAATAATGCATTTGGCCTATAATTATTTAATATTGATTTATAACCCTTTCTGTTAACAGGCATGATTCTAGCACGTTTCCACAAATCAGGAAAGGTAGTAGTTTTAATAGAAAGATTGATGATGGTGGCTAAAGGATTAGCAAGACCAGATCTAGGTTCACGAAGCAGTTTGTTTGGAATGGAGTCATCACCAGCTGTAAAGTTACACGAAAATGTAGCAATAATCCTCAGTAATTCATCATCTGTGACAATGAATGTAGTAATAAATTGAAAGTCCATCTGTCTAAATAGTAATCACGATTATTAAATGCTGAGCTTTCAATGCGTGTATTCAAAAAAGATTTGCAAAAGAATTGGCGATATCTTGTGGTGAGTCGATGTCAATATTATTGTATTTCAAAGTACCTGGAATTCTAGTTCTTCCCTTTTTGTTGTTAATAAATCTAAACAATTCCCTAGGGTTTTCTTTAATTGATTGCTCAATCAATTTCATATAAGATTTATAAGCATCAGAGATTTGATTCTTACGAACAATTCGGAGGCGTTTAAATTCATGTTCGAAGAACAAACTTTTAGTGCTTTTCCATTTACGTCTGTAGTAGTCTTTCAGTCTTAATGCAGATATCAATGAAGCATCAAAACCAGGGAGGATAAAATCTTTTAGAGGCTTTGTAATATGGAACAGATTGCTCACAAATATGGTATAAAATTCTATAAAATTCTTCAAGAGCGAAGTTAACGTCTGGATGCTGGTTCAGACATGCCCAATCAGCATTAATTAGATCATTGTACAGCTGATCAAAGTTAGCTTTGCGGAAGTTGAATCTGTCATTAACTGTAAAGGGAAAATTAATATGTCTAGATTCGCAACAAATTTCAATTGACATAGATAAAGCTGGGTGAAATGTGTCAACAGGTACCGATGGTATCGTATCCTCATGGACAGATACCAGAGCCTGTGTATTACATAAGACTACGTCTAAAATATGATTAAACGAATTTCTGACAGAATTGTGTTGCTCAAAATCCATGAGGTTGCAGAAATTACGGAACAAAAGAGTTATGGGACACATTGGAACCTCAGAGACTAATTGAGGGAGATTGAAGTCACCTACAAGTAAAATAGGTTTACCTAATATCAAGAATTCCAAAGCGTCAACAAAGAGCTCAAAATCGTTAAATGACACATCCGGAGGAAACGTCCACTGCACCAATATGTAGTTGGAATGAGGCAACAGTGTTTGTCACAGTGGAGGTATCAAGCGGAATATAGTTAATGTCTTCAGTCAGAGCTATTACAACACCACCTACCCTGGTACAGCCAACGGTATCAAACTTCCTATCACAGCGAATGACGTTGTAACTGTTAGGGAAAATCATCTTTCTCTAATATGATTTTCAAATGTTATTCTGGGAAAACAATAAATGTGATTGCATTATAAAATATATGCTCCGAATAAACTTCATACAAAAATTAACCTAGATACAGATTTGTTTGAAACTTCTATTTTGTCGACTTTTTTATTAATGTAAATGTTCTTTAGGTTATAATGTATATAGAACTGCGAATAAATGCGAATGTTTTAGCGAAATATTTACAACTGAATGAAAAACCACTTCCGGTTATAATACAATGCTATTAATTAAGTTAATTCATACATATCTACTTTTTATCGCGCGAAATTTAGCATTTCCGAAACTACGACCAAAACCCACTTCCGTACAATTTCATTAACAATCATTTCATAAGGTTACTAAATTAAATACGAATGACGCATTATTTTATATCCAAGTTTATTATGAAACGAGCAGTAGATTTTCTATTTTGGGAACTGCACCACAAGATTTATTACATGATTAGATATGCATTACACCAAATTTGAATTTGACACTAATTGTTCGCTTAAATAATAGATTAATATAAATTTTCATACGCACTACCTATAAAATAAGTATCGTATACTTTATTTATTCCACGTTCTATAAATTATTTTGAGTGAACATGAAAGTATTACAAAGTCAATATTTTAAAGTTCATTGCCTCCTTGGATTTATGTTCTAGAGAATTAATTTTCATTTAAATTACTCAAATGGAAATGTATTAATCTTATGAAGTTTGCGTAAGGTACATGCACTAGCATCAAAAAGAAAAATTCGATGACGCATTTAAGCTCTTTAAGGACAAAATGTATGAATATTTTGATATTTTGTTTTCTAAAACAATTTTGGTCCACATGTTCCACTGTATTTGTGTAGGCATTTTAGCAAATTAAACAAAAACGTAAAATAAAATATCCGTTCATTGTTTTAAGGAAAGTACATATATCCAATGTGGCGAAAGATTTGAAGAAACAACCACACTGATGTAAATAATTAAATGTAAAGTCAAGTCGTATCCAGGAATGAACATTATGAATGTGCCTATCTGTACCTATTATTAAACGATATTAAAGAAACACGTTCTTGTATTGCAATAGACAGGTGCAAGATTTGAAAGTGCGCTGATATTACTGCACTGATTGCTTATGCAGTTTATATGACAGAGATTGCATTTATAACGTTAATTGTCTCTGCGAAGGCACACTCCACGCTTACAAATCTACACGTAATTAATCAAGATAAAAGATAATTAGCGATCAACGGAAACACATTACAAACGATAATATCTTGTTATCCGATGATGCTACGCACGCCACGCTCGTGAATATATGTACATATATCGCCATAATAGTACTACGAAGAAGTCCAATAAATCATGTAAATTAAGCAGATAACCCATATACACATATGTATAGTTAACAACAATTAGTTAGATACCCAGCATCTTTTAGAATGGTGAATAAGAAAATACACTGGCTTGCATTGTATACATGTTTTTTCTATTCTTTTGTTGTAAATAGTCGTCTTTGATTATACGGTTCAATAATGGTGAATGATAGGGTGTTATTAATAAACAACCCGAGCAAACATGACAAATTAATGGAAATATATCAGAATGTTGTAATTATGTAGGGTTATGATTGCATGGAAACATCAGTAAAGGAAATTGAACGTTGTTATGTCTATTTTTATATTACTTTTTATTGCGCCATTAATTATGGATGATAAATTTTATCCCTTGGTAACGGATACCAATAAAAGATAACTCCGGTATTACAGTGACAAAACTACAAGTGCATTCTTAAACGAAGGCAAATAGAAATAATTCAGAAATTCTAACAGACATGTATGTATGTACATATGTATTAGGTATGAAAATATAAAAGATTTTAACATTGATACGTTTGCCAGGATCCGTAGAAGCTCGCTTAATCCAGGATTGGATTTATATAATAGATTCGGTGCATACGTTTAACTATAAGAGGAAACAATTTTTGAGGTTCCAAATGTATTCAACATTTAAGTGGAATAAATTTTCGGCGTTTATGGTAAACGATTACAAGGTACTGCTGAGCGCCAGATCCTCGTATTCATTTGAACCCAAAAGTTTTTCATATGCTAAAAATGAGAGTCCTTTAAGAGCATATCAGATACGATTGGATGCGAACGTGGATGAACTCTTATCTCCAGCATAAAAGTAATAGCACGATACAGCTTCCTAAATACACGATCGAACACCGAATAAATTATATGTCTATCAAATATCATCTGCAAGTGCAAATTTTTATTTGAAACTAGAACTGTTTCCATATTGTTGACATGGAGTATGTACACTAAAACGTATTAATGACTGCGTAGTTATTGCTGTTAATACGTTAGATTGTCTAGCCAAATTATAGAATAAGGTTTGGTGCTAAACTGAGTTAAGATCTGACATAAACAAGAGATCCAAAATCTCATCTTAGCTTGTATTGAAGTGAAGTACATATCAATTGCGGTTTAGATCCCACAGTAAATAATCGGGAAGAATGCAGTTTAAACATTTTTACCAACACATTACATAATTTTTTTCTATAAATTTCGCAAAACAGCAATTAGATTTATATTAATAATTAAATTAATTATCCGAAATAATTAATTATCTTAGTTTCATACAAATACAATATACCTTAAAAATGGTTATTAATTCCGGGTTACGTATGATGCTAACAAGGAGGTCAGTATGGTCAAACCGTATCTTGTTAAATAAAACGTGAGTTTGTAATTCCACTCACGCTAACCTAACTTGCGATTCTATTCGATAGTTCTAGAAAACATACTTCCTAACATGAGCATTATTCTAAGGAAAGCCATCAAAACCATCTCCAAATCTTGACTTTGTTGTCAACGAAACGGTAAAACACGTACATATGACAGGATTAAAAATTATTGGGTGGTAGAAGTTTTACCGACATCATTTAATGTAACTGTATACCTCACATTTCCATAATTTACTGACAGAAGATTGGAAGACGAAAAGGAGATACGGGATATTGATGCAATGACAGAGGACCAGGGATTTCCCACAGAATAAGTAGTAAACAAATTAAAGAGTAATACAGCTGGAGTCACAGATGAAATAATTATTTATTATTGTGGCTATACACCCCCGAAGAGGTTGAGCCTCCTATTCGGATCTATAGATCATTACAATTTGGGAGATCAGCCTCTTCTTCTGATTATATGCTTTCACATAATTTCTTCCATAGTTTTCTGTTTTTCGTTTTTTGTTTCCAATTGTTGTGTCCGGTCCTTCGTATATCCTGCTCCACTTCCTTCAGCCATGTACTCTTCGGTCTTTCTCTCCTTCTTCTGCATCCCGGCTTCCACTCTGTCACATCATATATTACTGCTCCTGGACCCGCTCTCCATACATGCCGAGCCACCTTGCTCTTGATTGCTTAATTTTTCTCACTACATCCATTTCTATTTCTTGTGCCAATTCCTCGGTCCTTCGTATATCCTGCTCCACTTCCTTCAGCCATGTACTCTTCGGTCTTTCTCTCCTTCTTCTGCATCCCGGCTTCCACTCTGTCACATCATATATTACTGCTCCTGGACCCGCTCTCCATACATGCCGAGCCACCTTGCTCTTGATTGCTTAATTTTTCTCACTACATCCATTTCTATTTCTTGTGCCAATTCCTCGTTCGTCCTTCTTCTGTATTCATTCTCGTTTAGTCTAATTGGTCCCAGGATAGTTCTCATTACTTTTCTCTCCACTATTCTTAGGTTCTCCTCATCCTTCTTTGTCATGGACAGCGTTTCTGTGGCATACAGCAGTGTTGGTCTAATTATTGTTTTATAAATCATCAGTTTGCTGTTTTTGCTTAATGTCTTACTGTTTAATAGCTTTTTATTTGCGTAGAAAATTCTGTTTGTTGTGATTATCTTCTCTTTGATTTCTGCTTCAGGCTCGCACTTATTGGTGATTGCCACTCCCAGGTATTTGAATCTCTCCACCTCCTCAAAAGCATACTTTCCTATTTGGATTTTCTTGTTTTCGCATTCTCTATCTAGTCTCATTATTTTGGTTTTTTCTTCATTGATTTTCAATCCCATTTTTGCTCCCTCTGTAACTATTTCTTCCAGCACCTCCTTCATTTTACTCCTGTTTTTTTGTTATTAATGCAATGTCATCAGCGTACGCAACTATCTGTTCTCCTCTTGTCCTTAATGTCCCCTTCTTTATCCTTCGGAGTACATATTGTAGAGCCAGGTTAAATAGGGTTGCTGACAGTGTGTCTCCTAGCCTTACTCCTTTAGTGAAATCAAACTCTTCTGTCTCCCCTTTCTGCGTTAAGACACATGCTGTTGTTTTCTCCATTGTCATCATTATTAGCCTCCTCAATTTTGCGCCTATACCCAGCTCCTTTAGCGCTCTTTTTAGTTCATTTCTATTAATGCTATAGAAAGCTTGCTGGATATCTATGAAGAGCAATTCTATTTCTATTTTGTAATGCTGAGCCTTTTCCATTAGTTGTTTTATTGTGTGTATTGCATCTATCGTTGATTTTCCTTGTGTAAATCCGTTCTGATGTTGCTCCACTGTGTCCTTTGTTACTTCTGCCAATCTCCTTTGCACCAGTGTGGATAGCAGCTTGTATGCTGTGTTTAGCAGGGCGATCCCTCTATAGTTGTTACACAGCCTCTGGTCTCCTCTTTTATGAATTACTATTATTTGTCCGCATTCCCAATCTTGTGGCATTCTTTCCTGCTGCCATATTTTTTATCAGCTGGTATAATTTTTCTTTAATTTCTTGTCCTCCGTATTTGAACATTTCCATTTTTATCCCGTCTTTTCCCGGAGACTTCCCCTTTCGGCTTTTGTTTATAATTTCTTCTATTTCTACTCTTATTGAAATGTCAAACTTCTCTGCTATTTCGTCCACATCTTGCTCTTGCTCATTTTCTACTGGAGTCCGTATTTCCTGCTCTGTTAGAAGGTGCTTGAAGTGTTCTTTCCATATTTACTTGTATTCGCGTTCAAGCTCTGTAACTCTTCCTTCTTTGTTTCTTATTCCCTTTACTTTTCCCTTGTATAGTTCATTGTTTTCCCCTACTTTCTTGTAAAATAACTTCGTATTATTTTTTCTATTTTCTACTTCAATTTCCTTTATTCTGTCATCCATCCAGTTCCTTTTTGTTTTTCTTACTAACTTTTTACATTCCCTTCTGATTTTTCATATTCTTTTCTATCCTCTTCTCTCCCGTTGTTTAACCATTCTCAAAGTCAATTTCCTTTTGTTTCTTCTTTGCGTAAGGTTTTTACATTCATCATTATACCACTCATTCGACGTCCTCCTCTTTTCTTCTCCCAGGATTTCTTTTGCTGCTTCGCTGACACAATGTTTTATTCCGCCCCATTCCGCCTCTATGTCATCTTCATCCTCCAGACTTACTTTTTTGCACACTTTTTTCATAGTTACGTCTTACTTGTTCTATAATCAATTTGGACGTATCCCATCTACAGCTTGGGCGTCCGCTTGTCCTATTTCTCTTTATTTTCAGTCTGACTGTTGCTATTACTATGAAGTGATCAGAGTCAACATCGGGTCCTCTGTATGATCTTACATCTGTTATTGAGGATTGCATTCTTCTATTTACTAGGACGTGGTCTATTTGCGTGTATGTGTCTTGCCCCGGCGCTTTCCACGTTACTTTGTGCCATTTTTTGTGCTTGAACTTTGTACTACTGATCACTAAATCCATACCTGCTGCTACGTTACATAGTCTTTGCCCATTGTTATTTGTCTTCTCATGTAAAGTGAATTGACCCGCTATTTTCTGTATAGTCGCTTCTCTTCCTATCTGCGCATTAAAATCTCCCATTATTAGCCACGTGTCTTCTTTTGGCATCTTCTCTATTTCGTCTTCTAACCACTCATAGAACTTTTCTTTCTCTTCCTTTTCTGATACTTCCGTTGGCGCATATATATTTAGGATTGATATGTTTAAAGGTTTGGCCTGAATTCTCAAGTATGCCAATCTTTCATTAATTGCATTAAATTCCATTATGCTTTCTTTTAGTTTCCCCATTATTATGAAACCTACTCCTTGTTGACCCTGCTTTTCTCCTCCTGAATATTTTAACGTGAAGTTTGCCTTGTTTATTTCACCTTGTTCTTCTTCTTGCATCTTCCCTGGCTTTAGCATCGTTCGTACATTCCATGTTGCTATCTTCATTTTATCCTTTTGTTTCTTTTTATGCATGCCTCCCCTTCTCATTTTCCCCTCGGCCATTGCTACATTTTTCATCTCCCGTTTCTTTTCCGTTTGCGTGTCCTTTGTCGTTGCTGTATTCGTCATCCGGCCCTTGGTTACATCATTGCTTGTTTCTTTGCTGTCCTCTTCAGTCTTCCCTTTTACGGCTCTTTTATATCTCGTTACATTCCCATTTGCTTCGTTTTCCCGCTCGTATTCCTTTTTCATTGCCACTGTCATTATGTCTGTAGCCCTCTCTTCTTTTAGTTAGTGACTACACGTATTGAAATAATAGATGAAATAATAGACGAGTTAATAAAACATGCAGGAGATGAACCAAGATCGAAAATATATTAAATCATACAGAAACGTAGAAACGATGCAAAAGGAACGAAGTACTGGGATAATGCCAATATTGAAGATGGCAGATCAAAATATCTGCAATAATTACAGAGAAATCGGCTATAAATATACCCCACCTAAAATATTAACAGCATTAATGAATTATAAAATTAAAAATAGAGTAGAGAGAAAAATAGGAGAATATCAAGTGCGTATAAAGATCAGCTATTAACGCCATACTCACCATGAACCAAATAATTTGTATGCAAAACCCAAGGCGTTCACTAAATTCCTTTATTGCTTTCATCGGTCAACTGAAACTTATTACGAGGGTAGTCCCAGAAGTACGTATGGATGGCGGTTGCTCTTTGAAAAAATAGTATGGCCAAAGTATCAACCTTATCAAGCTTTTAAGGGTGTTGGGTACAAAAATGAAAAATTTTCTTTTAATTTATTTTTGTACAATGAAGAATAGAAGGCATTTGTAGTATAATTATATAAGAGAAACAATGATTACGGTAAAATAAAGAGGGATATGGCATATTAAAGTTAAAAAAGTAGTGTTTTTGTTTCCACTACAGAGCGACAAATATTGCGGGTACAAAGTTGGGATTTTAAGATATACATCAATGTTTACTGCTTGTCATAATCTATTTATGATAAAAACGATTACTAGCGACGCGTCCCTACAAGGTACCCAACAACCTTAAGACGCTATTACAGAATAGACAGACAAAGTCCGTCGGCAGCTTTGATGTTCATGTGGTCGATTTGAATGTCCTCGAAATAGCTCAGAACTTAGCCAACGCCACGAAAAGTGCATATTTGTTCGTATTAATTGAAAGATATTAGAGTTTTGGGTATGTTAAAAGAATAGTATTTACTAACAAGTTAAATCGATGAAACACAACAATAATTGTATGTTGTAAATCTAATGTGCACACACTATCCCAGAACAATAACATTAATGAAGCTAGCCAAATGTAGCCACTATCGTCGTATTTAAAAAATGGTTGCCGGCCATGCGCATACAAGATTGACCACAAAATTTTCTAACTTTGTCGCCTTTGCCTATTCTGTAGGCTACGCTATTTAGTATTTATTTGACAGCCATGAACAGTGAACGATCTCAATGAATTTGTAAACATGGAAAAAATTGGTCATCGTTATGTGATACAATACCTTCATTTGGAAGGTCTCAGTCCAACCAATACTAAAGCCGTACTAGATTCTACTGTCGTCTATTCTACTCCCTTGTTTACAACAATAAAATATTGGGTAACAGAGTTTAAACGAGGACGTACGAGCTGCCAAGGAGAACAGTCGGCTAAATGAGGTGACCACGCCAGAAATGGTAAATGAAGTTCACAAAATGGTATCGACTATCGATTGGAAGTACGCAAACTAGCAGACATGATAGGCGTTTCAGTAAGTGCTCTACATCGTATATTATCTGAAAATTTGGAAATGAGCGTAAGATGAGTGCCCCTTGACTCACAATGAAACAGAAGCACCCTCGGAAGCGAAAATGAATGAGATAAAGTTTGATTTGCACACGCACCGTATTCGCCAGATCTAACCCCTTCGGATTACTTTCTCTTTCCAAACTTGAAAAAATGGTTCGGTCATAAAAGTCTGGGGTTGACGGCTATTTTGAGGGGTATCGAAGCTATTGAACATCGCTGTAAAAAGTGTATCGAGCTAGAAGGAGACTCTGTTGGGAAGTGAAGATATGTTCTTCCAAACTTTTGTGTATTGTTTGTTAGGTCGGGTACTTCTGGTATATCTATTTTGTCTATTTAATTGTTACTTTACATATGTACATACTGTTGTGATCGTGAACAACGCCACGTTTCGTGTGCTAAATAAAATTGTAATGTGATTAGCCCAAAGTTGCCAAGTCAAATAAAGTTTGTTGCGATCTCCCAAAATCTTTCTACTTAAACAAGTACGCCTCGAAATTAGAAAGTTGACTTTTTAATGTTAATAACTGGAGACTCTTTTAGAATTCCAAATCATTTTTTATTTTGGAAAGAAAAATTTGGTCTTTGACAATTTCCAAATGTCAAATTTCGCACTTACACTCCTCTTTGTACCTTGTTATAAATAAGTGTTGTACAAACATATAAACTATAACATATACTAATTGATGATCTATATGGAAAGCTACCGAACGTTATATCTGACTATTCCTACAACACAAAATAAAACTGTAAAGATTCAATTAAAATACAATTTTATCCAAATAAGTTGTTTCAAGAAATATGTGTGATAGTATGTAAATACCTACCTTAAGTTTTATTACAGGAAAATGATCTAATAGGTTATTGGGACAAAGCTCTTCTTACATGAGAAAGCGGAATATTATGGATTGCAATTACTTGTTCTAAGACAAGGAGATAAACAATTTGCATGGTGCAACAAATCAGTGATAAAACTGGCCAAAAATTTATAAAATTTTATAATTTTCTAGGCGCATGCTGGAATTGGTCTAACAGAATCCAAATTTAGATGCTGATTCCCCCAGTTTTACAAAATGACACCACCTTATTAGAAATATTTAATTGTAATCCCTTTTCATAGTTGTGAGGCTAATTTGGAAGAAGTTTTCAAGGTAAACATTGAAATCTAGGCCTTTTATAGCTCTAGAGATCACCTCATTTGGGAAATGCCTAGGATAAAGATCCCCGAACATACAAACAAAAAAATGATATGCTTTCGAAATCTATGGGGGACCTTTCCCAGCTGTTATATCCTTTTTACATTCTGCTTATAATTATATGAACTACAAAGAATTAAAAATTATATACATACAAGAAGAATCAACTTATTTATGTCTAAGGTCTACAAAATAAGTACGCAAAATTTCGAATTTTCTCCTTTAATTTAATTTTAGTTTAGTGTTTTAAGATTTATATTCTTTCATTGATCTATAACCTTATACTATTACGATTTTCTCTTTATTATTTCAAGTTATAAGGAAGAAAATCCTTAAAATTATAACGTTGTTTAATTAAATTTTCCTGGAATTTTAAAGCTCCCATATATATCACAACAATACATATGTTGGTACTTACAGACCAACTTGCAGATGTACGTTTTTCATTCGTTCACATGATCGTTACAAACTCTTCGCATTTATGCATGGCAAATAAAGGTCATTAATTTAAAAGGCAGCAAAATATGAATTGATTATTGCTTCCATATCTTAATTCAATAAAATTTGATTTATGTATCATTGCAATAACAATTAATCACCGATAAGAGTATTCTTTCGTCACTCCTCTGTGGTAACTGTAACAGTACTAAATTTATTTATAGAACGTGCTGTTCCAAAAGTAGGAGTATAAATACTGCATAGTACTGTAATATAAATTTTATTTGCCGTCTCTGAAAGTGGCGAAAGACATAAATCAAATTCTATAACTTTCACGCACACAATACTGGACAACAATTTCGATCTAGAAAACGATGCAGAGACGGATGTTATGTATGTGTGCTACTGAGCAACGTTTCATTTTTGTCGTTGTTGACGATCTTTCCTGGTTGATGTGCCACACAAGTTGGTCGTAGCTGCATTTAATTAGTTTAGTCAATAGACTAAATATACGGAGATTTATAGAAGAAACCAGATCCAGATCTCTTTCCGTTTTAAGCGGACTATTTCACCAGTGAACTTTATGTGTTGAATTCAGCGTGTTATGAATTAGACGCGCGTTGATTGATTTGAAATGCGATATGGAACATGGACCATTACCAATTATTTACTATTAAACTTGCAATACACAAACAGTTTCTATCACTGCTGTATACAGCATAATTATAAATCAACTACACATTTAAAATCTAACAGATGAAACCATTTTCACGTGAGCCAGAAGTTAATTAAAAACTTCTAAAATTTTCAAGGAATCAATATGCCACAACAAAATACACAATAGAACAAGAAACACTATTTCAAATACAGTGCCACTGGCTGGCTGTTACTTCTTAGTTAGGAACTAAACCAGGCAAAGTAGAATCTACCTGCGATCAATTTGGTAAATATGTGTACAAAGACTAATTCAATAAATGTTAACAATCGACAAAAATGTGCAAAACGAAAATAATAAAAATTGTGTCATATTTGCAATAATAGAACGCTAGAGTAATAAAAACATCATTATCAGAAATTTTTATTATGGATCTAATGTCAGTTTTGTGTTTACAGGCAGTAAACATAATGTTCATTTATTAGGAATTTCTGTTCCTGCACTCAACTCAGTTTAGAACCGTCCAATTTGTTATTAAATGTTTAACAAAATTTTGTTAAGAGTGTAAAATAAATTGTATTCCTAAACCATTAAACTTTCAAAAGTGTAACGCTATAACATGGAAGTTGCGATGGCAAAACACCCACAATAGGGTTAGTGTGAAAACATTCTTTAAAACGTTTTGAAACACATTCTAGGATAATGAACTTGATGTTTTCGTTGATCCATGTAGTAGTATAGGTAATTCAAAAGATTAGTCTGACTACAAAATACAATACGGGTTCAGAACCAGAAATCCACCCTCAATTCTACAATTCATTTTGTTTACGCTTACATGTAAGTTACTACAAGACAAAAAGTGATTTATAGTTGAATTATCCAGGCAACAAATTAAATTAATGTCAGAATCGAAAAATCCAATTGTATTTATGAAAATAGTCGGAATAAACAAGAACCACAAAAGCGGCAAAAAGTAATGGTAAACTTAGTTCAGACAAGTAAGCAGACTTACTCGCGCATTGAAGATGCTTACTGAACAGTTGTTGCTAACAACAAATAATGAGCTAAACTTAAGAAAAATTAGGTATTCAAATTGGTAGCCTCGGGTTTCCTTGCAGAAGTAAAGGTGATTTCTAATTCTTCTCTCTGATATCCTGACCAATATTGCTGAGCTTCATAGTTATACTTCACTTTAGGTTTTCAGAATTACTGAGTCCATTATGGTAGATTTTAGCATTTATATACCCCTAAAGAAAAATATCAGGTTCACTGCCTACATTGTTACTGTTTATAGCATTCTGTTCTCTCCTCTCGCAAGGGTTCTTGGTCTTTATCCTGGAGGGTTTGACAAACATCTGAAGCCCAGGTTCGACTTCCATGCTTGACATTATTACATCGCACATCTTTCCCCCAAATTCCCAGACCTCTAGCAAAGGCTGTAAGTCTGTGGGAATGGACGCTACCTTCATTTTCACTGCTTCCTGGAGAGTATTCCTTCCTCTGGCTGATTTCTCAGTCTTTATGCCTGGCGACTTGCACGCTCACGACCTGCATTCAAACTCGTTGTTTATAGAACAATATTGTGGCACATTTCTCCCTTAAAGTCCGAATTTCTAGATTTTCAGGAATAGGTCATCGCGAAATACTATCCACATTGTAATTGTTTGCTGGTGATTGTTCCTGCTCTTCAATACTTATATACATCCAATAACAAGTAAGTAAATTGTCAACAATTCTTCACCATTGCAATAACTGACTAGAGGTGCGAACGTTATTTAAAAATTGCAATGGATCAATCTCAGTTAAGAAAAATACCTAATTATGTGTATTCTTTGCAGTACTAGTCAAATAGTAGTAAACTAGTAAAACCTACAGTACTTTTGAAAAAATGCAATAATACTTCAGTTACTTTGTTTAATTCTGCATTTTTTTATCGATGGAAAAATATTTAATTCAAATTTGTGAAAGCTATGATGTCATTCATACATATATTTTCAAATAGGAAACTACGATTTTAATTGGTTCAATCCATAAAGCATTTCTTTCTACATATAAAAATATTTACATAAACAACAGGTTAGAAGGAAGGTAGGTTGAACGACGTGGATCAGTAGAGGGGCAACCTAAGTCCCACGGTCTAACACCTTTGCACTTTTTCTTTGAGAACATTTTAAAAGTCTGATGCACATCAATAGACCAGATAATTTAGAGGATTTAAGGGAAAGTATTCAACGTGAAATAAATCTTCCAATTCCTCAAATAATTGAGAATAGCGTGGAATCAGGTCCTGTCAAATAATAGACGAGGTACAGTTGGAAGAACTTCTGCAGAATGATATTTTTGTTGTTTTATTATTAAGTTATATTTATATATATATTTCATGAGCCATTTAGATACGTATCTTTCTGGGCATCTGTACCTCTTTTAGGTCAAAATAAAAAACCAAATTTGGATTTATTAGATCATTTCATAACGGTATTTTATACCAGTTTCGTAATAAATTCGTCAGTAAAATATAATATCGTCTAAACAAAATATTTCGTTTTAGTTTGGTAGCTATCAACATAACCACTAACAGGAAATATTTATTGATATGTTGCATCTACAGTAAATTTAGAAATCTATTATATTTATGTGCACATGCATACAGATGGAAAGCATGAAACCTTAATAATTTATTCCTATATCAAGAAATATATAGTTCTGTCCAAAGACTAAGAAACAACTGACGAACACTTGCCAAAGGTTTATAAAATGTATACATCATTTCAACATTACACAATTACTATACATGTTACTCCAATTTTGAATATCGGTTACAGTAAACCAGTTAATCTCAGAACCAATACATATTCAATATTTGAGTAGTATTAATTTGTTGATATTATCTCTACATTTCATAAGAAGACAATATTTCCATGGATTCTTTTCGGCACTTTGGGCCCAGTCCTCGTACGAATGTGCTGAGGTTTTAATTATACCATTATAAAATATAATCTGCCCAAATAAAATTTTGTCTTCTATTTTGACCTAAATGTGGTAAAGATAATTATTAAGCTTTTTAATAATAATAATAATAATAATAATAATATTTTATTTCGTGCCCAACAGTACAAAACCATAACGGAGACATACAATCAATGTAAATACACTAAGCAAAGAACAATATGCAACAATTGAACGAAGAGATACACACGTCCTCATATTAAAGTATTTCTATAACTATACATAGGTACATACATATATGTGCTACCTTATATATATATACGTAATATTAAACTAACTCCCCACAAAAATGTCTTTATATAACATATCACCACAACGACACAGACGTGTTATTGGCGCTAGGTATGTACATGACGTTTGTTCTTATAGAATCCAAGTAAAATGAACATATATTTCGCGATTTTCTGGCAGGCACATAAAAAGATACGCAAGAAAGCAACTCAGGACAGTCAATCCTGTTGTTAATGAGTCTGTAAAGAAACACCGCACTAGTGCGTTGATAGCGCATATGAAGTGATGACAATTCGTGTGACAGAAGCAGTTGTGCATGATCGTAGTTCCTCCTCGGATAGTCACCAGTCTCCTTGAATGTTAAAAATTTTAAGAAACGTCGCTGCACTCGCTCAAGTCGAAGTTGGTGAGATGTATAGTGAGGATACCATATGATCGCTGCATATTCTAACTTACGCCGAACTAATCCATAATAAAGAGTTTTAATAACAACGCAATCAGTAAATGTTCGTGTGTTACGAAGAATGAAACCAAGAAGTATGTACGCACTATTACACATTGATGTAACTTGTTGACCAAAACAAAGTTTATCATCAAACAATACTCCGAGATCTCTTACAGTATCCGATGAGGACAGGAGTTGGCAATGGAGACTGTAGTCATAGATAATCTTCGATACTTTCCGGGTATACCTGACGACGCAGCATTTATCAACATTAAGGTGAAGTTTATTGTGGATACACCAACCGCTAATAATTGCTAGATTCTCTTGTAGAAGCCTGGCATCATGAAGGGATTCAATTTTATGAAATATTTTTAAATCATCTGCAAACGCTACATAACGGCACGTCAATGTTTGCAAGAGGTCATCCATAAATACCAAAAACAGCAGCGGCCCTAAATTGGAGCCCTGCGGGACGCCAGATGTTGTTAAATATTGCTTGGAGGAGAAGCCGTTGTAAGTTACATAGTTGATTCTGCCAGTAAGATAAGATGCCATTAATTGCAGCAATGAAGTGGAAAAGCCGATAGTACTCAACTTCTGAATCAATAAGGAAAAATCAATAGAATCAAAGGCTCTCGTGAAGTCGGTATAGATGACGTCCAACTGTGAGCGCTGATCAATAGTCTCGCAAATCGTTTGTGTTACGCAAGCTAGATTAGTAACCGTTGACCTACCCTTCATATAACCATGTTGGTGCCAAGACAATTTGATTTTGATACTACTGTAAATGGAATCATATAAAATTTGTTCAAAAACATTTGAGAAATTACTCAGTACAGAAATTGGTCGATAGTTGGTGATCATCTCTGGTTTGCCTTTTTGAAAACTGGCGTAATTCTAGCAATCTTCCAAACCATTGGAAAGACACCGGATTTTATATATAAGTTATAGATAGCGCATAGCGGGATAGCTAGAACCACACGACAGTCTCTTAGGAAGAATGAAGGAATTTGATCCTCACCGGCAATAGAACCACTTTTAAGTTTAACGATGCTGTTAACAACCTCTGTCTGAGTAATAGTTTGTATACAAAAAGAATCGTGAGGGGAGCAAGTATCAGAAATACGGATCTCGTTGCTAGGTATAAAATTTTTAGCAAATGCATCGGCAAATGCATCAACTATAGTTTGGGGTTCGCTGAACTTTGTATCACCATGAAACAACTACCCTGGAATGCGTGACTGACTCTTTTTGTATTGATATACTGCCAAAATGCTTTAGGGTCAGACCTCAGATTAGTTTGAATTTTATTGAGATAGGCTGCGTGACAGATGCTTATTTCTTGTTTAGTGAGCTTACGTAATCGCGCAAAATCATCATAAAACCTAGGGCTACCAGTAGTTACCCACTGTCGGTGATAGTAGCTCTTTATTTTAAGTTTATTAATTAGAGTCTTGCTGAACCAAGGAGGATAAGAAGTAGGCCTATACTGAGAGGTCGGAACAGATTTACTCACTACTCTGTACAATGTTTGATAAAACCGGTCGACAGCTGTATTCACATCCTCCGCGCTCAAAACAGAGTTCCAGTCGGCATCGAACATGTCACTGTAGAGAGTATTAAAATTAGCACGAGAAAAGTTGAAGCGTAGATTGGTACTCGTCGGAAAACATTTCATTGAAGATGCACATGGTACGCTTAAGAAAATATGCAACGCTGGATGGTATGAGTCCTCAGGAACAATAGGACCAGTAGAGTGATTGACTAACATGTGAGAATCAATGTTACAAAACACGAGGTCAAGAAGGCGTGAGTTAATATTGAGAACGCTATTAAATTGGTCAAGACCCATGGATAAAGTAAAATTGTTTATAGATATATATTTAGGATCGATAACGTTTGGAGGAAAGTAGCTTCTTATATTGAAATCGCCGACCAACATCAGTGGAACATCTGAAATTACCAGCTCAAGAGCCTCAAGGAAGAGAGTAATGTCGTCTGCCGACAAATATGGTGGTACATACGCTGCCACAACCATAAAGCGGAAATTCCTGTAAGTGAACTTAGTGATAATAACATCAATCAGAGGGCTAAAGTTGTCAGAGAAAGCATGCTCAATGATTTCACATGATATAGTTGCATCAACCGCAATAAGAACACCGCCTCCCCTACTCAACCCAGCAGCCTCACAATTCTTATCCTTACGAAAAACAGTATAAGATGGAGGTACGAATTCACTATTTTCAACATCAGCGGATAACCAGGTCTCAGTGAAAATTATGATATTGAAATCACAAACAAAACAATATTCATATATTAAATTAAGTTTAGTCCTAATCCCACGTACATTTTGGTAATATATGCCTAATTGCGTGTCGATGTTACTGTTGGGGCCAACTAGTTTCCCTGTGTCAAGTTGCTCGAAGTAACAACTGGTATGCCGTTTTTATATTTCACTACCAAATCTGTCTCTCCACTCTCTAAACGTCGTTCACACTCAGACTTAACTAGCTGGTATAATTTACGCTGCATCTGTGTTTTGTCGCTAGACACTGAAATATTGCGGTATTTTTCGAAGTTTTTAAGCTTTTTACAATTTCGGAAAGCTGTTGACACAGAATCGGCAGATGGCAGACGAACCTTAATAGGACGTTTCATAATCGGCTTGGTAATATCGAACTTACCTAAGCGAATTGGTGCAACATCATCAATAGATATACTTAAGTGATTCAATATTTCATTAATTGACAGTTTATCATCTATTTCCTGATCTCGCTTAGAACCACGCTTTGTTTCGATAAGACCGTAAATAATTAAATTAGTACTACGACGTTGCCGTTCGGATAATTCAGATATAATCTTTTCATTATTGTAGAGAACATCTAATTCAGAACCAAGACCGGAAGATATTTCAGATTCAAACTGCTTGATTTGATTTTGCAAACCGACGATTACAGCTTTCAAGCTCTTAAGGTCATTACCCATACGTGCGCAGTCAGAACACGACCAAGCAAGATCAGTTTTGTTGTGAATTTTTCGCGCTTCAGCTTTTGAAATATCTACGCAATCAATTTTATAACAGTAGTCACAAATTGCACAATTAACAATTAAATGTGGCTCGGCGTTAGAGCCGCAGCAGGTACATTTTTTGTTCATTTTACAGCAAGTATTGCAAAGAAACTATAAGGATCTAACGGGGGCACACACTTCACCCTAGAGCTGCCCGTCTCAGACTTCAAAATGAACTTACACGGAAAAGAATGGGCAACGGAGAGGATCAGCAACAGAGACAGATGGAAAAAGGAGATCGAAAATATTGTATGCCAGATACTATATTGAAAAAGAAATAAAACAAAAATGCAAGTGCAAGAAACAAATACGTGCACCGAATTCAACTAAAATTGCTTAAAGCAGGAACGTTATTAAGAATTTTGAATTTTACTTAATACTCACGAGTAGAAAATAACGCAAACTTCAAAATGGTGTAAAACACAAGTTTTTAACAAACCAATTAACTTAGCATCAACCATAAACTCACAGAGCCACGAAAACACGTGTACCTCACATGCAAGTACTCTTGTAACTGATTAATATTAAATACCATATATAAACACATATTAAATTGAAATTTGTTTCGTTTGTGATATGTTTCCTCGAAATTTTTATTATGAAAATATATGTATAGATTTTTGCATATATAAAAGAATACTTTATAGAATAGTGTAATAAAAATTATAGCTTCTTATTTGAAGAAAATATTAAGAACGTCATAACTGACAAATTTGAATCATTTTTTCCATCTGTTAAATGACACATAGTTGAGCAAAATAGTTCACCTATTGTTGCATTTTTTCAAAATTAAATACTGCACGATTTATCAGTTTTGCGCATTACTTTATGATGGGTCTGTATATTTAAATGTAGATTTTACAAGTTAATCCAGTGGTAATCAAGGTTTTAAACAATTAAGATATTTCGCTGTCCTACTACTGCACAGAAATAAAACAAAAGAAAAACAATACATCCGGAATGAAAAGTAATTATTACACTCCTCTTTGAAAGCTCAAATGAATGCAGTTTTAAACCTTAATTGATCTCGGGAGTATTCTTTTACGGTATTGCCAATACCAACAGATTTTCAATTGCAAGTTGTATAAATCAAAATCTCTATAGAGCAAAAAAAAGGGGTTATGGTTAAAGCTTTTTCATAACTCTTACTTGACAAGGAACTATTGTAAAATCGTAAAAATGTCTCAACGTGAGTGCGTTATCGCGTTTGTTATATAATGGTGTCTCGCGCTTACTATTGCTAGATTTATACCATCGTGTTCACATTAAACCGACTCCATATCAAAATACGTCTGAGTTTTATGCAGCCGTTAAAGACTGTCGGGGGAACTGACAGAAGAGAAGGCAAACACTGTGTTTGTGTGAAGACGTTTGTTCCACTTGTCATATCAAGTGGACTGCACTTATTTTGATACCGGATCAATATTGTATCTGTGACAAGAAAAATTCCATCTTAAATATTTGTATATATGTCGACGTGATTGACATATTGAAAAATATCTATGTGTGTATGTGTATTTAAGCGCTCTTTGTACAGTTATGTTGTAATCCGTTCGGAAAATATCTGTATGCTTTCTCCCGGTTACTCTTCTGATACCAACGCTATGCCACTGGAATGATAGCTATTGTTAAATAACTTTAAGCGCCAGTAAACAATTCACTAATATTTTATGCTTGTATAAATTTCGTAGTCAGTATTTATATATAAACTGAGCCAGAAAACTATAAGCACAGCAATGAAATTGCTAGATATTTGAAAATTACTTCAATATAATAAAAGAACATGTCTAATACACTATCTACCGAGATTGAAAAACATACAGTATTTACCAATCAAATCGGCCTGGATACGTAAACATGACTAGAACAGGTAAAGAAATAACAAGAGAAGAAAGAAAAATTATTATATTACAATCTTATGCGAACATCGAGAGGAGATTTAAAAGAAGTCTATTTACTGTAAGAAATATTGTACAGAAGCCTGTAAGTAAAAAATATTGAAAATACATAATCACAGTAATTGCCGACGTTAGAAATTGACTAAAAGAACGAGGCGGGTAATATTAAGAAAAGCGGAAGTCCCTTTGTAAATAGTTTTTCTACATATGTGGGGATTTTCTTTCATTATTCGATCTACAACACCAATTGACATTTGGATTTAATAAAAAATCAACAATATAAAGTAAATAACTTTGAATAAAGAAATCCTGTATTAGGAGCTTGTATGAAACATCAACAAATAAACTCGGATAGGCACTATTTGGAATTGAATGTATTAATAATTAGGATTTCAAAAGATCCAAATAATTGTTTAATAGGAAAAATAATGTGTTTTACCGCGACAATGTCGGACCTCATGTTAAATCATGTTACATCTGGTTACTTTCCGATAAAAATTTCTGAGCCAAGGTAGTACTCCATCAATGTTCACCCAGCATTACAAATCCGATATTTCACTTATTGTTAGCCAAATCTTTGGAACATTCTTATTTTTGAATAATAATAATTCTTCGGATAACCGAAAAGATCATCTCGAGCAATATTTCACAAACAATCTTGACAAATTCTGCAAAGACAGAATCACTTAAAAATGATTCAATTTACTAACTAGTACCTGGTGGACCGAGCTTTGCTCGGAGTTCCCAAAATTGTTTGAATAATTTTGAACCAAATAATAACGCCCTTTATTTTAGTTTTGATATTTAATTTATATTGTATATTTCAAGTATATATAGTAGCACATATATATTAAAAGTTTATAAGGTTAAAAGTATGTGAATTTACATGTTGTTAGTTTTCGTAGATATTTTTTTATTAACATACTACTTTCAGCGTCATCTATGGTTTAGTAGTAAAGTTTTAATTAATTATAATACGCTTGGCTGTATAATGTTAAGAAAAGTTGCTAACCCACGTTTCGGCCGAAATTAGTGAAAACCTGGACTAAATGGATTGAATCGAGACCGGAACCATGCTAAATCGGTTTTTCGTCCCCAAAAACTCGCAGATATTAAATTGTAACAAAATCTTGAGAGTAATTTTCGATACCACATTTTATGTACCGCAGAAATAGGTAAAAGCGGGACTAAAAAATTTTCTTGGGACCGGGACCATGATAGATCCATTTTCTCGTCCCCGAAAACCCCCAGGTACTAAATTTCATCAAAATCGTTGGAGCCGTTTTCGAGAAACCAATTCTATATATATACAAGAATTGCTCGTTTAAATATATTAGATTAGATTAGGAATGAAATTAATGACATAATAGATTTGTGACTTGGATTACTTTATCTCCTTCTCTTTTTCTCAAAACTACTTCACTAATTTTCAAAAAGAAGGCATTTTATATACACCAAGTCACGTCACAAAGAAAGCGGCTCTTATTTCCTGTATTTCAGGTCAGTTATTGCCTTTTGCCAAAACAATGGTGATTCATCTAGAAGTCTGTTTACTATCTAGCAATATTATCAGTTCATGTTTGTTCAAGTGCAAATTTCTATAACGATAATCTGCAACGCCATTCAAACGGAATTATGTCTGTGTAACGTTCAATATTCGCTTACAACCGCTTTGTATAATAGATACCATCTTGTCAGAGAGGAGAATTGATGTAAGACAAGAGCATGATTTCTTTAACAATAGATGTTTAGTTTCTTTATTTTATCCTTTTCACTTTATATCCCCTTATCCTATCATATTCCTTACGTTTGTTTGAAAAGATGAGCCCAATTCTTTTCGCTTACTTTATTTTCACGCTTGCACACTAAATTGTCTGATATTATGGGACATTTTCGAATAATATGTTGAAGAAGTGTTCCGCAAAAAGGGTTTTTACAATTTATACACGGTAAGCTACGTTAACAAAGGGAAACTAATTAAAAAGCAATTTATCGTGTCGGAATCAGTAAAAAGTGCGAGAAGTTCTATCGGAGCACATTTTTTCTCGAAACTTTTACTCGGCTGAACAAAGAAATTTTGAACTTTCAATTTCACGTTCGAGTCATCCCCAATGCCAAAAAAGTGCTATTGACCGCCCAGAGAAAGATCTACTGGATTCGCGAAACAAAATTAAAAAAATTAAGCATGAAAAGCTAAATCCGACGGATTCTTCAAGTACTTCATTAAAGGCAAATTGATGGAAGATCAACCATGTCTTTTATTTTTCTTTCACAAACCCGTTTCGCAAAGGATATGAAAGAGATTACCACTTCCAAGAAACGTAGAAACATACTTACTTAACATTTTTTTTATTTTTCGTACATGATGATAAAGCTGTAGAATATGATTTGTATTTAGTACATAGTTATCCTTAGCCGAACTTAGGTGGGTACTGCATATGATCGCAAATACCAGCAAACAAAATAAATATTAGTTTCTGCGATTGAAATAATAATAATAATAATAGTCTGCATTCCTTCTATATATAAGTAAGAATATACATGAAACAAAAAAGAAAAGAATAATACAAACATTTTGAAGGAACCACAACGCTTTTAAACCCTATCCTTGAAATAAATAACAGGGGAGAAATAATTAAGTATACTCAAGCTACCCTAAAAACTAAACCTAAAACTAAATTCTGCGAGGCATGTCGCATACATATTCATATAGTATGAAAGAAAAGAGAAACAGTTAAAAACAAGGAAATAATCACAAAGCAAACAGCAAAGAGTCCCTCAACAAGCGATCATACAGTTCTCAGATCAATTCTTATTTAAAAGAAAATCCTTTAATCGTTTTAAGTTTCCCATAGTACCACTTCGGTTTATACGGTTGTTGAAGATGCTTGCCTCCAGCTAGCGAAACACGTGTCACCGATTTTAGTATAAACAATTGTGTGGTGAGGAGTTTACCGATGTGATATTTGTGTCATAGTACAACTATTAAAAGAGTTAGTCATCTCGTTATAGATCCTATAAATATTATAAGTAAATCCTCTCTCATACAGTCTTATGGAGCTGATGCGTGATAGATAGAGCACAGAATCATGTACGTTCCTATTGTGAACTTTGGTACGAAATTTTATACGCGAATAGAGGTAACCAGCTATAGCCCTTATGACAATTTTATGGTATAAATCAGACATACCCAACCATACCAACTGCCGAAAGCAGTTGGAGATGTGGTCATATTTACGTAAGCCGCATATGTATCTGACACAAGAATTTTGCACCTGCAGAACTTTACGTGTGGTGTCTCCATCGAAACATGGCCCATACAACGCAGAGCAGTATGTGAAATGAGAGAGCACAAGAGCGTCACAAAGATGCATCTTCGTTTTACGATCTAGAGAGGATCTACGGGGATAAAACTGCCTTAGGCTGTTATATGCCTCGACAATACAACCGCCTACATGACCTCTTAACCTAAAATTAGAGTCCATTATAACCCCTAGGTTTTTAATTTTATCAAAAATTTTGATCTTCTCACCATCAATGTTTTTAATAAAATGCTGGAGTATCAGGGCTACTAATAGTATGCTCTAGACATTAGTTGTACCTACTATATTCACCGATTTCCAGTAAAAGCGATTTCATATCAAAAGTAAGTAGATTGTGCTAAAATATTGGTGTAAGACAAAGTTATTGGAATAACCTACTTGCTAGCGTGTTTCACCAACACTATCTACATATTATGTTGAAAGAAAATCATCATTGTTTTGCTTCGAATCAAGTTTTCTATCCAACAAAAAACAATTTACATAATTGCATTGGAAATACAATTCCAGAATTTAAATCTACCTTCCTTTCTCTATTTCAAAACAAACAGCAGCCTCTTGGAATTGAGTAACTTCGAAGTGAATTATTCAGTTGGGTTCACCCTATGGGGTTTTGGGGTATGGAGTTTGATGCTCAATGTCCATAAGACTTTCAGATGATTAACCGATTTCGAATTATTTGAGAAGAAAAAGACTAGGAACGTGCTACATCTAAGAGAAAAGTTGACAGGGAATATTTAGTCATAATTCTATCCACCAAAATTGATAATTTATCTCAGTATTACACGTTAAAATGCATTCCAATGCAAATGCAGAATATCGATATTATTGTTGAGACTCTGTACGAGAGCTGTGGTAAATCTCATTTTTAACACCGCATTCCAAACATTCAAATATCGCGAACATTTTGATAGTGACTGAAATTACTGGAATGTATTTTGCTACAAAGGCAGCACATTAACACAGTTAGAAAAGGACGTAATAAGTAATAAGTTACACAGACAAATTTTATAATAATATCCCATTCTGTAATTTAAATGCGTGTGGTTGGAAAAGATTTGTTTTGATAATACCTCTCGCTTGTGCATGTACGATTATTACAGGCTAATCTGACATATGAGATGCAACCATATGTGTTGGTTTTAGTGTAGTTTATTATTTTTCTTATCCACATGTTATTTGTATTTACAGACGTCCCCTCGTATAATCTCTACTATTAATCATTTGATAACATTGAAACGAAAAGCAAATCCTCATGCCACAAAGGTAAGTAGATACTATTTATTTTAAAGTAAATGGCGCTCACTTTTCTGTTGTGTCTGCTTTACTGACATGTTTTTATTTGACACAGATGGCAATGCCCTAGCTGTTATAAATTATGAGATGACGGTTTTGTAAGATCCGCAGTATGTCTTTCTGTTGTGAGCTTTTAATAGTAGCTACAATTTCCTTAGAACTTTAGCAAACACTCACAATCATAGAAGAGAATAACTTTCCCTTTTACGTGTTTATTTCTTTAAGGCAAATCCAGTAACTGCACATATTGATCTATGTATAGCATTTTTAATTCTTCTACAACTTATATACCAGTTAAATCATCATTTGTCCTTTGATGTTCATATAAAACATATTAAAAATTCAGAACAGACTGGATTGAACTATCATTCTATTAACCAATTAATTGTAATGTTTGCTAGCTGAGTTTATACCTTGTAGACTAAATTCAAACCTTGAGGCAATGTAAGATAGGAAATCTTTCTATTCGAGCATTTTCAGCGATCAGAAACAACTTGCATAATTTGCTTCATTCCCTTAATAGTTTTAATAGCTTTTGCAAATTCTGTAAATTCAAGTTTATTGCTTAGTTATCTCAAAAATGAGCAACATTTACATTTATGGTCAACAAAAATAAGGGGTTGATACCTTAATGGCATAAGTTGATGAAATTATTGAGAATTGAGGTTTCACTTAACCTTCCTATACTCACGTCAAAATGAAAGACGTATACTATACTATGTAAGTCGGTCTCACAGACCGTATGCGTGAGTATAGGAAGGTTAATTAAATTAACAAATGAATATTATCATAAAATTTGTAGTAGAAATGACAACATGATAATCAAATACATATGAAATGATGATGTACATTTAAACAAGATTGATTAGATTAAATGTCGGAACTAGTCACCAACAATAGATCATAAAAGAACGAAAGTGGTTAGCCAATAAGTGTGCGTCTAACAAAGAAGAATATTGAGCTCTAAATGGAGAACTGAACAGAAAAACAAGACTAGAAGTAAATAACAAGGAGAACAGAGATGTTTTCAAACAGATAACTGTATAGGTAGATCGCCGGCCACAGAAAGAAAAGACATTATGAACAATTGTTGAGATACCTAAGACGAATAGAAAGAAGAAACGGAAGAGCAATGGCGTCACTGCTGAAGGGGTTCCTATACCCTCAAGCAGAATGGAAGCCAACTTACAATCAGGAGCAGAATATGTATCAATAGAGCTACTGAAAGCAAGTGGATCATGTTTGATGGAGCACTTAATGCTGTTAATGGCAATTTTCGTCAACAAAATTAAGACCATATTGGAACGAAGGTAAATGATAGTGGTTCCCCATCTTTAAGAAATATTATTGATCTAACCCTAACTATTCTAAAAGCTCGAACGCGAATTGCCCGGTAAAAGAAGATAGATCAAGGGAGGTGCTTCAGTGATTTAAAATCACTAAAGCACTTCAAAAATGTTGTCATATTTCAGTTCAATGTTGGAATGTGAGTACCAATAAGAAACCATGCATTTTCTACCCTCCGTTCTGCTAATTAGATAAAATTACCAATAGATAGTTTCAGGAATACGGTAAAGAGAGATAGTAATAATATAGTAACAAGAATATAGTAATATCGAAACAATTTAACCCATAGATAGAAAGCTTTGAACAGGAATACATCAGGTTAAAATACTTTGCAGCTTGTCGATTGTAATTTTAGCTGCAATGCATGTATACAGCTTTGTCTCAACAAATTGATAAATAATCAATCCTTTGTGGTAAACTTGAAATACTCTACCCTGCATCATCAAATACAAAAAAGTACGACGTTAAAGAACATTTATCTCTACTAGACACCGACCTTATCAACTGTATAGAACCACAGAAGCAATTCCAATTAAAATCCAACCACTTTTCCACATTGTCGTAGCAATGGAAGAGGCAGGTTGGCTAATATTCTTATAGAGGAAAACCAGCAGTTTAAAATAAAAAAGGAAAAAAGATTTTCATACACGAAATAAAACTTAAAAAATAATAAAAATGAAGAATATTCAGATTGGTGACATAAGGGTAATTTATTTGTATTTATTTTCGGGTATATACAATATTTTCGTGCACTTGAAATACTTTCTGAAGCATCTACACATATTGCTAGAACAGACACATAAATATATACATTGGTGTTGATGTCACATTACGTAATTTCTTTAAATTGAAATAGCATAAATTCACATTAGCCAATGTATATTTACAAGAATTAAATAGAAATACATATTTTAATATCATTGAGAAAAGTGTGTGGTGTAAATTTTAGATAAAATCCAAATATTTTCCTTAACAATCCCTTACGTATGTAGATCAATGTTTACTTTAGTCATATACGCAGGTCTTTCAATTTCACGCGCTGTTTTTATTAAGCTAATATTAATACTTTGGGCAGATTAAAATTCCGCTACTACTGCTATTCTCTCACTAAGGAATTTAGTTTTAGCCGTTATTCACTTTATAACATCGTTTGGCATACATCTAATAACCGATGAAGGATGCCTAAACTATTTCAAACCAATTCTTGAATATATTAAATCTTTCACTCAGGCGCTTACTCTCTTCAATTCGTAGAAGAAACCATCGAAGGCTAATACCTACGAATTTTTACGATTGTAACTAAATATTTAGAATAAGCTGATTGCATAATGCTCTGATTTTAAGCGGGAACATGTGATTACATTTGCTCATAACGTCATCGCATTCGTTTCCGTTTTAAAAATAAATTTTTAATTCGAGGCTACAAAACAAAAAGTACAAATGTTCAAATATGTTAGTTTAGGATGTACGGTACCGGAATGTAATTTAACGAAGCATAATTAGCGTGTGCTAGATACATTCGAACAACTCAAATTAAAGTTTACTTGCAAATATATTAACATCGTTCTTAAGAAATATAATTTCAATCTATTTGATTCAATTGATCTCTTATTGTGGCAATGAAACAGATATAAAATGCCAGCATAAAACTTACGGGCTAGAAGTAAACAATAAAGAAGTTATAACACCCTCAATTATAATTTACTTTTAATAAAGCTATAAACATAAAACTTTAATGGTGAACAGTAAATATTTAATTGTTTAAGCAGACATAGCTTCTTTATAATTTTTTTAGTTGTGCAATCTTATTTGTAGTAATAAACGTAACAATTGATTTCAATTATCCCAGATACTTAACCTTTTGGTTGGCATTTTAGCTATCACCCAATAGATACAACCCACCAATGATACCTAAATCAAACTGCAAATGTTTCAAAGACAAGTTTTTGATTTATTGGTGGGTCTAAGACGAGCGAAAATGTTGGAGTAAAAATAATGGCTCTAAGCTCCATTTATTTAGTGTTTATTTTCCAAGCAAAGAAAGTCTAAGATCTATTAAATTATGTGCTTTTAATAACTAATTAAGAGCCTGCGGGTGATTTACCTTGCAAGGGTTTAAGTCCCAGCTTTGTTTTTAATAGTGCGATAATCAGCGTCCCAGACTTCCGATTAAATTCTGAGCATAATTCTAATAGCTCCAATTTGGTAACAAAAGGCTCCACGACTTCTCATGTTTCGTCGAAGAATAGTCAGTAACGACTTCATTTTTGTGAACCTAAACTATTCTAAAGAATACGAGAAGGCTATGTTTAGGGAATGCTTCCAGAATCGAAATAAAAGAGGAGCAGAGAGAATTTTTTTTTATTGGAAAGTATAATGGTGCAGCGAAATTTGAAATTCCTTTAAAACCTCAAACAACTGTGTGTTGTATAAATATACATGTATTTTCAAATTTTACTCAACACAATATTATGTTGGAAAGTTCAATGAATTCGTAATCTATTATTCTTCGCGTATTTATTGCGTAATTTTCTTTTGTTTATGTTATTTTGCTCCTGGTTGTTAGTATATTTTATTGTACCTCATGCACCATCACAACTTAGCACAGCACAAAAATTTATTCGTTTTTTCAAATCAAGTGCATTTAATTATTGAACAACTCTTACTTGATAAGGATGCATTTTACGCTTCGCTTGAAATCGGATTTTTCCTGGGGAACCAACTAAATGGCAACATGCCCAATCTACTAAGGTGTTAAGTACACCTTAGGATCCTATGATATGAAACTAGCTACTTGAACTAACCTAAATTACAATGGCCCTATATCACATTGGTAAACTACTCACCACACAATTGTTTAAATAATAAACTCGGTGACACGTGTTTCGCTAGCACGAGGCAAGCATTATCAAAACCGTAAAACCGATCTGAGCAAATAATTTTCTTAAAGTTCTAAGCATAGACACTTGCCCTCCCCTCCTTTCCTTACTGTAATCGTGTGTGGGACGGAAAAAAGTGCTTTTGGGATGCAAAAAGCAAGTCAGTATGTAATAAAAATTTCGGTTTGTCTGCAAAAAATACCTAACGTTCTAAATGGGTGTGGTGGACAATTCTCACTTAAAATCAACTACTACCCGGGCAGAAGTTTCAGTGGTCATTAGATTATATTTAAATCGAGAATTGTACGCCCACGTCTAATGTAGCAAGTATAAACGCATGTGCTAACCAATTAACAGTTCCCGTCCCTAATTAATTATTTGATTATATGTTGCAAGTTAGCGCAGAGGTTTGGAGGTTCTGTCCGGGTGATAGTTGTTTTAGGCGAGCTTTGCTCACTACTTAACTACAATATTAATTTGCTGAATACACGACAAAAATTTCACGTTTACACCATTGTAAACGTGAAATTTTTGTCGTGTTATATCCATATATAATGACAGTTTTATTGTCTTCTCAATTTGATCACTGCATATTATATTTTCTTTGCCTTCTTGGTTCCATATGCTCTCTCAAGATCTGTTCCTATATCGTTTGTTACTACACTACTTATATATTAGTTACTTTCAGCAGGCAGCAAAAAACAAAGTACCTAAAGTTTAGCAATTCATGTATGTACCATAGGTAAGAATGAAGCCAGTAAATTAAATAAAATACCGTAACCATTCCGTCCTCAACTTCGTTAAAATGCATACGCATACAAACAATACTGTCGCAGTGTTAACTGCCTTAACATATATCTAATCCGACACAAGCACACTGTTACAACATCGAAGATCATCACACTTGTAGGTACTTAATGATTTAATCGCTCGCTTACACGCCTAAACCTATCAACAGCTCCTACACGACCTTTGTATAGTGTGGAATTTCATCAGCCGTATTCGGCATTTACAATGATTAATGAGAAGTCGAGGCAATTAACCAAATTTTAATTGTGATTCTACCCGTCTTCCAGCCGTTTTAATAAACAAACTGGTCCACCTACTTGCAAACGCGCCCAGGTATGTCGTTTTAGCCTAGCAGGAAATTTTTGTTCTCCTCTTACGCAGACAAGCGAAATGGGTCAATTTAGCATATACATACAACATATATGTATGTATATGTAAGTGTACCTACATAAATATTTGACGAATGCGAGAAGTAGTCGGATTACAAACGCGGTTGTTGATCTATTAACGAAGAGAAAATCCTGTAATTCCGCTCAGAGAAAAAGTTACGTTTGCAAAGTACTGCACCGTGCTGTAATCGCATAACATAAAAAACTGTTGTATTTCTTTAACACACGTCACTTTCTATAAGTTAAACGTTTGCCTTTCAATTTATTACAACCTGAATTCATAACATTTTATGATCGAGAGCAGCAGGAACCGTTTGTTTTATATTGGCAATAATTGTCAGAATATGTTTAAATTACTGACTAATAACTCAATATTATCGACTTGAAACGGTTTCAATAGGTCTAAAAGAAAAGTTACATGACATTCTATCTTCCTCTATAGTAAAATAATTAAATATGTACCAATATGAAGCTAAATACGATATGCTTGCGTTTCTAAACGTCTATCAGAAACAAATCACTTCGTTTACGTGCCTTATAAATAGAATTACAAATAGAATAGATTAGACAAATACGAGAAATATTATATAAAATTGTAATTTCTATTTAGTGCCAAATAAAGAAAAGAAATCCCGAAATTCGTAGCACTATCTAGTGGACGATGAGAAGTACTTTGTTACGTTCCCGTTAAGAATGCAGTCACTTCACCCATTAATGCCTGCCCATAGATCCGCTAGTACGATTTTCACGAAATTTTTAAATATGTACCTGGGGGTCTGTAGAAGTTGCTTGGTCCAAAAAAAAATTTTATCTTTTCACACACCTGGGATAGGGCATGAGTATTTAAATACCCAACAGGCTTTCTTTGGTGTGAAATTTTTTAAATATTTTTTTTGCATTGCTAAGGGGACGCCTAAAACTATCTATAATGGCGGGTGTTCTTCGATTTTCGCATTGTCCTTTATTTGGCAACACTTTTTCCGAGTATTTTTCGACAAAGCAAAATCTCCATTTTACCTATATGGAAAGTAAAGGTAAGAAAGCAAAAAATTTACTGTTTTAATGTTGTCCAAGCTAATCAATCCCTATTGCTAAATAAAACTGTAAGTTGCAGCAATTATCTCTCATCTGGCCAGCGCTAGAATTCTTTTACTGTTTTCCATTTGGTAGGAATGGGTTAATGCCGTACGTCGAGGCATACTTAGAATAGTACAAATACTTCGGACAAGTAAGGTTGGCTAAGATTAACGTATTGACGAGTGTACACATCAGTTAAAGTTAAAGTAAAGTTACGCAAGATTAGAGCATTCTCTATTTCACGTAAAAATAATTTTAATAATATTAAAACGAAATTAGATGATTGCAATTCACACAATATTGTAACTGTTAAATTCCAGATGAAATACGCAGGGCCTTGTGTTAATTGGATCTCATTATCAGTAAATCAAAATCAAGAATTTTATAGCCCCATGCAAGATACAAATGTAGAAGGTAGATGCAGGTGACGCAATTAGTCCTACCTAGCCTAAATACTTCACACTTCACATATATATGCAGAATTAAATCGTATGACGCATAATGACCGATAATTTCAGATATCCTTCTACATACACCTTTTATACTTGTACATACCATGGCCCTATCTGTCTCTACACTCCATTTTCAATATAAACAAATGATAACCTATTTCACGATCGGAACTGTAATGGGTTTATCTAATAGGAACAGGAGAAAGCGTTAGCATAAGCCTAGGAACCGCTGCAACCATGTTCCAGGTCAAGATTACTGCCTTAATTACACGTGCGCAAATGATTATATGGAGAAGTGACCAGAACAAAGATCTGATGAAGCACTACCCAGGAATGCACAGATGTATTGGTGTCCTTGGCACAACGCAGTAGATTAAGCCTACGATATTTCCTGGAACTTTCTGATGGCAGAAGATAGCAGTTACTACTTATCAGTAGGAGCCAAATTGAGAGAAACTTCCAACTTAATTAACATATCCAATCCATGGCACTAGCGGAAGATCCTATCTGCAACGCCCGTTGTGAAGAAGAGGAAGTTAGGCAGCATGTCCTCTGTAAATACCCAGAAAAGATAGAAAAGATTCCGATTAGCAAAGTGACAAGTTTTGTCCAAAACACCAATCTTCAGTGGGGTGGGTGGTGAAGAGATAAACTAGCAAATTCGAAATGTATGCAACCAAGACATTACTATCTAATATCTAACAGAATAAGACACGTCAGCGTCAGAAATATGAGGGAAACTTAAGACTTAAGTTTCAAAGGTGACGGAGAATATATCAAGGATGAACACCATCTCCAGTGCAAGCTGCGACACATTGTAGACCATCTTCAAAAGCCTTACTTACGTTTCCACTTTGCCTTTTAAGTTTTTCACATACAGTAGATACTTCATTATCCGACTCTCGAGTATTCGTCACCCTCTATTATCTATTATTTCAACTCTCTTCCACGCTTTCTTCTATATTTTAACAATTCCTTGCCTGTCCCAGAGCGAGTAATCTGCTATTATTCTTGGAATTTTCATATAATTCAACTTTAGCATGCGCTGTGATTTAGATAGTTCGGCCTTCCCTTCCGTTACAGAAATTGATGTAACGCAAGCTTTATGTATACATAAATTCTTGCTTTGTAGTTTAAATTAAGCTTTTTATTTTTCCATATCAGATGCTTCCAACACCCTGATATAACGACAGCTGTTTTACCTTTCGTGCCAATATCTGTGCGTTCCTTGTTTCGATATCCTAAGCCCATTCTCAACTATTTGGTTCATTATGGTTGTTACGGCATTGAACAATAGATTATCTCGTTGTCCCATGCCGGCAGAAGTATGGACGTGGCCAGTGAGCGTATTGTTAATTTGTGTTCGTCTAGAGTCTAGACGGATTTCTCCATTCAAAAGAAGATGATTTACATAAAGAGTAACAGAATTGTATCGTTACCAATTTAAAGCATAACAGATAATCATCAAATTTGGGAGTACTGTAAAGAATAGGTTTCCTTCAGTTTTTCACTTTCTATAGAAAACCATTCTTCTTGAAGAATTAAGGAGAGTGATTGATTAAAATCTTGAGAATTGTGAGTTTAAAATTATATATTGCAGCAATTCCATTTTTTATTACACCAGTTCCTCGAACTTGAAATAAATTCCATTATCTGCAACAAAATTTTATAGTGTGCTTGCAAATAAATATGTATATTTCATTAGAAATCCAAATTATTAATAAATATAGGTATCGTTATATCTATACATATGTACTATTAAGCACTCTACTTTAAACACAACGTATTAGTTTCCCATGCAACAAGCCCATTTATATTTTATTACCACTCAAAAACGATCGGTTTATTACAGAAACTCATGTATTAGACGGTAGTTCAATGTGTTTGTAGACGTATGTAGAAATGAGAAAAACATGCCTTCATTTCACATAAACTCGATTTTAAAGTTTTCTTTTGGTGTTATTAATTACACCAAAAACAAAATGAATTCTGGCATATAAGTTGTAACTAACACAATGCGTTTTGTATCATTTAAAAAAGAAGTGGAAGTGAACTACCTACAATAAAATTCAATTAGCGAAAGTCATTTTAATTAGAGCTCGATAGCATTGTCGTATGACCAGTGTGACCTTGAGGTGAGGTAGAAATTTACAGCATTTAGGAGTCTAGGCATTTAACCATTAAACGAAATTGCAAATTCCATATACTTATGGAGGCGCATTCGTTTTCCAAATTCTATCCAAGAACAACTAGTCTGTTGTAGTTATATCTCTCTGAAACCTTTGGCCAGTTAACAATAACAGTAATAAATTGTGTAATAAATTCAACCGTCGGCATTCATTCCAATTTTGGCTAAATAAATAGCAGGCGTTACTATTTATAGCAAGTAAAACATTGAATCGTACCTCATACATCTTTTTATACATTTATTAAATTCAAACAAACTAGTAGGTTGCAGGGATTGTTAAGTCAGCGATCCCAGTCCTTTGTGCGCATATTTGTCTAAACTTCCCAATTGCGATACAGCAATGTTAGTTCCTTATACTTTCTCAGCAGATAATTTATCTAAAGCCTAATTCAAGCATCTCTATAGATGATTGCCAAGATAAATCATAGTTCATTGGATGCAGCAATTCCTAGTTGTTAGGTTGAAGACAGATTGCGGAGCAACTCGTTTAAAATTATCTCCTGACGTTTAATCGAGGATAAGTCTAATTATCGCAATATGCAGGCGAAATTTCTTCAAATCTATTTTCTCTTTTCTTACACTTACCACAATTTATTACAAATTATATTCCAAAACTTAAAGACACAAACGTACTTGGACATTCTGATATAAACTGAATTCCTTCCGAAGATACAGCTGGAAGAGTAGTTGAAAACACGGATAAAAACGAATCAGTGATAGCTATCTAGAGGGAGAAAAGCCGTAATTATAAAAAGAGGGAAATTGAATTAACAATCATTTCAAAAATTGAGTCAAAATTTATGAAGACGCTAAAAGCCACATACAAAAAAATGCGACAAGTAAAGATAATAATAATAATAATAATAATAATAATAATAATAATAATAATAATAATAATAATAATAATAATAATGATTTATTATCCAACAGCTTAAACTAAACTAATTACAGGATAATTTTATTTTAATGGGAAATATATATGAGAGGGTCCTTAAACTAATATGCACTAACTTAAAGAGAGAGAATTTAAAAAAATAATAATAATAAATAATAATAATAATTTTATTACAAGAATCAAAGTAACTTATTTTGCAAAAGACTCTTTAAGGCAATATATGTTGTGTTAAAGAAGTCCACATCAGCACAGTACATATTCACATTTCTGCACATTGATATCAGTGGGGCATTTGAATGGTGAAGCGTATTAGAAGACGGAATATAAAAAGTTTGTCGTGTTCTGCTATTTGACCTAGGCAGATAAAAAGCTAATTAAAATTAAAATTATTAATTAAAAGATATTTTACATTCAGAACCCGCTTGTTAATGAAGATGGCAAAGGGGCAGCTACAGTACATTATTATTAAACTATTCTAAATTGGAAATGTTCTGGTTGCCCTGCTCTGTTAGATAACGCCAGAAGGATATTTGAATAAGTTACAGAAATGCGTGTAAATTCATAGGTACATAGATTTCAAAAATACTCTATAAGGCGTTCAAAAATTATAAGATAATCTAGATTATCAAGTATATATGTATGTACCTGACATTTAGCTCAGCACTCTATAAACATCGATATGAGAGGTCGGCAGAAATATATATTGTAGTAATAATAATTGACGGTCAAAAAAGAAAAAGTACGATAAGCACTCTTGCAAGACAAATGTGTCGCAAACAGCGGAAGAAACTAAAAGTACTTATGTATAACATTTACTCAAGATAAAAAGAAACAAACTTTAAATGGCTTTTAGGTAAGTTTCTGATTTTGTAATTAGTACAAATGATTACAACTATTTGAGCTATCGATAGATAATCACATACGATGAATCTTTATGCTGTACGCAAACAGAATTATACTGATGCCAAGAGGTAATCGAAAAGAAGATAAGTTACGGACTCAAAACGCTGCGATATCACCTCTGTTTTGGTCCATTCATTATTCTTTCAGAAATGAATAGAATACAATACATGTGATACTACATTTGTGCACAGAGAAATACTTATATTAAAGGAAACGTAACTTTGATTTTACTGAAAATATTTTTTTAAGAAAAGGCACTTGTGTCTGTCTAGGAATATGATGTTACACTTCAAAGGTTTCCAAGAATTCTAATTCAAATTCTTATCTGAAATTAGTTACTTAACAATTAGTGCATTAGTGCAACAGCAGTACATAAACATTTTACTAGAATCGCCGGTGTAAATTTGCTACAACCGAAGTAGCTGTTATTACATTACATTTTCCTCTAGAGTTGAACGTCTCACTAACATGAGACGTAAGATATTTCATTAATTCCTCATGAAGGAATATATTTATTTGCGGATGATTTGAGATTGATTTCACTTGCGTCAGGCATGTGAACACGCTTTCATGTTGCAGGACGCATAAGCCGCATCGATGTATGCGATAATACGCACACGTATCTACATATGTATGTATCTTGGTTAATGAGACAACTTACAGAAGGCTGGGCATCCGGTAATGGTGATACTCTATAAAGGAGACTGTTTGGGCGGAAAGTTCACAAACACCGTTCTCAAATGCTAAGGACCGCTAACAACTTTCCGCATTGACTATTTTAAGAGAAAAACTGTTTTGTTTTAACAAAGCTGACGATGCACACAACTTAATATTCTATTAGCAGTTACCTATATATTTGGTATTATGTAATAAATAAGACATGAATCCCAACCGAACTTAAAATTGGTACCTATAAATTAAATGGGAGCAGATTACAGTTTCGTCAGGGATTGCACCAAAATGATTCCTTTTACTTTCTGCTGCTTTCATTTTGATTATTTACCGAAATAGTACTTGACAGCAAACGTAAAAAGTTGTTTATCATCTCTTCGTTAGCTGCTGTAATCTTTAGTAATTTTCTTTTCCAGTTTTGTGCTACACAAGCTTTATTTCCTGTATTTTTCATTTCATATTTCTGTTAGTTGGGTTATTCAAAAAATGTTGGATTCAAGCTTGGATAAATTTATTTCTGAATCCTTATGTTGTTTCAAATAATAAATATCGATATTCTTCATTATTTGCTAGTTAGTAAAATACTGCGTCCAAAATGAAAACATTCCACCTGTCTGACTTTGCTTTTCTAATTTGGCACAAAATCAGTGCAGAAACCTAATAGACGTTTAAATCAATCCCAAAAGAATTTTGCTATAACAACTAAGTAATTGGATATTCTATGGGAATGAAGGACAATTTTTTCACAGAATAAAATAACTTTAATCAATACCTTACTATCCATTTTTATCTCTAACTACCTATTAACCAATATCACAATTCGACGTTAATAATACTCGCTTTTATCAAAAAAAAAAAAAATTGAAGCAGATGCCATTTGACATCATCATAACCGTTTACATGTAATCTCGTTGCCAATTAATTATTATTTACTTAAATGCAAATTTGAATTAACAGATACAGGTTTAAAATTGTTCTATAATTTATTAACGAACAATCACCAAAATATAAGGAATTAAATTTTGCATATAGGTGTAGATATGTTTTATATACATCAGAACCGATAGAGTATACATACATACCTAACACTGGAATCTCATGCTCAGATTTTGTTAATGTATTTATTCTTTGTGAAGAAAATTAATTTAATGTTCTGCACAAATAGAACAAATGACAATAGCTAAGAACGGAATTCTGAGTTCTGAATACACACTTTTATATCGTCCAAAAGAAAACCTCCAAGCTTCCACTTACTATGCGTTACGGCGACTTGGCTGCTTCTACCACACCTGATATTTCAGAATTATTTAATTCTTTTTTCATTCAGTATATGAACCAAGGTCTACTCCGGTGACTTATACAGAAACATGCACTAATTTATATCACAAAATTATTAACTGCAATAGAATTTTCAACTATAAAAACAGAACTTAATCAGATCGATGTGAATAAAGGAGTTTGATCAGATAATATTCACCCTTTTTCATAAAATCTTGCGCTAATGCTCTAGCCTCGTCGCTTCATATTATTTTTAACAAACCTCTTCGAAAGGATATATTCCCCACAGCCTGGAAAACTGCATTTGTTACTCCGATTCATAAGAGTGGTTCCGTGAATGAAATCACCAACTACAGACCTATTTCGAAGCTTCCGGCTTTCGCGAAATCATTCGAAAAAATTGTGAATTACTATATTGTAAATGAGACCAATTCATTCAATTCAACATGGTTTCTGCAGAGGTAGGTCGACTGTAACAAACTTATTAGATTACAGTGAGTATGTGTTCTCAACAGTTGACTCGGGTGGCCAGGTTGATGTAATATTTACAGATCTTCAAAAGGCTTTAGATAAAATAAATCACTCTATTCTTATAAATAAACTAAGGTATTTTGGCTTTCATGGTAATTTACTACAATGGATCAATTCTTATTTGGAATGTAGGAGTCAGCTTGTTGTAGTGGACGGTGTTAGGTCTAAGCGCGTTGACGTCACATCCGGTGTACCACAAGGTTCCCATCTAGGACCAACCTGGTTCAATATATTTATCAATGACATTCATCTTATCTTTGTTAACACACGTTTTTCGCTCTATGCAGATGATTTGAAATTATACCTCAAAATGAATAATCTTAGTGATTGCCTGAAATTGCAGCACGATCTGAACAACTTCAGTGAATATTGTAATAATAATCAATTGTCTCTTAATCTAAGTAAGTGTAAATTTCAACGTGTAACCCGCAAAAGAAGTTTCCATGAATTTCATTACACTATCAACAACTGCGTAATTGAGAGTGTTTCACAAATTAGGGACCTTGGTGTTATATTTGACTCAAAATTGACCTTCCAATACCATGTAGATTGCATAGTAAGGACAGCAATGAAAAGCCTGGGATTCATTATTAGAACTGCCAAATCATTTAATAACAAAGAATGTATAATCTACCTATATAAATCGTTAGTCGTTAGCACTCTCGATTACTGTAGTATTATATGGAACCCAATTTATAAAACCTACATTAGCAGACTTGAAAGCTTTCAAAGGAAATTTATTAAATATCTAGACCAGCCATGGGCAACCTTTTTTGTAGAAGTTTTATGCTGCGAGTAATCTTGAAAAATATACATTTTTGTGGTATCCTTATTATTCATTATGAATTAAGTTTAGACGGGCCGTGCTAATATGCAACGAAAGAATTCAGTAGCGGGCCGGGCAAATCTTACTCGAGGCCGCATGTGGCCCGCGGGCCGGAGGTTGCCCATCTATAATCTAGACTATAAGTTTGTTGGTGCTCCCTTGGATTATTATCGGGGTGCTCTTCGTAGATATGGTCTTATGAGTTTGGAGAGTAGAAGACATATGAGTGACTTGGTTATACTTTTTAAAATAGTAAATAACTAAATACGATTGTTCAACTTTGTTACAAAAATTGAATTTTTGCGTTCCGAGACCCAATTGCAGACTATCCAATACTTTCTATTCTGAAAGTCAACGTGCAAATCTGGGGCTAAATGCTACCCTTTACAGAGTCACACAACAATTCAATAATCTGTCACGCAGCGTGGATATATTTCATTTGTCCCTTACGCAATATAAGGGGGCCGTAGCTCGAAGAGTCTCTCTACTATAGCCTCTCTTCTCTTTTCTTTTAGATTGTTTTATAAATTTGTTTAAATTTAGTATCATATTTTGTGGATTGTTTTTGTTTTTATTTATATAGAGTTTATATAGTATTGTAAAATAAATAAAATAAAAACAAGATTTTAATTAGTGTCTGAGACTACTAAATACTACGGACGTAAGTAACTAAGTATATGATAGTCAGAGACAGGATTACCTGTTTTTGCATATCGATAGCTATCAACGGTACAATTGAACGCTTTAAGGTCTATACGAATTAGGGTAAATAAATATATTTCGAATATTTAAACATACATACATATGTATATGAAATTATGCGACATATTTTTTCGTTTGAAAATCGTGTTATTTTTATAAAAATATAATAGATGATCTTCTGGAAAATTTGCATTTTACGATTACCGATGTTTTGGTACATATAATAAAATAAATATTACTTAAATAGGGGTTGCCGCTTTTTCCTAGAAATTTATGTTTCTACATTTTTCTAAGAAATTGTTAATTGCTTTTAAACTTCCAAACGAAATATCATGTACAATACCGAAGAGCAAAGATGATGTTACAGTTTCTAAGAATAAATATCGGAAATTAAACGAATAAAGGTGAGTTTTGATTGGTAAAAAAAATTAGGTATGGGGTTTATACGTTTCAGCATTTATCATTTAAAAATTTTCATCATTCACCGAATAAAGTGTTACCGAATATTATCCAAATGTGCGAAAAGGGAAAAGCGATTTAATAGCCTCCTGGATCAAGACCGTTCCAGAATTGCTTTTGAGCGAAGAAAAAGTATTCTGCAGAGTGTGCGATAAAATGCTAAGTTGTTCATTTTACGAAACAATTTTGGTTTATTTATTTAATACAAATTACATGTTTATTTTGCAAATTCTAGTCTGCCATACAATTGAAACTATTGAAAATATTGAAAAACATTTGATTATGAATTGTTTTTACAGTAAGGAATGTAATGTTTAATGTAGAATTGTAAGTGATAAGTATTTGTTTAATAAAACCTGTTTAAATTTTCTTAGTGTTTGTTCCTTTTCCTTGTTACTGCAAAATATATTCGACATTCTGAAAATATTTTTGAAACATATTTTACATACTCTAGACATTTTAGGATTATCTTCAACATATTTTGGTGATATTTAAGACATACATATGTACATATTTCAGTTAAATCTCGAACATATAATCCGGTCTCTAATAATCATAATCATCTAATAATCTAATAATTCATCGATTCCAGTTATATGGGCAATTTTAAAAAATTATTAATTTATATTTTATACACACAATACATTTTAAAGTTAACCAAGTTTTGTTAAACGTATGTATTGTTATTTATATGTACTTTGGATATCGGTTATGCATAGGGCATACATAACAATAACACCATAAATAATATTACTCCGTAAATAGCTTTAATACTGGCGTCACGTCGAAAGTAATGCCCGTCTAATTGATTACAGCTTTTCATTCACTCGTTTTCACGGTCTACTAAGTTTTATTCACTATGATTAATTTTAGTTTGGCAACTCGTATAATACGAAGGGTGTCAATTCATTTCCGGTAGAAATTACTTCCCACCTAATGATACAAAAAAACCATTAGTTTCTACCTGGTACGGAAATAATTTAGAACAAAAACACGACGCAATAAGTGGTATCACATACATATATATGCTGGTATTTACTTATCATTATACCGCCCGATCGAAAATGATTGTCACCAGGTTAAATTTTCCGCGCAACGTTACGATCAAAATTGATATTATGGATCCAAACTAGAAGATTGATGTATTCAATGGCGTACAATGCTTTTAAGGAAAATATAGACTAGCAAAATTGACAACTATTTTTTATTTTAACAGGTTCCAATGTTTTTACACATTTCTCTAAAAGTACTTGTCAATTTTAGTTCAAGTTTTAAAGCAGCTTTATGGTGTTTATTATGAAATAAACAAAACCAGCCTCTCTATTTTCACACACGGCAAATGACATTCCTTAAACTCGTTTATGATACTTACTTGTACCCTCAACTTCATGAACTCAAATACCCTCTTTAAGGTGTCCACAGAAATATTTCAAATCTCATCCTTGATTGGTTACTGCAAATTCTACAGGCATTCCGAAGAGCGTGCTGCCCAAATGCCTGCGCTAATTAACCTGTATTCAAGGTATTCTCTTAAATATATAATAGTGTTACGAGTAGCGTGTGCAGTTACTACACATTATTGTAAAAATCTTTTGTGCAACCCATCATCAGAATCAATATCCTTTTGTATCCAAACGGTGTAATAGCCATAAAATCAACGATAGTAGTTACAGCTTCTCATAATCTAATGGTAATATTGTTGCCCAACGGAGACCTTACATAGGCGCATTTGAATTTCCTTTTAATATTCGCTGGTAAATGTTTACGATGTTCCTACAAAGCATATCAATTAATCAATTCTATTTTGGCGCTTTGATAAGTAATTGCAACGAAACCTGGTTGTACACATAGTTTTCTAATAGATTTCCTCGATCTTTGTTGCAAGTGTTATCATGTTTAGTCATTGCTGTAGGTCATCCTGGCGACTTTGCTTTCCATTTGTTCTCAAAAAGGGTCAATCGTTCTTTCCTTATGTCGGGAAAATATCTTACAGAGTATATTCCGATGTTGGGTATACTGTACTAAATTGTGCAGTGCGTGATTGCAAACAGTAACTCCAACTGCCATCTGCACTTTTAATAGCACTATGATAGCGAGCTTCCAAAATATAAGCTGCCCGCTCTTGCGAGAAAGGTATTTCTATTGAAAAACTATTCGTGTTCGCCTTAAAAATAGTCACAATTAGATTACTTACATAATGGCAACAAGAAAGATACTCTAGCTCTGAAAAGGGCTGCCTTGAAATTAATAGGTAAATACAATCAAAGATGAAAGAAGTAAAACAGCAAGCTAAACAAACGAAACCACGAACACTAATGGAGGTAGGAAAATTGTTAACCAGGTCAATAGTGGCAATGATAAAGAGCACCATAACCAAATGCGGAAACTTCTATGTATGTACATACATATATGTATTTCGTGATTCGAAAGTATTGTTGTCTGTTTGAAGTTTCCGCATTCGGTTATGGTGCTCTTTATCATTGCCACTATTGACCTGGTTAACAATTTTCCTACCTCCATTAGTGTTCGCTCGTATATACAAATTATGAATACCAAGGTAATTAATTACTTTTCATCTTAAGTAGCGTTTGTTTAACAATAACAGATAGTGATACTTTTATTTTACCATGGAAGCATATAATAATTCGTCGACTACTGTGGCAACTTCGTTTGTGTTAGTAATAACGAAACCGCCTTAAGAGAACTTTTTAATTTATGGCTACTAGTCGCGACCGCTTTTGGACGATAAAATTTATCAAAAACGCCGTTAAACGCAACTTAACATTGCTCAAGGGCAATAATTGAGGATCATAAAACGCGGAAAACTAAGTCGGAAATGATTTCACAAAGAGACAAAGCCCATTAGCTTTTATCAAGCCCGCAACACCACGATGGAATTAAAATGAAGACACCATAACAGTTGCATAATGTTCTAGATGTACACCAAACAAATTTCGTAGTAATTGCACTTAAAAAAGTCACGAGCTAATTATCATCAAATTTTAGCTGTATTAGCCATTAATGGATTCCATGGAAGCATTCTGCTATCGTCTGCCTGGTGAATACATATATTTCATAGATTAGATACCAAATTATACAGTAAGTACAATAAGTATTGGGAGAAATTCTGTATTATAGGAATTTCCAAATCTTTCCAAACAATACGTAAACATACGTTATACGTGTAATCAAATAATAAACAGAAAATACAATTACATTTTATGAAATGTACTACATGACGGGAACTTCCGTTATTTTTGTAAAAAAGATTGGAGAGACTGTTTAGAATAAACTTGAGGTAAATAGCTTACACTTACCATCTCATAAGTTCTTAAGCAACCAGTGGACCGATCAAGATTTATAAACTTATTAACAAACAATGTTTCCTATTGCGTAATGTCTCCTCTGCTGATGAAATACAATAAAGATGCCAATAAAGTTTAGCAAAAATAGAAACCGAGTGTTAATTTCATATAACCACCTTGGTAACTAGAACTTTGAATTCAGCTAACTCAACATGGCTTGTTAAGTATTAAATATTGGAGAAGTGATACAAAGTTCTTGCATTTTTTCAGATTTTCTTTAAATATTATTTCCACATAAGGTTGATACAGATAAATGTTGATTATACAGTATTAGATTTCCTCCAGCCTACTTCCTAAAACCATTAAATATTAATCACAATCTAAGAATGCAGACTTTTATCTCCTTATCGCCCCTACCCTCCTCAACCACAAACGACATTCAGGCTAAACATCACAAATAAAAAAATTCTATGGATGATTTGTTTTCCTTTAATCATAAAAATTAGAATGATGTAAAAATAGTATGTAGTTATAGAAGCTCAAATACTTCAGGAAACTCAATTTCTCACTAATGACACAATAATAAGATTGGGAAATCAAATTCTAACTAGTGCAATGCGCAGTATCGATTACTAGTTCAACAAACAAGGGCAAAGGGCCATTTTGGGCCAGGCCCCAGCTCATTACAATACAATGCAATACAAACATAAACTAATATTTATTTTAAACTCAATAGTTATCTTCTCCACTGAGAATAATCGACTTACAAATTACTGTTGGTATTACCTTTACCGTTGATTTTATAGTTTATTTGATATTTATAATTGCTGCAAGTTGCCCTGTTTATACATAACTTAACCCTTCAACATCAAACAAAACGTATAATTTTATACGTGAACCCAATTATATTTATTATTGCTTTCAAGCGGTAGGCGCAACTGAACCTTAAAATCCATTAGAAAGTCTGAAAAGAAATTACCCCATATAATAAAATTAAGTCACTAAAAAGCGATAGTGTGGCATAATAACTCAAACTCAGGCACGCACCTTCTTTATATCTTCAATTTTATCATAATCATTTATTTAGCTACTCATAAAAAGAAGAAATCGATTGTGTGCATAGCACGTATTAAGTACAAGACATCAAATAAACATAATTTTAGTGAATACAAAATTCGCGATCCGAAAAAGGAAATTATAAAGGGTAGTAATTACTCGCCAATCTTCGTTTCCTTTGTCGAAAAGTCGAGGATGTTCTCTAACTTGAATAATTATACTGTAGTAAAATAGCTCACAAGATACTTTGAATGCAGCTAAACTATACAGATATAGTACAACGCAGCCAGCAGCTATCTTACGTATATAATAACGTAATTTTCATACAATCGGTACGAGGAAAAATGTTCGTTACAAATTATTTCTTATCAAAATATGAAATACTCTTGTCATTTCGATGTAACGTATACTAACAGATAATTCATATTACTTACGTTTTTGTAATTCAAATAGAAACAATGTATTTTATGTGAAATAGAAAACAAATATTTTCGCACTTTTGTTGGTGAAAATAGTATGTTTATTTTCACTCTTGAATGAATGCTGGAGCGGAAAGAGGGTCCATTAATGCAACGTCAGAATGATTCAGAGACCAGAATAAAAGTAGTAAAATTATGCTATAAATTTGTCGTTCACATATCCAAAAACAATAATAACCCATTTATTGCAAGTGAAATTGAAAATATAAACCGATCATAAAGGCAACACCAAACCAAACAACCAATGGGAAAGATGTACTTATCATAAGCACAAAATATATGTATGTATATGGAATGAGAAAATCTAAACCAGTTCAATTGTAGAGTCTAGCAAACATTTTACGCCGTACACACGATACGGGAAAAGAAGATATAATTAAAAACGGCAGTAGAGAAGATCCATGGAATCAGAGATGAAAACAAAAATTGGCGAGAAATATGCATACGTAGGACTGGCTTCTGGATAGAGGCTACCATCTTGAGCAAAGGGACTCTAGTAGACCATAAATTCCTGTTGAGCAGCGACAAAATGTACTGATCCGACTAGTTCGCGTTAGAAAGAAAATAAGAGTATGACCAAATTTAGGTTTTGAACTAATTTTATATGTCGAAGATGGTAATATTGAACACTATCAGGAACAAAAGAGAAGAGCTGGTCCAACACAGCGATTTAAAATTTGAGTACTACTAAAGTTTCATATAATCCATATACAATACAATTTACGGTTTATTTCATTATTATTATATTAAAGAAGTCATGGGTATAAAACAAAAGAATGGTGTCGTGTTCAAATTTAAAAGTTCCCAAAAAGATAATGTATATATAATCGTAGAAGACGAAAGAAAGACATCTACTTTGCAAAATAATTTGTTTTCATTTTGTACTATATGTATTGTTTATGGCAAGCAGGAGTTCTTCAAAAGGTGGCAAAGACAACAGAGAACTATACAAAGGTTTCTATAATCATATAGGTTGTATTATAGCGTATAATAGTCGACGGCTTCGTCTGCTGTTGTTAATTTAAGATGTGGGAAGAGCTTACATGGATAGCATTTTACCAGTATTAAAGAAGTCTACGGTGCGGACAAAGAGAATGGTCTCGTAAAATTCGAGAACTTGCTAACATTTACTTTGAAGAATTAGTCTTCAAATACATCCCTATACCAAAATACAGTAAAAATCCGTAGATGTATCATTTGAATCAAATTACGATAGATTGCTGTGCAGCAGTATATGCTACTTCTCTTGCTATTCTCTTATTATGTGGTATTTTTAGTGGATTGTTAAGGAACTCGTGCAAACTATAGGTAATCTTGTCTATTAACTGGGCAGACACGGTAGGGATTTTTGAGCGATTTGTCCTGTCGTTTAGATCTGTCATTCCGTCCGCAGATCTTGTCTGCCACAGAAAAGAGTCGCCCATCACACTAACGTAAATATCTGATCTTTTGATTCGCTATAGAATTTGATCTGCGTAAGGCCAGATCATCCAGTTAATTGATAATTGTTTAGGATTTCGAAGGGATTGGACTGCGTAACAGATTATACTCGTACGCTTTCGTGTGTGCCCAGCTAATAATCGCTATTGGTTTGGTTAAGAACATGAAAGATATTGAAGTATGGTTGTATGTATATGCGTATAGCTTATAGTTATATAGTTTATAGTTTCCAGCAGTTCATGGGTTATACTAATGGGAATTATTGGAAGTATATATATTGTTGGCAGTGCAAGTATTATATGTTGCTTAACCATAGTCTAGTATGGTATTATGTGAGGTGTTGTACACAACGCCTTGACTGCGTCCGCCCGAGAACGGCGTCTTCAGAGAGGATCGCATAGGTTGCTACGGTTTGAAATAAAGCGAACTAAGTAGCTTTCGCTTTGTCAAAAGTAGCGATGTCCACTAATCGTCATATTGCGAAAAATGCTGATAACTACTTCTTGCATAGTTTTTCAATGTGATGGTCATAATTGAGATGATTGAATATATGTAGAACTAAGAACCAAATGTGCACAATGTCAGATAGTGGTGCAATGTAAGGCTAGGTGCACACGCATCGATTTTCGATCGTACGAAAAAATATCGTACGTTATTTTATCGTACTAATAAAAATCGTGGAGTGTGCAAGCGTTCGTTGGATCATATACGCCACTGTATTCACGGCAAGTCGATCGTAGTGGCAATGCAGGGCATCAACACGGAGATCGTGCCGTATCGTGTTGAGTTTGAAGTTTGTGCACGGTCCTATGCTCTTCTTTGTTCCACTAAAAGAATTTGATCGTACGATATTTTTCCGTACGATCGAAATCGATGCGTGTGCACCTATCCTAAGTCGCAGTTTTTGTGTTTTAAAATTGTCGCGATCAATTCGTAGATACATATGATCGATCGCTCATGAACAAACAGAGATGTTTGCCCAATGTGATATTACTTGAGAGGTTATCCATAGTTATATCAAAAGAAGAGGAACTCAACCCTGAACATTGAAGCACTCCTCGTGTTATTACTTTTTCACTGGAAAATGTCCCGCCTTGCCTACGTTCTTTCAGACAAAAACAATCGCGCAATGAATAAGTTTCGTCTCCATAGTGGGGTAACGCATCTAACAAAATGTGAGGGCCTACACTTAGGTCACAACTTGCCAGCGTAGAAAGTTCGCTATTGCTATTAGTGTGGATCGAAAATATCTATAGTCATGTTGGGTATTAGTTAATATGCCTTCCTTTTCAAATAAATTCATCAACATCGTTTAAATTTCAGGAATTTCAGCTATAACATGTGTTATTAACTGTAGATTGGTAATTATTAAATGCGCAAGAGTTTCTATCCATAAGTACTGGAACTATCCTTGTACATTTCAACTCCACGAAAAATAGTTTTTCGACATACACCGATTGAAGACGTATACCAATGATGTAGGTATTACACCCCCAATCTTTTGTATCAATTCTGTGGATAAGAGCGCCATGAATAAAGCTTCAAGGGTCAAGATTGACGACAATATTTAGTTAAAGACACAGTTTTATAAAGTAACGGCGAGTGATTAAGGTTGACAAATCGCTCAACAAAATAGAACTGGGTTTAGAAATGTATAGCACAATAATTTTTGTAACCTTCGAAGAGGTTGGCTTCTGTTTTTGGTGTTGAGGCATCACTGTAATCCACAATTACCCGCTGAAACATGCCATGCTACCACCGTTTATTTGACAGTGGTAATCATCGTGCTCCGACAAGCTAGCCCAGAATGACGAATCATCCTCCACCAATCAGCAGGAGGAACGAAAAATCGAATTATTATATTCTCCTACGCAGAATCCAAACTTAAATGCCAATGACTTCTTTGCGTTCCCAAGAACCAGGAACAAACTCCCTGAAATATGAATAAAAATTGCCTAGTAAAACAGTAACGAAAAATTGACTGCATTGCAACTTGAATTTTATCGTATCAGGATTAAATTGAGGAAAATTTACGTATCAGGAAACGCGAAAGTGACAAAATTTCGCTCGTCTCATACTCGTACCAAAAACGTCATATATTTTATAATATTTATGTTCTATAATGGCGGTTGTTATGTATAATTTTGTGTGGAAGTATTCACCTAGCGTGACTGCAGCCTATATTTTGTAGTACAGTATTAGTAATGAACGTTTAAGAAGAATGCTTAGAATCAACTACAACGTATTTAAGTGTTTAGCTTGTATTATGTTATAGACTATTATCTCTGTATTTTACATTAATACACTGAAATTTAACTTCATGTGCAATTTATTTTGAAAGGGGTATAATAAATCATTACGGCATAATTGTGGCTTAAAGGTATGCGATTTGAAGGTTTCAATTACACATTTCCTGGTAAACCGCAGATGTTACGGGAACAAAGAGGCAATGGTGTTATGTATGTGGTATAAGATTATTTATAGTATAGGAATGCACAATTTGTCTTGAAGTATAAGAAGTAAGTACATAGTCGTAAATAACCATTTATGCTAATTCGATCAGGACGTGATTTCTCATGACATGAACTAAACTGATTGTGAGAAAAATACACACTGTATCTATTGTGAAATAATGAAATGCGGCCTGCGCACCAAATACTAAACAAAATTCCTGATGTATTATTTCCATTGAGTTGGTATACAGGGACTACTACTACATCTGTAACAATTACTGATGACTAAGGTTCGACAAACGAATGCAGGATTAGTTGTGTAAACCGGACTGTCCCCCTCAGCATCAGCCTGGTTGACACTGCTTAATGATAACTTACCATGCACTCATTTGTCGAACCTGACTGATAACAATTTACTTTTACTATCGATGTCTCTAAGCCATCAACCGCAAATTAAGTGTTTTGCTTTTCTTACAAAAAGCAAAACAACATTTAAAGGTTATGTGGTATATTCGCAATTATAAAACTAGAAAATATACACATTGGACTAAAATTAGGAATTAATTGAACACGGAGGATAGACATCGTAATAAAAGAACGCAATAACAGTTCATAGTGTGCAGTAGTAATTGTATTAGCTCCTAATATTAATTGGACAAATAAAGCTTTTCAAATCTATGTAATTCTATCCGGCATAGACATCGGTGACGCTGACGTTATCAAATAAGAGAGGAGAATACTCAATTAATATCTTAACTATATTTACCAATCAAAGTTCCATTAGCGAACACACACTTGTTTAAAGAAACTTAATTTTTTACCATGTCGTCTGTCGACTGTAATTAGGGAAATGGGCGGATGGATAATACGGTAAGGGTCAAGTATATACATATACAGTTTAAAAATTGTTAAACTTCATTCACGGTGAAGTATGTGAAACAGATGTAAAGTATTGTATGTTTTTCATATGTTTTAACTATTGCGTATATAACCATTTTCTTTAGGAAGGTATTGTAGATTACGCTTGCTCAGTTACATCTTCTGTCGAAAAAGGTAATTTCAACATGAGCTCGCATTTTTGTTAAATCTGAAACAGTCATTTTATTCCTTTCTAAATATTCCTCTTTAATGCTTATGTATGGCGAGAATATGATCATGGAGACGAGACATCCATGTGTCAGCTTCAATAAATGCAATCCAAGAAAAAAAGAAAATATACTAAGTTGCATTGTAAGGTATTTAGTCCAACCAGTCTTAGAAAGATGAATAATTTTCCTTTAATTCCTTCAGAAATGCGAATAATTTACGAACTCGGCAGCTCTAAAATAAGATGACGAGATTGTTGAAATCTGAATAAACACATTCGCATATCCGTATAGAAGTCAGTAACATAAAACAAGAAACACAGTCGCATGTCATATGATGATTCCTAGATACTATAACAAACGACTTTTGTATTCGGTATGATAATTTTGTACCTGTATATCCTGGAATAGATCTATCCCTTTGTAATAATAATTGAAATCTCAGGTTATCCTTGATTTTAATACAAAGAAATAATATCGTCTGATTTGAAAAAATGGCAAAGATATTTAAACAAATAGCATATTACTTTGAAATCTAGTAATTTACTGTAGAATCTGCTAGAAACCCTAAAGACAACATTGAGGTAAATCAAAAGTCGGGGATATACCAAACAATTGTTCCAAATACAATGTAAAATATATTGGGCAAGTGATACGATTAATATTAGTGCGTTACAAAGTACCAAAAAATTAGCAACAGTGCTGTGAATGCTGATTTCCATCCCAAATTCTGGGTTATATGATCTACTTAACTAATTGATTTGCGTACACTTCTTATTTTCTCTACAATTGACATTTACATAAAAAATTTTTGAAGTTATCCATCAACGCGTAAACATAGAATTTCGGCGTAAGTCTAATAAATTTACTAATGTTGTAATTAGGTGGTGAGCAATTTTCACCTAAAAACAACTACTACCTGGACAGAAACCCCAACGGTAATTGAATTATAGTTATGTCGAGACTGTGAGCCGACTTTGTCCAGGTCGTTGCTTTTAGGCGAAATTTGTCCAGCACCTAATTAGAACATTACTGGAAACAGGGCGAAAATTCCATGTTTACATAGATAGTGCTCCAGGCGATTTTTCTGGGAATTATCTATTACTAATTTGTCTTTTTCTTTTTTATATATATTCAAACATTGATTGGAATAAAATTAATAAATATTTAACAATTTTAAGAATTTAGTGGTTAGGATCATTAATATTGGTGTCCTGCGTCATTCATATGCTCCTCCACGCCTACTTGTACCAGTTCTGGCTTTACGGCTGATAGCCATTTTTTTCCAGGCCTTCGTCTCCGCTTCTTCTCGTCATCTTCAGTCGTGAGTGCCCTCCTAACATGTTTGTTCACCGCCACGCTTGCAATATGCCCCAGCCATCTCAATATTTGTATTTTTACGGTCTGCGATAATTTTGGTCTTATATATAGATCTTGAATTTCTTGGTTTGTCCTTATTCTTCATCCCATGCCTCCCATGTATCAATTTTGTATTTCCTGTTGCTTGTTGAGAATCCATGTTTCCCACCCATGGCACTATCGGTTTGATTATGGTATCATACATTCGTATTTTTGCTTTTCTAGATAGATGTTTAGACCTTATTAAACCTGCAAGTGCTCCTACAGCTCTACTACCTCTTCCTGATCTATTATTTATTTCAGCCTCGTCTTGAAAGGTCTTCGTTAATTGCACTCACAAATACACGAACTGTCACCTTCTCAAAACTATAGTCCTTGTTTGCTGTTTGCTGTTTTTTTATCTGATTTGCTCTGAGTCTTGCATAGACGTTGATTTCACTTTCATATACTTCGTCTTATCTTCGATAATGGTTAATGCACAATCTTCCGCCTTGCTCTCTAGATTCTCAAACATTTTCTTCAAGTCTTTTCTACGTCCTAGCATCAGAGCGATGTCGTCAGTGTAAGCTATGCATTATTGACTATTATTATTATATATTAGATCATTTATTTGTATTCCGCTTTCCCTGGTTATTATTTTCAAGATCAAGTTAAACAATGTCGTCGATAGATAGTCTCCTTGTCTCAGTCCTTCCCCCACTTTTAATTCCCTCGATAACCTTCCATCTATAATTACTTGCTTGATGATTAGCTTCACCATCATTTTGACTAACTAAATCAGTTTTTCTGGTACGCTCAGTTTTCCAGAACAATTTGTTAATTTTGGTAATTTATTTCTTGGTATGGAATCGTATGTTTTTTTAAATCAATAAATAATATATGAAGCCCCGAATTCTGTTTATATGTATTATGTCGCACTGTTTATTGTCGATCGTTCTGCTCCACCTTGGCATTCACCTAGCTCCTTTTCTTGTGTTTTACATAACCTAGTTCTTATTATGGTTGCAGTTATCTTATATATTACATCTAACCGTGCTATGTCCCGATAATTATCACAATCTGTTTTATCGCCCATATGTACAGGACATAAAACAGCTATACTCTATGACTTGTACATCTCCTCTTCTTGCCATATTCTCCTCATCAGTTGTGGAATACGCTGTTGGACAATTGCCCCCATCCTCCCTCAGCATTTTTGCGAAAATTCTATTTGCGCCAAAAGTTTTATGGTTATTTTAGTTTCCCAATTATTTCTTCCTTTTTTGGTTCTTCATCTGCGTTTGGGATTCCTCTTTTATGTTTAGTTCTTATCCATTTTGTCGTATTTTAGTCTCCCCTTTCTGCCGGTCCGGCAGCTCCTCATGGTACTGTGCCCATCTATTTAGTTTTTCTTCTTTTGCACCTATTAATTAGTCATCTTTCGTCCTCACATATTGTGTTATTCCTGTAAATCCTTATTTATTCTTCTTTATTACTTGGTAGAATTTTCTTTCTGAGGATATAATACTCCTCCATTTTCTGCAATTTCTTCTCCATATATTCTTTCTTCTTTTTCTGACATAAACATTTAGCTACTTTCCTCGTCTCCTCAAGAATGAATATGCCGTACCTTAACAGTAACGTGCTTGTCCTTTGAATCTGGTGGTGATTGTGGATTTCATCTGACCAACGTACAATTTATTCTTTTACAGTATACGTATATATGTCTTAATCAAGTTGTAAGAACTGTGGACGAAATCAAACAGAATTTATATAATAGTGAGGGTAACAAAGTATTTCCTTTGAACAATAAAGTCGATTAAACATAAATCTATGTACTTAACATGCGTATGCAAAAACATATTTTAACGCAATAAGTACGATGTACTGCGGCGTCGCTTGACTACAACCACAACGCAAACCACCAAGTTCTTAAACTGGAATAAACATTTTCTATAAGTAACTGTAAGTTCTGTTCCTATTGTTTCCCATTAATTTATACAAATTAAATGGTATTGAGTTTCACAGTTACCTAAAGTAGTCACTGGAAATTTAGTTCGTACTTTGGATGGTATTGCCCGTGCCATTTGTGATTTCGATAATTCTTGCGCGTCAACTACCCCATGATACTTATTGCCTATAATGCGTAGGTTGCAAGAAAGCACTAGTGTCAGTACATTGTTCTCTCAACCAGGTTCGTACGGGATAGCAGCCGAATAAATACTAGCAAAATCCTGTTGAAACGCATTTGACTGAAGTAGTAAATTTTTCTTTTACCCCTTTTTTCTTTCATGGGGAATTGTTTCTGAGGCCAAATGCGCTGAGATTCGTGCGTGGAAAAATATGCCCGTTGTATTGATGTTACATACGCTAACATATCCTGTTGTGTCTTTACACACTTGTAAGAAACCATAAACAATATATTTAAGCTGCCGCAATTTTTTAGTTAAAGCAGAGAATTTTGTACTGTAGTTTATCCACATCCCCTAAATGTTGTTTAGAATGGGTTTATGTTCTGACGTTAGTCGCCAATACAAATTTGAACTACGGTTAATCTCCTGGAACAACTCATGTAAACTTTACAAGTAGGTCACACCTGATGGCAGCTGCTGTACATCGAGTAAATGTATTCCTTCCTCCTTCTATGAGAAAATTGCACCATACTCACTCTCTATACACACTGTCAGAATCTGCATATAATCCATATATGGTTAGTTCTATCTTGTATGTGTACGGCAAATATCGTCTTCAAATCGTTTAAATAGAACTGTCATTTGGACATACATGACTGCTAATGTACGGCATATAAAATTAAATGAAAGATCTTATGCTTTAGCAAACAAATTTCAAAAACGCAAATAGAGCTTATTTTAGATGTGTTTACTTGACTAAAATCAACAGGTGCTATACGTATGCATAAGCGTAAAAATGATTGGAAGAGGTCGTATACGTTCTTTAGAATGTTTACATTATTTTGGATTGCGATTTGTACTACTCAATTATATACGTTGGTAATCACCTTGCATTAAATGAGGATAGGAAATAAATGAATTACACAATTATTTAGAATTAACTGGGTAACTTATAGATATTTAGTCACGCGTAAGTTGCTAAAATAGATGTTTAATTATTTCCTTAAAATGTGGAGTGATATGGGTTTTATTATCCACTACCAGTTCATTAGGCCAGATAACCTTTAATGCCGTAACAAATACCAAGCTCGTCCGCGCAGTTTCAACAAGTAAAATTATTTCTGTTTAGACAATTAGTAATTAACCTTTGTCTCAGATCAGGTATTGATAACATTATGTTCTCGAAAAATTTAATATTGCTATATTGTTCTTAATTTTACTGAATGATAATCAAATCTATCTTCCGAAAAGAGAAGATCATTCTATTCACTTATTTTTCTTTAAATGCATTGTATTTTCTAATTTTTTGAGAATCATCAATTAGCCAAGATTCCTTGTGAAAATTCAAGGCAAGGAAGTCAAGTAGGAAAGGATAAACGCAAAAAATCTTAACTAATATATGCAGAAATACGTATATCCAACTCTACGAATAGCGCTAGCAAAATGTGTAGTACTTGACTATGTCTACTCTAAGAATCGCGCACCGAGCGCTGCACAACGATCACGAATTGCATGTAAATACAACAACGTGCATTAGTCTTAAAAAATTTACTTGATGGGATGCATTTTTCGTGAGGGAAATGATTCGTGATCATGTGTATGGTATTCAGGATGACATCATATTCTTTTACCGAGACGAAAATTTTTAAAGCATTAAAAGGATTGAAAAGAGCCGGGTGAGTAGCAATTTGAAGAAAAACAAAAGAGATACTATGCAAAAACCTACTAACATATGCACCTAAATCTACTATAATATAGTACTAGGCATTTTCATTCACACTAAAAGTATGTAATAATATTATCCATCTGTTTGGTCTCTACAAGCTCTAAACTTCAGGCTGCACCTTTTTCTAATCATTAATTACGGGCTTTCAAACATAAGGTGTCGTAAGCTGTTTCCTATCTATGTTTTAATTTATTCTGGAATTTCAGATATTTAATTAGCTTCGCAAAGTAAATTCATACAGACAGCAGCAGGTTACTTTAGGAATGTCGGAATAACATCGCAAAGATTTTAAATCTATATTTAATTCGAAATAGACGTTTGTAGATTATGCCCGAAGTAGACCACCTAACAGAAATTCCACCACCCATACAGCGTTGAAGCTTTTGGATTACATTTAACTGGAACCTTTAAATATTGAAAAGTAATAAATGACTAAAATAATAATAAAGAATAATATGAACTATTTTTTCATTGTTCATTAATCATGTGTTGGGCGTCCTCAGGTACTTATGCATTCCGTTCATCTCGCGAAGCCAAGCCATAAGTCCCACAGTGCGGTGCACAACTCTTTCCACTGAAAATTGAATTTTACGCGTTTTTTCATGTCTCCGTTTAAGCTTTATATAGTCATCATATTTTTCCAATCAGAATCTTGATTCATCACTGAAGACGTTCTTATGCTGCACACATGTCTCTCTGCACCAGACTAAACGGTGTTGCCGGTGTAAAGTTGTAGAACGGGGCACTACTTTGCTTGGTAGGAGCACAAAGCAAAGTATACAAGTCGAGTTTAAATAATACGAGACTACACCTACTAATTGTAAAAAATTAAAAGCAAATACTAATTTCAGTAGTGTAATTATCTCAAGAGATAAAACCGCTGCGCAATTACAGTTCTATAAAACAGTTAATCGGCAACTTATTGAACGCAGAAATGCCGGGGGAAACACATCTTGCTCTAAAATATGTTAACAATATTCCTACTATCGTAAAGACTCATTCCTCGGAAAACTAAGTAAGTCCAACAGATGTAATTCTTCTCTTCGACTGATTTACCAGAATGTGCGCGGAATAAGATCAAAACTTGATAGCGTTCGTGCGGTGGCTGACATAATTGATGCTGAGATTATCTTTTTTTACCGAAACATGGCTTTCTAGTGTTGTAAATGATTCAGAGATTCTTCCCAGAACTTACTCAATTTTTAGAACTGATAGAAACTGTGAAAGTTCTCATACTAGGTGATTTCAATTGTCCAACATTCAATTCTTCTAATGCTAATGATAGAAAGTACCTTGCTGTACTTAACTTCATCTCCACCCTAATTTGCTTCAGTACAATAACGTCTACAATGCAAAAGGAAGACTACTTGATTTAATCTTCAGCAACCTTAATTGCGATATTACTCACTCATGATTTAAATCCAACGGTGGCGGAGGTTATACATCATCCAGCCCTTATGTTCGTCTTGATTTTTGTGAGCCCACCCTGATCCCGACTTTACCATCAAATAACAACTATAGATACAATTTTCGTAATGCTGATTTTTCTAAACTATACACTGATATGCTATCTATCGACTGGTCTTTTCTAGATGTTTATTCTGACGTAAATGCTGCCGTAGCAGCCTTTTATGATAAACTATATACAGTCGTAGATCGCTCTGTTGGGAAAATAAAATCGTGCAGATCAACGTTTCCGCCATGGTATAACATATACATTAAGGAACTTTTACGGCTTAAAGAACATTATTTTAATAAATGGAAACAAACTAAGTCGGAAATTTTTCATCAGGAGTTCTGTAGATTACGCACTATAGTTAAACGGGAAGTTTCAGATGCTTACAGGAATTACCAATCCTATATTGAGACTACAGTCATTGGTGATCCACCAACGTTTTGGAAGTTTATGGCAGACTGGAGGAAGACATCTAGGATTCCTGGCTGCATGAAATATCACGACCGCGAAATGACTAATCCACTGGAGATTGTAAATGCGTTTGCCAACTTTTTCTCCGTTCCTCGTGGGCGCCCCACTAACAATATTACACCAGCGCACATTGACACACCTTGTATATCTATCAGTCCGTTCTTATCCAATGAAGTACTACAAAGCCTTAGAAAGGTCAAAGCGAACTCTACGTCTGGTCATGATGAACTGCCTGGTTTTTTTGTGAAGGATTGTGCGTCTATTCTCTGTGAACCACTTACATTGATCTTTAATTTGATTATTAAAACAAGTTTATTCCCTGATCAATGGAAGATTACTAGAAGTAGTACCTGTGTTTGAAAAAGGGGATAAGTGTGATGTATTGAACTATCGTCCCATTAACATCATCTGTCATTTTGCTAAGGTTTTCGAAAGTGTGCTTAACCAACAAATCTTTTACAAGTATAAACCAATACTAGCGTTGCAACAACATGGTTTCATCACGGGCAGATCAACAATCACCAACTTGGCAGAAATTACCCAGTACGTTAGTGAAGCTCTGGATGATCGAATACAAGTAGACGTTATCTATACAGATTTTACTAAGGCCTTCGACTTTGTAGATCATGCTTTGCTCATGGCGAAGTTGGATGCTTTCGGTTTTCGGCGGATCTACTGCGGCTTATATCCTCCTACTTATACCAACGACGGAATGTTGTCTGTTACAATGGTTATTATTCTGGACAATATATTCCTGCATCGGGCGTCCCTCAGGGATCGAACCTGGGACCATTACTATTTATTATTTTTATTAATGACATTATCAAAAACACTAGATTGTAGAGTACTTGCCTATGCAGATGATCTTAAAATTTATACTAAAGTTACATCATTGAATGATTGTAGACACCTGCATGTTAGTCTTCAACTGATTGGTGAATGGTGCGTGGTTAATGGAATAGACTTGAATGTTAATAAGTGCGCGATAGTTACTTATACGAGAAATTCAAACCCATTCCAATTCCAGTATTCTGTGAATAGCGAGATTATTCCAAGATTGGATAAAATTAAAGACTTGGGCATCCTATTTGACTCAACATTGAGTTTTTCCGATCACATTTTAGACACGTGTTCTACTGCTACCAAATCCTTGGGTTTTATCATGAGATCATGCAGACAATTCAAGAATCCTCTGGCAATTAAATCACTTTACTATGCTTTCGTAAGAAGTAAGTTAGAGTATGGTTCCTTAATATGGTATCCGCACTATGTTTATCTGCAATTATCTCTTGAGAGAGTTCAAAAGCGATTTTTTATGGTACCTTTCCTTTAAGGAAGATGGTTTCTATCCAGATACAAACACTGACTACACTATTCTCCTCAGCAGACACGGCTTTGACACCCTAGGCAGTAGAAGAAAACAGTGTAGTGCCAAGTTCCTTTTAAACTTAGTTAAATCTAGAATAGATTCTCCTTCTCTACTGTCGCAGGTAAATATTCATGTTCCAGCACGCCCTACACGTTTGGCTAATACCTTTGCTGGTCCAAGAGCGAGAACTAATGTGTTAGTAAAGGCCCCGTTATCCCACATGATGTTTAATGCAAATTCATATTTCGCTGACCCGTTCCAATTATAACCTTTTGTTTCTCGTTTATCGTTAGCAGCTCCGTGTGTCTCTTTAAATTTGTCTTCTTCCAAATATGTCTTTTGATTTAAGTTTTGGGATTGAAATTTTAATTTTTTTTTTTTTTGTTTTGTGTTATATTAGTTATAGTTTATAATAATATAATATTTAAGTACTGCACTCTCTAATGTATATATTGTCCTGTAATTGGAATTTCTTCTGTTGGACAATAAAGAATATTATTATTATTATTATTATTATTATTATTATTATTATTATTATTATTATTATTACTTGATCAAACACCTCCAAGTCTTAATCATTTACTATTTTTGAATTCATAAAAGTTTCTACCAAAAATGAAAAAATTCAAATCTTCTAGGCTTTGTATATGTACATGTAGAGACCGGCAAAGAGTATATACGTATGCTTTGCTCTTTCAAAATGGTTTACTAGCCTAGATCGATCAAGGAGCCAACAACAAAATGAAGAAACAGAATAGTAGAGATACCATCAAAAGCGCTTTTCTGAAGTAAAGCTGATGCAGCGTTATTAACCTCGCCTCGGTGATGATTTTGCTAACGTAGCTATTTCGCGTAGAAATAGTAAATTCGAAGACAATTTACCATAACGGTAATAATGCAGAAAGAGAGTAGAAAGTCCAGATTTTGGAATCATGGATAGTACTGAAAACATACGTCTTGGTTGTAACAGTCATTCTGAATTTTAGTACAGTCTCTGCAACAGTGAAACACCTTTTTTGTTTCAAGAGCAATCGCGCATATTTCAAAACTCTGCGAATATAAAGCTTACAAAGATAAGATTAAAGTATGGAACAAAACAATTTGATCGTTTATAATTGCAGTGATAAATAACAAACCAAATTAGGGACTACTACTAACCTATAAATATTAGTATGACCACCTTCGTCGTATTACCTTTGATTTTGGTGCATTACATGGATGTACATATGTAAGTACATATGTAATATATTAAACTTCCTCATTTATAAGAAGTGAACGTCTTTACATGTGTTATCAAATGGCTTGTCAGATATAATGCGCTCTGTAAAGCTTTATTTTTTTATTAAAGTGGCTTGACGTGTAACTTATTTATTAATACATAAAGTACCAAAACATTTCTCGTATCAAATAATAAACCAAAATTTATTGATACATTCGTAACATCTGCAGATAAATATTCATACAACTAGATAGTTATGTGCGTTGATACAATTGTATATACCTTAAACGAAAACCTTTTCACCCACGGATTTTTTGTAAGTCATAAGTTTTAAGAACTACTTGAATTTAACCACGTCGCTGCGCCATGTGTGGGCTCCTAACGCAAGAATTTTCTGACCTTATTAGGGTGAAAATGAAATATCGGTATTGACCGTTAACATTTATTGTACCATAACTCTAGAATAAATTCAATTAAAGACTTCATTACGCAGTGATTAACTTATTGGTGAGTCGTTCTCGGTAACTACATACTGGCTAGCGTTTTTGTATCTTAGGTGTATATTAAATACTCTTTACGATAAGAATCCGAACTGTGGGGAGCATGTTTTAATTTAGAGATACTGTTCGGTAGAATAAAAATGTTTTGATATTTTATTGTCGGGTAATATACATATATGGGTGTTTTAAGATTCGGTAATAACAAATTGGGGCCGGCATTTGGGTACGTTTTCACTAGAGAAAACTAGACGCCAGTATTACAGATCTCACAATAAAATGTAACTCAATTTTGTTGGGAAGTAATAAAAATGCTTTGATGTCGAAATATCCGACTTTATTCTTACAGTTGTTATTTCAATCTGGTATGACCCAAACCTTAATAGTTTTCATAAGATTTTATTTTACATATTCTAACGAATGGATTGAAATTATTTCTTTTTATAAGCATCATGAAATACATACATACATGTGTATATATGTATGTATATCTTTTAACACGCCAAGAACGCGGAGGAGTGGATATTTTCGAATTATGTATTTTGTATCTGATACTCGTCCGACATATGGAAATAAATCCTGTCATGTAAGAATTTATGTAAAGCTTGTGAATCGTAGTAATGATTCCGGAATGCGTTAATTTTAATGGAATTAACCACATACATACATACGAGGATGGATCAAATATAAACTAGATCTTTGCAAAAAGAGAAACCATATATTTCTGAAAATAAATGCTAATTTACATTTTTCTTATTTTTCTACATTGTCTCCTCATCTTATCTACACACTAACTCCAACGGTTTGGTAATTTTTAATCCCGCTATCATAGAAGGTTCGCGGACATGTGTCAAACCATTTGCACACGAACTGTTTCGTTCCCCATTCGTTGTGAAACGCTGTCCACCAGGGGTCTCCTTGGTTGACCCAAACATATGGAAGTTACCTGGTAACAGGTCTAGGCTGTGGGATGGATGTAGTAGAACAACCCAGTGCATGTCGGCCAATTTTTATTGTTACTGCTACGCTGTGGGTTTTTGGCGTTGCCGTGGCGCAGCAACATACATCCTATTGCAATTCCGCGTTTTCTTTGACCGACATGCAACTTGAACTTGGCTGAGAAGATCACAATAATAGGCAACATTAATGTTTCGACGTTTTTGGAGAAAATCGAACTGCAGAACGTTTTTACACTCCCAGACACCTTCCCTGCAGACAACCGCGTCTTCGCTTCCACCGGTGCACCCTTGTCAGTTTTCTGCGATTCCACATTGAGCCTCTTCGATTCAGAGATTGGTGGACCCAAGTCTAACGATTTTTTCCAAAAAGCGTCACCCTCCCCGTCCTACTTCGTTAGGAGCCATTGTACAATTGCGAGATGTACCTCCTTCTTGCTTATTGTGATTACTATTGGGAGTAAGAAGACCGTAACACGCCAACGCTATTACTGTCTTCCACGTGACTCCACTGCCCAAAACGTTACAGGTACCTCACGCCGTCAACCGGCGCGCAATTTAAAAAGGCTCGTTCATGTTTGATCCACCACCGCACATATACACTGGAACTTTATTACCAGAAAATTTTGTAAAATTTGCAAAGTTTCTACCTCCTGACATTACTAGAAATTTTGCAAGTAGGATTAAAGAGAACAACTTGGATGCTGCTCTTAAATCTAGTAAGACACTTCAGAATATTCTATAAAACCACCAAAATTGAGGAAAGCCAGAAATCAGGAAAATACGAAAGCAATTATTGGAAGTGCTATGTAAAATATATCAGGTATACGAGAAACTTGAAATACATATCTAAATGCGAAATGAAGGAACCTAATAATAATAATAATACATTAACAATAGTAATACCAATACAACTCAAATTCTTGCATAAAACCAGATAATTGGTCAGTAACATTAACTCGATATTTCCTGCTTTATTTTAAAACATCAGGCGTATCACAGTGTCACATAATTTACGAAGAATTGGTTAATGTGAACGAAAGTATTTAAATAACCATAAATTGCTGAACAGAACTATTGTATGCATTAGTGAAGTCTTTGTGTCTACCTTTATACAAAATATTTTATCTCGGAATGATTACATTTATATCTGTTTGAGTGTTTATTCAAAACTATGTATTTAAGGATTTGTTTAATCTTTCCAGAGCACTATTTGCTAATTGAGTTTAGCGTCCATATCATAAAACAAATTACATAGAAAACCTATAAACATGACGTTAATCTGCGTGTACTGCTCCTAGATTATATACATACCTTTGACAAACTATATAGAAAAAAAAATAATAGAAAATTTAGAAACCATAAAAATCAATAAAAAATTATAGGATGAGCACGGAAGACTCGAAGGAAACGATTAACATAGGACGGAATCCAGACGACACATTATAAGCAATGTTATTTACAACTTCACTACTCTGCATAATAGAAGACATAGTACAAGCTAAAACAATAAATAAAAAGCAATGCAAATGGCAAACGCAGGCGACTTACGATCAGCTATTATCGCAAGAGGAAGAAAAAGAACGAGAACATGCATTCTAGTAATAATAACTTTATATAAGTATCTAGATATTATAATAAATATTACTAATAAAGGAATGCACATTAAATAAAGAATGCAACAGTGATACTATACGTTTTATGACAATATAAAAATGCTAATAAATAAGAGATCGATTTAAAATTCCAAAGAGGACCAATAGTCACGTACGCAGCAGGAACATTTACTATTACCAAGGAAGAGAAACACAATGAATAGTGTTTGAGAATATAATAAGAAGAGCTATAGTGTGTCCAAACGAAACAGAAGGAGATTATTAATAAATCACGAAGGACTCAAAATTATATGAATAGAACAAGTAGAGACTGACATCTAAGCATTGAAGTTGAACAAAAACATGTTCATCAAAAGCAGAAAAGAATTGGGAAGTGGAAGATTGGGAGTCCATCAAGCGAAGAAGACCGGATGCTACAAAAGTGGCATAGTAATATATATAATATAACGCTCATGCCAATGCACCGATTCTGAGGAAGACAAAGGCGACCATAAAGAACAACTGGAAGGAGTAAAGAAACATGAATGTCAAAGTGGGTAAGGAACAAGTGTTCTTCCCATCCATACAACACTACAACCTCTAGAATAGAAATAGATTTTGCAGTACCCCTCAACGTTACTACCGGAAGTACATATTGCAAGCACAAACACGCTAAGTGTCAAAAAGAGTAGTGCAGAAAAAAGAGGAAACAATATTCAATCAGTAAATGATAGAAGAGCTAGATATACACAGGGAACAGGAAAAATAACAAAGCAAATCAAGCTAACCTGTAAAATATTGAGGAAGTAGGGAGGAAGGTAGGAAATCGCTTTTGGTATGAAGAAGAGCGTGCCGATGAAACTAGAGTTGAGGACTTGGCGTACAAAAAAATACAGGTTAGGAGAACTAGAACAGCAAGAAAGGAAGAAAGAGAAACGTGTATATCGAAGAAGAAAGAGAGAAAAGATAACTAAGAGCTCCAAGGAATAGAGTCTTGATCCAGAAAGAGAATAGAGACAATTCTACAAGAAATATAATATAAGTAGCTCAGTTGGCGTACGGACAACACAATGCAAAAGCGAAGAAGAAGAGCTTATAACAGTAAGGCAAAAAGGTGCTCGGTGATCAGAGCATTCTAGCTTACTTCTGAACAAGAAAGAAAATGCTAACTCAGCTATGAACAAGATGTCATTATAGTGAGCCTCAGCGAGACAGCACATATTCATTACGGGAAACCGCCATAATACATTTGTTCTTGCTGATGGAAGGGCGAAGGTCGACGTAGTCCGGCTGGAGCTTCTTGAGACGTGGAGCTTGACGCAGGTCAAAAGTTCAGGACACTCTACCAAACTGTGGAGTAACTTCCACATAAGATGCGAGCTCAACATATCCCCCTGCCCCCAAGAGGTTGTCTATTATGCCGAGCTAGGAGCTGATTGTAGTCGTATCCTCTAGGAGGGTAGGTGCCATACAACCGGTAAAATCAAGATTTTAAGAAATGACACTGAACGGGTTTGATAGAGATCTGGTGAGTGACATAATAAGGCGACCAGACTACTGCCGCATATTCAATTGTGCAAAGGACGAAAGAGTCATAGAGTTTACTAAGGGTGCTGTTATTAAAAAAACATTCCACAGCGCATAATGAAACCCAGAGATGTGGAAGCAGAAAGACAAAGTTCTTTAATGTGATTTGTGATAGTTAGCCGAGAATCAAAGTGGACATCAAGATCTTTTATAGAATTTACGATTAATAAATGGTCACCTGCCAAAACATACGTAGGAAGCGCAATATTGAGTTGATGAGAGTAGGTAACAACAGCACACTTACTGCAGTTGAATTTTAGGCTGTTGACTTCGCACCAATTAGCTAGTACATCAAGGTGTTGCTGCAAAACCTGCACGTCAGAGATAGCGAATAAAGCTTGAGATCGTCTGCAAAGTAAGAGCATGGCAACCCAGAGACTCCAGAAGACGTTGCAGTATAAAGAGAGGAGGAGTAACCAGTGTAAAATACATAATTCGCCCTGCCGCTCAGAAAGGAACATACTAAAGAAAGCAACCTGGGAGTACGACCAAACAGCTTATGGAGAAGCAATCTATGGCCAACAGTGTCAAAAGCACTAGCAAAATCAGTGCAGATAACATCAACCCTCCCACGAGCATCAAGATTTTCACTAATAAATTGAGTAATACGTTAAAGATTGGTTACAGTGGACCGGCCAGGCATGAAACCATGTTGACGCAGAGACTATAAAGAGTTAGTGTTAGCAGAAATACGTCTATAAATAATGTTTTCACAGATCTTGGCGAAATTAGATGAAATTCCTATTGTACGATAGGTTTTGACAGAAGATTTATCACCCTTTTTAGAAATGGGAATAATTCTACCACTTTTTCAAATATCAGGAGAGGAAGAAGTTGCACAAGTTAATTAAGATGACTAAGGGTGTAGCCAATAGAAATGTAGAGTCACGTACCAAAAAATTGGGAATAAGATCACCACCGCAAGTCAAGTTGTTAGGGAGCGAACTCATTATACTAATCAACTCCTCTTCAGAGATAGTGTGTAGGAAGAAAGAGAGACGATTGGAGAAGATATTACTGAAAACAGTTGACGCAGAAGGTGTGTAATTATTAGAGAAGTGTTGAGCAGACCCATCAACTATATTCTGAGGACTCAAGTAGAAGGTCTTACAATACATTTTGCCCGACAGTCTGGTCTCATTAAGCAGGGTGGTGCTCACTGCCTATATAAGTTAATTACAGAGATTTGACTAACAAAAACAAATACTTAAAGAATGGAATGTAGGCATAATATGCACGATACATAAAAAGGGAAATGTGTTGGAATCGAACTTAGACTATAAGATGTTCTTTTCTATACTGTGTGAACAACTAATTGTAAAACCATAAACCAGAAAATTTTCGTATCAAAGTATCAACCGCGTTTCCGGAAGAACAAATCAGTATTAAATCAAATATCGGCCATATTTCAAATATTAGAAAAGACATATACGTAAATACAACATAAACCTCCACTATATATACGGCGACATACGAAAATGAATGTAAATTAACTACACAAAGCTATAATACCAAATACCAAAACACTCGGTACACATGTCATAACGACAATTAAAAAGCGAGTATAGGGTTAGCAACGGCGGGATACTATCGGAGGCAAACAAATAACGGACTCTGACAAAGAGCATAAAATGGCCATAGACCAGGTAATCACGCAAATATGAACGTAACGGGAATGATATAATGGGTTGGCAAGAAAGTAATTTCGGTTACCACCCATCGAGACCATTGCAATTGTTTTAAAGACTTATGTCAACTTTCTCCTTTTCACATTTGATATCAGTCATTATTAGGTTACTTTAGAAGCAAGCCGCAAAGGAAAAAAACTGCTGAAGCTCACAAAGGGATATGTGAAATTTATGGCGTTGATTGCATAATTGAAAGCACGTGTCAGAATTGGTTTAAAAAATTCTGTTCTGGGGATTTTTCACTCAAAGATGACCAACGTTCTCGTCGACTTACTAAAGTTGATGATGAGCAAATCAAGGCCTTAATTGAATCGTCATATAACTGTTCGAAACATTGCAGAGCGTTTAAATGAATCGCACACGACAATTGCAAATCACTTAAGATGTCTTAGACCCACTAAGAAGCTCGATGCTTAGGTACCACATGAATTGAAAGAGATTCACACAACGAATCAATATTTGCGACATGCATCTCAAGCGCGAGAAATCGAGCCTTTTTTAAAAAGAATCATCACTGGTGATGAAAAATGGACCATGTTTAGTAACATCATTCGAGAACGATTATGGTGCCACCATAACAAACCACATCTAATACGGAATTGCATCCTGAAAAGATCATGCTATCAATTTGGTGGGACTACAAAGGTATTGTGTATTTTGAACTGCTTCCAAGAAACCAGACGATCAATTCGGATATTTACTGTCAACAACTAATAGATCTGAATGAACCGATCAAAGAAAAACGGCCAGAATTGGCACACCGCTAAGGAATTGTGTTCAATTATGATAATGCAAGGCTTCACACATCTTTAGTAACTCGGGTGAAATTATTGGAGCTTACTTGAGAATTAATGTCGTATCCACCATACAACCCTGATTTGGTATTATCTGATTACCATTTATTTCGAAGTTTGGAAAACTCTCTGAATGGTAAAACTTTCGCAAATGATGTTGACCTTAAATCGAACTTGGTTCAGTTTTCTAGTGATCAGGACCGAAACTACTATGAGTGCGATATCATAAACCTGCAAGGAAGATGGAAAAAAGTCATTGAATAAAGATGGAAAATACGTGATTGATTAAAGTTTATTCTTTGTATAAAAAAAGCGAGTTTTATTAAACACTACAAAACTGAAATTACTTTCTTGCAAACCCCGGTACAACAGAAATGTCTCATATATAGAAAGTTGAAACATGCAGCAGGAAATATAGGACTAGGCATCACTCAAAAGACAGATAATCTGAGAAAGAGTGTAACCAAAACAAAGAACAAAAGCTTAAAATCGACGATGATGATGATGAAATAGACACTGAATGAATTTACATATCTGGGATCTCTGATTAACCAAACAAACAACATAAACCCCACAATAACAAAGATAATACGTCTACCCAACAGGTATTATTATTGATTAATTACACTGGTAAAATTCTAAAATATATCTATGGCGCACATCTTATAGATATTCAAAATTCACAAATTCAAAAAACTTTTAATTAATAATTCTACTAAATATCCAACACATTTATCATACAAAAAGTACTTTAAATATGCGTTTACATACACCAGCATGCATCTAAATGTTATCCACTATACGTAGTTCCTACAACTCTAATTGTGTCTGCTGTAGTCAATACATAAGAGTTTTAGTTTCTAAGTTGTGGCCAGGGGACAATAAAACGTATGAGTTGTACACATGAAAATAATTATAACACATGTTTCCAATTATATATTTTACATTATGACCATTGTTAACTACTAGAGTTCTTAATATTATACTTATTCGGCTCATATATACACAGGCTTTCTTAATTATGCATTCATTTCATTTTTATTACACAATGAAAGTTACGATTTAAAGATCCACTCACGAATTTACTAACAAACGTAACTACTCATTAAAGGAACCTGATCCGCTAGTATGTGAGGAAGCCTACGCAAGCAAAACCCATAAATGCTATTCGTCTCAGCTACCATTTCACTGTTATAATAAATTACTAGCATCGATTGTGAGATTGTCTGTTACTCAGAAGATTACTGGCGTTTATCTCCTAATTAGCAGAACTAATCTTTATAGAGCAAATTAGTTTCATTAGGTTCTTTAGTGCAATTTGTTAGTTGTAACGTTTTACCGATTATTTATAGTTTACATAGGGCAAGCAAAGAATTCGGATACAACGAAATCTTTGGATTTATGAACCTAAAGTAAATTAGATACAAAACTCTTATCCACTTAATAATCATACGCATTAAATAAAATTACCAAATGTGTTTCTTAGAAACCGCACTATAAAATGATATAAAACAAGTTCTTGTACAATAGAATCAATAGGGTAACAAGAAACGAAGAACGATACAGAGCAAGTAAATCCACAACAGCGCAAATATGGAAATATAATTTACTGCTTGGTATTTCAATGTGTTTATACAACTGAGAGTTGTAATAATTCGATGCCATTTCAAATATAATTTGACAATACGAGGGTTATTCGTAAAGTAAGTTCCGTTTCTGCCTAGTGAGCAGAAAAGTGGGAATATCGGCACAATCGCTGCTCTGCGCTGTAGTCTGTCAGTGCTGAATCGTTCGGACATTCTTTCGTGCTAGTTTAGTCGTTTAAAATGGCTGCTGCAATTGAAAATCCCGCCAACTGTTAACTGCGGGCTGTTATCCGATTTGTGTGTACAAAGCGCATGAACGCTGCTGAGAAAAAGTGACAGTGTGATTAGAAGATAGTGCCTTATGTTTGGAAAAGGACGAACTAGTGTCCATGATGATTAACGGGGTGGAAGACCAACTGTTGTGACGGACGAATTTTTGGGTAATGTCGAAGAGAAAATTAGTGAAAATCAGCGATCACCGAATTAAGTGCCTCTTCCCTCAAATTTTACGTACAGTTTTGTACGAGGTTGTTACTAAACATTTATAAATAGGACATCGAAAAAATTGGTTCATAGCTATGACATGTCTCAACCTTAATGGCAACTAGTATTTTTTTAATAATCAAACAGAACTTACCTTTGAATCACCCACGTACAACATTTATTAATCCTGTAATACCAAATTTTATCAGGAGCTTATAAAATCAAAATATTACACTATCTAACTATTATTTACTGTGAACATGGAAACCTTTTGGCGGTAGATACAGAACTGGCGATCGCTATAGATGCGCGACATGAATACAAAACCAAACCGCATTAATATAACGTAACATTGCAGGTTTGGTAAAGGTGGTGGTAACTAAGGTGCAAGATGAATAAAATGGATGTTCATTTGGAGAGTGCCATATGGGAAAAAACAAAACGTGAAGAAAAGTCAATTGGACCAAAATAGTAAAACCTTTCCAGTACCTAATTTCTGGGAGCTGTTTAAAATTGCATCCGACAAAACTGCATCATACCTTTCAAAATCGTGAATTCATTTTAGTATCCCCTTTTTGTCGTCTACCAAACAAGATAGCTATTTTCAAACTCAAAGCAGTTTTATATTTCTGAGGATAGCTTTGATACTGACTGAATTTTTTAAAAAGGACAAAGGTTGACAAACCATTTCCTTTCTTTCGAATTGGAAGAAAAACATTTTCTAAATTAAACTACTTTATATACTATATCTTTTAACATAGTACGGATGACTTTTCAAGGCTTACGGGGGCTTACGTTCTTGGCATTCTTATCTCCTATCTGGTAACCCATCAACCAATCAGTAACTTCCAGCTGAACATTCTTTTTTGATTTGTATATAACCTAACAATATTGAAGACATTTTAGTACGAATTATGAGATGATTAGCTGTGCCTTTTCAGAAACGCTGTTGACCAAAATTTCTTTTATATTTTGTATTGAAATTTTTTTAATGTTACACAAACAATCAATAGCTTTCCATTCGCTCTTTAACCGTAATAGTCCCACCGTTCTTAGTATTTAATTAAAAAAGTTTTAGTAATTTGGTTCTGAAACTTTCATTACACTGGCAGACAGATACTGTCTCTAAATTAAAAAATAAATGCCCATCATTTGCCCAAATATGTCGTAAACTGTTTCTTGCACATCAGTTAGTAACGAAAGGTATAAAAGTACCTGTACATTTCAAAAACATGATGATATGGATATAAGTGTGGAACATATCACTTTCAACTATAGACATTATCAGGAATCAAATAGTATTGATAAACGTAGATTGACGTGGTCAAAATATTAAACGTGTATAGTGACAATGAATAATAAACACGCAATAGTGTCATATGTACTAAATCCAACTAAATAAGTGAAGATATGATATGACAGGAAGGCCGTAATTAATTTTTTTAATATTGAAGTGTCGCATGGAAAATTTTGAATATCCCATACCTTCAAGTAGGATGTTTGCTGTATAGAAATGGAAACATAAACGCTGGCAGTGGTTCGAATCCGCAGTTCATTCAGCAGTTTTAAGTGATTATCACGTCTTATATCACGTTCGATAACCCCCAATGTTTACTGTCTGGACAAAGAAATGTAAGCTCTAGTAAAAGTCGGCTCATATGTTTAACAGGTCCAAGTAAATTTAAGTTTCAATTAATTATAGGGTTCCTCGAATCGTTCCAACGTATGCACGACTGAATAAAATAAAGGAAAGTTAATGACAAATAAATCAAAATTTGTAATAGAAAATATTTGTCCACTATCACAGGAAAGTCAAAAAGAATTTTTAAAGTTTCGGAAGGAAATTATTTTTAAAAGCACATAGAGTAAAATAAAGACATATGTTTACTGTTTAGACAAAGCAATGTAAGCACTACTAAAATTAGGTCAACCTGTTAAGAAAGGTCAAGTAAATATTTGGATACGACGTATTATTTATTATTTAATTTTTTTGTTTTGCACTCATTAATTTACTTTTACCTCATATAATCTTATCAAAAAAATGTACCCATTAGTTGTGGAAAACTTTGTTGAAACCGCGCAAGAAGGAAAAAGACGAACCCCATGCAATGCAATGTGGTGTTGTGCATAGAACCCAAATTCGTTTTGTACACTTGGAAGGCATATTAATAGCTCCGTAATTTACACAGGAGGCAATTGCCTTGATTGAAATTTCCTGCATGCGTATTTGGGTATCTGAGTTCGTTGCGCTAGTGTAGTATGGTAATACTCAATTAGTAAAATTACCAATAAAAAGATATAAATTTTATAGAAAGCATTCTTTAAGAAATAGAAAAGCGTTGTAAACATATACCACACACATACACTTGAAACATTTCAAAATCTAGAATTCCAAATTGCTATAACGACGTGCCGAAAAAGAAATGAAGTTGGTTGATGAACGACGAAATGGGATGGTCGACGAAAAAAGTCAGATAAAAAGTTATATAAAATACCAGGGTTGAAAAGAAGCAGGCTACATCAAAACAGAAGTTGTTGTTTACAAACGACGAACAGACCGAAGAAAAAAGAAGTACAATAAAGGAAAAGACCAAAGAAAAGAAGTGAAGAAAGAATTCAAGAGAGAGAGAGAACTTAAGAATTAGAAAACAAATTACACTTATACACACACTAGGTAATATATTTTGATTATATTGTTCATTATTTTGTTAATATAATACTAAAATTTTATCAATATTATTTGTAATAATTTCTGCTCTGTATAATATTTACTAAATTCTCAGTAAACTAGTATAGTACTATTTATTACCCGTTTGTTGGTCAGGGTCCAATCTGTGTGAGCATGTCTTAGATAGATTTTACCGGCGCATCCGCCAATATCTACATCCTCCAATTAACGATTGTTATTGTCAAGATAGACCATATGAAAAGTATGGGTTAATTACTTTTCGTAAAGTAATCTAATACCTGTTCGGCTCCGTTTTATGCGGCGTTGATGCTGTATTCGTCGTGAGTGGTGGATACAACCATTACTAATATATATTAATAACAATTAAATGTATATATATATATATTTCGTGACCTTTTATACTTATCTTATATGATAGAGATCTACCACTAATAGGTCAATAAAACAAGGCTGGTTTGAACGATAGTTATATTTTCAGAACGTTTACAAACGTTTTCGGAACACCTTCGTCAGTGAAAATATAACTAGATAAATATATAAACAAACTTTTGTTTTTTATTTGGGACTATCAACAAAATAACTAGTGACTAGGATTTCTTGATATAGAGGATGTGTAACCAACTTTTATATATATATAAATTATAAAAACTAAATTAATGTGTAAACATACATGCAAATTAAGTAAAACCTTATATCAAAAAATCTTTGTCGAAACCTTAACAATTCTGTTCAAGGACTAGGGAAAACCAAATTCAAAAACCTAGCCAAACGTTTCCTTCTTAAGAAATGCAAATGTCATTTTAACAAATTGCTATATACATTACTTAAATTTTGAATATCGGTCCTGAAATTAATAGTTTTAGTGTCTTTCTGTATATTTATCATTTCATATATTAGTCTTTTTTATAATTATTCTCTGTTTTTAATATAATTGTGTTTTCAAAATCAAAGTAATGCCCAAGATCTTTGTAATGTTTTGTTACAGCGGTCATTGCACCAAAATCATTATTTAAAGAATACTTATGGCTATACAACCTTTTCTTTAAATATTGTTTCGTCTGACCGATGTAACAACCATCACAGTCTTTACAGTTTATTTTATAAACTACATTACTCTGATTTTGTTTAATTATTTTGGATTTAGTATTAGTAAAAAGAGATCTGTTACTATAATTTGGAATGAAAGTAATGTTTATGTTGTTTTTATTAAATTCTTTTTATTTTTTCGCTTAAACCTTTTTATAAGGAATAGCGCTATAACATTTATTGTTATTAATTTTAATTCCTCTATTATATAATTTGTTAATTCTATTTTTTATTATTTTTCATAAAAACTATTTGGATAATTATTTTTATCTAAGATTTCTTTAACTTTGTTTAAATTCTTTTCCCTAAATTCAGGATTAGCTAATCTAACCGCTTGATCAACTAAACCGGTAACTACATTAATTTTATGTAATTTTGATGTTTCTGAAAAATAATTTAAATGTCTTCCTGTATTGGTAGACTTTATATGCCAATTTGTTTTTACAATGCCGTTATTATGCATGACTGTCACGTTCAGGAAATTCAATGAGTTATTAGATTCTCTCTCATATGTAAATTTTAATCTATTATGATAACTATTAAATGAATCTAATATCTCATCAATATTATCCTTTCTTACGGAACAAAAACAGTCATCCACATAACGTCTGTAAAAACTTACACTAGAATTTAGTTTTGCCAAACAAGTTTGCTCTAGGTCCTCCATTACCAGGTTTGCGATAACTGCTGATAATGGAGAACCCATTGCAGTACCGAAAATTTGTTTATAAAATTTATTTTGATATGTAAAATAAGTAGAATTTAAACAAAGTTTCGAAGCTGCAATGAATTCCTCCTTTGGAAGATCTGTAAAATCTTTTATGGAATTCCATTTTTATCTAAAATTTTTAGTGCTAAATCCACAGGAATATTAGTAAATAAAGAAACAACATCTAAACTGATTAATTCGTAATTATTAGGAATTGTTTGATTTCTAACCGAATCTACAAATTCCCATGAATTTTTCACATTATATGTAGTTTTACCTACAATATTGCTTAAAATTTTAGATAAAAATTTGGAAAGATTGTAAGTGGGGGAATTAATGCAATTTACGATTGGACGTAAAGGAATATTATCTTTATGTATTTTAGGAATACCGTATATTCTTGGAGATATAGAATTTAGAATTTTTAAATGGTTATTTAAATCTTTAGAAATATATTTTTAAAAACCAACTATTTATTAGTTTATTTATTTGATTTTGTAATTTATTTGTTGGGTCTGATAATAATACCGAATAAGTTTGATTATCTTCCAATAAGGAATTCATTTTGGCTTCGTAATCAATCTTATTCATAATTATGGTTTTTCTCCTTTATCTGATTTAGTTATTATAATATCTTTATTAGATTTCAAAAAATTTTTGTTTCATTAAAAGCTTTTGTAAGATATTATTGTTACTATTATTATTTTTATTGTTTTCTTTATTTTTGTAATTTGTCAAAATGTTAACCAACCTATGTCGTAAGTTAGGTTCTAAGTTTTCCTCATAATTTTGAACGATATTTTCTATATTACAAATAAAATCATCTATCGGTATGACATTAAAATCTATAGAAAACTTAGGACCTAGACTTAAAATTAATTTAACATTTTGACAAATCTCTTTATCAGTTAGGTTGATTATCCAATCTTCTTGTAAAATTGGGTAATCAACCCCGCATTTTATTAAGTGGTTAAATTTATTAATATTGTTTTGTTTTATTTTATTAAAAGTTCTTTCATAGTTTATATTAGCTACATTAAAAATTCATCCGAATCCTGTAACGACATTTGAATGACATTTCTAACATTAGAAATGTCATTCTCTAACATTTTAATTTTAATATAACATTCATTTATTGATAAAGCTAATGTCTTTTTACAGAATTCGGATTTAATTTTGTATTCAATAAAACGTAAGTTCAACAAAATTAAATCCGAATTCTGTAAAAAGACACTAGCTTTATCAATAAATGAATGTTATATTAAAATTAAAATGTTAGAGAATGACATTTCTAATGTTAGAAATGTCATTCAAATGTCGTTACAGGATTCGGATGAATTTTTTAATGTAGCTAATATAAACTATGAAAGAACTTTTAATAAAATAAAACAAAACAATATTAATAAATTTAACCACTTAATAAAAATGCGGGGTTGATTATCCAATTTTACAAGAAGATTGGATAATCAACCTAACTGATAAAGAGATTTGTCAAAATGTTAAATTAATTTTAAGTCTAGGTCCTAAGTTTTCTATAGATTTTAATGTCATACCGATAGATGATTTTATTTGTAATATAGAAAATATCGTTCAAAATTATGAGGAAAACTTAGAACCTAACTTACGACATAGGTTGGTTAACATTTTGACAAATTATAAAAATAAAGAAAACAATAAAAATAATAATAGTAACAATAATATCTTACAAAAAGCTTTTAATGAAACAAAAATTTTTTGAAATCTAATAAAGCTATTATAATAACTAAATCAGATAAAGGAGAAAAAACCATAATTATGAATAAGATTGATTACGAAGCCAAAATGAATTCCTTATTGGAAGATAATCAAACTTATTCGGTATTATTATCAGACCCAACAAATAAATTACAAAATCAAATAAATAAACTAATAAATAGTTGGTTTTTAAAAAATATATTTCTAAAGATTTAAATAACCATTTAAAAATTCTAAATTCTATATCTCCAAGAATATACGGTATTCCTAAAATACATAAAGATAATATTCCTTTACGTCCAATCGTAAATTGCATTAATTCCCCCACTTACAATCTTTCCAAATTTTTATCTAAAATTTTAAGCAATATTGTAGGTAAAACTACATATAATGTGAAAAATTCATGGGAATTTGTAGATTCGGTTAGAAATCAAACAATTCCTAATAATTACGAATTAATCAGTTTAGATGTTGTTTCTTTATTTACTAATATTCCTGTGGATTTAGCACTAAAAATTTTAGATAAAAAATGGAATTCCATAAAAGATTTTACAGATCTTCCAAAGGAGGAATTCATTGCAGCTTCGAAACTTTGTTTAAATTCTACTTATTTTACATATCAAAATAAATTTTATAAACAAATTTTCGGTACTGCAATGGGTTCTCCATTATCAGCAGTTATCGCAAACCTGGTAATGGAGGACCTAGAGCAAACTTGTTTGGCAAAACTAAATTCTAGTGTAAGTTTTTACAGACGTTATGTGGATGACTGTTTTTGTTCCGTAAGAAAGGATAATATTGATGAGATATTAGATTCATTTAATAGTTATCATAATAGATTAAAATTTACATATGAGAGAGAATCTAATAACTCATTGAATTTCCTGAACGTGACAGTCATGCATAATAACGGCATTGTAAAAACAAATTGGCATATAAAGTCTACCAATACAGGAAGACATTTAAATTATTTTTCAGAAACATCAAAATTACATAAAATTAATGTAGTTACCGGTTTAGTTGATCAAGCGGTTAGATTAGCTAATCCTGAATTTAGGGAAAAGAATTTAAACAAAGTTAAAGAAATCTTAGATAAAAATAATTATCCAAATAGTTTTTATGAAAAATAATAAAAAATAGAATTAACAAATTATATAATAGAGGAATTAAAATTAATAACAATAAATGTTATAGCGCTATTCCTTATAAAAAAGGTTTAAGCGAAAAATAAAAAAGAATTTAATAAAAACAACATAAACATTACTTTCATTCCAAATTATAGTAACAGATCTCTTTTTACTAATACTAAATCCAAAATAATTAAACAAAATCAGAGTAATGTAGTTTATAAAATAAACTGTAAAGACTGTGATGGTTGTTACATCGGTCAGACGAAACAATATTTAAAGAAAAGGTTGTATAGCCATAAGTATTCTTTAAATAATGATTTTGGTGCAATGACCGCTGTAACAAAACATTACAAAGATCTTGGGCATTACTTTGATTTTGAAAACACAATTATATTAAAAACAGAGAATAATTATAAAAAAGGGACTAATATATGAAATGATAAATATACAGAAAGACACTAAAACTATTAATTTCAGAACCGATATTCAAAATTTAAGTAATGTATATAGCAATTTGTTAAAATGACATTTGCATTTCTTAAGAAGGAAACCTTTGGCTAGGTTTTTGAATTTGGTTTTCCCTAGTCCTTGAACAGAATTGTTAAGGTTTCGACAAAGATTTTTTGATATAAGGTTTTACTTAATTTGCATGTATGTTTACACATTAATTTAGTTTTTATAATTTATATATATATAAAAGTTGGTTACACATCCTCTATATCAAGAAATCCTAGTCACTAGTTATTTTGTTGATAGTCCCAAATAAAAACAAAAGTTTGTTTATATATTTATCTAGTTATATTTTCACTGACGAAGGTGTTCCGAAAACGTTTGTAAACGTTCTGAAAATATAACTATCGTTCAAACCAGCCTTGTTTTATTGACCTATTAGTGGTAGATCTCTATCATATAAGATTAATAACAATATAACCGATTTCAATAAGCTCAACATAATTGTATTTTCCATTTTATTTTCATAGCATCCACCGCCTACACGTCATATCAGCTGAATATATCTAGTGTAGGTAGTGTAAAATGAAGCAAATTCGGACAGTTTTCGTCGAACTCCATTATGTTATTTCCAAATAAGTTTTTGTATTTAGTTTCAACCTTGTACAGTACAATCATGGAAAATCTAGATGGCAAAATGGAATTAGACCTTCACAAAAAGATACTTTTTGGAATATTACCTTTGTTCAGGTGTGTTCTACACTGCGGCGATTTGGGGTAGAGGTGCAACAGATTCGGACAAATGTAGAAATATAATTTAGGAGGGTCATTATTTATTCAGAGGTGATATTGGTATAAACTAAGTATTATGAACACTATTTATTCAAGGTTATAACCGGTTAAACCGCAAAATTGAATGAATTCTGGACGTTCTTGGTGCAGTAGTTGCTTGTAGTAATTATGTTACCATGTCTAATTGGAGAAAATTGAATTTGTTCTTTTGATATTTTCGAAGGATGATTACCTTCTCTTCATATTTCAAACAAAGAAGAGATCGATAGCCAGTATACGAGAATGTACGTACGAAGTAATGTCATCACCAGCCACCGTTGTTAATAATACTCTAGTTCACATCCGAATAGTCGAAAACGGTCTTACAAAGTTTGTTGGAACATGCCTTAGATGTAGAAGATTCAATTATAACCAAGCAAAATTTGTGTGAACGTAATATCAACGGCACTAAAAGAATAAGATTATGCATAAAACAGCAACCTCTCTAATAGAGCAAGTATTCCTTACCTCAAATGCAGAGGGATTCAGGAATGACCCTATTAAGAAGGTTAAAATATATACCTATGTAATAACAAATGATATTCGGTTTCCACCCACCCTTTTCTTTTGATATACTTATCAAGTGTTAGAAGGTGATGGCGTCCCACACACATATAGTAGGTAAATTTGAGGTATCCAGAACTGGCCTGTGTACAAGTGTATCCCACTGTAGCCTATGAATGAGTAATTTTCATTACAAGTATGTCTCGTAACCACAAACCTTATTTTCACTACATATCGCAAGAATTCACTCAAACTAATTTTGATGTATGTATGCATAAACGGTAAAAACGAAATTAGGGAAACATCTTCAAAAAGGATTATGAAGCACATTAGCCAGAACAAACGTATTCAGCACCTAATACACTTTCTAGACAGTGCTGAATAATATGCACTATATATATATATATATATATATATATATATGTGTGTGTGTATATGTATATCATTTAATGAATTCACCGTTAATAATGTAATTCTGAAATTTAAATGTGCTACCATTAGATTCAAATTCTTTAAATTTTTAATATTTAGAATACTGATATACACGAAGTACACTGTAGCAAAAGAAAAATACAATATTGACTTGCAATTCTCAAAGAAAAAAGTGTCCACAATTGTATTCAGTTAAATAAAGGAGCAAGGTCACAAAACAATAAAAGGCAAATGTTGGAATTCTTAAGTCCAATAAGGCCAATTAAAATCTCTATTGGCAGTGACACACATATGCATATATACATAGATATGTGGAAGTGTATATGTACACATATTGATACGAATTATGCAATGGAATGAGGCTGACCCGTTTAATAATGCAGATTACACAAAGTTCGTTAAATCGCTCGGTTAATTTAGAGTTAAGCGGCGTGTCCGCAACCGCAAACGAGCCACGCATAAATCATATTTAATACTTTTCATAAAACTTCTTTATGGAAAATGTTACGCAATGTGATCAATTAAATATAAACCAAGAGTGAAATGGAATGAGATTCGAGTGCTCATCGTCGCTACTTTTTTATTTACACGATGTTAATGTAAATGAGAGAGTCGAAATTCGAATAAACATATCTCAATTAAACGATTCTATTTTTAAACGTCATATATCTGGTTTCGAATAAGTATGCTAGGAGCATAGTAATGAAATTCAATATTTTTTGTATACGTTTATTGATGCCATTATGCCATGAATTTACTCTGGTATGTATTTAAAACATATAGTACACCGTTTTAGTTCTTATACATACAGATCGCACTATTCCGAGCAAAAAGAATATTGCTCGCTCGATGTTGATTCATCTTCTAATGCAGATGTGTATGTAGCTCCTATATTCTTTACGCTTTTGTGATAATGCGTGGTAGAGTCGAAGGTCAAATTGGCAATTGCCCAAAACGAAAAGGCTTCAGATTATTTTTATTAAAATTACATCGGTTCTAAAAGGTATTCATTAAGTCAAACTATTACATACCGCATGATACTTAGTCTATCACATAACTATAATTCGTGGAGTCAAGGACACACCAGAAAATAAGTAATTTTTAAAGAGGAATAACTATAATGAGTGAGTTTCTGAAGTGGCATCATCTAGTTTATAGGTATTTGAGTGTAATATTTTTAAGGATTGTCATAACTTATGTTTTAGTATCTTATTTTGTTAATTTTTGTCCTGTTGTTAGGCGTACCTTGTTGAATAATAATAATTATTATTATTATTATTGTCATTGTTATTGTAAAATATACTAATCCCACCTGACCGTGCCCTTGGCAAAGTGTTCAAACTGTAAAGGTAAGAAGAAAAGTTTCGAACAATAGGTAGTCGTGTTGAAATTGGCGTTATTACCCTTCATCCAGGTTAAACTCTGGCCAAAGTGTGTTTGTAATTTTATAACGCTGAAGTCTGCAGCTTAGAATGGAATAAAAATATTGCGGGTCTACTACTACTTGCGTGGAGTTTGTAATAATAAATGACTTTATGACTCTACACTTTTATTACTTAATTTCTTAAAACCTTGCTTATTTGACCGTGCGCGATTGTTTGTATGTGAGTGATGTGAGTAGAGGTAACTAACTTACTGTTCTGACTTCCCTGTTCGAGTACTACATATAACTTTTCTTATCGCTATGGAACTTCCAAACAAAGTCGAACCTCCCTACGTCGAATTTATGTCTGTCACTCCAAATTGTTCAACATAGAAAGAGTACAAGTTATCAAAACATTCAGAAGATTTCGACTTACGGTGAGTTATGAGAAGGTCGACTTTAAAAGATTCGGCTGTAAAACGAAGAGACGCAACCCTAAAGGCAACCTAAAAATACATTCATTAGGATGTTGTTAAAATCATCTTGCGACTTCGAGGACAATAAGATCAACTAAGCAATTATGGGATTCTAAAATTCAACTTACACATTTGTTGATTAAGAAATTGCCACCTTTCTCTTATGAGCTGCATATTGTTTGTATTAATATAAAGGGCCCCTTCTATGTTTTTACAAACATTACTTAGTTGAGTTATGGAAATGTGTTATTACCATTGTCGTAAAATTTTACATTTGTTATTGTGAAACCAGTGGCATGGAGTGGAATGGAAATTACACGTGAACGTTGTTGTTAGACATGCGATGAACCTTTTATACCTTAGCAAGGCCTTTGACACAGTTGACCACAGCATTCTACTGCGAAAGCTCGAACATTATGGAGTGAGAGGCCTGCCTCTACAATTAATACAGTCTTACCTCTCAGACAGAGTACTAGAAGTAAAATGGAAAGTAAAAAGATCCATTAGAAGAACAATTACAGTTGGAGTACCACAGGGCTGGATTTTGGGACCACTACTGTTCATCATTTACACGAACGACATGTCCAGCTATCTGGGTGATGTTCAGATGGTTTTCTATGCAGATGATACTACCATCTTGGTCAGGGACGGATCCGAGGAAACAATTATTGCCAAGTCGAGTGCAGCCATAGAAAAGGCCAATCACTGGTTTGCTTCTAATAAATTAAAACTAAATAAAAATAAAGCGCAACAACTGACTTTAGCAGCCAAACCTGAGGGAGATAATATGGTGAAATTCCTTGGTATATATATGGATGACCGATTAAAATGGACCCATCACGCAGATCAACTAGCGCAAAAAGTGACATCGGGAATTTACTGCATTAAAAGAATAAAAACGATAGCGACATACCAAGCAGTTAAATAAATACCTACAATTCCTTCATCCATTGTCACTTATCCTAAGGCATCCTTTTCTGGGGAGCATCTTCGGCGGCAGAACGAATTTTCATCCTCCAGAAAAGAGCAATACGGACTGTAAGTGGCCTTCAATATCGTGACTCATGCAGAGGCCACTTCAAGAAACACAAAATCCTTACCTTGAAGTCCTTATACGTATACAATGCCCTAAAGTATACTCATGAACACCAACAACAATATAGAAAGAATGGCGAAGGACATAGCTACAGCACACGTTATCGGAATAATCTGAGTATTCCCAGACACCGTACAGTAGCAACACAAACAAACGCGCACTATTGGGGCATCAAATTTTACAATCACTTTCCTCTGCATCTCAAACAACTCGATATGAAGGCCTTTGCCAGAAAAATCAAAGGAGCACTGAAGGGAGAGCTCTACACCTTGGAGGAATTTTTCAACTACCATTTCTAGTCGTACTTGTTTCAGTTTCTATACATTTTATCCCTCATATATATTTTTTTGTTTGTGTGTTTTTGTATATAGATATTTTATTTTATTTTATTTATTTATATTTATATTATTTATATTAATTAACATAATATTTATATATATTTTTTTATGACACAAATCATAGGATTTTATTTAGTATCACCAACTTGACTTTGTTTTGTATTCGTCAATATGACAAATAAATCTATCTATCTATCTATCTATCGATTTCTTTTCTTTTCGGCACATAGCACACTAGTTCAAATTTTGCAAATAACCTTTGAATTTTCAACTTTACAGAAAAACGTTATGGGGATATTCGATAGAACTCTCCGAGCGCTACCCAAAACTCTAATCAGAACTCTAACCAGAACTCTACTCAGAATTATTCTTGCGAAATCAAAAAACTGCAACTTTTGCAAAAAGAATTGCTGAACCATTCCCGAAAACAATAAGGAACTCCAGAACTCTTACCTCTAAGCTGAAAAAACAATCAGAACTCTCCAACGAACAAATTACGGCGCTAGCCCTGAAACATGATGGTTGCTTTTTTGGGGTAATTTTGCAGAACTATTGAAAATATAGTGCAAGAACTCCAGAACTATACTTATTGGTCTCAGAGCTCTAAGAATTAGATTTTTTTAAATTTGGGCGCCAACTTCAGACGAATCAAAACTTCTGTATTTTAAGAAGACGATACATTTTTAATATATATACAAAACGGAAACAGATTAGACCGCAAAGAAATATTACATGTGATATTTATTTCGTTGCTATAACGTTGCTCAAAATTGGATTTAATCTATGACTCTCAAAATCGACAGTTGTAATAATTTTACATAAATTATTGAAATTCAAGAATTGGTGTACAAGAGACGATCTCTTGTACATTATTTTTGAAGTTTTGATAAAAAGAAAAATATTTTCGCTACTTGAATTCATTGCACGCGTAGGTTTATCTATTCACTACGTAGTTCTATGCAATACTTTGATAAAATGTGTCAACGCTTAATTCAGTTTTACTCAAACAAACTGCTCAAATAGCAAGTAATAGCGAAACGACAATCATTATCTGTGTATCATGTATCTGCATCAGATTAAGCAATAGTAAACTATAGTGAGGTAAATGCTGTGGTAAATAATAGTCACAAGAGAACTTCGAACAAACAACAGACTTGGAATTTTTATGATAAATCAAAAAGACTAAAAAATATTTAATCATAGTACCACTACAATATTGTTTCGCCACACTGTGGCTTGCTGTGACTATCGATCGTTAACCTTCAATATTCATCCACCTAATGAAGCAACAGTGTGGCGAAACAATATTGTAGTGGTAATATGAATAAATATTTTGAAACTTAGAAAAGTCATTTTGATTTATCCTAAATTTCGTTATGGAGTTTCCACAACTGATTTCCGCATCAATTAATTACTTGGATTTTTTGGAATTAGAGTGTCTGTATAATTCTATTTCGGCAGTTTGAATTCACTTTCCTTTTATCAAAGAAAAATGTTCTTGATAAAACACTAAAATTGAAGGTGCAAGAAGGAATAGTTCTACTCGGGCATTCTAAAACCAATACAGACGATACATTTCAATCTGGCGGCGCAACAAGCTACGCGTTCATTTTAAACCGTACTGAATAGTGAAGAAAATATAATAAAATAAGAAACATTAAAGCTACACACGTGCAAGTATTTTTATGCCTTTTCAGATGCGGAGTAACGATTGAGATATAGATATTTGGTATTCAGATGAAAATACAAAACATCCTGTCGAGAATCGTAAATATGACCGACACATATTAAAAATGTGATGTAGTTTTTGACAGTGCAATCATATATCCATATCAAAGAGTAACCAAATTATATCCACATACATATATTTTTAAATTTAAACGCCAACCATTCCATTTATGTTCTCGTATTGAATATTGAAAAGTTAACTACAAACGCACAAACACGCTGGCTGGAACTGCTGCAAGAGAAATATTTTTATCTTCTCTCTTCACTTTATGCCGTGAGTAACCTATACATCTTTCCGTACTTGTTCCGACGTATGTCAGGCAATAAAAATTTAAGATATGTCATCTATTATTCAAAAACGAGATTAAGATTTATTTGCAAGCAAGGGTGCTTATGTACTACAAGCGCAGGTATCCGGTACTAAAAAATTCATGGTGCCCAATGCTCACAAATTATAGAATAATTTTTTAAAAGAATCTTTCAGATATTTAAGATGATTCCAAAGACTCCTTATGGTCAGTTATATATTGTACTTCTGTTTGTGGCATAGACCTTAATGAGCCCATAGAATTCCTTCGCCGGGTATCATTTACACGCTGGATGACATTGCTAGGATATTTGTAATGCGATACATTCCTTCTGCCTATGATTAATTAATATCCTTCTACTTGGATACGCTTAGCGGTTATAATATGTACATTTTATAAATATATTGTAATTTTCATCTACATCATATAAAAATTAAGAAAATTATCGACAATAAAACTTGAAATTCCTAAATAAATTTAGTTTAATTCACGTAATGAGAGGCCACAATAAACGCAACTTAATTTTTTATTATAATTCAAATATTCGTCAAAGTGAAAAAAGTAGCTGTAGCTTTGAACTTTGAAATCAATTTTTTAAAGCAAATATGTACTTATTTACCTATGATTGTCAAATACTTTTGGCATTTCAATATCTACTATTTGTTCGTTTTAAATAGCGTTATACTACAGCGATAAGTACAGAAAATCATTTGGAAACTCTTCAATTAAAAAAACTTTCTATATATATGTTGACAATACATTAGGATGCAACACATAAAATGCAAAAAGGAACTATGAGTCGACGTACGCAACTGCTAACCATGTCACCACCGTTGAGATTTAGTTACATCAAATTATCAGCCTTAGATATCTAACATTTTACTGGATAGTTAGCTAGATGATGCTAAATGATTATATCGGCAAAAACCTTCGCATGCGATTTAGTAGTTAGTTCAATTGTTTGATTTGGTATTTGATCTTACAGAGGATCTCGATATTAAGTTATAATAGACGGCAGACTTGTAGAACTGGTAAAAATCAAATCGATTTTATAAAACTGAAAAAGAAAGTGTAAGATCTATGCTGGATACTTTCATTTTTTTTGCAATGCTCCTCCAAAATCGTTCTTCCGAATTATAAATAATTTAATGGAGCAGTTTTGCAAACTCCTTTTCGCCATATTTATAAATTTTGTGATGTACAATATATTGCTTTTTCCTGTGCTTTTTGTATAGAAAGTAGCAGCATTATCAATGATCTTATTTGAAAGACATCTTTCCACCCGCCGCGACAACTTGCATTCGATCAGAGGGCTCCTGAAAATATATATTTCTTATTTGTTTGAACCAATTAAAATGTCTTGTGTTCCTTATCTTATGTATTTTGACTTAAGAAATTATCTTTCACTAATAGGGCTCATAATTACAGATTACGTATGAGTCACAGGACATTGAATGTGATTAAATGATAATTGCGAGGTAAAACTGGTATGTATGCATATGTACAAAACAGCTGAATCTTAATTAATAGTTGTTCTTTCTTAGATATTTCGGAATTGGCCAAGTACAACCCGGATTCGTTATCAAAAACTGGATCACAGCTGTCTCAATTTCACTTCCATACATGAGTAACCAAAAGTTTACAGAACACCTTACTGTACGAACACCGAAAATGTCGAAGAATATGACGTAGATAATTTTTCAGGAAAAGCACTTGCCGCAGAAAACGTAACAAAATCAATACTAATGCTTTCTGCAACAGAAAGTCCACATGCTATATTGTCCAGAAAAGTGGCCAGAAGTGCAAGAGATTGTACCACCAATCATTTCAATGACATCAAAAGCATCAGACGTCATTACTGATGCTATTGAGGAGATGCTAACGATAGGTGAAACACTACTCCGTAGCACTCCGCGTTTTCACAGGGACACAGGAATCAGCAAATCCAGCCTGATTAGACGAGCAACATCCACTATCGAGAGGCATAGTATTGTGTATTCTATTGCCTAGAAACAGATGTACACTACCGTCCATATATATTGGGACGACTTCAAAATTGACGTTTTCGTTGAATTGAACAGAAATATAGAGTAGATTTGTAGTAATATTCATTACTATATTTTTGACATTGCGTAAACAATGTTTAATAACAGAAAAGAAGCGCACAATATTACAAAATAAAATTTAAACTGTTTTTTCGTCAATATGCCCACCACGAGATTTAATAATTGTGGCACACATTCTTGGCATCCTTCTAATCAGAGACTCCAGATAATCGCCTGTAATTTCGGTCCATGCTACCTGGAACTTCTCCCAAACATCTCGTACGGTGCTAACTCCTTTTTTTCGAATACTGCGGTCTAATTTATCCCACACTAGCTCTATTGGCGACAGATCTGGAGATTGAGGTGGCAATGTCATTCGTATCAACTTGCCTTCTTCCTCAAGAGACATCAAATAAGTTCTACATAAACAAGGCGAATGTTTGGGGTCGTTATCTTCTTGGAAAACGAAACCGTGGTCACATGATCTCTCCCCACTTAGCACAGCATTTTCCTGGAAAATATTCAGATAACCCTCCTTACCCAGGATCCCGTCCATTTTTTCAAATCGCCTACAGCTGTACCACCAAAACAACCACAAACCATCACACTATTTCCATCGTGTTTCACTGTAGGAACGAGACATTGTTCACTAACTCTTTCTCCAGTCTACCGCCTCAGAAACGATCGACGTTTTGAACCAAAGATTTGTAATTTCGATTTGTCGGTCCATAACACTTTATGCCATTGCTCTAGCGTCCAATCTTTATGTTGAATGGCTCATTCCAGTCTCTTTTTCTTGTTTTGCTGTTTCACCAATGGCTTTTTCGTAGCGATTCTTCCCCTTAGCTCTGCTGCAAGAAGACTCCGTTTAACTGTGTAACAGATATTGCTGGATTTCCCGAAATATTCAGATGCTGAGTGATTTCTGGGGCGGTGAGAAACCTATTTCGTTTCGAAGTTACTATTATAAATTAATCTTCAGTGGCTGGCGTTGCTCTTTTTCGCCCTTACGGTTTTCTATTCCAAAGTGAACCTGTTTCCCGCATTCTGTACTACATACTCCGTTTTTGATAGCATCACTTTTTTAGCAATTTGTGCTATTGAATATCCTCCGCCACGTAATTTTATAATAGCCGTACGTTTCTCAATTGATATTTCTTGTCGTTTTGGCATTTTTGACGACGATCGGACATGGATAACAAATTTTAAACTGGCGCTTTATTTGAAATACTTGCATACATTTTCCGATATTTTTATAATTTCTTTGTTGGAATCTATTCGTCAGTAGGAACAATGTTTTTCTAAAATTTATTTTAATCTTGTTACTGTAGGGGCTAATACAGTTCCAGGTATCGTAAAATATAAAATGAAGCAATGGTCGTAAAATGCAAATTACTTATAAAGTGTAGCATTTTAGGGGATTGTTTGGTTAAACTGCGCTATAAATTTACGAATTACAATTCTAATGTATAATATACGCTTTGAAGATATCAGTATTACTATTTCTATGATTTTCTTTACTTTCTATTGTCGTCCCCATATACATATATGGACGGTAGTGTATGTTGCGCAATAAAAATTAAGATGTCTTCTACTATTAGAAAACTAGTTTAATATTCCTCTACAAGCAATCTACAATCGTATCCAGTACAAACCGAATGAAGTCGCCATGCCATCCGTATGTTAATGTGGAAATCATCAAGGTCGCACTGCGTCTAGTAATAGCAGAAATCTTCTAACATAGATGTGGAAATACTTTTTTATTTGACAAAAATCATAGAATTGGCGTTGTTGTAATATATGATATCTCATATATTAGGTACAATTATGAATATCTCGTATTCTGAATGTAATACGGTAAGGAAAATTGATTAATAAGATGATTCGCAATTAGATTTGTAACTTTCTGGATGAATTGAGAAATCTTATAGCTTGATGAACAGATGAAATCATAAACTTTTTCTTGGCCTAATTCAGATGCGTTTTTTTTTCTTTATTGGCTCTTTATTCAGATTCTTGAACTGGAAGTGGAATTCCGCAAAAGGATTTCAGTCCTGAGAGGAAACCCGTCGATCATTTGTTTGACTTATGTACAATTGAGTGTAAGAGCTCAACGCAACAGCCTTACACTTCATGTTTAAGCCTCTATATCTTGAACACCGTTTACGATGCTCAGATAGTTGAGTACTTTTCAAAAGCGGTAAAAAGTATATGATTGCAATGTAAAATAGAACTATTGGTGATGTAAATCACATGATTGAAGGTAAAATATTAATTTGATGTGCAAAGCACTCCCAACAAAAAGAAAATCGACCTGTTCGAGCTTTAGTTTAGTTAAAAAACAACAAAAGAGAAATTATGAATTTTACTCCAGATTTTTCTTGCTAATTGTATATGACAATAGCTATGACAATAGCAAAGACAATTTTTGCAACCGAAACGCCGATATATTATATATATGTAATTGAGATCTGAAAGCTGTTTTTCCTCATCACGGCAAGTTTGTTGCTGTACTCAAAAATTATCGCCATGTTTAATGCTTTTAGCATATTTCGCTACACAATACAGGCCACAGTAATAACTAATAACAGCACTAGATATACATACATACCTAGGTGTTCTTATAATATTTTCAATCAGTTCAGATCTAGTATATCTATCGGCGTTTCTGTTGCACAAAACAACGTCTTTTTGTTAGCTAATGTAATTGATAACAAAGTATATAAGTAAGTGCAAAATTTATAGACATGCGTTAGTAAAAATTATAACTATTCAAAAGTGTATAATATAGGATCTATCACTTTTACTACTCGGCTTGTATATAGCTTAAGTACTCAAACATTTTAAGCCAAATAAAATAATACCGAAAACGTTTCGGAAGCCTATAAGTCGACAGTCAAGATTCCGTTATCTACTGAAGCATCGTTTCTTCTAATCCATCATAGATACATTTCAAATATTATTACACTGTAAAGGCGCACATCTTCATATGTGCCGCAGACCTCGATACACTGTGCCTATTTGCTCTCTTCTGCCCTATATATCTGACGAAATGACGGACAGCGATAAGAACGTTACACAAGGAGGACGCACAAATACAGAGATTAACTAGTAAATTTGTATTTTAATGAAATACATAAATCAGCTTACCAAAAGGCACAATAGTACGCCTAATGCATTACGTCAAAGATAGTGGACGAGTAAATTTAATCCTATAATAGTGAAAGCCTCATAATAGGTGAAATGGATGGTTTAATACTCTTACACCTGCACGATCATTTGAACCTGATCTAGATCGATCTAACAGTCCACCTGGTAATGTTATTACGACGTTACTTGTCATTTTGTAATCTTCGAATCTTATTACTGATTATCGTCTCTACTGGTAACGACCAACACCACATGCACATCGATTTTCAGCGTGAAAGTATATAGGTGTCGATTATTTATGAAAGAATTCGGATTTCACAAGATATAACGGAAAATGGAAGAAAGTATTTAGAATGCTAGACGGTAACCCCAACGACAACGACAACCCTTCACTAAAAATTATCAAGAACAATCTTATGTCCATGGAGAAGCAAAACGCTTATGGCTTTAGACAGTACTAACGGACACTCATATTTACAGACTTTTCTAAAATCGAATTTTCTTCTGTATCCCCTATCCCGTTCACCGTTCGCAGAAACAAGGACGAAATAAATACAAATAAATAGATTCAAGTTCATGATTTAAACATTAATGCTTGAAAAGAATTATGTCAACTACACAATTACATCGTTTATTAAATAAACCAGAAGAAGATATTGAAATGTGATACATTCATTTCAAAAAGTCTCTAGCGTCATGTCAATCAACCGTATCATTGGGTGATACAAGACATCCAATTAAGAATAACGGACGACATTTGTTATCACCATTCAATTTAATTAATAGTATTAGGCAATATGAAACTGTTTCAATCGTAATGGCCACAATTTTTTAAAAATTATGTAACTAAGTCCTTAATGAACAAAACAATAGTAATGGCACCTAGGTTTTGGTTTGACAACGAAGTAATTGCTTTTTAAGAAAATAAAATCTTTTCGTGGAAGGAAATAAATATTCGATATTTATCATGCATAACCTTTTAATACCTTTCATGCAACACCTTACAACTTCACATTTTTCGGGAAAAAAAAATCGAACCAATACTTCTTTTTTTGCAAAAGCAACATAATTGACTAGATAGAGAGAATACTATTTTAAAAAATGTAAAAGTACAAAATCTCAGCATTACTGTAACGAGTTTAACTCACTTAAACGTTGTATATTATCCAGCTAGTTTATAGCTATGTATTATACAAATAAATTAACAAGAGTAACCAGTCTAATTCTTCGCAATACACAAAAACAAATAAATAATTTCAGCCATTACTTTGTGGTATTTCATTATGAATAGAAATATACGAATTTAATAACTTTGTATACGCCATTTTATTTAAATCACACAGTGACTGCAGTTTCGACCGAGAACGATCATTTTCAAACTATAGACAGTTTGAAAATGAAATAAAAGTGGTATACACAAAGTTATTAAATTCGTTTCTTTCTATTTATTTGTTCGCACAACATTGGACATTATAGGGATGCATTAATTTTTTCGTTAGTCACTAACGTGTTTGTTATTGCTTTCACAGTCAGACACCACACAAACGTTGCAAAAGTGCTCAAAATAATGAGCCACAACTCAAACTAAATAAATGATAGCCATATAACTATCTTATTACACTCGCCATTGCAGTTGCTGTTTTATATTACAAGAACCAAGATTTTACATATATAACACGGAAATTGCAACACCAAGATGAGGTGCGATTTTTTTTTACCAAACTTCACAGAAACGTTTACCTGTTCAAATGTAATAATTGACTAAAATTGCAAAGAAAAATGACACAAGATTAACACATTTCTTTTTCTTCTTTATTAACATATTGGATCTCCCCGATTAGTTTCACACTCCCTCACTCTTCGTGACATTGATTCCAGTAGGGGTTGATGTCTTCTTGGAGCATGATGTCCCAAACAACCAGTTCATGCCGGTAGTTCTACCAATGTTTACGGAGGATTCTAGTTCCTTAGTTTTCTTGCCATAAGGTCCTACACCAAGTGCCATTCGCGAGAGCTCAGGAGATCTGGCTGGCCATTGCAAAATATTGACAAGAGCCTCCTCGAACCGGTTTAGAGAAATAATTCTCACAATGTGGGGACGGGCGTTATTCTGCTGACAAAGTGGGTCTTCCAGCTGCCGAAGATATGGAAAATATTGGGTTCCATCACCTTATCAACGTAACGCTGAACATTCATGTTGCCCCGGATAAACACTAACTGCAACCTACTCCCATAAGCTATAGCAACCCCATAGTTCTCACGACTCGGTGCACATGCTTCTCAACGGAAAATTGAATATCACGATTTTCCCACGTATTCGTCTGACCCTCATGCGGCTATCATTTATCCCTATACAAAATCGAGATTCATCACTGAACACCACTCGTTCCGGTCGTGTTGCGCCGTAAGTGTTAGCACAAGATTTGGCAGATGGGATTGCAAACCGAAAGCCCTTATATAGCAATAAACGGTTCGAAGGATCACGGGACAAGCTTCATTCCCTAACCATTGATTAACAACTGACCTGGTACTGGAGAATCGGTCTCTTGGTTCCGTTAGACGAAGGTGGCGGTCCTACACCTCGTTAGTTCTTCTTCGGCCTCCGGTTCCTTTTCAGCGACGTTCCTGGTTCTCCCTACTCCATGACTGAAAGCAGCGCATGATGTGGATTGATTTCAGTTAAGGCGTTTTACAATTTCCCTAAATGAAAAACCATCTACGTGCAAACCAAAAATTCGCTCCCTGTTGAATTCGCTCAACTGGCGGTAATTTTACGTTGCCGCACTCAAGACATAATCAATCTTCTAAAACAAGTTAAGCAAAATAAAAGAGGAGCAGATGTAAAGAATTGAATACAATGTTGCAAGAAGTACAACTGATAATAGTGCTAGAGAAAACTGCATGAATGTGACCACTTGATCCGTCGCAACAAAATTTTAATCACTCGTCTTTGAATAGGTAAACGTTTCTGCCAAGTTCGGGTAACAAATTCGCACTACTTCTTGGTGTTGCAATTTCCATTTTATGCAGTATATTAACCACATGTTTATTTAGATACTATGTGTACGTACTTACCACAGCAATTAGATATACAGCAGACGCTTGATAACGTAAATACCCGATATTGGAAACATTGCGCTAATGTGAACACAAAATTCGTAGTATAAGATTATACGCAACGCTCGATAACCTAAAAGCATTGTATGCTCGATGACTCGATAACGTAAACAGATCTACGAAGGCGATGATCAACGAAGATCAAATTTAATCGGGACAAATTTACATATGTGACATCTTCACAATTTCCGATCGCCTACGAATAACTTCGAGCGTTACAAGGTGCCTATGAAAAGCCCAGTTTGATCAATCCCCGAGTCACCTAATTGTGTAGGGGAATAACCGATTTATGTAGCATATATCCATATTTGAACTTAATTGTGCACATTCTGAGATAACTCATTGCTATATCAAACACAGATGGTTAGTTGCGTATAGATACGTATGTGGTCGATTCTCTGTGAGCTCGCAGTTTTACTGGTCTGAAATTCCGGGAAAAAATGTTCTATTTGTAGGTTTGCTGAAGCGCGAAGTTGGAGTAGATCGGTGTTTTGGACTGTAGGCCAAATCTTACACTTCAACAATATTTTTCCCGTTGTAGGTGTTAACAAAATACACTAATTGTACCTCACAATTTAATCAAATTGTTCGTTACAATGTGCTTAACCACTAATTTACAAATTTAACTTGAAGAAATACACGGCGCACTTAACGGCTACTTACTTACTAAATAATTGATTAATTTAAACGCGGTTGAATTTGTTGTAATCTCCCGAAATATGATACTGGTGTACCCGAATGATTTATTGCCCGAATTGGCTGTGTTAGACCGAGTCTTGTACTCGAGTCCTACAATGTAAAACCGAAACCTTTTGACTGACTAATTGCACACTTCATCTGCAATCATCTACACTTAAGAAAAGGTTCGAAGGGTGGTGCTAAAAAATGGTAAGTATTTCCCTATTGGTGCAAAAGTGAAAGTTTAGAACTAGAAATTAAGGGAAAGTACATGAAATGGAATTTTGTAGAAAGTTAGGGTGAAAACAAGATAATAAAGTTGCAGCTGGTGTCCCTTCTAGGTAAAGGGGTACTAAAATCGGTTCCGATGACATTGAATTTGACAACTTAGATTTACGTGAAACATAACAACGGAGATAAATTATTCACCATAAAACTAACATACAAAACATACAAAAAATACAAAATATGCCGAGGTCGTTAAGAACTTTCGGGATCGAATATTTAAAACCTTTATTTAATGTTTCTTGACTTTGTATTACTAAAAATAACGCACACTATTCAACATGCCGCCCGCCTTGAAAGTTCTGGCTTTCGAAACACAATACACTAGTTGTATTCATTATCAGCGGGTAACACACATAATTTGTTAGCGGGTCGTTTCACCTCACCGCGAGTGGTCTTGATTGTAGCTGCTCGCGTGATGCCGTCCTTCCCAGGGTGAACGCTGACGACTCGTCCCATGGCCCACAGGAGCGGTGGTAGGTTGTCTTCCTTGATGACTACGAGCTGCCCAGGCTGAGGAGCTACGCCGCGACTGCTCATCCACTTGCTTCGCTGTAGAAGTTGCTGCAGGTACTCCTTGGACCAGCGTTGCCAGAAGTGCTGTTTCAATCTGTCAAGTAGCTGTAATCTCGACAATCGGTTTATGTTTAATGGAAGCAGGTTTGGTTCTAAATTAACCGTTAGCGAGTCCCCAATCAGGAAATGTGCAGGCGTGATTGCGGATAGGTCATCAGGATCATCTGATAACGGGATGAGAGGACGGGAATTTAGACAGGCTTCGATCTGGACAATTACGGTGTTCATCTCTTCTATGGTTAACAACACGTTACCCACAATGCGTTTGAAATGATACTTGAAAGATTTGACGGCGGCCTCCCAAATACCGCCGAAGTGCGGAGCTCTAGGTGGATTGAAGTGCCAGGTTATGCCTTTATTGGACAGGGTATCCACTATCTTGTTGCATTCGGCCCCTTCAAACATTGTAGCTAGCTCCTTTAACTCCTTATTAGCCCTAACGAAATTCGAACCATTATCCGAGTACATGTGCGAGATCATCCCGCGTCTAGCTATAAATCGCTTTAATGCATTGAGAAAGGAGTCGGTATTGAGACTCGTTGCCAATTCAATGTGAACTGCCTTTGTAGCCATACATATGAAGATAGCAACGTATGCCTTTGATGGCGACGTCTTTCGTCTAGTGTGAGAGCGAATTAAAAATGGTCCACAATAATCCACGCCGGTTCGAATGAATGGGCGAGAAGGCTCTAAGCGTGCCTTAGGCAAATCCCCCATCATGGGTTGATATGCGCGTGGATTGACCTTGAAACATGTCACGCAGTTTCTCACTACTTGCCGTACCAAGTTGCGTCCAGAAATGGGCCAAAATTTGTTCCGTAATTTGGCTAGTGTTGCTTGTGCCCCTGCATGAAGTTCTTCACAGGGTGTTCGTTTGATTAAGAGCTTCGTTAATGCATGTTTATGAGGTAAAATTATTGGGAATTTTTTATTGAAATGAGCAGGTGCGTTACGTAATCTTCCACCGACGCGCATGACATATTTATCGTCTATAATCGGGTTGAGAGATTTTAGCTTGCTTTCTGGTTTAATGGGTTGATTGCTTCGTAGGCGGTTCACATCATTAGCAAATACTTCTTTCTGCACTGATCGTACGAGCCACATGGTAGCATCTTCTAATTCCGATGTAGTTAGCGGTCCAGTGTTGATATTGCAGTGTTGTCCCTTTGCGCGATGGCGTAAATTATTTATAAAGCGTTGACAATAAGCCAGAACCCGTTGTAGCCTTTGAAAACTTGAATATTTGTTGATAATGTCCCAGTTTTTGTCGATGGAGGCTGCGTTTACAGCCAGAATAGAACGTTTTTCCGGCACTTCGATTTCAGTAACGTTAACGATGGATCTTGGCCAGTTCTCCTGTGCCTCCATTAACCATGGTGGTCCATGCCACCAAAGACTGTTGTCTATGAGGTAGGCCGGTTGGGACCCACGAGAGAGAATATCGGCTGGATTGTCGTTCGTACCCACATGGTTCCAATTAGAAACATTGATTAGTTCCTGGATTTCTCCTACTCGGTTCGCTACAAATGGTTTTAATTGACGAGCAGTTGTATTAATCCATCCGATGACAATTGTAGAGTCCGTCCAACAATACACCTGACTAATTTCTACTTCGAGCGACGGTAGTACTTTGTGAAGTAACTGTGCTAATAATAACGCCGCACATAATTCTAACCGTGGTATTGTTGTCGCCTTCAGAGGGGCTACGCGAGACTTTGAACATAATAGTTCCGATGATACAAGACCAGAATTAGTGATGGAGCGAATGTAAATGCACGCGCCATAACCCTTTTCGCTCGCGTCGCAGAACCCATGAATTTCTACGCGGTGTTTATGTGGTATTACGCAACGTTTTGGCTTCAATGATCGCAGTTGTGGTAAAGCATTCTGAAAATCTAACCACTCTGTATGTAATTGTAGTGGCAGCGATTCATCCCATGATAGTTTCAACTGCCACAGTCGTTGAATGAACAGTTTTGCTGTTGCGATCACGGGACCTATTAATCCCAGCGGATCAAAGATTTGAGCAACTTGCGATAATATACTGCGTTTGTTAAGCCGTTTGTTAATGATTACCTCCGGTATCTTATACTGTAACCTGTCGCTACTTGAATCCCATTGGACTCCCAATGTCTTAATGCTGCCGTCTTGCTCTATATTCAAGATCGTTGGCTCAACAGCATTAGGAAGTAATGTGCTGAGTATATCCATCCTGTTCGAGGCCCATTTTCTTAAAGAAAATCCACCTCTTGCTAATAACGCAGTAACTTCAGCAAATATTTGATGAATTTCTTGAATGCTGTCGGCGCCGGTCAATAAATCGTCTACATAAAAGTCTCTGAGCGATATTTTGGCGCCGAGTGGAAAGGCACTTGATTCCTCGATTGCTAATTGATTCAATGCTCTAGTTGCGAGAAAGGGAGCTGAAGCCGTACCGTAAGTGACCGTATTGAGTTCGTATGTTTCAATGTTTTGCGATGGACTAAATCTCCATACGATACGTTGCAATCTTGTTTGTGATGGATCGACTAAAATCTGCCTGTACATTTTTGTTATGTCCGCTGTTAATACAATACGATGTGAACGAAATCTACAAGTGATAGAAAACAAATCTTGTTGCACAGAAGGTCCAACTCTTAATATGTCATTTAGCGAATGACCAGAGGAAGATTTAGCTGATCCATCGAAAACTACTCGTAGCTTCGTCTCCTTTAACAACAGCATGATGTGGCAAGTAAAACGATACATTTCCTTGAGTCTGAATTTCATTATCGTTTATCTGCCGCATGTGACCCAATTCAATGTATTCTTGCATAAATCTGTTGTACTGTTCTCTTAAATCGGGCTGTTTTGACAATTTGTTTTCTAGGCTATTAAGCCTTCTAATTGCAATTTGCTTTGAATCACCCAATGCTTGGTTTGGATCTGCATTTACCGGTAGTTTGACGATGAATCGCCCTTCGTGATTTCTTTTGTAGGAATTACGAAAGTGATTCTCACATTCAGCTTCATCCAACGAGTACGCGCCCTTAGACGAAGGTTCCTCTAGTTCCCAAAATTTTGTTATCGCAGTCTCTAGTGATTGGATTGATGATACATTGCAATTGATAACGCGTGGCATTAATTTGCTGCATGTGATGGGACCCGATATTACCCATCCTAAGTGAGTTTTCTGCATTATTAACCCCGTATTTCCCACCTTTATTTGTCCTACGCACAACAATTGCCAAAAGAATTCTGCGCCGATTAAAGGTCAATTTTCCGTGGTATGTGAAATTCGGGATCCGCTAATTTCAAACCTTTGCGTATATCTAATGTGCTTCTATTAAGCGGGTCGACTGGAATGTCGTTTGTGATGTTGTCTAACACTAGGCAACTCAATGGCATTTTAAAGGCATTGTAGTTTGATCTTACAATGACTTCTGATACATGATTGATCTGTGTATGTGATTGGCCAATTCCGCTCACCGGTAAGTTGACTGATTTTGGTTTTAATTTTAGTTTTTGTATTAACGCCTTAGATATAAAGTTGGACTGTGATCCTGAATCTAGAAGCGCTCTGCAATTATGAAACGTACCGCTGCCATCCTTTACTTGTACGATGGCGGTTGATAATACAACTTGTGAATGGCTAACTCGAGATGCGTGCGTAGTTATAACCTGTGAAAATTCCCCTTGAGACATTGAACATTGTGACTGTTGATTTGCGGAATTGCTAGTTGATAGGTGAAGTAGTGTATTGTGTCTGTGATGACATATTTTACAACTACTACCTTTGCATTTGCTTGATACATGACCTGCGTTTAAACAATTGAAACAACACTTTGTTTTTTTGATATGCGAGATTCTTTCTTCAGCTGACATCTGAAGAAACTTTGGACAGTTATAAATATAGTGTGTACTCTTGCAAACAACACATTGTGTGTTCTGACTTGTAACATGAACTAGCGGGACCCTTTGAGGATTTCTTTGTTGACCGCGCGATGGTAATGCTGATTGCGATATGCTCTCTAAAGTGCAACATTTATGTGACAGAAATTCTATCAGTTCCTTAAAGGTTGGAATTTTATCACCCTTGATTGATGATTCCCATTCCTTATTGGAAACATGATCAATTTTATTGCTGGTTATATACAGCAACCAATCATCCCAGTACTCGACGGGCCGGTCTAATGCCTTTAATGACCTAGTATGTTTTTGTATACCATCTAAAATCCGTCTCAAGACTGACAGATTTTCTTCTTTACATACAGGCAGTTCGTGAATGGCTTGAATGTGCTTTCTGATTATTAATTTTCTGTTATCGTATCGCTCTTTTAACGCAGCCCAAGCAATCTCATAATTATTGGCAGTTATTTGCAGTTCGCTAATGCAATTTGCTGCTTCCCCTTTAAGAGACGATCTCAAATAATGAAACTTTTGTACCGTGCTTATTCCTTGATTTGAGTGTATTAATGAATTAAAGGTTTCATTAAACGGTACCCATTCATCAAAAGCCCCAGAAAATTGTGGCAACGTAATTTGCGGTAACCGTACTTGACTTTTCGTTTCGTGCCTTGCTCCTTCGGGCGGAGATTGTGAATTTGATGTGTTTGAAGAACTTTGCGTGAGTATATCCTCTGCTTTCGATATTAATTCAAAATAATGATCATCGAAATCTTGCACATCAGTTTCATTATTTAATTCGTTTTCTATCATTTGAATTTGACGGTTCGAGTTATGGAATTCGGAGTATAACGCTTCTGCTCTGCTTAGTCGCCTTTTAAGTTTGTGGCATTGAAATTGGTCTCGTCGATTGAATCAAGATACCTCTTAAATCTTGTAAGTGAGGACTTTGTGGCGCCTCTATTGTATTTAAGAGCCTTTAATGCTTGTTGATTGTCAGTAGCCATAATGCGCAACAAAGGAAAATGAAAATGTAGGAAAACACAATTGGGGACTCACCTCTGCTGGGAATTGTTGCCTCCCAACTGCTCCTTGCCGATTTTCTTATTCCTTATGATGGATCTGTCGCCGTTGACGATGTCTTCTTAGGCGCTGATCCGGCTGTCGAAGGACCAAAAAATGTAGGTTTGCTGAAGCGCGAAGTTGGAGTAGATCGGTGTTTTGGACTGTAGGCCAAATCTTACACTTCAACAATATTTTTCCCGTTGTAGGTGTTAACAAAATACACTAATTGTACCTCACAATTTAATCAAATTGTTCGTTACAATGTGCTTAACCACTAATTTACAAATTTAACTTGAAGAAATACACGGCGCACTTAACGGCTACTTACTTACTAAATAATTGATTAATTTAAACGCGGTTGAATTTGTTGTAATCTCCCGAAATATGATACTGGCGTACCCGAATGATTTATTGCCCGAATTGGCTGTGTTAGACCGAGTCTTGTACTCGAGTCCTACAATGTAAAACCGAAACCTTTTGACTGACTAATTGCACACTTCATCTGCAATCATCTACCTTAAAAAAAGGTTCGGAGGGTGGTGCTAAAAATGGTAAGTATTTCCCTATTGGTGCAAAAGTGAAAGTTTAGAAATAGAAATTAAGGGAAAGTACATGAAATGGAATTTTGTAGAAAGTTAGGGTGAAAACAAGATAATAAAGTTACAGCTGGTGTCCCTTCTAGGTAAAGGGGTACTAAAATCGGTTCCGATGACATTGAATTTGACAACTTAGATTTACGTGAAACATAACAACGGAGATAAATTATTCACCATAAAACTAACATACAAAACATACAAAAAATACAAAATATGCCGAGGTCGTTAAGAACTTTCGGGATCGAATATTTAAAACCTTTATTTAATGTTTCTTGACTTTGTATTACTAAAAATAACGCACACTATTCAACAGTTGGATTGTGACAAGAATTTTTGGAATGCTGTCGCCGAAACTTCATTATTTTCGCACGCTTGAGACAATGTGACTGGTATGGACGAAAACGTCGTAAAAACGTAAACACATAGATTAAAGTATGGGTTGACCTAATCGTCGAATGAACAAGTCTCTCAAGATGCCTTCATTTCAAAACGAAACAGGGATTTTTTAACGTCAAATTCTCAAGGAAGTTCATCTGGAATCCGGAATGTTTTAAGGGCGGCATGAAGGCGCACATGAAGAAATTTTATAAAAAAAATTCGTGTGATAAATACTTGGCATATTGTAAAAATAACTATACTTGTTATAATTGCAACCAAAAGGGTCACTTTGCCAAAGATTGTCTAAAAGAAAATTCTGAGGAAAATAATTATGGAAAAGATCAATCGTCGAGCATTCACTACTGTTGGCTTATCAACCGCAAAATTAAACGATATACACTCAAGGAATAATTGTAATGATTCATGGTCTAAACTTCGTTGAACCTGAACAACCTACAATGGTTATGATTGGTAGTGCTACTAAATTGAAAGGTATTTACAGCGAATTGGAAGCTTTCAATGATAAAGAATGGTGTCAGATAATTTACACAAATGTTCTACATGTACCTAAAATTACCTCGACCACTTTTTCGTTAACTCAAATGCTAGATAATGGTTGTGTACAAATTACAACTCCAACCAATCAACTTTTAAGACTTTCAATAAGAAGAAGACCTTGTGCGTTTGGAAGAAATTTTTAAGGTAAAATTCAAAATCTAGTCCTTTTACAACACCAATGATGTTTCCCTCTAAAGGAATGCCTTTCGTAAGAATGCAAGAGCCACCCAAAATTTGACATGCGATTGAGATTTACTAGCAACTTCGATTTCTATTTTGTTTTCAGTGCAATTACATATATATTATTTAAATAACACAAAGGTACTGTTTCTGATATTGTAACGCATACGTTATTTATATGTAAGTTTTACAAATATAACTACAAAACTTTCTAGTTCTGGCTCGTCAATTCAATTTTAATTTAAATTTTAACACCTCATATTTATATTTCTCTGTATTTAACGCAGTAGATACTTTGTTTCTCCTTAAGCAAATGATATAGAAGATATTCTTATACAATGATGTCATTTAATTCACTTTTTTGTAATTTAGACCTCCCCTCACATCTTTGAAGAAATAGTGCTGGGATTCTCCATTACCACTTCCAGACCATTTTGAGCATTTAACTTGGATTGTCCATTTTTGAAATCACCAAATGCATTTTATAGTTATGAAAACTACTATGTGTTACTATTTTACGTTATTATAATAAAATAACATGATACAATTCGTGATTATCTTATATCGTTAAGCTCAGGACTGCTGAACCTGACAAAATATGAACAAATATTATACAATTATATAAATTTTGTTGAATACTGTAACCAAGACGTTCTGGGACTTTTACCCAACCCTGTTTAGTGTTATACCAAACAAATAGTTCTTTTATCTAATTTTTAATTCTATGGATTTCAATGAAAAATATTTCGTAAAATATGACGCGAACATATCATGTTCCAAATTTGATTTATGCACAAGGTTAGAAGAAACTTTTGAAGATTGCGTTAGCAATAATTTATCGACAGAATTTCCTGATTCCGATTCAAGAATTTAATGTAGACATACGTGATGTAGTGTATGCACTTATCACGTCATATTTATGTAAAACTAAAAACAAGGGCACCCAATTTTTCATGTAACAATAAACTATGTATATTTTGCTTCGAATGAATTATTAACAGTTTAATGGATTACACAATTTCTTTCAATCATATTTCCTGTTATTCAAATTCTATCATTGAAATCGAGTAGTTTGAAGTATCGAAATTTTTATTCTGTACCACATAAAATAGTTTAAATAGCTCCAAACAAGTATTTCGAAGGCGATCTAAAATGAAAAGAAAGGATATCTGGTTTGTAGTGATGAAATTGTAAGTTCAAGTTGATGATTGTGAACGCATATCCCCTGCGGCTAGGCCTTCTGCAGGGTCATTTGCCAAACATTCTAAAAATACGTCTAAACGTGTTTACTCCATCAGTTAATTGATTTTCCCTATTTTTCTAAACTTGATCTGAATGATCTATAATCGACAATAATAAAATAGAAATAAACTTAATGGAAAGAATTTAAGCAACCTCGGTTGACCTTAGAAACTGTTAGTTTCTTACAATTTACGAAATAAATTTATTGGTGTTCGAGAACAAGTTGATATTACATAGACTTTCGTAGAAAAAATTATGTTAAGGTAATTAGATTTATTTCATTGACCTTATTTTGGCCAAATAACTTTTTTATGCGACAACTTTTTGTTAACCTTATTGAATTTTATGAAGTGATAATGTAATTTCCGATATCCCGGTAGTAAAATTTTTAATTGATACTCCGCTTGCACATTACTAAAACACATCCTTTGTTTCGTCATACACATTAAAGGGTTAAAAAAACAGCTTCAAGGTTTTCAATACATATAGCATTTAGAACAATTTTAATGGTTATTCGCAATCAGGTCTGAACACTGCTCACATCTTGGCTCAATAGTACCTTAACAAGCTTAACGCCCTGGCGACTCAGAATCAGGTCACTCTGGTCTGGGTACCAAGATATGAGGAGCACAGAGATAATGAGATAGCAGACATCTACGCAAAAAGGGGGCTGAGGGAAACCTTACTGGAGCTACCCCATCTTTTGGGTTTTACAAAGATCTCCTTAATGGGGAGATAAAGAAATGGACAGCATCTATCACAACGAAACACTGGAATGACACCAGTGGGCTGGGACATTCCAAAAAGTTTCTGAGCTTGGACGCTAGGAGGGAGGACCTCGTTCTAAAACTGCACAGGAAAGTGACGGTGACGGGGGCACTCCCAGGCCACTATACCTGCAACAAACACCTTTACAAAATGGGCTTATCCAACACTTGCAGATTCTGCGCTGAAGAAGAGGAGCACAATGGAACACTTGATCATTAACTGTCGGGCAGTAGGCGATAGGAGATACAGAATACTATATGCATATACGCTGAGAGAAGAGGACCTACTAACAATCTCATTGAAGGAGCTCATCCTTTTCCTGGACGTATTAAATAAATAAAGACAAGGGGAAGGGCAATAGATCAACGATGGTCGCAGTGCACAGGGTCATTTTGGGCCAGACCCCACCTCATTACATTACATTACATTACAATAGTAGCTTAGTACTATAGATTTCCTTATTACCTTTTTAACGTTGAATCAATTAGTTCGTAATGGCGGTGTGGAAATTCTTTTTATTTCAATTCCAAATTTGTTCAAGTTGATTTTTGTAAATCTTGCTTTTAATGTAAGATCTCAATTTGCAATTGGACTCGATGAAACGATTGGATAAATTCATGTTTCGTAATTTTGTATGTCTAGGAAAATATTTTTCAAATGCTTCGTATACTAATTGCAAATGTTGACTTAGAATTGAATTTAGTATATTCACATTTACTTTTTTGAGTTTCAGTAAAATCGAAATAAGAATAAAATATATTATATTTCCTTTCTTTCATTTTAGCAATCAAAAATTGATTTTCTTGTTAAAAGCATGAATTCTGTCAAATGAGTAAATTGCATTTTCTGCAAACTTGAATGTAAATCATTAGTATTTAAAAATATCACTTAAATAAGTTAATTTGGCGATCCAATTAATAATTTGAAAATATTGTCATATAGGAGATTTTGTTTCATCAGAAACATTTGCAGTTTTCGGCGCGAGAGCCATGTTCTTCTACGAGGAGTAAAAGTAATTAATTTTCTGCACCAACTTTTTGGCATAGTATGGCACACAATTGAGTGTACAGATTGCTTTTCTTAATGAAGTTAACAAGCACGACAGATCGCTCAATTCAGGTGATACATTTCTGGCTAAGCACTGACGATATATAACGCAGTATGGAACTGACATGTTAGGAGAATCAATTTCTTGAATCCATTTTGTTACAGCGCAATGTTTCCCAGTATTAGCTACATCATCGGTACAAAGACCATTACAGTTTTTCCAGCTTCTTAATAGAAGCATTCAATGCCTCAAAAATTTTATAACTTGTATGTGAGACTAGTTCAACATAACATAATTCTTCTATAATATCTTCAGACGAGTAATCAACATATCGAACATAACTTAACAAACTAGCCTTTTAAAAATATCATTTGGAATATCATTTACGTTAACGACTCTTTAATATTTTTATTAATTAACTGATATTCAATACTTTCTGGCAGAGTTGTAATTCGACGACTATGTAATCAGTAAAGTTCGAAAAGCGTGTGCATGATAAGTTGTATAAACCGGACTGACGCTGTCCATCCTCCGAATTTGAATGTCATCTATTGCACGTAAGTGAAGACAAGCGGTGGAGGTACAACGACAGCCCGGTTTACACTACTTAATAATAACTAATCATGGACTCGTTTGTCGAACCTTAGCAATCAGATTGTTTCAGAGAGGAATGGGTCGGATCTTATCTGCAGCTGATAAGCCTAACATATCATTGCAGACATGAATGAACAAAGGTTTTATCGAGGTTTCTCCGATTCTGAATGATTTCCTTGTTTTAACTATACCAAGTGCCATTAAATAAGATCTTTTTAACCTTCCTATACTCACGTCAAAATGAAAGAGGTATACTATACTATATAAGTCGGTCTCACAGACCGTATGCGTGAGTATAGGAAGGTTAATAACGATTTATTTTGAATGACATTTTCTTTGAAAGTTTTCTTTTGGTGTTGGAATTCTTTTTACGTCCAAAATATTCCAATGGTTTTCCTTTCCAATTCAGGGTGTCCAGATTTTATATGAAAGAAATTTTTAGGGCTTCATGGAATCATTTGACTTGATTTCTTTGCATGTTACGCACATTGGACGTATATCGTCTTTGGTGGATCCAGTCCAAGGTATAAAAGCATATTTGATATAATTGTGGTTGTCTTACGAGGGAAGATTTTTTTGTTTTCATTTAGCCGGCATTTATTTTCGGTTTGGCTTGATTTCTCTCCATCTCGATTTTTCAACATTGAACTTATATTTTAAAAAAACTAACTAAAGTTTCCTGCATTTTATTAACGACTAAAACTTATAAATGTGAAAATCAAATCGTTTTATTTATTCAACATTCTCCTCATTTTTATTAGTTATAATGTTCAAATATAATGTTCAAACATATTACAACCTGTAACTACATGCAACTATCACTAATATTAAAACGTAGCAGTCATGAAATTAGTCACCGAGTAGAAGCTTCCAGAGATAAGTAAATCTTTAATTTTTATATTAAAAGAGTAAATAACAATCTACAGGTCGGTGGCTCTCTATTATAAAGCTGTATAGCTTGCTACTTAGGTTTTTTCTTCAAAAATGTCAGCCTATGCCTCGATATCTCCAATTGATCAGCATTTTGCTTGTTATACGAATGATATTCAGAAAACCTTCCCAAGACGATGCTTCTGTTATATTCTTCAATTCCCTAGCTACTCTTCGTACAGCTACGCTATCTGAAATTTCCAAGATTAAAGTGCAAAAGCTTGTGAAACAGGGCCAAAATTTCATACAGGCTAAAAGAGCCACAATCAAGGCCAACTTCACTAGGCATGCACAAAGGCGCCAGGTTTAGTCTAGATAAGGAAATTAGGCCGCAACAGACGGCGGAGGCTACTAAACGTAAATAAAGGGCGGAAGTCCCAAAAAGGTAGAGGTCGGAGGGCAGTACTCCCTCAGGTCTTCCGAAAGGCAAGAGGCCAGAAGGTTTAACCTTCAAGGAGGCTGCTTTGGAGAGGATCGCGGTAGTATGCAACGACTCTCCAGCCATCCAGATGGAGCCGGCAAAGCTTATGGCAGTCCAGGACTCTATTATGGAGGCATATAACAGTATTATGCGGCGAGTTCTTCAAGTTCGCTTTAAAAATACACGTATATGCGGAAGAACCGCTCTTAAAGCTCCAATTAAAGGTATGTATAAAGCTGAAGAGCGTACTCAAAGGAGGCATGAGGAGCATAATAGATCTGGAAAGGTCGCAGTGAAACAGGCATCTTTGCCACCTCAACTAATCTCTCTCTATCTCTTCTTCAATATTGGATAAAACAAAATCGTCAACAACAGTCTCACTTTGATAACTTTTTGACCTTCCAGGAACTTTAAAGTACCTTGAACATCCAGAATTTGCTGGTAGGGCTTGAATTTCACCACATTTTTTCTGCACAAGTTTTCGCGACGCCAACTTATTCGCTATCGACCCCTGAGCAGCTTGAGAGAGATCTTGTTACTACTCTGCTATTACCTGATTGGTATTTTCCACGGTCGCTTCGGTCCAAAGTTTGAGTTTTGTAACAAATTGTTGTACTTCTAAATTGACAGCCACTGAGGAATGTGTGTGTTCCTTTAATTTTTTAATTATTGGCCACAACTTAATAGATTCGATTGTTGTGGATGTTTCATTCAACATATGTACCTACAAAGCCATTAATTGAAAAATGTTCACAACCACGTTTGCTAAGACTTATTGATTGTTCGCCTATCTTCATTAACAGGAATAAGCTAATCGGCCTGTATGGATTTGACGCTGAGTTTTCGCTTATAATTTTTATATCCTGCCTTCGGATGATACAACCATCGTTTTACTTATATATGTTTGTTTTTTATATCCAAACCGATACGTAATTTGCACTAACTTAGCAAATCTAATGTACGATGTTTTGAAAACTTAAATGTAGGTATCCTAAATATGGCACATCACTGTAATTGTATCAGATATCGATGCTAGTACACATACTATAGGATACGATGATTCATCGCACATGGAATTGGATATGGATGGATGTATAAATCAGTTCAATTTTTACTAAAATTTGTTGCTATCTTACACAAAAAAAAGGTAGGTGCTTGAAGAGATCTGAGTCAGAGTACTGGATTGGATGAAACCATGTTAGGAAAACGTACGAAACAAGTTTCAAACAGAAATTTGTTTAAACCAATTGTTATAAAAGATCTGCAATACAACGATTATCTTGGTGCAATCGTCAGGGAGAAAGGAATTAGTGCAGTTTGCTGGTAAAACCTGAATACTTTAACCAACTTCTATTCGTAATTTATATTTTTTTGCACATATATATGTATATGTAAATCAAGATGTTTTAACTACTTCTCAGAGGACGAGTGACAAAAAAAGTGATCACTACAGAAAATAATTTCGATGATAAAAATATACAAGATATCTTTCAAGTATTACTGTTAGAAAGGAAAACATTTTCCAAAGAAAAGTTCAAATCTAAAGAGCAGTGTTTCAAATTATGTTTATTCAGATGGAAAACGTCTGAACACCTGCAAAGCTGCATTCATTAGTCTATTAAGCATAGCGATGAAGGAAGTAAAACGTTTAAGTTCTCTGGCAGCATCTGCAAGTAAACCAAAAAACAGATATGCAAAGCAAGTAGCATCAAAGCATAATGTCATTTCGGAGTAGATTTGATCGAAAATGAAGTAGTTATAGAACAATTCAATATTTAAATCCGTAAAATATGGAATATATTCACCTTAACTTGTGTTAATACCCCGAAATAAAATTAAAGCAAATCTTCTTACTGTTTAAAACATTAGCTTAATTATTACTTGAATTCAAGATTATACGTCCAACTCGAGGTCAAAGTGAAACGAATAAAACTATAATTGGTACTAGTTGCACACATCATCAATTATCTCTGGAAAGTAAAGTAATCATTTTGATTGAATGTGGTAATCAACAACATTATAACACATTTTATTACACTACTAACTTATTTACAATGCAATACATAAAAATGTTACCAAGGCAGTTGGCTTCAAAAATTCTTCTGTGGTTACTAACATCAAAGTTAATAAACGGAAAAAGTTGGGATTTCCTCATCTTTTTAAATTTCAGATTATTAATTGTAGGTCTTAACTTGGAAAATTATAAAACGGGATGTATGTTTTTAGGATCATGTCTAATAAATAATCAAAACAGTATTTGAATATATGTAAAAGAGATTTTTTACGACAAGCTCGTTTCCTATATTATGATCACGTTGTTTATTCATAATATGAAGATGAAACGCGTTTCAAGGATTCCCGTTCTTTGATTCACACGTGTTCCGCAACAAGAATTTCAAGAATTCTGTGTGATAGAAACATTTAAAAGAAGGTTCTTTTCACATAGAAAGAGCAGATGCTAGGAGCCTATGCGCTAAAAACTGAGATACTACTGGAATGTGGCAGTGAAATTTTACTGTTTACCTTAATTATTTTCGCAATTAATAATGATCAGTTCGTCTCAACGATGTCACCAAAATACTGAGAAGGAACGTAATTAGCTAACCTTTAATTAACTAATTAGATGTTAACCAACAATACAAAATCAATATAAGCATGGGACAGACAGTAACTGAAGATATGGAAATAAATAGAGAAAAGGGGACTCCTTTAGTTCTTTGATTTTGATAAAATGGTATAAGCCTATTTCCATGCGGTGTGCCAACGCTGATGATGCGGTACTCATTACGAGCTCGGTAAATAACGTACAAAACCTGCTCCATACTTTTCACTAAGGAAGTTAGCATACTAACCATGAACATTAATATCAATAAAACTAAATGCATAGTAATAGCTAAAGAGGCTACAGGATAGATAAAAAGAGAGGCATCCCGACCATATCAATGAATTTACCTACCTGGAAGCAAAGATAACTGGGGGTACCCAGCATCCCGTACTTCCGGGTTGTCCAAAAGGATATATGGAAGAATAGATATTTTAATACAGGATGTATAAAAACACTGGTTAGACCTATATCGACCTATGCACAACTGAAACTAGGAACAGACACCACCAAGATCATGCAAACGATGTTGCATACGGTGGAAATGAGAAGTCAGGAGGAATACACTAGATGATAGAATCCAGAAACGGAGATTTTAGAAAACAGAGCGAAATACAAGATGTGGTCAAATAGGTTAGATGAAGAAAACAGTTCTGAACTAAACATATGGATATAATGGCAGACAACCAATTGACGTAAAGCACAAGAAGCAACACGCCAACGGAAGAAGAAGAGGGCGCGGAAGACCACCAAAGCGCTGGAAACAATGCTAGAGGAGCAGGCTTCTTTGGATTGAACAGCAATCGCGTATTCATATCGAAAATATGGAAAGAAGAAGAACGAAAAGAAAAAGAAGAAGGATAATTTGGATTTGGATCTGTGTTTCTAACAAGGAGAAGAAGCAAGGTAATCAGGATTTTTGTAATTTTTGATATTTATGGTACGTGTAGTTTGGACCTTAAGTAAGAATATTTTGGAGTAGTTCGACGCTACATTCATAAATTACCGAGATAATCGATATTGAAGTTTCACCCACCATTTAAATCCACTAGATATAATACGATTTACAATTGTAGTCGTGGCCTAGTCGATAGCGTTTTGGTGCGATAGTCACGAGATCGCTGGTTCGGGAATCGTCACGGAACATTAATAACAAAAAGATTTCTTCAAAAAAAAAAAAAAAAACAAACGGAGTCAGGTAGGAAATGAAAATTTATATTATTTTATATCTAGTGTGCGACATTTTACGCACACTAGATATAAAATAGTAGTTATCATAGAAACATGGGAAGCAACATTAATTTATTATTACCTTATTGTTAAGTTAATTCAAAATGAATATTGTTTATCAACCGATTGTGCATTTTAATGATGTACTTGAAGAATGTTCCTGCATATAGTTCATTTATTTCGTTTGTTCATAATTTTTGATATGAGAAGAAGAATGAAAAAGAACGTGCGTTTTGAATGAAAGAAAAAGAAATGTTCCGTGACGAGACCCGAAGCAGCGATCTCGTGACTATCGCACCAAAACGCTATCGACTAGGCTGACTCCAATTGACAATCGTATTATATCTAGTGGATTTAAATGGTGGGTGAAACTTCAACATCCGATTATCTCGGTAATTTATGAACGTTGCGTGGAACTACTCCAAAATATTCTTATTTAAGGTCCAAACCACACGTACCATAAATATAAAAAATTACAAAAAATCGATTACCTTGCCTTCTCCTTGTAAGTCGATTTAGATTTAGACGTTTCTTTCGTTCTCGATATTATTTCCACCCGAGAATATTAAAATAGAGGAAGTTCACTGCGAAGTGTAGGAAAAATAGTAGTCACATTGAATCCAACGAACTGTTGAAATAAAATTATAAAAGAAGCACAACTATTTTGTTGTTTAGAAAACACACAATAAAACAAGCATGAAAACTATAGAATTACAGTAACTTCCCGAATTACGTAAGTAATGCATTCCGTAAGCCTTTACGTAACGCAAAATATACGCAAGCCCAATTTGTAAATAATTTAAGTGTCTTTTAATAATTAAAATGCTTCTATTGCTGTATGCAGTACGTTCCCGGATGGACACACGAACAGGTTTAAAATTCCTTGAATATTTGAGTTAAAATCTTATCTTGTGAGATTCAGTCCAGGTTGGATGCTGTACTATTACTGAGTATGCGAACAACTTCTCTTAATAATATTTTGCCGAATCTACCAGAGAAAATGTACTTTATTAGCACTTTCAAATTATAACTTTCTTTTAATGTCCACAACGTACTTTTTAATAAAATATGGTGCAAATTCGTTTTTGCAAGCAAACTCCCAGAAGTTAAAATTTTAAGTCAGAAATTTAAAGAATTTTTTATTTATGGAACGATTCGGGGTTTTGTAAATGTAATTCTTTATAAAAATGGTGGTTTCGAAACCACCAATTTTGACAATTTTAAAAACGCACAGACAAAACAAGGAAAACCCTTTGAGCGAAAGGAAAACATTTTAATTTATTCAACGCGGTATCCTCCAACTTTTACACACTTCTCAGCTCTATACAGAAATTCTTCATAAAAATTGTAAATCATATGTCGATACCATAGCACGTAGCATAAGCACGTAGTAAATAGTGGTACTCAAAAACAAAAATTTCTGGCGAAAAACGAAAGCTAAAATTAAAGTAATAGTGACGAATAGTGTGTTACGTAACCTCGAACAGTATTACGAGGTGAGTATCACTTCAGAAATTGGATGTAACATTTAATTTAAAACGAAAAACAACAAAATACACTGGTACATTCTCTGCATCAGTGTATAAAAAGCGCTAACATCTGCGACTACAAGAAATAGTGTACGAGGGCAGGACCGCAATCAGAATTTAATTCCGAGTCTTGATTTACAAAAGCAAAACATGTCTAGCATCTGTTCAATTTGTATGCAAGATTTATTGCCTGATAGAGAAATTTCTTGCGATTTATGTAAAGCCTTTTTACACTCAACGTGTGCTGGCTTGTCTAGACAGGAGACAATTTTGATAAAAAATAAAGACCGCAAAGTCTCACATACCATTGTCCAACATTCTCAGATTTTAAAGCACAAATATCTAAAATTCATGAGTTAACAACTCTTGGTGAGGGGTCTCCAGGATGAGATTGTTTCACTTAAGAACGATTTCCTGCCGGACGTCAGATAGTTGCTGATGACGATCTGATAGAGAGGATTATGAGCGAGCTTCGAGGCAAAGATCAGGCATGGGCAACCTTTTTTGTAGAAGCTTTATGCTGCGAGTAATCTTGAAAAATATACATTTTTGTAGTACCCTTATGATTCATTATGAATTAAGTTTAGACGGGCCGTGCTAATATGCAACGAAAGAATTCAGGTAGCGGGCCGGACAAACCTTACTGTGTGGGCCTGCGGGCCGGAGGTTGTCCATACCTGTTCAAGATCGTCAGGAACGGGAACGCAATATACTGCTTTTTAATCTTCCTTGAGTCTACTATACAGGCCAAAGCCGATCGATTCTTAGATGAGAAGTCGCGTGTGGTCAAAATACTTAAAGATATTGCCCCTATTACTGTAATTTTGACGAAATTAGTTTACGTCGCCTGGGATCTTTTAAGCCAGACGTTGTTCGTCCACTTAAGATTGGTCTTTCAAGTAGGGCTGATGTTTTAGACAGAGAAATCACCTCAAGTGTTTGAGAGCAAAATTAAATGAACTTAATAAAAACGGACAGTATAAGACTATCAAGTACATTAACGGCACTCCCTCAAATAGTGGATTCAAAAAGTTAGCGCCTCCTGTCATTTCGATGAATTAGTGATATATTTTCAGAATGTGCGTGGTTTACGAACCAAATTGATTGGTATTTACCAAGAATCATTAAATATAAATTATGATATCATTGTACTGACAGAAACATGGTTGAATGAACAAATTCAGAACTGCAAAATATTCAATTCTAGTTACACAGTTTATCGGAGGGATCGTGCATTCACTAACTAGTGTAAAAACACGTGCAGGTGGCGTTCTTATAGCGGTTCGTTCCGATATTCCGTCATCACTCATCAAAGTACCTACGAAGCCCTGTGAAGAACTCTTTGTGTCAATTTTGATCCGTAACGCTGAGTATATTTCTTGGTAGTGTTTACATACCACCCAACGCGGGAGCAGATATTTATGAACTAACACTTATTGTCACTAGACTTTTTACAAACTCGTTTTCCCAACATAACATTATCGATTGTCGGTCATTACAACAGGCCTGGGATTTCTTGGAAAATTTAAGAGAACAGTTCGTTCTCAGTTGGAACTGGTGTTGCTGCATGGCAGTGTGAAAATATCCTGTATCACAAATTATTTGTGGCACGAATGATAGTGGGTGGAGATATAATTTTAAGAAGGCGCCTTACAATTTAATTAATGAGTATTTTTGTAATTTTGATTGGCATGAACTGCTTAGTCTTGGAAACATTCACATTTCTGTTAAGGTCTTTTATAATATTCTATTCAGCACATTTGAATTTGTTTTTACCTAAATATTATGTCAATTCAGGAAATTATCCTGCGTGGTTTTCCATTCATACGCCTAGACACTTAATTAAAAGAAAAAATAAAGCTAATAAAACCTACAGGCGCACACGCTCTAATTCAAATTACAGGAAGTATAGGGACCTGGCACCCAAATCTAAGGCCAGTATTTCTGACGACTATAATCGGTACTTATCGTTTACACAGCAATGTCAATTTAAATACAAACATTTTTTGGAATTTTGTTAACTCCAAAAGAAAATCCCAAGGTCTACTCTAGAAGATTGTCCTTTGGTAATGAATTTTCTGAAGATCCAGGTACTATAAACAATATGTTTGCAACATATTTTCAGTCCACTTATTGCTGTTATTCTGATTATATACCGTTATTCAACCCAACCGACTATACTAATTCTAACTCTATATCTACCATCTATATTAATGCTAATAGTGTTTTCGAAAAACTGAGTTCTCTTCCTTCGTCATTTTCTTCGGGTCCAGACGAAGTTCCATCATATTTTTTGAAGTTCTGTAGTCCTTCACTGTCATTGCCTCTCCCATTTATTCAACATATCTCTCAGGACAGGTGCTTTTCCTGAACAATGGAAAACTGCTTTTATTTTGCCTTTTTTAAGGCAGGTAATCGATCAGATGTTTCCAATTATCGTCCTATTAACTCATTGCCAGTTCTTGAAAAGTACTCGATTCTATAGTCGCAGAACAACTCCTAAATACTTACTCAACCATAATAATTCCAGAATAGCATGGTTTCATGCGGGGCCGTAGTACTGAAACAAATCTACTTGTCTACCATCATTTTATTTCAGAATCCTTCGAAAGCGGTCTGCAAGTTGATTCTGTTTACACTGACTTCAGCAAAGCTTTCGACAGAGTTGATTATAATTTATTACTCTGGAAACTTAGGGCTTTCGGAGTTGTGGGTAATCTTTGGTTGTGGTTTAGATCTTATTTGATGAATCGTTTGCAGATTGTTCGGGTGGGTTTAAGTCTGTCTCGGCCAATATCAGTTACGTCCGGCGTCCCGCAGGGCAGTCATTTGGGGCCGATCTTAATTTCATTGTTTATAAAC